>OY756387.1:21415426-22096263 GCA_963576865.1 Anania hortulata | reverse complement strand
GCCATCTTACAAAGTGCAGGCAGGGCAGGTAGCAAATGTAGATTGACAGAGACGGAGCCGTCACTGATGCGAATCAAGTCAAGCTCCGGGTGTAATGCACATGGCAACCGAATATTATTGATTGCAATGAAAGTGTTAAGCTAAATCTTATTTTATCATGAAAAACAAAAACACTGCTGCGGTCAAAAATGTTATAAACCATGTTTTTCATGATCTTTCTTATATAGCTATTACTAAGTAATAACTAAGTTAAAAAACCTTCAACTTTTATGAAAAATATTGTTGATGCTCGGTAGTAATTTACAAAACAGGTTGCAATACACCAACCGCTTTACATTCTTAATGATGTTATTCGTTCACTTAGTAATGTCAAACAGTCATGTCATTTTTTGTCTGTGCCGGAACATTTACGAATTTGTGTACATTTTTTTTTTTTTTTTTTTTTTCTTTTGGCATACACGGCTTGTGCATTGCCACAACGGGGTACAAAGGTAGGGAATCGTTTTAAGGAAAAAACCGGGAATTTTGAAAGGATCAGATCAGGATGGTAGGAAATAGTGTTCTAAATAGGGAACAAAGGCTAGGGAAAATATATATAAATACAAACAAATAGTCATAAATATACTGTTCAAATATAGAAAATTTATGAATATTGGCAGTTTTCAGTAAAAAATGTATTGTACGTGTTTCTTTTACAATGTAAGATATTTATACACAGAATACACAGTGATATCAAGTCGGTAAGACGTGTTTTTGCTTTGGTTGACGTTTGTTTGTAGGAGATATATTTGTCCTTAAAAATTGTCAAAACCTGTACAACATTTTGAGAAAAGCATGTTTTTATGAAGTACTTAATACTTCAGAAAAATAAACAAAAACATGCTAATTCTCTTTCTTCTTTTAAACCTCTTGACCGATTTAATATATAAACGTATAAACGTATAATAAAAGGCTAACTTGATAGACACAAGCTGTGCATAGGGTTTTGTAATTAAACAATTGCGTCCTTGCGAAAAGTATTATATGCCTCAATTTTTGCTACGTAAAGCTGCGTCTTCGTTTTCATTGCGCGCTGTTGTGAACCATTTGTTAATGAGTTTTGGTGCACATTGACTAAAACGCGTATAGTCGCAAATTTAAAGGCAGTTCTCGCCTTAAGAGTGTTAACATAGGACGAAGTTTAACAATACGCATAGCCTAGTCTAGGAGTACTGGAGCCTGGCAATATTCATTACCTCTTATCATTACTTAAGGACATTAATTACTTCGAGACCAGGACAATTGGTACCTAGGTCATCGGGATAATTTAATAATTTGTAATTTAAAATAGTTGAGAAAATTTGAGAAATGTTTTGTTTAAACAAATGTAAATTGTAATTCTGATGTACAACGAAAAACTTAAACCGCTGTGACTGATATAGCCATAAATTACGCTAGTCGTCAAGGTGTAGGGAGGGGGCCAACAACGTAATATCGTGGCCCACCATGAGACTGTGTACAAGCTTTGTAACGTCACATTAATAAAGTATATAAATAGGACAAGTAAGGATAAACGGACTTTAGAATAATGACAAATGACATTTTAAACAAAGTGGCATTAAGGGTACAACTACGAGCACGTCGCGCATTTCAAACATGGATATAATTAGAAACTTGCATATGTATGTATTTATTTGGTGTATCGAAACGAATTCAAATTTGAATAAAATTAATGGAAAGTTTAAATAAAGTTATATTATAGGGTTACATTGCAAAGGGGTGCCAAATTTTAAAAACAAGATCTAGGGAACAATATAAAGAAGCGTCTTAGTTATTATTTTTAATAATGGTATGTTACGAAACAAAATTACTTTAATTAAAATATCCGAAAATAAAGTCAATAGAGAGAAGGTGCGGCCTACAGTCAAGCCTACAAGGACCTTACGCAGTGCACATACGGTGTAATTTTTTCATGAATAAGTTAATTAATTATCCACGCGTACGATTTTTAACAGCGGATAGGAGTAATTAATTGTAAAAAAAAAAATTTTTGTCCTTTTCATAGGTCGATTAAGTTACTGATTCTGAGCCACTCCTAAAGATTTGGCACCCCTTTGCAATGTAACCCGTATGCACAATTATTAAATATTATTATTATACATATAGGTACGCAAATATTATAGAATAGAATTTAATATAAAACATTCTTTGACACACACGAATAAAGATGATCGATGTTTTTTTTCTATTGGCATTCAAAGGCTGCTTTTAGCGGCCACAAGACAAGTCATTTTGGTATCGGACTTTACCTGTCGACGCTTATAATTGTTAAATGGTTCCACTACTACAACACATGAATTACTTACTTGTAACAAAGATATTGTTTGCATTATTCACGCAATGCAAAGGTCACTTTGCATTAGTCAAGAGATTTTGTATATAAATAAGTCATGTGTAGCATTATAATAAACATCATTTCTGACATTATTGTCATTCACAAAATTCAAGGAAAATAACGCATTCAGGCCAAACAAAAGGATGGAAATCAGGAGACGTATCTAGATAACCCTGGTCACCTTCGACTATATCGAGCCGAATTGTAATATATATTCTTTTAACAAAGGACTGTGCTTAACTGTAGCGAGTAATGCCTACTCTGTGTTCAGAGTAGTATTATTATTGAGTAGTCAGTAGCAGAATCCCCCAGTCAACAGTAGTTTTTATCGGTATTTAGTTGTATATTTATACACCAAAAAATAAAAATTATACAAATTACAAGAAAAAACATTTCAAATTGCATTTTTTGGACAAATTTCAGATTGTGAGAGGTGAAGACTTAAAAATATTTGAAGGAAGTAATATACAAGGTGGACAGACGACCTGGTAAAGGTTGCAGGAAGCCGCACTTTCATACGGCCAATCTGGAAGTCATTAGGGGGGGAGGCCTAAATTGAGCAGTGGACGTCCTATGGCTGAAATCATGATGATGAATATAGTTTATGGTACTACTACCAGAGCCATAAAAATACTTTGCTAGCTAACTTTATAAGATATAGGTAATATCTATTTATATAGCTTAATATCTAGCAGGTACTATTCTTGAACATAGTATCACGTTTGTGGACAATCTTTGGTTGACCAGTCTTAAAAACTTAGACTTGGACTTTAAGTTTTTTTTTTGTGTTTAATGTTAAGTCAGTATTGACTTCACATTAAACACATTAAAGACCAGTTGTTAACTTCAGCACCAGGGTTTTCCAGATCCACCGAAAAGAAAGCAGTACTCACGCAACCAGCCGGGTCCAGAAACGATATATCGCCGAAGTAAGCTCCATCCAGGCCGACGTGTCCCGTGTGTTTCACATCTCCTTGAGGGCTTGATATCATGCTCCTCTGAATGGTCCTCTTCCCTGTATAAGTATGCCGCTTCACATCGGACCGGAGGAGGGAGGGCCGCATCGACCGAGCTGAGCTCCGGCTCGGGTGGGGCGAGAGAGAACACGCCATCGATAGCTTCTGAGAGGGGTGCATGATTAAGGCCAGACCCATGACATGTGTTATGTCGCAGGATGATCAACGAACATAAGATAAAATCTAACAATAATAATTTTATCTAAATCTTTTAAGAAATAAGCCACTTCTGTCTATTTGGACAGAACTTGTAATCAGGTTTAAGTTTTGAAAATAAAGTCGTACGGACCTTACCATGTACCCACTCGGCAACAATTATCCTTTCACGATTAATTGTCATAAAGGCTGTACTTTTGTACAAATAAAGGTTTTTCGTTTTTGGGCCGATTTTCCAAACGCCACATAACTTTTATCCGGAAAATAAAAATATCGTTTTGACATATTATTATTTTCTATACGAAAACTTTTAACATGTCAAACTTTTTTATCGTATAAAAGTTATATGGCTATTGAAAAATCGGCCCTCAATGAACCATAAATTTAAATTAGTATTTATTTACTTAAACCACGTAATCGGCTGCTAATATACAACTTTTACTCCATAGTAAAAGTTGTATATTAGCTTCCATAAGCAACATCGAAATCGTCGCTCAACAGACGTTATACACATGATTTGTTCGATTGATGGGTTCGGTTTAGGTGCATCGCATCTGTTTACGTGTAAACCAGGAACTCCCGTCAGTCCTGTTTATCTGTCCGACTTTAGCCATTTAATTTTGCTCATTGCCTACTTCTTGTCTTTCCAAACACGGCCGATCCGCCTATGAAGGATGGATTCGTATGTATTAGCTAAGCGTTGCGTTGTTTTAGCGATGTATGGATTTCCTCATCTTTAATCAACAAGAAAAGCCACATTTTGCTCGTTCATTGTTGCCAGTGATTTATGATTTAAGAAAAAATTTCAGCCAAATCTCTCACAAAACTTTACTGCAATAAGTCAGTAAATAAAACGTATAATCATCCAGCGACATTTGTAATGATTGGTTATTTGTTTGTTCCATGTTTAATGACTGCTTGGTAAATAGTGGTGACTTTCAAACTGAATGGCAACACCTGAATGAGATATTAGTGCTATGAAAATTATGCGAACTCGGTAATTACTTATGTATTATCTGATGTTACTCCAAAAATAGCTTAGTAATCATTAGTAATAATAATAAATTGTTTCTACAACCACACTGATTTTATCTAGCCCCAAACTAAGCAAAGCTTGTACTATGGCGACTAAATAACAAATAAACATACTTAAAATACGTTATAAACATCCATTACTTTGGTACAAATGCTCGTTCTCATCACACAAACATTTACCCATCGAGGGATTCGAACCCGCAAACCGCTTGGCTTTGTAGTCCGGAGCGCGAACCACCACCAGACGGTCGTCCAAATCATTCATTGCACTGTTCGCCAGAAATGTATTTATTTATTAAATGTTTCATTTTACATTATTCTAACATAATAGGTACCGTACAACCGGGTTACTTAAACCTTAAGGTACTTTGGCCCAAATCCAAAAAAAGTTTACACTGCCCATTTCGCGGTGTGAACGCCAAATAAGTACGTAAAATACCGCCCTAAACCGATAGATGAAAGTGCATTTACTCGCCCTGGAATGTATTCTGATTGGTTGGTGCGATGACAATTTGTAACGAGTTTCGACAAGTTGATGGTATTTTCGTTTTTGAAAAGGTGGTGCAAACTTTCGTTGGGAACCCAAGTTTATTGTAAGTTATAATTGTATTTGTTATTTAAGACGCCGACTAGAGCCAATGACCTTGAGCAATAGACACAGGTCCGTCTAGCAGCGCGCCTCAGCGATCACTGTCAAATTCAGTAGGAGTGACAGAGAAGGTGCTGCTTGGAATAAAAGGGCCTGAGTGCCAAACCACAAAATACACGATTTTAATGAAAATAACCACTTTATTGAAATCTGAAGTGGCCATTTGCTTTAGTAACATAACAGCCATAATTTTGCCTAAGATTATCAACATTACTTTAAGTACAAGTGAAAAAATTGTTGTTGTTATTAATTACAATTTAGATGTTAAATGATGATATTTCTCAAAAATCAAATTAAAACTGATTTAATTTCGATTTTAGTTTGTATTTTTTTTTAAGAAATAAATCGTAAATAATATGATTTTTAAAATTTTTGTTTCATTACCGGTGGCAAAATATCATTTTATCCATGTAAAACATGTCTCTTAATATTGGACTTTCGATAAAACTAGTTTAACTCTAAAATGAAAAGTGTACCATTAACATAATATTGTGTTAATATAACTTAAAATAAATTTAAACAAAAATTTAAAAATATAATAAAACAAATATCTGAAATATGCTCTGTAAAAATAGCATGAATTTTTAAAGAATTTTATAACATGAGTAGTATTACTTGATTTACATCATAAAAAAGGACTTTTAGTCGGAATCTTTTATATATTCGGGAAAGTAATCTTTAAAAAAAGAAATATCAAATACATTGTAATAATATATTGATTTCTTATAATTAAAAAAAATATATGTATTTATATTTATAGTTTCGTTTACAGAAAAACAAATATTTTTTTAAACGTATTTTTTTAACAAACACCTTATTTTTAAGCCCTAAGTATGGTGTGGTCATAACAGATGACAGGTAACATTACTTTCGTTCGTACCATTTGCGGCAGCATGTTGGAAACAAATTCTTAACAAAGTAACATTTTGATTCAAAAATAACCTCCACAATAACACAAATTATGATGACACATAACATCACATATTTCCGAGAACGCACGATTCACATAGCACCATCAGGAAAACCCAATTTGGTTATTAATCAGAATGATTGAACAAAACACAAAGCCCAATGAGCTTTTGGTGTACTCACTTCGGGTTTCGCGTACGATTTCGTTTGGCAGGGGTCGAACATACCACAAGCGCCGCCGGGAAGCACCCCATACCACATTGATGTTTTAGTCATGTTCCTGAAATAAGCCGTTAAAGGTAGTAGAGTAACAATAAGTAAGTAATGTGCTAATAGTCGGGAATGGCATCTATTCAGCATCTTTTGTATTCGGCGACTCATAATCGGCGCTTAATATATGAAATAAAACCAATAAGTTACACTTATTTTATAATTTCTAAATAGTATCTAGGGTGTATGTAAAGTACCAGTCTTAAAACATTATTATTTTATTAAAAAGGTTTTTTTTTTAAATTAAAACCTTTTGAGCTAGAGGTCTAAGGACAGCTGGCCGGTGGTTCTGTAGCAGCATCGTATATCTACGGAGGATAACATCGGAGTGCCGCGCCGCCTCGCGTGACACGTCTTATATTTAAAAACTGCGAGCAAGCTACGCGCAATATCTTCCCTCTCTCGTAGGAAGTAACAGTAAACACTCTCCGTCTCAAGAAATCAGGCCATAATCACGCCATCGTATTTGTGGTCTCATTGGTTAATATATTATGTGTAATAGTCACTAGCTGTGTAAATAATTTTGTAACATATTATGCTAAGTTAAAAAAAACATACATCTTTCTCTGATAATCGGTCTGTCATTTACGCACCTACTACGCTCTACATAATTTGGCAGTAAGCAACCTCCGCCAAAGTTCGTTAGCAAGCAGAGTGGTGACGAACTAGCCAAAATACCTCTGAAAGACTAGTACCACAATGATAGGCATTGCCGCCAAGTCGGTAATTTGAACAAGATCATGGCGTAACAAATGGCATGGAACTGCTTCGCTGTTCAAGACACGTTAATCGTTGTTAAACGGTAATCCGATTTAATGTTAGGTTCTACTATTTATTTAGAAACCTGATGTATTAGTTTCGATCCATTTTATTCGCTTTATCAATTCTGTAATGACAAAATACAGGGTTATGCTTCACTGCTGAGGTAAACCAATTTTCAAAAATAAGCTTACCTCAGTTTATTACGTGCAGTTTGCCATTTTTTTGACAAATAAAATATTTTATTTGAATATTTGCTATTATCGAACAAAAAAAACTTCGAAATCTTAACGACCCTTACAGATTTCAGTCTGTATTATCATATTTGGAGAGATGGATGGTTGAATCAAATATATCATATAATATTACGACACAAATCGCGATTGGTTAAAGCTATATTAATAAAACGTTATACTGTGTGATACATCATAAATCATAATGTAAATTTTACATAAAATTATCTCACAAGCTCATGGTGATACTCACTCTTTTCCAAGAACAGTTATGATCTGGCCAGCCTTGTATTCGAGAAAGTTACTCCGTCGTCCGTCTTCGAGTTTTTGATAATTGACCGTTGTTTGTACCTTTAATAAGAATTAGGAGGATTATGCTTTTGATTATTCTAAAAACGTTTATTTAACTAAAGGCACAAAATATTTCACAAATACACTATTGGCGGCGCGACCAGTCGGCGCTGTGAATGACGATTCGCAACTTTATTTTTAAACAAATACACGTTCTTCAAATGATTAAAATAATAAATAGACAAAATTTTAATTTTTAACACATCATTCGATAAACTATTTACTTAAGGCGACGGGTAAGGCAAGTGACCTTGAACATTTAGCTTTGACTAATGCGACTTCTATTACGTGCCAAAGATAATACAAATGCTTCTCGCAGACTAAACATCCATCCGTTGCGCTCCTGTGCAAATAGATTATCATTGCGAGCAAAATATCCGCTCCTAGAAAAGTAGGCGCTAAAAGTAAAATCCATTAAAAATCATTGTAAATCTTAATTTGTTGACAATTTGAAAAAAAACACTTCTTCCTAAAGGCATGAATGTTATAAATAACTAAACCAACTTTGAAGCTAGGCAAAAACGTCGTTTAAAATATAAATTTTGTAACATATTAATGTTACAATTTGCCTATCCTTATAACTTAAAAGATACTCTAATTAAAAACGAACTCAAATGTGTAATAATTGGAAAATTATTTATTTATTAACCTAACACTAAGCAAAACTAATAAATCAAATATAATAAACTCAAAACTGAAATGAAATGAAATAAAATGAAATGAAATATTTATTCGTCATCATAGGAATAAAAGTCAGTTGTTACAATTAAAAGGGGCCCAATATGATCTACCTTGAAGGCATACGATTGTTTTATAAAATTAAAATAAAATTATTTAAAAATATCAAATTAAAATAATAATATTCAAATACAATGTCATCTAAATTAAATTATTGAGTGCATTAAGCATACAGTCTAAACACAAAATAATAATGTCAATTAAAATTCCAGAAAAAAAAAACGATCTGTATGTCAAAAATTAACCTAAAAAGTCATTTAAATAGTCGTCAATGCTATAGTATCCTTTCTCTTCTAGGAAAGTAATTAATGTTTTTTTGAACATTTTGTCTTCAAGCTCCTGCATGCATTTTGGAAGCTTGTTGTACAATTTTGATGCCATAGCTAATAAACTCTTTCTCATAAGGGCAGTCTTACATATATTTTTTTCCACCATGGGTTTTCTAGGCCGAAGACGATGAGCCATTACTGGCTTTGCTCTTTTAAATTTGTCCGGATTATGTTTGACAAAAAGACAAGTAACTTAAACTATACTTACAAATTATAACAATACTAATTTCGAATAACCTATTTTATATTTTAAATTGTTTTATATTTGTGTGTATTAAACTAACACACTGTAAAAGTAATAAATGTTATTTGCAATAGAAAATTTGTTTTTTTCGTGTTTCAGTATTTATGAAGACTAGGTATATTTTTGTTTGTTAAATTCTTATGAACATTTAATTGTTAAGCTTCATTGCCTTAAGTTAAATAAATAAGTGATACCAGATAATAAAGAGAAGATTGATATTGTGATTTCGAGGTTAAGTAACTTTTTTTACATTAAAAAAAACATAAGAAATTAATGGAATTTGTTTTATTAACCAACTATTAATATATTTTTTAAATATTCGCAAAACATTCGCAGTAATTTTGCGAATGCGAATATACAAAAATATGCGAATATTCTCGAATGCGAATGCGAATATTCGTTACATCAGTGTTTATAAGAAAGTAGTACTTTAGTGTTTATAAGAAATAATAACTAGTATTTAGATACAACAGGAAAAAACTTCAACATATAAGTTACAAGATATATTAATTTCCACATGCTATATCCAGTATTTTAGCCAGAAAACTTGTCCAAAAACACCTCTTTTACGTGTATTCTCCTTACCCGGCGCCTTAATGTTTATGTTAAATAGTTAAATAACGCTTAACTTAAAAACGTTTGATACATTAAATTAAAGCATTCTATAATTATTTTACTCTAACCAAAACCAAACGCCACAATGCCGTTGCCAAATGTGACAGACAGCTTACAACTTGTTTCGGCTCGGCAGTACACGGCACCCGCGACGGACAGCACTGCGACGATCGCTTTAGGGGCAAATCGTGACGTACATCTAAATGAGAGCGTCATTTCGAACGTGTATGTGTAGTTACTTCACTGCTTTAGGTTATTAAGACAGGCCGCATATTATCCGAAGCTTCTAATAGAAACATTCCAGCGCAAACCTGAAGGCACTTCGGTGCATACATTTTGTACTAGACCCCGCATATTGTAAGAAATGTTTCTTGTCGGTCATCCGGTTCTAATGCGCGCCGGATTGAATGAAACGTCATCAGAATTCTTGAGGCCCGTCTACCATACATTTTGTACTAGACCCCGCATATTCTTAAAAATTTGTGTCAGTTCGTGATTACAAGTCAGAGTCAAATCAAATAATAAAGTTGGGTTGCCAGAAGTTTACATCTGTTAACTGACTACAAAAAAGGGAGGAGGTTCTCAATTGTTTACTCTTACAACCGACATCAAAAAAGGAAGAGGTCCAAACGGCCATACCAAGAGGGAGGGTTATGGACTCCAATTGGGGATGGTTTTGTCGATAGAAGGAAAAATAGGAGAATTTATGCTTCTATTATTGCCAGCTCGTGACCAAACACACTCTAAGGTCGACCGCAAATAATTTCCTACAGTTTTCACAATGTATTTTTAACTTTTAGTTCTGTTTAATACTTATTCGTGTTTTTTATTTATTATTATTTTTTGTTTGTTTCAAATAAACGTATTCTCTTATTATAATTCTTATTCTTAAGATTTTATAGCTGAAGTGGATAAATATTCGTGCATATGGAATGTGAATAGTAAACACTATCAAAATAAAATACAGCTGCACCTAGCGTAGAAGAAAATATAGACAGTGATTTTCTTCTTTAATAAACTGATCAATAGTGCCAATAGCAATAACGTGTCGCTATCCTTAACATCCCTGTGCGAACGTCAAAAGACGGAGAGATGTGTCGTGGCGGCGCAGTCAGCAACAAGTGGCGCCGGACCGCCAAACCGGATAATGTGCGGGGTTTGTGACAGTTCGGTCCGGCGCACGCTAGAAATGTTTCTTATTAGAAGCTTCTGATAATATGCGACCGGTCATATACTGTTCCACATATTGGAGAGCTAACTATTCTGACTACTAATTACTCAACATTTTAACCTCGTTGTTAGGACATGGACACTATTTGAGTGACATATTGAATTTAAATGCCTATGTGTCACAGTTTTCTTTGCAAAAACTGATCTATTTGCAAAAAAAAATTTAGAATTGAATTATTTTTTTCACGAATAAATTTTTAGAAAATACCTGTTCGGGTCGAGTCTCCTTTAACTTTATGCCCAAGTCCTTGAATTTCGGTCGATCGTTCGGATCATGAGACCAACACTCCAACATGGTACAATAGTAAGCTTCGGGACAACACTCTGGTCTTTCTAACCGCTGTAATTGACATAATAATTATTTATTTAAAAACATGAGTCGTCGGCAAGATAATATAGTTTAACATTTTAAAGTTTTATCAATATAATTTAAACATGCATTTATAATCAGTAGTAAGCGTGTATTTCCATAAAAATATACTACGAAGTTTTAGGATTATCTCAAACAATATCAAATTAGTAGAGTGCTTGTCGGCACGCGCAGCTAATATATTTCTCTATTATTCTCACTTACCTTGGAATCCTGTGACGAGTGAAAGAGACAAAGAGAACCATTACATCGAAATACTAAGGAAAAAAAAGATATTATATATAATATTTATATATACCTGAAAATTTGGAGCATCTATGGCTTCAAGTATCTGCTGTCCAGAGAAAGCTGCCCAAGGTTGGAAACCATATGTGAACATTTCCCACAAACATACTCCAAAAGCCCACACGTCACTCGAAGATGTAAAACGTAGGTACAATATACATTCAGGAGCGCACCTACAAATTCAAAATAACAACTTCATTGCAATTTATAAATGAAAAGAATCTGCATAGAAACTGAGTATGGTATTTATTTTTCCTAAAACAGAGTATTACCTCTTCCGTCGTAAAGCTTACCGACCACACCCTGAACTTCATGACGGACGGCACGACGGTCAATGGCACTGGAGACCTCCGTTGACGCCAAGACATATCGGCAGCTCAATGGACAGGATATGGAAGTCTTTACGACATGATATCCGTAACTTTAATAGTATTAAAGAGGCGATAGAGCTGAAGCTCCAAAGTTTTCGCAAGAGACCTGTCTATTGGGCAAAGCCAGCTGACGAAGCTGAAGACGGAGGACGGTAGTATAACTTTGACAAAAAACGAAGTTTTGAGGAAGATCGATATGTTTTATGGGTGTTATTTACCATACGATATTTATTTTACGAGATTCCATTTTAGATTTCCATCTTGCTCGAGAAAATAACGCCGGAGGCATAGAACAGAAATATGATGATAACACGTTACTGAAGAATTACAAGCCCATCTCGCTTTTGAGCCATGTCTACAAGCTGTTATTGAGAATGACGAATCGTTTCGCGCGTGAATTCAATTACTTCCAGACTTCCGAACAAGCTGGTTTCCGAAAAGACTTTTGTACCATAAACCACGTCCATACTCTGCGGCAAGTTGCACAGAAGTCTGAGGATTTTAGATTGCTAATATGCTTGCTTTTGATTCGATCAATACCTGGGTGGTGTTGAAGACTCTCCAGCGGTGTCATATTGACTATCGGTACATCAAGGTCCGCACATGCCGCTCCCAACTGGCCAACCTGGAAATCACTGGGGGAGGCCTATTATCAAGAGTGGACATCCTATGGATGAAATGATGATGATGATGACATCGAGGTGCTGAAGTGTTTATAAAAAACCGTCACCATGTCGGTCCGAGTATAGGAGCAGAGTACGTAGGCGATTACTCTGCAGCGAGGCGTAACACAGGGAGGGTTATATCTTCGAAACTGTTCATCAAGCTCCTGGGATGAAAAGTATTCGGCATCAACATTAACGGCGCGTACATCAATCATCTTCGATTTGCCGACGATATTATTGTCATGGCAGAACCGCTCGAAGACATTAGCACAATGCTAGATAGTCTTAGTCAAGTTTTTCAACAGGCAGGCCTTTGGATCGTTTGGGAGCTCTACTCTTGAATTTGTTGACAAATATGACTGCCTGGGACAAGTGATATAAGTAGTTGGGTAGGTCCAATTTTGAGAGGGAGGTCAATCGTCGAGTCCAACTCGGCTGTTTGGGATACTACACAACGTCTTCTCGTCCAAAATACCTCAGTAAATAAAGACGAAAGTCTGCCAGTGATGATATATGGAACAGAAAAGTAGCCTCTAAAAAAGGGTAAAACTACATCCATTTAAACTCATAAGAAAGCTCAAAGTTGCACAGCGAGCTATGGAAAAGGCTATGCTCGGTGTTTTTTTTTGCGAGATCAAATCCGAAATGACGAGATCCGTAAACAAACAAAAGTCGCTGACATAGCCCAACGGATAAGCAAGATAAAGTGGCAGTAAGCGGGACATATAGTATGTAGAACTGACAGCTATGGGGCAAAAAGGTTCTAGAATGAAGGCCATGTATTGTTTGGCCATGCTTTATAGCGCAGCGTAGGCAGCCCACCCACAAGATGAACAGACGACCTGGTAATGGAGAATGCAGAATGCTGGATGCACGTCGCTTCCGACCGACCAATCTGGGGGTCATAGGGGTCAGTAGTGAACGTCCTGTGGCTGAAATGATGATCTAAATAGTACCTAGGACCTACATACTCGTAATAACTATTAAATCCATCATTTTATTACGTAAGTATTCATTAAATTATGATTAAAACTACATCCATTTAAAAAAATACTTGATGCAATACACTCTAAAACTAAAGAAGCTCTATTACTTACCAGGCCACAGGTAATTTGAGATTGACATTGTAATTTGTTTGATAGTAATCTTTTCCAACGCCTAAAGCACGAGACAGTCCAAAATCTGAAATTTTTACTCTATCTTTGCTAAACACCAAGATATTTCTTGCTGCTAAGTCCCTGAAAGAAATCCGTTATGTGATTCGAAAAAACATTGTGTACCCAGCAAGATGTATCAAAGATAAGTGCAAAACAAATGCTTCTCGCCATTGCACGAGCCTTCAGCAAAGCATATACACAATAGATGTTTGATTATAAACAATCTTAGTAATATAACTCAGCAGTGAAATCATTATACTCTCATCCGTGTAATAAAACAGACACTATATTTATAGCCAAGTATCAATTATACCTATGAATCAGTCTTTTGTTTTCAAGGTAAGTCATGCCATCACAGATTTGTTCAGCGAATTCACATAAATTCGGCACAGGGAAGTTCGGTCGCAGGGCTACCTCCCGGAGACATTCCAGCAAGGAACGGAGTGGAGCCAACTCAGTCACCTGTAGCAATACATTGTGCGATTAACGCCGGAACAAATAATATTATACTACTAAAATATAAATTACTACCAAGTCCAACATAGTGACTTGATAAATTGTTTTGGCTAAGATTCAAAGATCGTTCCATTGTTTTGATAAATGAGTGACTATCCGAAATAAAAGTGGAATAAATACAGTGAATAATGGCTACATTCTTTAAAAATGAGGTAATTATTAATGCTAGAAAACCAAATCTTCTGATTTGTTTTTAACTTATTTTTAAAAAGTTTGCTAAATATTTCACATTACTGTACTTAAAAATAACATCATTATTTTTTACTAGTGAAAAAAGTGAATAAAATACCAGCATTAGAGAGTCCAAGTGCAGCACTACGCCGTACAAGCGAACAATGTTGGGATGCTCGATACTGTGCATCACGGCCGCTTCCTTGAGGAACTCAGTCGAGTTTGAAGTCATGCGCTCATGGCCTAAACATTTTATAGCTACTTGCAGCTGGAACACAATAAAAGGATAGTTAGGCGCAACGCTCAGAAACGTGTGCCGGGTGGCACAGGCGCGCTTCTTCTACCTAAGGTTTCAGTAATATCAAATGGAGTAACGCTTAGTACGCTCACTGGCAGAAGACGAGGGGTAAGAACGCGCGTGGCGGCGGTTCGCACCACTGCCTCGAAGTTTGTTATTTTGTATTGGATAAAAAGCATTACGCTTATATAGTAATCTGATTCTTTCAAGAAAGACATTTTATAAATGTAAAATTATCACTTAGGTGCTTGTAGCTAGCTGGTGGCAGCGCTTTGATAGTGATAACCAAGTTAAACCACCTACGCCGCGGTTGAGATAGGATGGGTGACCATACCAACCATATTTAGTGACATTTATCACAAGCATCTCCGTGCTTCAGAAGGCACGTTAAAAGTTGATCTCGGCTAATATCACTTGATACTAGTCGTGAAGCCTAGTCGAAGGCCTTAGGGTGGCTTAATAACTTCTGACAGTAAGGCTGCGTCACTGGCCGTACAACACCCCTGCAGCAATCCGCACTGGGCCCGCATGGTGGAGTATGGCCCAAACTACCTCATAGTTGAGGTGAGGCCTGTGCCCTGCAGTGGGATGTACTTTCCTTTTTTTTAACACTTTAACCGCTGTTCAGCGGCCCAGCGCCTTTGCAATGTGCATTGCCAAGAGTAGTCTTGTCAAAATGTAAATATGGCTTCTATATAATTTATTTATAATTTAAGAGACATCATCATCGTCTTTGGAAGTCTACTGCTAGAGATAGGCCTACCCCATAGAACTTTCTAGGCCATTTGCATGCAACGGTTTCAGCGATGGAGTACCCTGTTGCGGACTATCTGGACCTAGGTATCAGTTTCGGTCAATTGCAGATTGCAGAACATCATTGATAGTAGAATCTAGGATCTGGTCTGTCCAATGCAGGCTTCTTCCTCTCGGTCTCTTGCCTTCGACTTTGCCAGTGACTACCAGCCTTTCTAGGTTGTCACCATAATCTCTAGCAATGTAGCCAAAGTATTCTAGTATTTTTCAAATAGTGGAGACACGATGTTACTTTTAGCTTTTGTAAAATCGACGCATGTAAAATTTTTTAAAAATTGTAATGAGCTGTCTAGTGTATTTTCCGAATATTATTATAAAAATATTGTGTAAATAAGTGGTTTTTATAATGTGTGGTACATAGATAGATATGACCAAGTATGGGGTAGATCAGGAGTGTCCAACATAATTTTGTGGAGGGCCAGGTTTAGTATTTTTGAAACCATAGCGGGCTGAAAGAAATGTCGATAAATAGATGATTGAATCAACTAATATTGCGCAATATCTATTGATGTCGTCGCGGGCTGGATGAACGACTTATTCGGGCCACATTGTGGCCTGGGGGCCGTATGTTGGATGGGGGCCGTATGTTGGACGGGCCTGGGGTAGATAGATAGGCGAGGGTTATTTCTGTGCTGTGTAGATACCCACAATGGATGTCAGTTTTAAAACCCTTTAACTGTCTTTTATTAAATATGATTAATTTTAGAATGCAGGAGGGCAGGTACTTAATAACATGCTTTACCTCCTCTAGTTTAGATTCTGAGTTTTAAATAATTAATTAGTCTTACTCTTTGATTTCCAGTCGACCAGGTGCCCTGTTGAACTACTCCAAACTGGCCCATCCCTAGCTCCTTATTTATGGTTATGTCTTCTATGGAGATAATGTGCTTTGTAGGAACTTTAAAGCTACTCTCTGTAAATGGTTGGAATTCTAATGGTATTGATGAGTGGGCTTGCAAATACTGAAATTTAATTGATAAGCAATACAATATACATTTAGAGTGTAATTCAGATACTTTAGTCTTTAACAAATAATGGGACTTACAGTGTCATTTTTTTTGTTAGAGCTTAAAAGTTTTCTTATCTTGTGTATGTATGGATTAGGAAAGTATTTTGAATATATTTTCTTATATCGTCTCTGTTCAGGTTTAGAGAGTCCAATTTGAGATAGGTCCTCGGTCACCACAAATTTCAGTTGGGAAACTTTTGTCACTTTTAAAATATCCCTAAAACATTTTTTTTCAAATAAAATACAATAATTATAATGTAACACCAGAACAGAATTTCAGGTAATATTGAAATTGCAAAAAAAAATGGTTTCTTTACAAAAAAAATATAATGAATATACACAAAGATCATCATAATGCGAAAACAATAATGGAAAACCAGTTAAATCATTATCATACCCTACTATGTCACCAAAAAATTACATGAGAGTCAAACCCCCAAAGAGATTGCTAGCATAGGAGGGAAGACTGATTAACAACTGCTTAAAGAAATCAACTGTATGCACAAAACTTTAGAAATATGTACACAGATTTCATGAAACCATTCGCAAGGATCTGAATTAATTACTGTTGCAACTGCACAAAGTCATTGAGGACGTGTGAAAAAGCAATTCGCACAAGCAATGCGCCTAAGAGATGCTTAAAATTACTTGTTTAGTGGCACAGCACAAAAATAATAAAAAAGTAAAAGTAAACCACAAATTATCAAGAAGAATAGGTGTTAAAATTACCTGAAAAGTTCATAATATTGCTGGAGTTCAGCTTCTTCGAGAAAATCGCTGAGGTTTTCTCTATCTTCAACTATATTTTCTAAAAAAAAGTCCATTACCATTACATTTCTGCACAAATTTTGATGTGTGTAATTCTGTGCAGGACTGTGCGTGCGTATATCACTTAATATAGCTCCAAAGTTTTACTTACCCATTTTTTAATTAACAACTATGCTAAGTTTTAATTACTAAAAAATAAAACTAAAACGACGCGATCCTATGATTCTCACGAAGCACGATACACAGATTAGACAGAGTATGTCCAAGGACAGATTGGCAACGGCCCTATGATTGGTTTGACGTTAGTGAAATGTCAAAATAAGTTCGATTATGAGACGCTCACAAGAGTGGCGCTGTATAAAAAAAAATTAGAGGGGCGTCAATAACACAGATAATGTAACTTTTTTTGCGTCCACAGAATATTACCCATATTGTTTTACCGGTAACCGTTACTTAATATAACGTTATTGTTACTACCAACGATATCGTTTAACGGTATTTCAGGAAACAATTATTGTTTTTTATATTTTAAAATGAAACGCACATAATCGATTATGTACAGGTTTTAATTAACATAAAATAACTACAATAATAATAGTTTCATTTTTCCCGCCGTTGTCCGACTGCCTTGTCTCGTACCAAAACCTGAAACAATATATACAATATTTAAAAAAATGTTCCGTCATGCCACTAAGGTCCTACGCTAAAACGAGCAAGCGCACGCGGCTGTCGATAAAGCTTAAATATATTTAGCGTTACTCATTTAAACATTTATGTATCTATTTATAGCACCTGTGTAACATTATAGAATGTAATAAATATATTGAATTGAATTGAATTGACGTACATTTAAACGTTCGCGCAACCGTGCGCCTGCCGCATCTTTCTGCCCGTGTGTACGCGGAGGCCCTAAATTTGAATTCTAATTGAATTTGAAAATCGTCCGCCCTTGTAGTAACTGCCATCAGAACCTGAAACATTATACACAATATTAAGAACTTGATTCGGCTAGTATTGTGATTAGTAACATTTTTAGCCTTAAGAAAGTAATTCTCTTCAACTATATGGTTTGTTTGTTTCACCCAGGCACACAGGCATTTTTTTAAATGTTTAATGAGATTTGTCTTCTTCTCCAGAGGGAGAGAATTAGGGTGCGTTTTCACCAACTTTAGTAAATTTAGCGCGGCAGGACAAATTAAACTAATACGACAGCCTACTTTATTTAGATACAATTATTGAGAAAAAATTAGTTTCTTAACCTATTGGTGGATATCATTCCTTTCCGTGGTAAGCGGTTCACTTACATTACTCGCACAAATATGGTAAAAATGCATTATCAGACTTTATAGTAATATAATATCGTCCCCGATGTCTGTTGGTCTTACGAATCTGACTTGTTATATTTAAAACATCAAACAGTCATATTTTTAAGAGTTTACCTCACAGTCGGCTTTGTAAACCTCAACAATATCACTCCACTTGGCCAGTTTTCCACGAAACATTAGATCTTTAGTCAAGAAATTGTTTCGGATTCCTTTAATCAGATGAGGAGGATCAAAGACGATGTTCAATATATGTCCGTTAATTTGGACTTGGTGATCTGATAACAAAGTTAATAATATTAGATTTACCTGAAATGTATTGAAGGTATTGTAATAATAAAAATGATTATAATAATAATTCACTGTACCTGACAGCCTTAGCTGTTCCTGAGTACTCCTCACATCAGCCTTAAAAAGGTTAAGGCAGGCTCGAAATGTGGAGCCCTGATCACAAACCAGGTCTTTAAGTTTCAAGCCAATACCTGTGATGGCATCTACCACCTCCTAAAAGCAGAAAATATTTATTTAGGTAATAGTTGAATTTATTTCAGTAAAATTTAATTGTTTTTATTATTATATGTATTTGTAAGTGCACAATTAATAATTATATTTTAAAGTATATAGGATGAATTGTGTTAGTGTAAAATACTTAAAAGGGTTTGTTTGACCTCATGATAACAAACAACTTTGCCTAAGAAACATCATCTAATCTAACTCAACTACTTAACCTCCTATCTTAACTTAATTTTGTTATTGTACGAAACAATTTCTTAACAAAAACGCGGACGGCAAACATACACTAACAAAATCATGTTGAGATAGGTTAGGTTGAGTAGTTGTAATAATAAGTTTTTTTAAAAAAAGTTGTTTGTTATCATGAGTTTAAAACTTTTAAAAATTTACTGTATAATTTTAACTACAAAATTTTTACTTGCGGAGTTAGAGCTACTTCATCGAAGACAAGAGCACTGAGTCGCTTCTTATCGTCCCAAGGAGTGATGAGGGTCTTTAGCTGTTGGAGCAAATTTTTGTTCAGGCCAGGCCTGAACTTAACGTGCCGCGTGAATGAATTTAATGTCCTCCGACTAGGCAGTATGAAAATGTTTCGAAGTAAGTTATAACCTTTCGGGCTTCCTTTTAATAAAACCAAGGAATCGACTTTTTCAGAAGACATATAACGCCTCTGTTTAATATGTTTGTTCGCAAGCCGTACCTGCAATAGAAAATAAATACCTATAATTCATAATTTGTTACACATAGCTATAAGTAGACTGTATTGTAATTTATAATTTATACTATCGCATTAGGTATTGAACCTGTAATGATAGTTATAAGCTTGGCAAATAAATAAATAAATAAATATACTTAGTCTTGCCATGGTTGTTTATATGGCATTCAAGGGAGTCACATCAATATTGATGTTTTGCTACATAAATTAAATATTTTATCAATGTTATTGTTTGAAGTTTGTTCCTAGTTGCCCTGTTCCAATACCAAAGCAGGGGTGCAAATAAAAGTGAAAAAGAATAGCCCTAGACCTTAATAAATGTTATCCATTCGCTTAGGCCCTCCGCCAACGAGTTTATTTTACAGTACAATGGTCTGGGTATTCATTTTATGTTTAATTAAATAAACTTAATTTACTTTACTTACTTGCATCATTAAAAATGCCTTTGCCCGAGGCGTTAAGTTTTTAATCATTTCCTTGAAGGAAACATCTTCGCTCATGTGTGTCGCCTTTTTAAGTCTTTCTTCATAAGAAAATAAATGTCGTCGTTTTGATGTAATTATATTTCGACACTTTAAGTAAATTTTTTTGCACTTAGGGGATAAGTTTTCAATGCTTTTAACAATTCATCCCGGGACAAACCTGGTTTTGAGCCTGCAAAATAATATCTTAATATAATAAAATACATATTTTGTATTTTTGTAACTAAATCACGCTTTAACGGAAACATAAAAATGTTATTTTAATCCTGTGGGACACTTATAAATTTATTTTCGGCTTAATGCTGAAGTATTAGCATTCAAAGTCACGAGCAGGACCTGATTTTTAATATAAAAATAATACTGAATCATTGAGTATTCGCAGACAACCCAGTATAGAGCATCATGGCGCCTAAAAACGAGGAGGGCTGACCCCAAATAATGGGAAAAGGCAAGGAAGAAGAAGAAGACTGAATCATTGAGTATGCAATTATAAATTCATACCTTGGATGGAACCCTGGCTGCTTGGTTTAGTATCTGAAGTAGTTGTGATGTCTCGACTCGATGTGCTTGCAATGGCTTCACTAGATGGAATGACTCGACACGGTGAACATCCTAGAACATATTATTACAATTACAGATTACACATTTTATACAAGTTACATACATACCTAAATAGTCTTACTAAACCTATCTATATCTAACCATATAAAATTATTATTTGGTTCACATTGTGGGCTTATTTTATAAGTAAAAGTAAAGTTGGCTATAGGAATCATTGCAGAGTATTCGCTGTGTGCGCGATGACAGTGCCCCTAGTGACCACAATTATTGGGACTTGAGTCTCTCAAATTATGGCAACTGGATGGTTTGAGAATGATTTTCGGATTGTTTTTCTTCGAAATTAGATGAAAATATCTAATAAGTTTGCGCATTTTATAATAAGTGATTTTCTTACTTGAACTAAAATACGAATTTTATAATACCTACGAGATTTTAATCAATACAACAAGATGTAACTTTCCAACCTCAAAATGTGCAAAAAGGGAAAAGGGTAAAGGGTTTTTTCCGGTCACAGCTGCAGCTATCCATTTATTTCGTTGCTCCAATTTCCATCTTGATGTTGGAAACGAATTAAACATGTACGTAATATTTTTTCCATTGTTTCTACACTTTATAACAGAACACGTATGACCCATACCGCCAATTTTAACGTTTTCACTTAAAAATACGTAATAACGTTAGTATGGAATTCTATGGAAATGTAGCAATTTGACACATTACAGTACAGCGTTTTTTCACATTTCTGCTACATTGCGTGCTGCGATCGATTTGACGGCCCCCACCACCCACTTTGCTCATAGCGAATAGGCCTCGACCTACCTGCTGCGATCCCACTGCACGGCCGTTGCGCTTGACCCGACAGGCACTTAGCCAGTTTTTTTGTTATTAAAATTTATTTGCAATTTTAATCCTTACCTTTCGTTGCACCCGTTGTACTGGGGACATTTCCTGAAGTGCTTGGAATGCTTACACTCGACAATTCTGAAACTAAAAATAACTATTTAAACACTAAACATAACAAACACACTATAATCTTTCTCTTTGTGCTATGTGCCATTCGTAGTCACGGTATGCTTAACTATGATCCTAGATGTGGACGACCTCTGTAGCCGAGAGGCGAGCATACCTGACTTAGTGTCCTATCTCTGAGATTCCGGGTTCGATTCCCGGTCGGGTCAATGTAGGAAAATAACTATATTGTCTTGGGTCTGGGTGTTGTGGTACCGTCGTTATTTCTGATTTCTGTAACACAAGTGCTTAAGCTACTTATCATAGGATCAGAGCAATGTATGTGATGTCCAATATTTATTTATTTATAAGGCAACTCTAGTTTTACATTTGAAGTACTACGAGACCTCTGTAACCCTTAGATAAGGGAAACCAGACCATTTCCATCTGAATTTGGAAGCCATCGCCAAGTACGATCATCATCATCATTTACCGTCGTTTCATTGATTTATATGTCAAGCATGTGAATCAATGAAATGACCATCACTGTTTCCCACCGTGCACTGTTTGTTACTAACATAGTTTATAAGTTTATTGATACTAACAGTAACATAGTCCAATCTACTAACATAGTATATAAGATCAAATTGTTACTAACAAAATTATGGACTTGGTTTGAAAATAAATGTTTTTTTTTTTAAATGTATATTTGCCTGCCCTGTTCCCAGGTCATCTGGGGTCGGCGCAGTATGTCTTTCTCTTCCAAGTACGATGCATGCTCGAAAAATGCACATTATATTACAGATAACTGAATTCAAGAGAGACGACCATCTGGTGTAGGGGTTCGCGCTCTGGACTAAAAAGCCAGCGGTTGCGGGTTCGGAACCCGCAACCGCTTGTAATTTAATTAATTAAAGTAATTTGTATCTAAGTCATGAATGTTTATAAAAGTATTAAAGTACTTGTCATGTTCACCCTTTATCTAGTCGCTATAGTACAAGCTTTGCTTAGTTTGGGGTTTAGTAATTGTAAAATTTTTTTTTACTTACTTTCAGTTGAAGTTGCATTAACGGTGTCAATACTCATGCTTGGCTCATTGCAAGAAACAAGTTCTGAAAAAAAGAAACATTAATACATCAATTAATCAATTTTCTACAGGTCTACAAATTTTAATTCAGGCTATCATTCATCCGTATGCTGAATTTCACCAGAAAC
Source organism: Anania hortulata (assembly GCA_963576865.1). NCBI lineage: Eukaryota > Metazoa > Arthropoda > Insecta > Lepidoptera > Crambidae > Anania > Anania hortulata. The sequence continues at coordinate 22,073,176 of OY756387.1, read as the reverse complement.
CCACCCTTCAGTACTAAATAATTGCCTGAGTTTATTGGTCCTATCTTATTAGCTATCTTTTAGGAAGTGATTCTACTACACAAAATACTTTTTTAGATTTCGATGTTGCTCCCAAGGTTAAAGTTGTTGTATTAAAAGGAAGTTAAATGATAAATCAGATCTTATTATATTTAGCAAGTCTAATTTATCAATTAATTAGCAAGTTAATTGACAAACAAAACCAAAAGTCAATTATTTTTAACTAAGCTAAAAGATAAACAAATTCCTGTGGTTTTTTGTACACTGATGACTTTAATCAGTATTTATCAACTGAAAAGAGCACTATGTGAGTTCACTTTAATTTTAGTTTTTTTTATACTAGAAGGTAATTGACAGCTAAGCACCAATAACTCCTCCTCTCTACCATTAATTACTACTACTTTTCACTGGCGACATTATGTAGATAATAGATATACGTTTTTAACAAAATCACATCATCAACTACAAGACATAATGTTACTTAACACAAGTTTATTTAAACAATGGCATATACATATTTGTCTCAGGTATAATATAAAAGAACAATTATCAGCAAATTTACTGTTTTGCCCTGTTTACAGAAATGAATGAAATACATTTATTTAATATTATATAATATAAAGAAAAGATTTGCATACTCGATAAAATGTCACAATATTTTAACATACCTTCTGTGTTAGTATTGTCCGGCTTCGACAGTGAATATGAATGATCATCAGCTATAACAAATGACATTCAAAATTTAATAACATGTTAAAAAATAAGTACATATTTGTAATCCTAACATCAGCGTAGCCATCAATCATGAGAGCCCAAGTATAGAGATTAAACATAAATAAACAATGATTATAAGACTAAAAAAAGTTTCTAGACGCAATCAAACTAAGCCACAACTCCGGTAAAAAAGACGCATCTTACTGCAACTTTATCCTGGAACTACCATCAGACCTCAGAAAACTTTTAATTGAGCAGGAAAGGGTATTTATCAATTGGACTTCATGCCGAGTAAGAGACTACACCCTTGTAACTAGATGTTACAAGTGTCAACAATATGGCCACTCAGCAAAATATTGTCGGGAGGCTGACTCTACCTGTGGGCACTGCAGCTGCGTTGGCCATTCAATTAAAGAATGCTCAAAGCAACTTGAACAAGCAAACTGTGCTACATGCCGGCGATTCAATAAACCTAGCCATCACAAAACAGGAGATGAGCAATGCCCCGCCAGAAAAATCGCAGAATCTAGATATATAAGTTCAATTAATTACGAGAGCGCCTGAAGCGCCGTAGAATTAATTTTTAGGCATAAGTTATTACATAATTAAGACTAAGGTAAAAACTGTTAAACAAGTAAATCTTGATCTACTTATTTATTATTTAATAGTGAGTAATTGTTTTGTGTATAACACTTACATTATTGTTGAATAAGCACTAACCCACTTTTATGATATAAATACCTAAGATACAAGCAATTTGCTTAGTTTAGGTATAAACATCGTAATATTTATGTACTAACCGATATTTCTTAACTTAAGTTTTATGTATCTAGACTAAGTTTTTATACAGAAACGAAAATTTATTTATTTATATAATATGACAAATTTTATGCCGTGACCACAATATTATTTTTAGCATTTTATTATAACAAAATAAGCTGTTTAAACAGTTGAAGAAAAGCAAAGTTTTTAAGGTAAGATTAAAATTTTATTAAGTTTCAATATTTCATCCCATTTTTTTTTGTCCCAAATGCCTTGCACACCCATTATTACACTAATTGTTTCAACTTTACTCATGGACTGACATATTATATAAGAAATACAGAAATGTAGGTACTTACCTCGTGACTTGACCAAGAGAGGTGTGGATGGCTGTCTCGATGTAATTTCATCAGGAGTAAATAAAGTTGGACAGCCATTGTACACCCTTCTATTGTTAAGGATGTACTTCTCTTCAAAATAAAGATGGCAGACCTGGAAACAAATACAAATAATTAGACTATGTACTCTTTCAGTAAAACTGTACGAATAAATCGTAAACACGAAACAGCGGGTTGTTGTTGTATTGATATCGCATGAAACGACAAAACATTTACGAGAACTAACCATTCGGTTTACGATCTGTTTTTTGGAAAGGGATCCTAAAGCTGGATTTCTTGGTAGAAGATACTGCATCCATACAGCCCGGAGAGCATCATCATCAAAGCCTTGCAGTGGAAGAAGTAGACGAGCAGCCGCTCACGATGCATCTGGTGATGGGCATGATATCTGTAACAGAACCTAAACAAACGATATATCAATATGACACGTGAATAAAAAGGAGCAATAAAAATTGCTGTATAAAGGAAGAAATGTCGGAAAATTTGGAAAATACTGTTTTAACTCCAAGCAAGAGAAAAAACAGTAACCGTAATTTTCGAAATTGACAGTGACATTATTTTATTTTTCAACGTAAATAAGTAGGCAGTCCGAATTAAGCATATATCAGTTTTAGCGAGCTCCACCTCATTTCGAATGGATAAAGGCTTAGCATTTTCCGAATACCAATGTGCTAAAATTGGTGTTAGCCACCTCCGGAACAATGAGCATGTAAATAATCAGAAACTATTTAAAAAAGAAAACGAGACACATTAAAAAAAAAAAGAGCCATGAAGCGTTACCCACTGAGCGAGAAAGCGCCATACGACTGAAAGGGATGCACTATTAACTAACGTCCTCTCAGACTCTATGGCGTTTCCACCCCGTGGCACGATACATACACCCACAGAGCAATGGATACACCATACAAAATAATGATGTACTCTGTGGATACGACACACCGACACCGCGACCGACCAACATTATCTCCAGTGTGGCCGCAACTGAGATCCCAAAAGGTACATAGCCAGCGCTAAAAAGATACATAACCAGCCCTAAAAAGGAACAATGCAGGGCGGCTCTAACCCTAGGGGGTATAGTTCGCATAATTCAGGTGCAGTTAAGATAGACTCCAAATCAATTACATTAATCATTGTAAAAGAAAATTATGATTTAAAAAACCCGTGCTGCTAAAATTTTATGAAAAATTTATTAATTAAATTTTACTACAATTAATGGGACGCAAGTAATCAATGGGAATCCGTTCGCATTGTCTGCCCTATGAATTAAGAATACGAAAATTATATAAAACACTACTATTATTTATCTACGTAATTTGCCGACTGAGTCCATCAAAATTGGACTCAGTCGGCAAATTTCACTCAGGCAGCGAAATTTTTTTGCGCTTTTAAAATTTTAAAGAGAACTCTTTCTGGTGAAAAGTACTATTTTTAATGTACTATATTCAAAAGGTACGTAAATGAACAAAATTACACATTACACATGAGAGGCTAAAAAGATACGTCAAATGTGTAAAATATACACTAACGGCAACGCTGGTTTTCTCACTCACAGTATACAAATAAACCTACTCTGTGATCTCACAGATTAGACAGAGTACGTCAAAAGTTTTTTTTTGGTAAGTTTTTGGCTTGCGCGGCTTGCTTTTAGCCATAACGATATATGGACAAAAGGTGTATAAAGTTCTTTTCTTCTTGTTTATTGGCATTAAACGTCAAAATTTGACAGCTGAAGTTACATTCCCTACCTAATCTGTGACTGGAAATGACAGATTAAACAGAGTACGTCTAGCATTGACTGAATTGGATTTCTATTATAGCCCTTGATAAGCGGAGAACTGACTCCTCTTGACATTGTGGGGACAAGCGCTGCTATTGGACGATGGTTCCGTCCAATTCCGTTAGCCCGCCTGACCCTGGGCCGCGAAACTGGCCTTAATCAATAGCGGCAATCAATCTTTCTAGCGGGCCCGAATTGGGAGTGAATTGGTGTGATTATATGGCCAATGTAGGTTCGGACCTCGGCTTGGGCCGTCGTCCGTAGGGAGATAGGGAAAAGGACAGGCACATGTCTGTGTAGGCCGAAATGTAAGACGGGACCTCGCACCCGTCGGTGGGTGCGGTGATGCGAACTAATAAGTTTTATAGTATTTCCTAAAACTACCGTTTCTAACCAGAACCTTTATACTTAGTTCGCCGTGAATAGCTGTGAAGCTTAATTAATAGAGCAACAGGACTCAAGTTTGTCGACCCATTGGGAGTATGCGACGATATTAAAAGGCAGGAGCCGAACACGCCAGACTTCGATTCAGCTGGTTCCTGGGTTCGATTCCCGCTCGGGATCAATGTAGAAAACGAACCCTATAAATTGTCTCGGGTCTGGGTGTTGTGATACCGTCGTGTTTTATGATATCTATAACACATGTGCTTAGGCTACCTATCTAAGGATCAGAGCAATTTACTCGTATGTATGTGATGTTGTCCAATATTTATTAATTAGAAGACTGCATATCAAAGTCAGCAGCCACACAATTGACACTCGGAGTCGATACAAGTTTTGCCTACTTATTAACGACGAATATTAACGATGCCATGCCAACGAGCTTGGCATCGTTAAACAAATAGTTAACTTCGTTAATCCATACTACTAAAAAGGTTAATTTCGTCAAACAATATATTTTGGGAGATTTAACGGAAATTACCTACTTGTTTATCTTATGCAGCCCCGAACTAAGCAAAGTCTGTACTATGGTGACTAGATAACGGATAAACATACTTAAATTCTGTAAAAAAACATCCATGACTTAGGTACAAATGCTCGTGCTCATCACCAGTGATGGCGTAGCGTGCCCTGTATCAAAATTAGTTGGGGGGCCCAAATGAAGACTAAAGATTTCTCACAAAAGTAACAAAAATGCTTGCATTAACTTAAAATAATATATTTATTGAATATAAGTTATCGTTTCCATCTAGAAATTGAGCTAGCCAAACAATTTAAATTAAATATACACTTTTCTTGCCTTTTTTCCGGCAAATTGATTTATTATATCATCTATAGCGATATTAACACGATTTCAGTTTTTTTTTTTAATCTGCCTCTATAGATAATATTGACAAGTCTGATATCCGTCCCTGCACCATCGAAGTCCTTAGGTAATTTTTTATCAGTTTTATGGATAACATTTTAACAAATTTTTGCCCTCACGCGTTAGGGGCCTCTGTAGCCCGGGGGCCCCGTATCGTTGATATGGCTGATACGGCGGCAGTGTCCGTTCGGCGAATACTATGAGCTTAATTAACGATGAATATCAATTACGTTACTAATTTTCAAAGTTAAAGTTAACTTTCAAGTCGATTCGGTAATCAAATATATTAACGCATTTTAACGAGTTAACGCCGATCATTTTTAGTGCGTGTTACCGAGATGACGAGGCAAGAGCTAACTCCTACCCTACATCCTTTTTTCGCTTCCATTTGTCAGGGAAATTATTGAAACGGGAAACTTCTAAAGTTTTTAAAAGTTTCACTTAACCAGATAGGTACACTCCCGTCAATCAGGATTTGACAATCTTACCAACCAAAACTTTAATTGGGATATCTATTATTTTAAATAATTAGAAGAAGAAGTTTTATGGTATACTCAGCCCTTGATCTTTTTACAGGTCAATAGTCATTAGAGCCGAGGTGATTCTCAAATCACACTAACTGAACACAATACGCATGTTCTCACAGCACATGGAAATTGGAATGGATATTTTCGAGCCTTTCTCAAAACTGATTAAAGTAGAGCTCTACCATTCTGAGCGATAAACCGTTTTGAATTCTCTTGATTAACAGACACATTGACTAACAACAACAAAGTGGTGTTGTTATGGTTCATCTGTCAACTTTCGAGGCACAAATTAATACTTTAATAATTTAATTTTGATATTAATCGATTAAATCATGATTTCATAAAAAACAGATTCACTTTCACACAAAAACTACTATAAATTAAGTTTTCCTTTTTTTGTTGTCTAGCAACACCGATCTCTGCAAATATGGCGTAGGATTATACAAAATGCAGTGGGAGACAATTTGATAAACTTGTCAATTCTGAATTTTAATAAAAAGACATGTACATTAAATAAGACTTTATAAATCCATTGTAGTGAGATAGCCGAGTTGTAAAAGTGCAATGTGAATTTTACGCAATGTAGGTATAGAAGAAACAGACAATTCCAATTTGAAACTAACTATAAATTTTAAGTCTGATCGCTTTGCAGTATAATCGTTTGTTTTTGGTAAACTAATGCTTTGTTTACGTCTGTTCATTCGACATTAGTTTTAGAATCGTTAGTTAATTGTTTTAGTTAAGTTTGAACAGTTTTGTCAAGACAGGTTTGATAGGAGGTAGGCACTCAAAAATGACATTATGTTTTAAAATTGTATAAAGTTCTTGTTGAAAGTCTGATTATAACTGACAGTATAATTAAGTAGGTAATTTGGTAAAATTACGCTTATGTGGAAATTTTTTTTTACTGTAATTCATTCTTAAGTTTGTATTATTTGTTGTATAAAATTGTGTTAAGGACTCTAAATAAACTGTACAAGTGAAAGACTGAAGATGAAAGGAAAGGATGCCGTGGATATTGGTAAGTAAATTGTATAAAGAGTTTTTAATCTTATTTTTTTATTGAATTTCAAAAAATGTTTTGTTTAAGTGTGTTAAACTCTCTTTATTTAGCAGACAGTATATACATTTTGGGTCAAGTAACTATGTTGCTTCCTTCTTAAAATGTAACCTCTAACACAGATTTTCATTTTTTATTTACAGTCACTTTAATAGGTAGATGAAAATAACGAATGTACCTAAGTAGGTAGGTTGAAAACAAAATCAGCAAACTAATTATAATTGATATTACTTATATTGATAGAGTGCACAATTGAGATGATTCCAAAGAGGTAATCATGTCCATCAATCTCCTGTGAGTCAAGATTGTTAAGCTAAACTGATTAAAAACTGATTATGAAACCACCCACCCTCTCAAGATTTCTAATTTTCCAAGCATATTGGTAGTTATTATGTATATGTACATTATGCATTGTACCTTCTTGTATCTACCTTCCAAAACAAATATTTTATTATATTACTACCACCTACATGTTTTCTCATAAAAATAAATGACCACCCTCAAACGCTACAAGCATCCAAAATTGCACTAAGATTGGCACAGAAATTAATAAACAATCCAAAAGTCTATTAAAAATATTAATCTTAAATACTAACTATCTATTCTTAAATATAAAATGATTATGTCTTTAATACTAATAAAAAGTTTTTTTCTTAAGAGTGTGATGTATTGGCACACCATACTAAAAACGATCAATAAACGATCGATAAAAAAAAATCCTAATATTGTGTTGAAAACAAACAATGGCAGCTGTTTGTTTACTTAAATTTCATTGGAATATTTGCCTAAGTATAGCAGAAACTTCCCAATTAAATGATACACTGACCTTATTGCAATCTAGATGAACCTATGTGATATAGTCTTTACTCAATACTCAATAATTTATTGCAAAACCATAATGTACATATAGATGTTACAAATTAAAGAACCAGTGTTATGGACCCTTAGTAAGAAATATTGATAGATTAATGGAAATGACTTCACCTACGATCTCATTTCATTAGATCCATGTGTTTTGGATCACCTTATATGTTAATAAATCATAACCGACAGTCAATGACTTCTGGGTCATTATCATACTGGTATTGTCATCTATATGTATATAGATTTCTGAATTATTAGCAACTATCAATGCATTAACTAAGCTCAGCTCATTCAGTTTACGAAACTACCGCCATTTTTTAAAATAATTTAAATCGTTTATATGTGTATTATAATCGCAGAGCTTTGAATCAGCTCCTAGATAGAGTAACCCAAATAAGAAATTAGGGTTATTAAAAAGAAGAATGCGGAGCGATGTTCAATTGTTTTTGATTACAATGAAAAAAAAAACTTGAAAGAAAAAAAAACTAAGAATGTAACAAAAGCGCACTTATACAATAATAATAGAACAAAGGCTGTAATTATATCTCATTATTAATCTGATGCCTTTCAATGCAGGTTTATAAAGGTAATTAGGGATTCCTACTTATTGATATCTAGGCATCATTATCATTAATGTTAGTATTTAGTTGAATTCACAGTAGGTATGTGTGTCATCATGTTCAGAATCACTGTCTGTAGGTTAATTGTGTTTCAATGAATTAGTTAATTAGTTAACTAAGTAATTCTTTATGATTCAATTGCTCAAATACAACAACTCATACTATAGAAACAACATCAAAATCGCATAAATGATTTTCAATTCCCCATACTAAATAGTTGATCAGCTGTTGTTGGTTGTAAGAGAACATTGTTTTTTTTCAAATCTTATAAAATATCTTTTAAAGCTATTTCTGGAACCACTTAGTTGGTTTAGTTTATTGGACCAATTTTCATAACTTACCTGTTGGATGGACTACTTTCTGTCCTGAAAATGCAATAGATGCCACATTGAGTTCTACTTTACATCTGTGTTTGCTTGGCTGTTGGTGACAATATTTCTGTTGCTCAAATAGTTGTATTAACCACCTTACCTGAGTCTTTTAAATACGTTTTGTAGTCTGGAAGGTAAAAGCTACCTTATATAAATTTCTTAGAGAGTGATAAAGTTTTTAAACCATTTTTATCTTATTAAGAAATTGTTTTTTTATTTTTTATAAAACTTTAAACACTAAACAAAAACTAAACAATATCAGTTAAAAAAACTTTATAACACACTTCTGATATGTACTGGTCACTGGACTCATCAAAACAACTCGCATGAGACCAAACACAAAGACTTTACTATTAGTCATTGAAAAGTTCTACAACCTATTCCTACCTACTCCATCATCAGATCAGCAAGATGGTATAAAATTATTGTATTGCCATCCGAATTTAATCTTAGAAGTAGGTTTTTCAGGTGGGTAGTTATTTTTATTTTTTGATTACATAGTTAAAAGTGAAGCTAATATTAAAATTTTGAAAATAATTGAATAAATCATGTAGTGTTGAATTTTTTACACTACAATAATGTCAAAAATTGAGTATTGCTTCTGTCCCGTCATAAGGATCGCTTCAAAGATGCCAGCTTACTAATAAAAAGTAAAGTAAAGTATGCGTATATATACGTTCCACTGCAGGGTACAGGCCTCACCTCAACTATGAGGTGGTTTTTAGCCATACACACCAGTGCCCTTTATTACTGTGGGAAATAGTTTTTTTTACATTGAAAAAACAAATATAATAACTACGATGGCTTTCCCTGTGATCAGTGGAGTCCAAAAATATATATAATAGGCTAGTTTCCTAAAAAATTCTAATTAGTCCGTCAGTTGGATTAACAGAAAATATTGGACACGTATTTTTTCTTTTCTTAATCAAAAAAAAAAATATGAAGATATAGCCCGTTAAAGTTCCGCGTAACGTCACGCCTTGCGACACTTTTGAGCAAGGCGTGACGTCACGTGTTCACTTTGATGCGCTTTATCTTCGTCACTTTTTGTTTGATTGACAAAAGACAACTACTAGAGACTAAAGACTAAATAGAATAATCTTTTTTTGACCCAGGACACTAGCCTATTATATGTTACCTATAGGCCCGGAAACCACTATTTTGATTTAGTTTTTACTGTTCAGTATACTCTAAATGTATCTATTAAATTTAGTTTACTAACTGATCGTGATTGGTTGAAGCACAACATTAGGCATAGCTTAAACTCGGCTCTGCAGTTTCCTAGAAAGTAGAGGTCACGGTTAACGAACGATGGTCGCTAACTCAAGACTTTTTTGCTAATCGAGATATAAGAAGGTTTATTGCGTAACTTTTAGAATAAAATCTTACAAAAATAGTTAAGTATTCTTTTATTTAATATTTTGTCTGTGTTTTTGTCTATTTTAAGATAAGAATGAATGTGTTTTGTTATTGAAGTTTTTGATACATCATAGGTCACACTAAAAGTTTCCGGAATTGGCCACTTACATACAACATTTAAAATGTTATCACCACATTTAAAAATGGGACTCTTTAGCCGTAGAATACAATTGTTTCATCTGACTGTTAAGTGTTTTCACATTATGGCGTCATTTTAAAAATTGCGTAATTACAATTTAACTTGGGAAAATTTTTGTTGCATATTTTTTTACGATTTTAAGTGTAATTTGACAGCTCAGCAGAGCCTTCTTCGGCTTCAATCTTCTTTTGGCGAAGAAGCACCATGCGAGACGATTATTTATGCTAGTTTGCAGAATTCAAACCGCTGTGAACAACAAAAACATTGGTGCTGTGCGCCGTACGATCGAAACAGACAGGCGTGTGCCCTACCATTAGATGATATCGATATTGACATTATGCATAAGTCAAATACAGTCAATCCTACACAAACATTTGGGTTTGAGAAATCGTGTGTTCTCGATGGACACAATTTGACTGATGCTCAAAAAAAAACCGCATCTCTGCATCATCATCATCATTTCAGCTATAGGATGTCCACTGCTGAACATAGACCTCCCCCATTGACTTCCAGGTTGGCCGGTTTAAAACGGCCTACATCCAACGTCTTCCTGCGACCTTTACCACGACCTTCCACCAGGTCGTCTGTCCACCTTGTTGGAGGACGTGCTACGCTGCGCTTGCCGGTACGCGGCCTCCATTCTAGAACCTTTCTGCCCCATCGGCCGTCAGTTCTACGTGCTATGTGCCTCGCCCACTGCCACTTCAGCGACTTTTGTTCGTTTACGGATCTCCTCATTTCTGATTCGATCTCGCAAGGAAACACCGACTGTAGCCCTTTCCGACCTTGACCTTTCTTATGAGGCCCATAGTGAAAGGCCACGTTTCAGTTCCATATATCATCACTGGTAACACACCGTGGTTGTAGACTTTCGTCTTTAGGCACTGAGGTATATGGGATGAGAAGAGGTTGTGTAGTTTGGCCGACCGCATCACTTGGTGCCATGGTGCCAGATGCCAGACAACGAAGGAGCTTTAAATTTGGTTTAGGACATAGCACCAGGTGACGAAATATGGATTTATAGCTATGATCCCAAATCAAAGCAGCATCGAGCGTATTGATTTTTCGAGATGAGCTGAAACCGACCAAAGTGGCGCGCGTGAAAAGCTTCTTCAAAGCAAAGGATGATTGCTTCTTTTTTTAATAAAACTGGACAAGTGGCTACTGTTGCTTTAGAAAATCGTCGTACCGTGAATAGTGACTGGTACACTACCATTTGTTTACCGGAAATTATTGACAAACTCCGTGAAAATAACTGCCATGTTAACGCCGCATCAATGATCAAGAACCAATTACGCGATCAAAAGTTTTCATCACCAGAATAGGCTATCGAAGAGTATGAAAAACATTGTCTGACGTCACCACGGAGGAGTGCTCCCAAATGTTTTCAAAATTGGTTCAATCGTTGACGCAAAGGAAGAATATTTTGATAAACAATAAATTAATTTTGAAAGAAACAATAAATATTTTTATATATAATTGATTCCGGAAACTTTTAGTGCGCCTCACGTATTCTTCCTGCGGAGCACGCTTTAAGAATAGCTGTACACTTAGGCATTCTTACTGGTTGAGGCGGTATAAATTACTCTCACGTGAATAAACTAAAGGTCACGAGAACAAAGTCGCGAGCAATAGCTAGTCGCGAATAAAAACAAAAGAAGGAAAACCATTCTATTGAATGCCATACACCACTACCAACACTTTACACTATGACGGTTTTACCGAATCGGTATTCGTATACGGTTTACTTTAAAGCGCTCAACAAAACAATATGTATTTGGGTCCTTATTAGAGCGGTAGTAACCAATTGATATTAATAACAAATAGTTCATTACTTCAATATATCACTGAACAATTCTTAAAAACGTTAAGAAGCAAGTGTTCATATTATTATGTATGTATTTACTCGTATACATCATATAACTTAGGGGACACTGCCTTGTTCATTATGTCTTAAACTCAAGTCGGCCGTTGTAAGGATAACTTGTGAGGCATAAAGGAGTCAACTCCAAGAATAGGTCTCATTCAAATTAAACTGTGCGCCTATTCAGACGTCTGACAACGCGAAGACCTTTTACACCATACACAGTGTCCGTGCGGTGTATTGGTCGAGGAGAAAAAAGATTTTTTGAGAAACTAATTGAGTTGAGCCTCGAGGCTTCTTTTAGCTTTTATCTTTAGTTTTATATTTCAGAATTTAGCCAAGTGTCACAAAAAAGCTCATTGCCTAATATTTTTGACCACTTTAAAGTTATGCAATATTAGGACTCCATTACCTCAGTAGTAGAAAGTATCAATACAGGCTTTCTAGTTCGTAAATTAAAAGACCAAAATGCACTTTATAATTTTATATTCTAATTTTAGCTGTTCTATTAGATAATTGTATCAATAAAATGTTATTTAAGTTGTATGCATTGTGCATATTTACTTTATTCACAACCGTGTTTACTGTTACTTCACTAGGTTTTGTTAATTTACATCGTTAATGCTCGGGTGCATAATTATTACGTGACCTTAATAATCACGGCTTGTATTTTAAGGCGGGGTGGAGGTCATAGGTTATATGGTGGTGCTGTGTAAACCTTTCGCGCTCGCAACACCAACGTAGTCACGTTTTATTTTTATTTCCAGTACACAACGACGCAAAGGACTGCTATTATTTATTCAAACGCTGGCGGGCAGAGCATAAAACTAAAAAAACTAATAAAATAGGCTGCAATACATGAAACGCTGAATGACCTAGTCGCCTATACCTTACAATCTGGTCAAAACCGTTATAGTTTTATCTTTTGCAGTGCACTGATGCACGAATACTCGTAGTAATCTATTACTAATTAATATTAGTGATCGAATTAGTTTCAGAAAATGTTAATTGATTTCAGGCTTGATTTTATGCCTCATTACGTATTAAATTGGCTACATTTTCGATCCGTTGGTTTTAGTTCTTAAGTATTTCTTCTTCCGTTTGATAAGACTATTATTAGCATGGCAAACGTTTCAGTCGCAGGTAGTATACGTTTCATTTACACATAAATAAACTAGCAATCCCACGCATTACACTGCAAGTCTCCGATTCATGTTCCTCGGCGCACTAATTTGTTATCCAGTGTGTTGGGCTTAGTAAACCTATTTGTGCCCTTGTTATCGTAAACAACATATAGTCCACTCAACAAAGCAAGTGTAGAGTGCATGAGCTGGCACCTAAGCAATTTCTTCAGAAATTTGTTCAGGATGCTTAGAGAGTAAACATACTAAAAATCCTCGCCTCTAGCAGAGGCGCCGCAGTGGGGGGAGGGGGTTCCCACTTTTAGGTTTTCACTAATATCTTTAAAACGGTGCGTCGTAGAGAAAAAAAGTCTGAAAAAAAGTCTGAAAAAAAAAAACATTCATTATCACTATTTCGGAGCGTAATGCTCGAAAACCGATGAGGATTTCGAAAAAGTGTATAGAATAAAAATTGTAGGAAATTTTATTAGCTTTCATTTCGTAGAAGACACTTTTTCTCTACGATGCACCGTTTTAAAGATATTAGCAAAAAACTTGAAAGTGGGAACTTAAACCCCACTCCGGCGCCCCTCCTAAAGGCGGGGATTTTTAGTATGTTTACCATCTAAGCATCCTGAACAAATTTCTGAAGAAATTACTTAGGTGCCAGCTCATGCACTCTACACCTTCTTTTGGATTATTCTTTGAGCGAACTAATGTAGATAACTCTAACTTCTAACTAATTCTAAGTTATCATTTTTTTTTCATTTAAGGTTCCTTACTGAAAAAAACCTTTGCAGGATAACCACGTTGCCAGATTATGTGTATCAAGTAGGTAATACTTGACGATTTACTAGCAGCGATTAGCTTTGCCAGTTAGTGCCAAATTATGCATTTCTTTCCCATAAAAAGGACGGTGAGCGCGTATGTATACATACGTAATGCAATATAGTTTACAGCCATTTTAATTAACTGCGAACTGCGACTTTAAAGAACCGGTCAAGTGTGAATCGGGCTCGAGCTAAGGACCCGAACGGTATAGTATAACTCTCGGTACGCGAGTTTTTGTTTCCTTGATGTCAAAACAACTTTTTGGTTTATTGTTTATAGTTGGGAGATACAAAGAAGGTAAGTGCTCCAAATTCATTGCGTTCGAGTGTAGTAGTTTTTGTATTCCTACAAATCGTACATATGAGCTGTAAAGTACGTTATCACTTTAACACTACTTCGAAAGAGTATTGATTGAATGATATAACATGACGTCAATGATATCGGTAAACGATGTAGGTACTTGTCTTAATTTTCTAGACTAGAAATTGTCAGTCTACAACTAACTAATAAATATTTCTTCAGCTAAGAGATACCTGCTTTTCTTTTTAGGCCAAATATTACGTTGACAATACAAAACTAAATGCCAAATGTTGTAGAATGGTCATCGTTCATTATATATTCTTTTGTTAACGAATGTTTTATCAATTATGGATAAAAAAAGTTTTGTAATATAAGTGTAAACTATGCACACATTTTTTAAACCTAATACGTATAATTCATAAATATGTATATTCGTAATGTAAAATTTTAACGATGTATTAACGAACGAAACACTTTAAAAGCGAATGTAAAAAGAAATTACTGCACTTAATAACATGCCTCGCGTTTTATTTAGCCACATTATGGATATTATTATTCTGTTGGATATTTAATCGAAAGTATATTAATCGACGACCCAATGTGCGTTGTGGCGTTGTGATTTGCCTTAAATGCAAAAGGTTTCAGGGTCGATTCCCGGTTTGGGTCAGTTCAGAAAGCAAACTTCTACAAACTGAGTCGGTATTGGGCGTGCTGGGAGAACACAATGATGTTGTTTCCTTCTTCGAGACCATGACTATTGGTATGTTGTCTGTTGCATATTTATTAATTTGGTTTTAGTATACAGGGTAGGGAATGAAGAACCGGTGCCAAAATCGAGTCCCGGGATTTTCGGGACTAGCTGTTAAAGAAACCGGGAGAACCGGGATTTTCGGAACTTTCGGTACAAAATAGATTTAGGTAGGGTAATTTCGAAATCTTTATATTTTTTTGTTGTTTTTCTTAGATGTCGAACAGGGTCACCTATTTTATTATAAAGCTAACCATAAACTGTACTTGCAAACTCTGACGCGAAACTAAAAATGAGATTGATTTTATCATAACAGGTATAAAGCTAATATTCAGAGATGTCTCAGTAATTAACAGATTCAAAACTGGCTGCGTGTTTTTACAGTAAATTTTTACAGTTCGTGTCGATATATCACTATATCATATCATATCATATCGTGTTTTGGTGCTCATGCTATGCTGGATGCATATCTACTTGGTTGTGGTCGACTGGTTTCAGCCACGTGGCCGCGTTGGCTGGTCGGCCGTCCTATCCCATCTCCAGAGCGTTTCCCTCCTTAAAAAATGTGCTACCTGGTATGCCGGTTTGATCGGAGCAGGCTTTGATTCTGGCTGGGCAAGCACATCGTATCGTATCGTATCGTATTCTAGACTCGATTCTGACTCTGTATTTTTTTTCATATTCTTTTAATAAATTTTTCCTCGTTCGTGTTCCCGATCGCTCGACGAGGGGTTTTAAACTCACGTTCGTGCAAAACCCTAGACCGTGACGATATTGTCTGAATTATGTTGTTCTTCTGTCCACATCAAAATTCTATTCGCCCTCGTGCAGCAGCGAACTGATTGAATAAGTAATTGAGATGCTTCTTCTTCTTCTTTAATTATAGTGAAAACTTGTGTTTTGACTTCATCATCATCATCATCATTTCAGCCATAGGACGTCCACTGCTGAGCACAGGCCTCCCCTGATGACTTTCATCGGGCCAATACTCGCCACGCTTGGCAGGCAGGTTGGCGAGCGCAGGTTTTTTATAACATTTCGCACGCAGACGCTGCTGCCTGTCTCGCGCTACAGGAATTAGTCGCCTCTTACGACACGCCTCCTGTTGGCGGTGGGCAGTGTATTATTTACGGCCGTCCCCACACGTCACGTTTTGTGTCATTTGGTGATAAGTAAGATACAAAGAAATGTTCGTGTTCATATTTATTAAGAATTTCAATATGCCTCATTCAACGACTTGGCTAAACTTTATCGCTGAAAATTGTCCAGCCAGTTGCGACATTTTTATATTTTGTATAAAAATTGCTTATATAACTCGGGAGAATAGTTATAGTCGGTTTCTATCAGTACAAGTATTCAGAATCGGTTTGCCTTGCTCATCCCTCGGGAACTGTGTATCTTCGCAAGGTAAAACTAGCTTTATAGAGACACGTCACTACTCAGACGAAATAAGATGCTAACCTTTAAGTATTTGTTGCATTTAGTTATTAAAATATTATTAAAATGTATTAACTATACTAGTAGTTAAGCAGATGTTGGTTGGTCTAAATAAATAAAAATGCATGGGTTTAGTGTAGCTTTCTACGGGTAAGTTAAACATGTAATTTATTTGCAAAATCAAATCGATAGTAGGGTAGTACTAGATCTACAAACAAGCACACAATTAAGTATAGCTGTTCAGATAGCACTTCAGTCCTATTTAGAATCGCCAGAGATTCGTACCAATTTATTTAGATAGTAGTACTATAAACATACGATAGATAGGGACACGTTGGTAGTGTGATATGGTTTCCAGAAGAGTTTGTATGTCTGTCTATACCAAAGTACTTTGTTGGTTGTGTGGCAGCGGGAGTGATGTCCATCCATAGTGTCAAGGGAAGGGGTACTAACAAGATAGCTATTTTCGTCCTGTCGATTGGCGATGCAAATTCTTTGATGTTGCTCTGTTATTTTTATAGCTTCGTGGTACGGGCTCAGTCTGCCTACACGATACGATAGTAATAGTTGTTAAAAGTAACTGCGGAACACCAAAGGTCATGGTCTTCAATAAATTAACATCCTTGTGTTACACCCAACCCTAACCAATGTGGAAAATTTATTTTCCTAAATTGACCCTAACCGAGAATCGAACCCGGGACCCTTTGAGTTCATGGCGAATCATCGCGTTAATACGCCGTTCAGACCGGTCGTCAAAATTATATTAGCCAATAGGCTAGTTGACACTTTTTTTAAATAGGTCTTAAATTGTTTATAAGTGTTCCATTAGACCGAAAAGAAAATACAGCCGTCTTCTACTATTAAGTATTGAAATCGATATATTTAGGTTCCTAAAGTCGAATACTATTTGAAATAATTCTTTGTTTAATTAATTTTGATATGAGTCCACTAGCCTATTATTTGACAATCTACAAGTACTTATTAAATATTTTTTTAAGGTAATATTTACTTGTCAAAATAAAGCGAAATAGAGAGCACCACATTTCAAAGAGAGTATACCTAACGAACTAGTTGCTGCGGTTATTATGTTTATAATTCACGACCTCAGAAGCATAAGGTCTGATGTGTGCAAGGTTTTAATCACACATCAAACCTTATGCTGCTGAGGTCAAAAATTTGATATCGTTAAAGCTGTTTAGTTTATGTGTCTGTTCCAATTTTATCTCAGTGACAATGGTAGGCATAGTTAAATTAACGTCACTTTTATTTAAACTTAGGCAGCAACTGATAGATTACTTGGCTACTAGCCCAATACACCCATCAACTCGCTAGGCCAGTGCGGCAAAATAAATTAACCGTACTTCCTATAAAATTAAGAATGGTTTATTGATGCAGTCGTTGCGGCGTTGATTGAATGTGCCCTTGTAAGAACCTTCTTAACCTACATTGGATTTTATTTTGTCATGACTTTATACAATTGTATTGTATGCACGTCACATCGTGACAGCAACGTCACCATTGACCGTTGTCGTAAGGAGACGACACGGATGAAGGTTAAAACCGAACAAGTCTTAGTGTGAAGCGACTTACATTAAAGATAGCGCTCTTTTGTATATGCTGTCGTTGTCACTCCTTAACCCCTTCTAGCCCTGCCTAGGATAACGAGTCACAATGGAAATTTTATTGCTATTCGGTTTTGGTTTTCTCGAGTTAGGGGGCCGTCCGTTAATTGCGTACATAAGACGATTTTCCGACCGCCCCAGCAGAGAAATGTCGGAGATTTGGCTCGACACGCTCCCCACCCCTAACCTAGCGTAAGATACTTCAAAATGCGTGTTTTTTGGGTAAATACGTTAATTGGTGCTTGTGATTTGTTTGTGTTGGATTTATTTAAAACACCATAATTTACTTAATTATTTTTAGAAAATCTCTTTTCAACACAATCCTACTCGGTTTCTCGTGGAAAAACAAAATACGTGATATTTGCCGAGAGCCCCTTCTCCCCCACGTGAGATTGGGTGAGATTCGACTTAAGCCATCCCCCCTAAACGCCTCACGTAATTAATGGACACCCCCTTAAACAAATCATTGTTAAGTAATGAAAACTTAGGTAATAAAACAATTCATGAATTAATTTCTTCAATTCCAATTTGCTCAAGTTCCAATAGGTCGAATTTCGTTTTTCTTATTAGTCTTCAGAACCTAAAAACCCAGACACGACAAGACGTAGGTACAGACTGCAGAGAGATTAAGAAGTTCACTCAACTTTCGACACTAAAACACTGGCATAAGAATCATAATAACTTATTTTGTCGCTCACTAGAAGGGCAAAACAAAGTGACAAAGCAAGTGAAAAACATGTGCGTGCCTGAACGTACCTATGGCATATTGTGCTATACTAGAATTTATAAACACAAGCCAATCATAGATTTAAGCGGGATGCTGTAAAAATTAAAAAAAAAAAAATTACAATTCTTCATTCTTTCTTTGCGATGTTAAAGTCTCAGGAGACACCTCCTGTATAGAAAGCTGCAAATATTGAGTGGTTGATTTCTATAGATACATATAGTTAGTTACATCTATGTATCTAGTATAAACTGTTAGGTGCACAAAAGATTCACATAACTATAACCACCCTTTGACAGAAATCTTGAGGCATTCATTTTATAAAAATGTTTCTAATCGTGAAAAGCGTTTTAAATTCCACTGCTAAGCAAAAACTTTCATAGTCAAGTTACTACTACAACGTTGGGCTTTGGGGCGCAATATAAAATCGAACATGACCTTTATAAAACAACCGCGCAAACCTCCGATTTTACTGTCAGAAAATAACTACCTTTCATTTTGTTTTATCCAACTGTTTCTGACGTAGTACGCACAGTGTTTTTTTTTTCGAAAAGCTGTTGGATTGTTGTAGATTATATGAAAAATCTATGCAGAAGCAACTATACCTATCCGTGAGTTTTGTACTCCTATATTAGTTGTCCTACTTGTACATGATTGAAACTCCAAACAAACTTTATTGCTGTCAAAGCTATCTATCACAAGTAACTCGGAAGGAAATTGTCTGTATAGGTATACCTATTGTATCTTGCGGTATCGATCCCTCGAGGGTTTTGCATTATTATTATGATGCTGAGAGTGATCTTCCTATTTACGAAGAAGCAATAACATTCTAAATAGTCACTCTCTTTCAGTCTTTTAAACAAAAACTTTTGCGGGCTCCAACAGCTTTAAAAATAGAAATTATAACGTTATTGTGTAAAAAGCGATGTTATATATTGCAAATTACCGATTCGTTCGAAAATACCTTCTTTAGTTTCGTGTACATTTAGTTTAACTTAAGATATTCAGTTTTCTATCTTCTAATTTTTTGCTATTATAATAACATAAAAAGTAGTTGCATTAATATTTTACGACATCCGTTTTACAGCAAACCACACACTGAAATCATTAGTTATGAGCTCCGATTAATGTGTAATGAATAAATTCCGGCGTAGGTTGGTTGTTGCAACATTCCAGTTATCAGTTTATGCTCCGTAACGGGGCAATCGCTGGAGATGATCCAGGCGATTGAAATAACGAGTAACTGCAAAAAATACCTACACCATCATCTCATCACCGAGCGGTCGCTCGGTGTCCAATAAGTTAACAGCATTCTCCAGCATAATTTAAACTTTTTTATTTTTTGCATTAATAATAATGCTAGTTTTATTATATCAATGGTAATACTGCCTCTGGTGGGATTCGAACCCACGACCTTTCGCTATCGGGCCGACTGCTCTTCTAACTGAGCTACGAAGGACATAGTAATGTTGGCAAATTACTTTAAATGTTTAAATAGCTGTTAGTAAGCCAGCGTTGTTTCATCAATGGCTTGGATTTTACAGCCACAAACATGCGAAAGAACTTTTATTGCAAGTATTTAACAATCAGTTAAGATGAAACAGCTTAATATTTTATTTTTATTTTTCAAGTAAAAATATTATGTTCTTTAGAATATTTTGATAAGAGATCCGCAGAGAAGGGTATACAGTTTAAATAAGACTATCCAACGGCATCCATTGGATTCGCCGTGGATTGACGGTTCTCTCAGTAGAAACCACATAGTTATGACGCTAAGGCTTCGTTCTGGATACATTCCACTAAAGAAGTTCGCATTTATGATGAAAAAAAGGTGACATCTCCCAACTGTGTCCAATGCGCTATAATACCTAAAGATGAATATCATGTTATGGTGGAGTGTGTCCGAAACGAATCATTAAAACAATTTTATTTTGAAAGCATACTAAAAGATACCGGTGTTGTCTGTAATTTAGTTTTGGCCTCTCCTCGATCAGAAAAAACCTTTTATTTATATAGAATCGTTAAAAATTGTGTCGACCATAGGACCTGATTAGGATAACGATAAGATGTTTAATATTTTAAGAAAATATAATTGAGCGACATGTTCGTTCACACAGTGAGCAAGCTCATTAAATAAATATTTAAAAATAATCTCTGTAATATTTTGATCTGATTGAATCTAATACTTTTTGATAATCTACCTAATTAATAGACGAAGAAAAAAAGTTAGTCAGGATATATTGTGTCTCAACAAACAAAAAGATACAAACATCAGCTCATGTATGTGCCCCTTATTTGGCACATCGAATAAATGAACGATTGATGAACGGAATTAAGATTCTTTTATTTTATGTCTAACGTACGAGCTATCGTGAATGTAACGTGTGTCATGACATGTACGAAACATAATAAAATGTAAGTACCTATAATTTTCTTTTTTTTATTTCTACCAAAAATTTTTTTCGCTTTATAATCTCAGCCTGCCTAGCATGAGCACTAAAACACGATATGATATGATATGATATAGCGATATATTGACACCAACTGTAAAAATATGATAGTCAAAGCCGCCGTGTAGAATCTCCGTGCCGGTTACGGTACATATTATGATCGCTGTTTCGATAAAAAATAAAATGGCGGCTATATTCATCATATTTTTATAGTTGGTGTCGATATATCGCTATATCATATCATATCATATCGTGTTTTAGTAGTCATGCTAGGCAGGCTGATGTACTTAATTATCGAGAAAAAAAGGTGTTTTTAAATGAGTTTATTTTGTGTTCTTTTATTTGTCTTGCGAAAACAAACGAACGACAAAAAAAAACCAATGATTTAAAATATAATTATCTGTTAGATCGTAGTACATGTAGTACACACAAAGTGATATACCTACTAATACTATGTAAGTTAACAGTAAGAAATACTGCGTCCTTGTTTATAATTGTATCTCCATTACTGTAAAATTCATTTCTTAATGCCCGTAAAATTATTCCATTTTAGATAAAAACTTCTGTTTCCGTTAATAACTAGTACGGAAACCATAAATTTTAATCGGTTTATGTTTTTCCCAGTGCTCTTATGTTTTTTAAAGGTCCCATTAAATTATTAAAGGCTGCACCGAAGTGCTGCTGGCGCAGAAATAAAAGCTTTCAGGCTACACGCGCGGCGGAAAAACAGTGCCTTTTGTAATTGATTGAATTTTCAATTATACCGATTGAAACAAAATAAAGTTCAACAACTAAAACTCGACTACTCCGATGTCGTGGCTATCTGTTCTGGGACGGAACGGAACCCTTTAATAAGCGTGTTCCGTCAATATGCAATTAGCCGTTTTGCTTTCAAATTTTTTTTAAGTATTAAAACCTATGGCAAATCGGTCAACAAACAAACCAATTTTACGAATGAGTTTAACGCATAGTTATTCACTGCTTGTTTAAAATGTGTTTTCTATTTTTAGATGTAACGAGTTATTTTGTTGCTTATGTGTTATTTTGGTGGCAGCTTTCAAATTGTGTAAATTAACGCGTTTTTGTCAATTAAATCAAATTGACACATCCAGCCGATTTAAAATGTAACGTCTTGAAACGGTCACGCAGTAATTTTAAACTAAATAGAGTGCAAATTACTCAGAAACTGATGTACTCCAAACTTGTGTACACTTTTGTTGTCAGACACCAGAATATCGAGCTCCTTTTTTAATATCCAACGGATTTCAACGGGAGTTTCCGAGGGCTCTATTTCAAATTACGCAACGTGCAATTCAGTTGTATAGGTACTACAATATATTAAACCATCTTTTAACTGACTATTCTGTCTAATAAACATGTATAAAATTATATTTTCCCCTCGCCCGCGTTTCCTTGGATACAAAGTAAGCCTAAGTTCATTTCGAATTGGTTAGTTTTATTTCAGTAAATATTCAGTAAACAGCCCACGTTAGTCCACTGCTGGACATAGACCTCTCCTAATGCATGCTACTGCGCCCGATCTTCGGCTATTCCTTTCCATGCACTGCCAGCAGCCTTACACATATCGTCGCTCCACCTTGTTGGAGGACGCCCCATGCTGCGCTTCATAGCTCGCTGAGCAACTTTAAATTGGTGTACTAGTCGCACCGTGAGTGTCCGAGTCTCGGCTCCGTAAGTCACGTGACAGGCAGTACGCACTCGTTGAAGACTTTCGTCTTCAGACTTTGAGGGATTGACGATGAAAAGACTCGACGAAGTTTCCCAAATGCTGCCCAGCCCAGCTTTATTATCCTGCGGGCTTCTCTTTCGAAGTTGTTTTGACCTAACTTCAATGTTTGTCCGAGGTAAACATATTTTTGAACAACCTCGACAGCAGTCCCAGAGTAACATGTTCATTGGACATAACCTTTGTTTTACTAAGGTTCATCCGGAGACGGATGCGTTGATGTATATGATGAAATATTCAGTAATATCTAATTTCTTTGGTCTACTTCACTGGCTCGATGTACCTCTTAAGGCTTTTTTAACTAGCTCTGAGTGAGGCGTTTCTTGTCCTGATAGGTCCTGTTATCTTTTTAGGTTTAGGATTCCCGACCATAAAAAGAAAAATCTAAAAAATTGGGAACCTTTTTGTTGGTCTGTCAATATATTTTATTTCCAAAACACGGGATTTAAGTTGGGTCATTCATTACTTTGAAATTAATATCAAATAGGTCCTAAGTCCCCTTAAAGTTTTGAAAAATCTAGTTTCTACATGAAAGCATTAGAAGTCACATATTTTGATGCTTAGGTACACACTCGATCATTATTATACCCTATTCTACTTAAAACTTATTCTAGGTACTTTCCGTTGACCTAGAATAACAGAACACACGACACGGTGTGCGAGTCCGACTGGCACGCGGCTGATTTTTTTATATTGTCCGACCATCTGGCAAGTGGTCTGCCTACATTTTGTCTCTTGTATGATGTCTCCAAAACAAAACTGTGAATGGGAGAAATGGAAGGATAGCTTTCGCCATCTCTATGCCACGTTTCGCCTTGTTTTAGGGTCAACCTTAAAAACTATAATACTTACAAACAACTTTTAACCATCACCACTTCATAATGTTCTTTTAAACTAGTTTTAGTATAATTCAAGTTTCTTTGTTTGCATTTACTTTTCTAGTTTTATTATCGACCTGTGGTCACTCGACGATTTGGGGATCATTAACTTAACTTCACAACAGTCAATTTGCGAATGACGTGGTGTACCTTTTCAAAAGGACTAATCGATAACCGCAGCAGATACTTTACGAAAACCGAATGTAATTTGTATTATACAAAATCATTAAGCGTTGACGACATGATGTGATTGAAAACCGAAAACTACATTTGGTTCGTTACAGGAATTGATTCAATTCAAATTGGGTTACATTGTTTGTAATTCGACTGCAGGTTTTTGATTGATTGAGATTGAAATGCGATTGTTTAATATTAATGGTCTTGGCACGCGGTTTCCTTGATGTAGTTCATTGTCGAAGTGGGACTTGTTTGTAGGGTTTTCAAGCAAGTTAAAAGGATGCTTTTTAACTACTTTTGAAAGATTAGATTATATAAATTAGATTTTCTTCTTTATTACAAATGTATGGAGAAACGTCAGCGTCAGAAGTGTGAAAGTGCCTGTAAAAGATTTTTACGTCAATGTTAATATTACGCCTATTTTATGAGTACACACGGTTAGCACTTCCACTGCACAGAATCACCGGAATAACTCCCGTCATTAATATAAAATTGCCCCAGATACAGAGCAGCAAATTTACGATCACTCTTCGTTTATTGACGCTATTTGCTTAGCTCTAATGTATAGTAGACAACTTGTGCTTTTTTCTTGACTAACCCGTTTGTCTGGAGTATTTATTGCGAATGTGCACTGTGCAAGGTTTTCTAGTCCAGACTTTGTTTTTTCTCATCAAATATTTACTATACGACATCTCCACAAATGTCAGCACTAACGACGGGACGAGTCTCAGTTTGCGGATCTCTGTATGCAATTTGTCCAATGCCTACACAGCTGCCTGCCATTTCTTCTTGGTTTTTTGTGGCCTACTAGTTTTTGTTCATGTCGATCTATGAACAATACTATACTAAGTAGTTTATTCATAGGTAATAGATCTATACCAAGTTGTAGTTTAACGCTATTGTTTTTAGGTAGTTACCGGACTTTACTTCTTAAAATACCTATCTTTTGTTTATTTGAAGATGAGTATAATTATTTAACATAGTAATTTAAATACTCATATGCTTTGAAAAAAATACTGGTATTTGAATGTCCATGTAATACCTATAGTTATACTATACTGAACAATGAGTTAGTTTTTACCAATAGGTAATTATTTCTCGGGCAGCCGCTTTTGCGTGTCTATGGCGCATTTAACCTTTGTTTTAATTTCCGCGGTTAACGTATAACCCCGTTTGGATCGAATGGAATAGGGCAGTGCAATATAAACGCGCTCTTACGTAATCGCATTAATCTAGAATCGGACAGAATGACATTCTTACAAGTCACACGTAACCCAGATTAGCACGATCATCGCTATGAACATAATTGGAAATGTCAGAAAAAGATTAAGAAGATAGGATCTTTACACAAACATCTTGGATAAGACTGTGCTACAAATTATGGATTGAAATAATAGCCCAACTAATCATTATGTCGTCTTAAACAAGTACTGGTAGTCTACTCTAACGCATTCGGGAGCCAATCCAAATGTTTTGCTCGTGTCCGATATTACACGTGCGTTTGTAATAATTGAACGTCGCCTCTTTATGTGACGACTCGAAATAATTATTTTAAGGCTCGAGCGAACACTAAAATAAACGCTAGTGTGATGTCATGAAGCAGGCGTTACGTATGCTGCACACGCGGCCGAGTATGACATCAGTTCGGCCGCGATCATCTGTTCCGCCGCTGAATTATTGCCACTGTTCCCACGATTCGTGATTCACTGTATTTTTTTAGAGCTCCAGTCGTTTCTTACAATTACCCTTTCTTAATTTTACACATCGAAGACCATGGAAAGCAATGATTACGTTGAATTTCGCTTTTATTTCGCTAAGTTATATATATCTCTTTTCCGTTTAGGTTATAATATATCACTATGTCGATTATATTCGTTCGTACCCTTGATCGTGTTTCGGCACGCCCACACTAGTTAGGCGCTAGTTTTCTGGTCTCGGCTGATGCTTATGCTGTTATCGCACGTTACGTCGCATCGCGTCACTAGCACAAAGTGGAGGCCGCACCCGACGGGTGAATCGAGCCGCGAGCGCATCACGGGTGGGACCGATGCTAGTTGACGGTGATCTCAGATCAGAATATATTGGCATGCATCTCTTTCGCGCGCGACAGCAACCCCCATGCATGCTCCCAACACAACCGCCGACAGATTGTGCCACACGCCTCTGGACAGGGGCCAGCCTGCGGAGCGAGCCACTGTGACTCGTTTGTGACGCCGCATATTTTTAACGTAACAAACATCGCAGACACTTTCGAGTGCCAAATGTAAAGTTCACTAACATAGATTTGGCAAGAGCCGCTATTTACGCGAAGTGTCTATGCGAGCGAATAATCGCGGAACACTTTAGCGCTCCTGGTGCAAGTAGTAATACGAGTTGGCCTATGAAGCAAATGAAAATCTTAGTTTCTTAGTAGATACAAGATGGTTTCCATACGCCAGTAATGGTTTTTCATACTGAACTATGAACAGGATGACATTTTGTTCAAATCAAATCAAATAAAAAACTTTATTTGTGTAAAACATGGTATACAAGGATGATACAGTTCAGATGAGCACTCATGTCTCGCTATCAAAAATAGCATGCAAAATTTTAATAATTAAGTAAACAATAAACAAATTTCTTACAATAATATTCATAACATGAATTAGAAATTATATGTCAATAAAAATTAAAGTAATTACAGCAAAAATGTCAAAAAAAAAAAAAATTGTAGTAATTAGTTATTAAAATCTACAGTCAATTCAATTTGTTTCTAGTAGTTAGTTGTTTTTAATACTCGTACTTGACCATTCTCGCACGGTGTTACGATATCTAGAACTAAAATACCTAAGTAAGTTTTTGACTTGACAATCGATATCTACAGGTTTTGATTTCATCAATATCGTTTTTCGCGCTAACTATTCGTTTTCATTCGAACTAACAGATAATGGTTTATGCGTATCTTCTTGAAATATTTCAATACGTAGTAAAGGCTCCTTACCTATTTTCACGCGAACAAAGTCATAGCCAGGAGGAGTTACTTACATAACATACTACATAAGTTGATGATGTTTCTTTGTATACACATTTAGAATCCCTTCTTGATATGCTTTGAGTCTGTAACATGTATCGGGTTAGGATATTGATTTTATATCTTTTAGATTTTGGGCCGATAAATGTTCGTATGTCGTACTCCCGCTACGTACGTAAAGATCATCTGAAACAGAAACAGGATTTTGTAACAATTTCGCGTTAAGTCGACATTTCATTAATTCTCCTTTGTAGCCGTAATTCGGTTTTTATTCGCCAAAAGCGGGTTTGCCGTTAATTAATAACTCGCGATCCTGGATGAAATAAGTCATTGTTCCAACTCTTTGCTTGCAGACTCGCATGCTAATTACATTTTACTGTGTAACTAAGCGTAGTTGGGACTTTGACGACCGTCTGGTGTAGTGGTTCGCGCTCTGGACTACAAAGCCAGCGGTTGCGGGTTCGAATCCCGTAAGGGGCAAATGTTTTTGTGATGAGCACGAGCGATTGTACTTACGTCATGGATGTAATTATAAAAGTATTTAAGTCCGTTTATCCGATATCTAGTCGCCATAGTACAAGATTGCTAAATTTGGGGGTAGATAATTGGTGTGATTGTGAAAACTATTTATGTTTTATTAATAGTTAGAACTCTCTCTAAAACAACGTACAACCTCTGGTTTCAATATTTGAAAAGCAAAATTCAATTTAACAAATAAGTTTTAAAGCGGCTTCTTTTATTGTCTTACATACTCGTAGCATAGTTTAGTACATAAGCCTTCTATGTTTTTGTTCGTTGTCTCATGTAAAGAAAAAAAAAGTAACAGTTTGTTTGATTTTTATCATCGTACGCTATTCATTGAAAGGTTTTAACCAATGAAGAAAGATTAATTGGTTAATGCAATAGATCAGACTGACTGAGGACAAAATTTAGCCATGCAGTAGTGGTTGAATCCAAGCCCTGCGAATCCGGCAAGCTGCACACGCAAAGACATGTCAGTCCTGTTATGCACCAAGTATGCGGTCCGTGTGCTGGAGGTAGTTCAACATAATAATGTCGTCGAGTACGCAATAAGCCCTATCTCGTGACAGACACAGTTTAGTGAATACATAATAAGGGATATAACTGACAATAATGCCTCGGATGTCGCCAAGCATCTGACCAATTGGCATTTCCCAAGACGATTCGTTGGCAAGCATCAATATTTATGCACTATGCAACTGATCTTTGGCGAAGATTTTGTCATAAGCTAGAAGCATGACATCAGCAACATACATAAATAAATAACGAGTGACGCACTTGTTTGTGTACTAAACATTTTTTATGCCTTTTAAATTAAT
This sequence comes from Anania hortulata, assembly GCA_963576865.1. NCBI lineage: Eukaryota > Metazoa > Arthropoda > Insecta > Lepidoptera > Crambidae > Anania > Anania hortulata. The sequence continues at coordinate 22,044,952 of OY756387.1, read as the reverse complement.
ACTTATTTTTGGTCGCTGAATACAAACTACATATAAAATTTCGAACTTATGCTATGCTTTTAAACAAATCTCTCGTGAAAAAACTATTAATTTCAGTGAAATGTTACAAAATGTAGGTATTTAAAAAAATACCTTATTTATTATTTAAAACTATGGTATGGTAACTATAAAATTAATTCTACTTTTATAAAGTTTGGTGTGTAGTGGTTTGCGCTTCAGACTACAAAGCCAGGAGGTAGCCGGTTCAAATCCCGCAAGGGGGCAAACGTATCTGTGTTAAGCCAGAACATTATTTTGTACCTAACTCATGGATGTTATAAACGTATTTCAGCATATTATACGTTATCTAGTAGCTTTGCAAGCTTTGCTTAGTTTCAGGCTAAGTAATTGGTGTGATTCTAGAAAGAATTAATTACTTATCATTATAATGTAAACAATATCAAATAAAATGTATAAACAATCTAAAATTGCACTTTCTCTTTTGCTTGTTTTTAGCTTTTGTGTTTAGTTTTTATTATTCTAGCCGTAGTTCGTTTTTACTGACGTACTTGTGCCGTTTATTGTATCTTTTTTTCATTGTCGACGTGTCTTGGTAAAATCGTCTACCATGTTCGTCACTAACATCGGCCCAGTTAGTAGGCAAATCAAAATGAGACCTAGGCTTCAGCGTATTAAAAACTACAAACATTTTTTAAAGTAAAATGTATTTTTGATTAATAAACACCAGTAATATTATGTCGATCCACGTGACAGCACGTGCCAACGGATGATTAAAAGGTCCAATAATCCATATTTTGAAACTGATTATTTATTTTTACGAAGTAGTACCGATCAATCAGAAAACACTTCTTCTGTACGTTAGGTATAAATTGTCTTGTGACAGGGTCCGCTTTTATGCTGTCTTCTCCCATCGCTCTATTATTGGCATCTTATTTAGTGAGATCGCAGCTCTTGATGTATTTATTGACAACACAAATATTTTAAGAATCGCCTTCAAACATTACGAATTCGTTCTTATAATATCTATTAAATACACTTTTGTCATTGCATACGACTAAATACATACGTGCAATTGTACACCTTAATGTCAACGGTTCATCAATCAAATTTTTACGAACGAATAATCGACACCTTCATCCAACAAAAACATTTATCAACAGGCAAATTCGGGAAGTCATCCAGTTCCACATTCGTCACCGTCGTTATCACCGCCGTTTGATAATTAACCTTAATGTGTTGGGTGTAACGGTCGAATTTATAAATCGAAGTGGTAAATTTAAGCCCAAACTATCTATATACTTACAACGTGAAATTTTAGTGGTTGTTTTCCCGCGGGAAGGTAATTCCACTCATAAAAACAAACAACTTTATTATGGAACCAACTTTGAAATCGCGAAAAAAAAGACAAAGACATACAAAAGTTCAATAATTATTAATTACTCGACTATAATATATGAAACAGACATTTTTTTCTGTGCCTAACAGTCAACAGTTTAATCGACGTAGGGTTTTAGGGGGTTCATTAGCGTCACACCCATCTAATATAAGATAATGTCTAAGAATAACATTGTGTTGCATAATCGTAATCAGGTCTTACGAGTACTTTGCCAATACGCCACGTGAATGAAAATAAATTTAGTAAAGGTAATCCCACGTATAAACTGATGAACACTACTCAGATACTATTTTTGTTATCTGTCTAATTTCACTGACGCTGTCGCCGATTCACTTATTTTTAGGCTGGCTACAACCTAGAAAAGCGTTTTAAGTAAGTAGGTACTATGAACAGTCAAATAAAAATCTCTATTTTTAATTTACCTTTTTATAGCTTCGTTGTTCGATGCCGAATACCTGATAAAAAACTTAATTATCATTGTTTAAAAAACTTTAAAACACATTTTTATGTTATGTCCCATACATAATATAAAAGTGTTTTAAAGTTTTTTCTCGTCAAAACGAATCAAATAAGCCTAAACACACGAAGGTTTTACTAGCAGCCCGTTAAGTTTTTTTTAAATTATTTTATTTAGAAAACAGTATTTGCGTAACAAGTTCCAGTATCCACTTCCTGGCTCCAGCATGAGGTCAACTCAATGAAATCAAATTATTGTATTCTCATCCGAATGTCACATACTTATAAAGTTTCCAATTGATATGACAGAAGTACGTAAAAAACGAGTCCAAGATTCGATTAGATATTACAAGTGAAGCTAATTAAAAATGTGTATTTTTTTAAAAACTAATATAACGAAAGTTTGAGTGGATGGATGTTTGTTACTTAAACACGCTAGAACGGCTGAAAGGATCTAGATGTTATGGTCAGAAATAGCACTTAAAGTTACTTTTTATCCCGGAAAAATTTAAATTTAAATTTAGATTTGTTTTTGTTGTTCACAAAGTTAGAGATCGACATCGATTTTTTGTATAGTGGTAGTTTAGAATTAGGGGGTGCCGGGGCGTAAACCACGCGGGCGAGGCCGCGTGCACAGCTAGTACAGTAATTTTGATTTGGTAGTTAATGAAAACAGTTTCTATACCTTTAATCCGAAACCTAACGTAGTAAAGTATATTTTGTTTTGGGTACACTGCAAATGTACTCCGAGATAAAGTAGAAAATCAAACAGAACGCAATATCGTGGAGAAGTGTATAAACAGAATATACGTGAGGTCGCTGCACCAACAATTGGTGGCAATTTTTGTTTTGGGTGCACCTTTATTTCTGAAACACATTTCACTAGAATGATTGAAACGTTTGAATGGAAATTCGTTCGTATACCTACCAACGAGGAGGAACTGTGGAAGTGACTCTTTTCGGTAGCATTTCTAATTATGATTTTTGTGAAAATATTTATTACACACTTGAAGTTCTTGAATTGTGTCTACGTAAATTATATATTCTTATTTGTCTAAGTCAGAGAGCCTAAATTTAGATATTTAATCATTATTATCAGTATTGTTGCAGTAAGAATAAAGTAGGATGAGATCCAAAAACTCACTTTGTTGATTTCGAGAAAGACGTTACTGTTTACTTTTAAACATTAATTATCTAGTAGTTTAAGATCGTTAAAAATTTGTGTTGTGTGTAAATTTACTTACTTTCAAGTAAGTAAAATTTAAATACCTAGTATATTTATATTTTTGTCTAAACTTAATATTTTTACTAGGAGAAATGTTCAGAAAAGAAGAAATATAATACTACTATACCTTCGCAAAAAATTGTTATTATTTCTTTAAAAGAAGAAAAACTTATCTGAAAAAATATTTCGAAGCTTAATTTTACCCGCTTAATTGCGTATTATTTCACTAACGAACGCGGGGAAAGCGCCTTAATAGGCGCTTAACAGCCTGTATGCCATGCCATGTTGTTAGGTTTTTTCTTTTCAAAAATATTTTATTATTATATTTTTGTGTCCTAGGGGCCTTATCATAAACAGTAACAGTACGCGTGCTGTGTTTACGTCAAACTAGAGTTGTAAAGTGTCCGTCACGTTATAAATGTCTGACCAATATGACCGAGCAAATTGGACATTTTCTCAATGTGACCGGACATTTTGGACATTTATTGTCACTAACGTCACAATCAATTCTATTGACAAACTATGAAAAAAAAATTTTGGTCATAAATAAACTGTGCATTATTATTATAAGAAAAACAGGCTTTAGTAGTGATGATCTATGACGAAATGAAATTTCTAAAATTAATTTATCTTTCTGCACGAACAAGTTAAAAAGCGTAGTATCGCGCAAGTATTTTTTTGACTTCAATCCAGAACTAATTACATGTTTTATTGTCAAATACGTAACATTTAAGACTTACGTTAGAAGAATTCTTCTTTTTTAAAATTTATACTAAAAGAAATATGTGACCATCGTGACAATAAATGTCAAAACAACAAAACAAAAAAAAAACCGAGAGAAATAAAAGATATTAGGTGTCGGTAATTTAAAAGGTATTACGTAGTACCTATTATCTAATCTGTGGCTATAGGCCATTGTTTTTTTGCCTTTGTTTTGTTTCTGCATGCACATAATAGTTACAAATCTACCATTGCACAGTAGCATTAAAATTACGTTTTATACTGCTCAACCCTCGGTAATTCGCTATACTTTACCATAATTACTTAGCGTACATTCTAAATCCATGTTATTAATACGGATGTACCGGATGTGCATACTTTTGGTTGTTAGTAAAATTTCCATTCAGTCTGTATAACTTTTACACTTTAACTTGGCCTTAGAAACTTATCTGGCTGACTTTCGGATTTCAGAGCTAGTTTTTATCGGATGGCTTGTTAACACGGCGCTAATTTCTCGAGGCTTTTCTATAACGAAAGGAAGAAATTGAAACACATTATTTACATTTTCATGCACTTTGCCATTTATTCGTGGCTAACGAAAATTCGAATTCCATTCGCAAAATACTCTGCACTAAAGTTTATTCTTTAGGTAATAACGGTAAGAATAAAGCCTGATAAAATCGATTAGCGTTTCCTACTGTCTACTCAAACTTATAAAAACCTGATTTGGTTGTGAAAGACGATTCGCCAAATTCGTCCGCGCAAATGTTAGTGTAACCCTGTGTTTTTAGTGTACCTCTGACGTATTTTTACTAATATTAGTATCTCCTCCAAATGACAAAGTTCTAGGTTTACCGGTTTATGCACACAGTATCTATGTCACGGATTTGTTTTTCGACCAATTGCTAACACACTATCAATGGTTTGGAATTATTAAGCTACCCTTAAGGTTTGGAATTATCTCACAGACACAATACTAGAAAGAAATCGTCGTTTTGCTACTTAATTAATTAAAAAAATCTTAAATAAAGTGAAACCTTTTTTTATTTGTTAACTCCATATTGTTATATTACCCAATAGGATTTTTTTTATAAGAAAAATCTAAACATTGTTTTGTTACTTTCTGGTTTAAACTTAAGAATTTTCAAACATAACGATGCTTCTTGACTTTTTATTTGAGAGTAGTGCTATTTGTAGTAGTATTTTGTAGTTTCTACTCCTTAATCGTAATCGCTCGTCACATAAGTGATGGGATCGATCGAGTATAATTGCGTTTTTTGAAAGCTATTTACCTAATTATAATAATAATTCCGATAGTCTCCTGTCTATTTGATTGTCAAAGCGGGTCAAAAATAGTTTTTCATCACCAGACACCATTACCTTTTTTTATAAACATATTCTTAATTAGAGTGCATCAAAACTTGCCAATATCCTCCGTCTTCAGAACATGTGTACGGCGAGTGTACAGATATTTTTGTCTGGAACTTGCATAAGGCTTTAACTAGGAATGTGCTCCTATCAAGCATCTGTCTCTAAATAATTTCGGTATCCAAACAAACACTTTTAAAATAGTTTCTCAATAGCCTTTATTAACCTCTCATTGAAAGCACACGGAGGGTTCTACGTTGCAAACTACAGTACCTACTTATACCGTTAATGTCTCTCGTGAACTCTTTAAGGCCTCGGCTATGTCAAAGGGAATGTTGGAAATTTATTCGAGGCTTTTTGCGTATTACGCCGACTGCAATCTGGACCACTACAAATAAGCCGATGCTTAGAAGTTGTGACGTAATTACATTAAAACATTTTGAAATTAGGGTGCAATGAGCATGGAGGAGCACGCTGGTACGTAGAAGGATTTGTTTGCTGTTCGGATAGGGCTTGTGCCATAGTCTAATGCAAGTTCTTTTAACGTTGTGCCGTACGTACGTAGTAAAGTTAATATTGTGCCTATAACAGATACCCAAGTACTTGTTTATAAACCAATGTGGGTTCGCATGAGTCCACGTAAAATAAAATTTCTATTACGTCTCGTTTTGCTAAGTGTGTAGAACAAATATGGGTTATGTTTTACATTACTACGATGTCTGAACGCTTTGCAACATGGCGGCATAAATTCTATTCATATTTTATTCATTATAATAGATAAAATAATAATATATTAATAGACTATGACAGTATCATCGTTAATCGGCAAGGAAAATCAAGATTGGAGTTTTAATGATTACTTTAGTTAGAGATTGACCCAAACTGAAAAAACTGAAAATACTTTTTTAGGGAGATTTAGTTCAGCTGCTTATTAAATGGCAAGATTAGTGTATATTATATTTATTATATTATTATAGTTATTTTCACTGTACAATGTCATATGTTATAAGGCTCAGCTGAAAATATTGATACCATCATTGTACTGAAAAAGGGAGCTGTTCGGGATATTTATAACCTTAGACCCCGAAACTCTAAAATAAAATATTTAAATTAATTAGCATACTTACAGTTGCTTCTCAATATATATTCATAAAAATAGTACCTATGTGGGTATGTTTGCAAAATCTGCACTTTATTTCCGAGAAAAATTACATACGTAAGTATAATACTCAGCATAGAGATAACTTGTTTCTAATTTTAGATTGCACAAGGCAGGAAGTTAATTTATGGGGAAATGTATTCGTATATTTTTTTAAATACCTTATATAAATGATAAAAATGTGTGGATTTAAAACTGCTTATTGCATTATATGTATATTACTGCTATTTGAAAAAATACTTGATTTTGATTTTTTTAGTTTAACGAGAACTTTACGTAAATGGAAACTTATAAGCTGCATTTGATTGATTTATTTAGATAAAATTATACTTTCTAGCACACATTTACTTAATGTTGTTATTTTGTCAAAACCCAAAGATAAAATAGAACAAAAACTGAAAACATGTTTCTCTAAGATGTTTTCTTGGCCTAATAACGTCCTATTGAATTGCACATCTTAAAATATTTCACTAAATATGGATATATTTTACTTGAATAATGCATCCCGTCATATACGTGTTAGTCTGTTTTGCCAAGTTAAGCCGGATAGAACATACTCGATAAACAACAACTGAAACCAATCTGCAACCCTGTGATTGATGGTCTGATGCACTTAACCAATTTGACGACTAGCAATTTGTGACTGTTAACTCATTCCAGTCCCTGCTTATGTAGCATAGTACTATTGTAGTACTCTGATTAAATTGTCTTCAATTGTAGTAATAAAGGGTTTGACATACTTATTAGCAAGTTAAAATGTAGATATTTGCGTTGGTTGTTAATATTAGCATTTTGCAGAATGTGATTGCTAATGTTGAACGTGCCTGTGCTATTGTTAACAAAACGAGAACAAAGGAAGGGAAAAAAATATGAACGTATTATGCAAACCTACCTACGTCGTTTTAATCTTGTTGCAAAGTGAAAATAACGGGCTACGCGCCAACTAATCGATAGATTAAATTGTTTTATTAAGAGGCGTCGCGACATGTCCGCATCCAGATTGAAAAATAGCTACCTCTACCTACAACAAAATCCAACTGAAAATACCTATGACGCTAAACGATTAAAAACTTGGATTGGTAATATTGAAAGAATGTTGTGTTTGGTGGGACTGACATCGTTCTAACTAATCTTCCCCGATTTTTTTGTATTTAGTTTAAATAAGTTGCTGGTGGGTTGTTCAATTCGTTTTGATAACTTATCAAGTTTGTTACTAAGTTTTGAAATAACCGTTATTCCTGTTTGACTGATGCAATACCTGTGGTCAACTAATTTAATTTAAATCATGGAATACAGCAACTCTATATATACATATTTTTAAAAGTACTGGATTTTTATTTATGGCGTTGTGTTACTTGTGTTCTTCAGGTTGTTTTTCTCATTATGTACTTTGGGGCCGATATTAGCGAAATCGGGTAAAAAAAACAACTGTTGCATACCTATATTTTAGTGTACTAGTGTGTGTGTGTATGTAGTGTGACTTGGTTTTTAACCGACTTCAAAAGAGGAGGAGGTAACTAACAACTAAAATTTACCTTCTTCAAGGACAAATAAACAAATTTCATTACGATACTACTATTAAACTACTAAGGTAGCTAATTAATCATTAAAAATAAATCATTAATTCAGCGTCGTGATAAGTCTGTGACTGTCACGACAAATGCTGAGCGGGAACCTTTTTGATACAACCCGATATCCTTCATTGTCTTATTGTTATGTATTTTTTATTTGTGTGTTCAAATAAATGTTTTCTATTTCTATTTCTATAAAAACAAAAACCTTTTTATTCTGATAGTTTGTACGAGTATGTTGCGCAGTGGATGTCATGATGTCCTATGACTGAAACGATGATGAAGATGTTTTAGTAAAAAGACATTTATTTATTTAAACTGTGCATAGACTTTTACAATATACAAAAGGTGGACTTAATGCCATGAGGAATTCTTTACTGATCGACTATTAGTCTAACTAAAACAGACATCTTTTATGGGTGGTCCGATAAAAAAGAAAAGGCATGCCAAGATTGTTTACAATATTCGACAAGCAAAGCAAAATGGACTTCAGTGAATCGACGTATCACTGAGTGAGAACAACATAGTATTTTGTCATTTGTATTTGTACAATGTAGGTAATAAAAATATTAAAATAATTCATTTCATTCTTTTAGAGTTCCTTAATTACTGGAATGGTTTGTTGGTTGAACTTATTTGCATAGACTAACTTAAGACAACTGCTGTTTTTTTCCATTTCATTAGATGAATTGGATTAGGCGATTTTCGGTCCTTGCTAAACTCCCTTATTTGTGCTGCCAGTGTCATCTAGCTAACAGATGTTTTAAAAACGGACACTTTATCTTGTCTTATTTTAGGGCAAATAACATAGATGGCTCTACAATGCTTTTCTTCGTAAGAATATATCATTAATTTTATGCAAATGCAACGATAAAGGAAGGATCTTTTAAATTATACTTAAAATTATCTTTTTTTTCTTAAAGTTAGTAACAACAATAGTAATGGTAGTTTGTTTTGCAGGCATCTATTAGACACTAACATTTCAGAATTGAGTACAGCGCCATCTGTGTTGAAACGACAACACTTCTAAGGCACGAGTTGTTTGATGATTTTGATAGGTGGCAGTAGCTGTAACCTTTTTTAGCGCAAAAATTGAATGTCTGATTTTCACGTAAAATCGTTTTATTTAACTGAAAACATAATTATTCTAGATTATGATATTCCACATAGTGTTTTTTGAAAACTTTATATATTAATAAAGAGGAGCAACTACTTCATTATTTTCATAAAACTAGTAAGGTTACCTAGCTTACCTTTTGTTTGGTTAAAGTAAGCTTTCAAAATATTCTTGCGACTTTTAAACGCAATACTGCAATAAGCAACTTTGTATTCGTAAAAGAAAATACAATGAATAAATACTTAATAATAAATATTGGACAACATCACATACATTGCTCTGATCCTGTGATAAGTAGCCAAAGCTCTTGTGTTTAAAAAATCAAAAACAACGATGGTACTACAACACCCAGATCCAAAACAATTTAGAAAAGTTATTTTTCTACATTGTTCGACCGGAAATCGATCCCCGGACCTCAGAGATAGCGACAATGTATTTAAACTCACCGGTAGGAGATTCCTTAATTAAAGACTACTACAGACAGTAAAAAATGCTATTAGTAGTATTTTTTATTAAAATTAGTAAAGTCCTTTTAAAAGCTTATTGTTCTACGAGGGAGCGCGATTCATAAAATACTTACAAAAAATACCTTACTTGTTTTTTATTTTATTTTGTGTTGCTACTTTATAAGAATTTGGATTGGGGCTTGCTATGCCGCTACAACTCCCCCCCCAGTGACGTCACACTGACTGGTGAGTCATCTCTAAGGTAAAATTTTACTCGACAGGGCCGTTACGGTGTCTTCTATCATTCTATGTCAAGGCCAAATCTAGGTTTGTGCAATCGTTTTTGACTCACCTATAGATTTTTTAGTTTAAGAAAAGCCGTATTATGATTTATTAATTGACAATTATTAGTTTCTTGCCTTGTTTAGCCTTGTACATGATCATGCTGTGCGGTGTTATATCTATTCGATAGCTAGCTAAAATTGTGTGTCAAAGTTTATTTGTTTGTTTGTTCGTTATTTATGTTATGTTATTTGTTTCCTTATTCCACATCAAAACCGAGCAACGGATTAATATGATTATTTTGCTTGAAGATATTTAAAGGGCTGGAAAGTGGCATGCCTACTACTTTTATTTATTACAGAAAAATACATATTCTCAATGTAATAAGTCCCGGGCGAATCTGAGGGGTGTAAATCTGGTGTAACATTTATCTATTTTTGGCGCTTTGTATTTTTTTTATGGTAGGCAACATATTATATTATACTGCGTCTCAACAGTGTCGGGAATTGTGATCTAAATGTAAGCAAATTACGTTTATAACTTTATTATCTATTTTATTCTTTAACTTTCATCAACTTATACCTACAATAAATAAGTACAATCAATCCAAACTTCGAAATTAATACCTTAGGTTTTTTCTCTCTTGTTATGTATTTTTCCTTTGTGTCAAATTAACAAACTTCTATTCTATTTTGAAATTTGCAGCGAAATGCGTAAAATCAAAAGACTTCACACAAAACAAAAGTTAAACTAAGTAATAAGAATATGATATAGAAATATAATATCCATGCTATGCTGCTACCTCACGATGATTTTAATTTAATGTTATCTTCAACGGACTTTTATTACAGTTTCTAAAGCATTAAAATTAAGCCGCTTTTGATTAAAGCAAAACAGTTATCAACCTTCAAATCTTTATTGTTGTTTGTATGAGCTACGGAAGGTGCTGTATGATAATAAAACATGCATCGTACAGAAAGGCGTTACAGGTACATAAACTGAAATGGCATCAAAAATAACAGCATTTAAGAATAAGAAATCTTTATAGCATCAAACATGGTATAGGTAGATATAAATATACAGGGTGTAACGAAAAGGTGAAATAAAACTTTAAGGGGTTGTTCTACGGCTAAATTACATCAACTTTTTCTATGGGACCAACATCGAAATCTCAAAAAAAAATTGACGTTTCCATACAAACTGATGCCAGCTGGTCGCGTTTTAGTATGGGAAAGTGTTTTTTTTTTTGCGAATTCGATGTTGGTCCCATAGAAAAAGTTGATGTAATTTAGCCGTAGAATAACCCCTTAAAGTTTTATTTCACCTTTTCGTTACACTGTATATGGTATGTATTTGCAATAACATAATTTAAATGATAAATTAATGCGCTTTGAATTAGCAAATAAAACGTCAGCGGTCCAATTAGTCTGTTTTAGACAAAATATGGCGTCGCTAATATACCTACTATTTAACGTTACTGTCTGCTGACCTCAAATTTAAATAGAACCAAAACTAGACTACTTGTAGCAAATTTTGTTAAAGCAATAATTAATTATGGTTTGACCTTTAACTTATGGAACCGAGATATACATGTCATATATGATTACTTACTTTAAAAGTTTCATTTTAACGACGACCGTCTGGTGTAGTGGTTGACGACCGTCTGGTGTAGTGGTTCGTGATCCGGACTACAAAGCCAGCAGTTGCGGGATGGAATCCCGCAAGGGGCAAATGTTTGTGTGATGAGCACGAGCATTTGTACCTGAGTCATGGATGTTTATAAATGTATTTAAGTATGTTTATCCGTTATCTAGTCGCCATAGTACAGGCTTTGCTTAGTTTGGGGCTAGATAAATGGTGTGATTGTGGAAAAAAAAAAGATGATTATATTGTTAATATTATACTAAAATTCAATTTTATTTAATAAACGACGATCACGTCGGTGGTGCCTTGGCGACTTGGTGAATTATCTGATGATAATGCTAGCATGTCACCAGGGCACCAAGTTTAAAAACAAGGTCTTTTATTTCATCATCAGTGTAAATACTATAAAATTTCTTTATATTAATTTCAATATATACTGTTTGTTAACGCGAATGTATAAAAATATCCTTTTTATACATAGGCATTATTCTAGAATCCTCGATACCAAATATCGATTGCTATGGAACTTATTCCGTTTATCAGAATTATTTTCACGTACGCTGGAGATCATAGGAAGAGAATAACAATGTGGAGTTTGGATTTTTGGATCTTCATTTATTATTTCAGGATAAAACCTAGTTTCGATACCTCAGAATCACATTATCACATCGTAAACTAGCTATTATGTATTACAGGAGTATACAGGATTATTTTTTAAACATCAACAACTCCCTAGGGGCTGATTCTGGTGCTTAAATACAACTACTTTTTCTATGAGACCAACATCCAAATCGCAAAAAAAAAACTTCCCCATACTCCGTCGACCAGCTGACATTAGTTTGTATGAAGCAGTTAACATTTTTTTTTATAGATTATGATGTTGGTCCCATAGAAAAAGTTGTTGTATTTGAGCAACAGAATCAGCCCCTAGGGGGTTGTTGATGTATAAAAAATAATCCTGTATAAGTTAGGTAGGTAGTCATATTATATGAAGAAGTTATTGCACAGCTTACATAGTATACGTCAAACATTAAATAGGTACTTAATCCATCTACCTGTCGTACACGTACGTATATTCGTTCAGTCGATCAGATCTATGTGAGAGACATTAATGTGGTGGTAAACAAAATTACCGTCAACATTAAGTAAAATGCCGTTCATTTGTCTCTTTCTTATGTATTATGCATCGTAATTAGCAGATTAAGTAGGTCATATTCATGAAGCTATGTACTCCTTCAGAACAAAGGTCATTCGTGTAGGGGCTTGTAGGTTTTCCACCCTTGATATCGGTCGGTCCCTTATTTTTATTTAATATTTAAACTAGCAATAATAACTTTCATCTGTACCCTTTTTAATGAGGTGAAAAGCATCGAAATAGAACGCCCAGAAGCCAAGTCCGCATCTGTAAAGTGAGGCAATACAAACTAAGCCATAATGGCTTAGTTTATTACTCGGCCCGTTAGTGCTCAAGATCGTGTCGCGTGACAAACAGCTCCCGAAATATTAAAAAAACATGACTGTTTGCGAAGTGAACGGATGTCACAGTACATCAGGAAAACACAAGAAAGATTGTAACATTACATTTCACGTGTAAGAATTGCGTTAAAACTTATATTTTTACGTAAAACATTAATCAAAAATACAAATAATCATAATAAATTAGTCTTGACATTTTATGAAAATGTTGCCTGTATAGGGAAAAATATTTTCCACATTTTGTTGTTTTTAAAAGAGAAACGCCTCAATTTATATTTTGTTTTGTAATCGAAATAATTGAGACGACTGAATTAATTAGATCCCGGGTTCGATTCTCGGTCCGGGTCGGTCAGAGTATAGGTAACGGGGCGCTATGGCGACACAAAAAAAAAAATTACAGATTTTATATGGAATATAATTGACAGCCGAATTTTCAATCGTTTTTTGTATGGAGCTGGGACTTTTTTTACCAACTCGCACTTGACTGTTTTTAAAGGTCAAAATATTATGGGTCCTGGTGCAATCTGGGGTTTTTAAGAGGGTTACTGAGATAATAGGTATTTACCTATGCAATTGCCGTTCTGAAGTACTGGCCATTTCAAAACAAAATATTTTTTGTTTGGCTAAGAATTCTAATTTCAAATTTATTTTATTTTAAAAACATGCAATTCTTTTTTCAAAAATAGTCATTTGTTTATTGATTAGTGTTACATTTTCATCGCATTTCAATCTATTTCGTTATCATGGATACGTTAAAATTCGAGTAATTATGGAATATGAGTACCGTCGTGGCAGCAACGCGGCACAAGCGGCACACAACATCAACGACGTTTACAGAGCTAACACTACAAACCAACGCACCACCACATTGATTTGCTCGCTTCCGTTCTGGAAATTTCGACCTGAAAAATGAACCTCGCGGTCGTCCGTAGACTTCGGTCGACAATGACGAATTAAAGGCGATTGTGGAAGCTGATGATACACAATCTACGGCTGAATTAGCAGCAGCTTTCGACGTTAGCGTCAAAACAATATTGGTCCATTTGCGTCAAATTGGCAAGGTAAAAAAGCTTGACAAATGGGTGCCCCACGAACCCAATGATCGCCTGCGCGAAGTACGCGTCGAGACGTGCCTTGCATTGCACTGCTTAACAGACACACAAATAAAGGAATTTTGGACCGTATTGTGACCTGCGATGAAAAATGGATTCTGTTTGATAACCGCAAGCGCTCAGCAAGTTGGTTGGATCCTGGTTCAGCACCTAAACAATGCCCTAAACGAAAACTTACCCCTAGAAAAGTAATGGTCACTGTTTGGTGGTCTAGCGCTGGTGTGATTCATCACAGCTTCTTACCAAACAGGGTGAGCATTACTGCAGATATGTACTGTGAAGAACTGAACACAATGATGGAGAAGCTGGCACATCTCTAACCAGCATTGGTCAATCGCTCGTCTCCTCTGCTCCTGCACGACAACGCGCGACCTCATACTGCACAGCAGACGGTCTCCAAGTTGCAAGAACTGGGGTCGTAAGCTCACCGTCATCCGCCCTACTCACCAGACCTTGCGCCTATAGACTACTACTTTTTCCAGAATTTGGATAACTTCTTGGCGGGAAAAAAATTCAATACCCGAGAGGCAGTACAAAATGCCTTTGAAGAATTTGTTGCCTCCCGTCCAGCTGATTTCTTTAAGAAGGGCATCAATAAATAGGTTTAAATTTTTTCATACAAAACGGCAATTTCATACTTACTAATGCATACAAAGATGTCATTCTTGTCTCACTTTTGACAGTCCGCTTTGTAGGAAACTATCGTTCTGGGCGTTCTATATCGATGGTGAAGAGCTACTGTTGATAATTCGGTTTGTCACATAATTTAATTGCATCCCCAGGGAACCTACTGTATTTTATTTTACTTGAGCTAAGAAATAGCCTACGTTCTTATTTAGTTATTGGTCTTTATGTGCCAAATTTCAGTCGATTCCGTTTAGCTTTTGATGCGTGTTAAAATTGTTATCACTAACAAGTTATATATAAAATTAGTAGTACTTCTAGTAACATTTATCGATTTGGTTCTGCGTTTACGTAAAGTATGATTTGAACTAGCGTGGAATAATAAGCAACATCCGTTTAACTGCCTCGTTCTTTTTCTCAGCTGACCTGGTTGTACGCGAAAATTCTATGTACCTACATTTTCCATAGCGGAATAAAGCGAACATCGTGTTTGATACCCACGATATAAAGTCGGAACAACGCTTGTTGAGCCTTGTCCTTAAAACAGACTTAAAAACTCTTGTGTTTTATATAAGTCTAATGAAACGGACGTAAACACAATACTATTTGTAACACCGTATTCTTCATTCAGAAGTGTTTCAATCTAAAAGGCCTTACATTAGTGTTGCACTGAAAATAAATTCATTTGGTACCTAAATGCTTTCCCTTGGTTACAAATTAAGTTTAACTATTACTTAGTGGAAAGCATGTTAGTAGTACCTACTATGAGAACCTTATGAATTAATTATACCTACCTCAACATCATAGTTATTACCTTTTAAATACACATACATACCTATTTACTTACAGTTTTTTTTAAATGTAAGTATACACTGTATTTTTTTGTAAATACAACAAAATTGTGCTATGGGATCAATAGATGATCAATGAATAATCTCTAACGATTTGGGAAAGTGACTTTTATATTTTAATATTCCGACACATATAGAAAAAGTTGTATCTGAGCAGGAGAAGGTGACTTTACGGCTCTTAAACCAATAAAAATTTACCGTGCGTAAGGTTCTGTATTTTAAGCTGATTTCAGAAGATGATTATATTGATAAAATACAACAACTTCTATGGGACCAACATTGAAATCTTTTGGATTTCTTCTAAATAAATAGCCGCCTACAAGGTGGACTGACGATCTGGTATAGGTTGCAGGAAGCCGCTGGGTGCAGGCCGCTTCCAACTAATCTGGTGGGAAGGCCTATGTTCAGCAGTGGACATCTAATGGCTGAAATGATGATGATGATGACGACGTAAGTTAGTAGTTGTATTTGAGCAGTAGAATCGCCCACTCAAAAGAATGTTAAGTTGCCTTGTACTCGTATATCGTACTAGGTGACCTGGCGAACTTTGTACCGCCCCTTCAAATTTTTTCCGTCTTTTTTATAGATATTCTGCTATTCGGGGCGCAGAAAATTTCGACAAATCAAAGATCATAAAAATCGGTCCAGCCGTACTCGACTTATAAATGGTGTAACTAACCCGACTTTCTTTTATATATATAGACTAGCTGTTCCCCGCGGCTTCGCACGCGTGTAATTTTGTTTGTCAAAGAAATTCGTTAACTAACGTCTCTTAGTAATGTCAGTGGGATTTTCGGAATAAATAATAGGTAGTTTTTATACAGGTGTAAATTCGTTTCTAACCTCAATCACTTCTATCTCTATAGTTATCCTCTACCCTAAGGTTGTCTGGAAGAGATAGCTTTTAGCTGTATGACCGACTAAACTGTACATCTTTCTGAAAACATTAACTGTAACTCCTTTGTATGGTGTGCAATAAACAGTATCATTCACTATCTATTCTATAGAATGACGGATAAAAACAAAAATCTTCCCTCTAGTTTACTCTCTTGAGGGTTGAATTTCAATACCAACCCTTTTTGGTAAGCCTCTGCGTCACAAATTATAGTTAGTGACTAAATTTCAACTCTGTATCCTAAACCATTTGGGCTGGGTAAAGATTTTACATACCTACATACTTTCATCTCCCATTTGATACTCTATAGGGGCAAGTTGGCAAATGCTGAAACAGGTATTTAATATTTTTTGTTAGTGAGTATTAGTGTCAAATTTCAAGTCTTAGGACTACAAAAAAAAAGATACTACAAAGTCAAAGATTACAAAAAAAAAATCCCCATACAAATTTTCCCACTCAATTTCACCCCCTTAGGAATGCATTTCCCCAAAAACTCCGAAAACATTATTTTTTATTTACAAAGAGTAGCTTAAATATGAATTTAAATCTTTCTTGCTTCAGAAAAGACGAACTTTCATACAAACTGTTATCGTCATTTTCACCCCCTTAGAGGTTAAATTTAAAAAAATCAGTTCTTATTCCTTGTCTATATTATTAAAGGAACCTCTGTGCAATGTTTCATCATTTTAGATCCAAGGGTTTGGGCTGGGCGTTGATGAGTCAGTCAGTGAATGAATGAGTGAGTAAGGACTTGTCCTCGTATATAGATTACATAGTCGCAAGTTAATGTCCTACGCAGGTGGGTATTCAAAATCTATTTATCCGATGTAAGCGTATCTAATAAAATTAATACCAGAAAAACGGTAATCAAGTTTACTCACTTATCTGTTACAATTTCAAGGAATACGTTCTTACGTGAACAACAGCATTAATATTTATTACCGTAAGACAACATCACATACATGGCTCTGTTTCTAAGGTAAGTAGCCAAAGCACTGTTAAAGGAATCGAAAGCAACAGTAGCTGACAGTACCACACAACCCACACACGAGTCATTAAAGGAGTTCGTTTTCTACTATGACCCGACCGGGAATCGAATCCGAGACCTCAGAGATGGTGAAGCCAAGTCCGGCGTGCTCGCCTCTCGGCTGCGGACGTTGTCAAATTAGTATTTTATTGTAAACTAACTGTTGCCCGCGACTTTGTTCGTGTTGTGTTTAGCTTATTCAAGAAGGATTTTCTGCACAACTTTCTTTTTTCCGTAAGAACCTTCTCCTGACAATAATTAACACAACAAAAAAAGAATTTGCGAAATTGTTCCATCCGTTCACGAGAGTGTGAGTGAGCGATGACCAAGAGAAATAGAGTTTCATTTATATACATGCAGGGTTACATTTCAAAGGGGTGCCAAATTTAAAACATAAGATCTAGTGAACAATTGAAAGAAGCGTCTTAATTGTTATTAGTTTTAATAATCGTATGTTACGTAAAAAACTTACTTTAAAATATCCGAAAATAAATTCAATAGAGAGATTACGAAAGCCGCGCGGTCATTCATCAGAGGCGTAGGTACGGGGAGCCTACAAGGACCTTACGCAGTGCACATACGGTGCATTTTTTTCATAAATGAGTTAAATTATCCACGCGTAAGATTTTTAACATTAGATAGGAATAATTAAATGTGAAAAAAAATTCTTGTTCTTTGCATAGTTCAATTAAGTTACTGATTGTGCGTCACTCCTATAGATTTGGCACCCCTTTCCAATGTAACCCTGTATATATACGTAGATAGATTGGTACTGACCTCGATTAGAGGAATATCAAATCAGTTCTCGAACTCAGGTATGTACGAGTCAGTAGATAATAAAAGCCAGAGATATACGCATCGGCATTAAATCCGTATTGAACAATAAATTTGCTTACAGTCCTGGTTTTACGGTGTGCTGAAATAAAACAGAAGTCATGAAGTCCGAGCTTATACTGCAGTCGACAATATATAAAGGCTAGATGGTTTTATTACGATTTAATCTAAATGAGATACATCCAGTGATCGGAGTAGGTAGATTAATTTGATGTACTTTGGTAGTGCTAGCATAACATGTATATGCTTTTTTTTCAAAAACTGATGAGTACCAAGAAATTCCGGAAACCCGGAGGTATGTCCATATTAACATCAATGTTTGAGATCATTGACCTCAAATCAATCTACCTACTCCGAGCACTGTGAACATGACAAATGAAAAAAGTTTTTGTCATCCTGAATATTAGGTAAAATTAATATTATCTGTCACGCGAGTACAAAACTCGTTATATGTGAAAGTTTATTAATTCTAGAATACTTTGTAATAAAATGTTGGTAAATTCATAATACATTTTACGTGTTTTAATGCAGGTACACACAAAATATAAACCCTAATACACACACAAAACCAATCCGACCTCCGTAGCCGAGAGGTGGGTACTCCGGACTCGGCGTCGCTTTCTCTGAGGTCCCGGGTTCGATTCTCGGTCAATGTAAAAATCGAACTTTTCTATGTGTCTCGGGTCTGGGTGTTGTGGTAGCGTAGTTGTTTCTGATTTCTATAACAAAAGTGCTGTAGCTACTAACCTTAGGATCAGAGAAATGTGATTTATGAATTTTTTTACATCGATTTCGATATCTACTTCGAAACTATTGGCATATATCGATCGACACTTATTTGCATTTCTGACATCCCTAACAGAAACGCTGACGCTGACGCTGAAGTGCTGAAGCTGATAGAGATAAATTATGAATAGATTCGAATTTAGCAAGTTCAAGTTAGTAACATCAGAAGAGAATTCTAGGGCATCAGACAAAAAGGTCAATGTTGTCAATGCTTTGTTATTTGATTTGAAATAATTAAGTTTTTGGTAGACAGTTTAACAGTTGGTAGACAGGAGCAATTATAAGAAAAGTTGCGGAATATGGACTTTGTCGGTTTTGCTTGCAATCTTGAACGTTTGAATAATTAGAATGTTATACCATAAATAAATATCCCGGGAATTCGTGCGCGCATTTTTTAAAATAATTTAAACGAGTAGAATCCTTATAATGAAAGTCTCATTTATATTCATAAGGTTTGCACTTTTGGAGTCTTTAAAAGATGAATTATTAATAAAATAAAGCTCACATCTAATCTAAAAATTATTGCGTATTTGTGTGTAACCTACGTTTAAGATAAGGTAAGAGCAGTCGCCTGGATAGCGAAATTGTGGGTTCGAATCCTACCAGAGGAAGTTGAAAAAGGGTTTTCAATTGTAAATATTGTCCGTGATATATTTCACTAGCATTGTTGTGAATGCAAAAAATAACAAAATTTTAATATTTGTCTTAAATTTGTAATTAAGTAGCATTTTAAGAAAAAAACTGATCAATGGAGGTTTGTGTTAGGTCTAGGTTTAGTGTAAAAACGATTTATAATGCGTGAAGTTCCATTCAAACTTAAATCGCGGGGGTAATTTCTCGAAAACCTCCATACATCTTGAGTGAGTCAGGAGTCATAAGAACTACAAATATTAAATCACATTTGATAAAACTTAGCTCTGACATTTATAAAGCCTAAAAATGGCATCCATTCATATAATAGAGAGCGGTTTCTAAGCGCAAAAACTTAATCTGAAAACCGTTCGAATCGCGTTACCGGTCTAACTAAAGGTTTCTGCGCTGAATCAAATGAATAGAATATAGCACACTATGAATATTCTTCTTTTAAAAAGACATCAATAAACATAATTATCTGCTTTTTTCTACAAGTAGTACTGAAACCCACTTTAATAAATTTTGATGTCCCAACAATACCTTTAACTGATCAACTTGTTGAGTTTATTTACTAAATTTAAATATCAAGAAAATGTTGCTAAAGTAAGTACTAGCTTCTTTCTCGTCCATCAACCTGTAGATTGGGTGATTTATCTTCTGGACAGGTGTCCAAACTGAATTCACGGTTTTATACCGTCTCGAGATAAGAAGAGAATGCAATGAGGACCACATGAGAGTAGGTCTAGGTACATATTATTATTATACATATCATTATATTTAAGACAACTGTTACATATAAACTATAGATAGACCTAATATTTTACAGCTAAGGAAGGCCTTACCAAGGCACCAAAAGTTTCCGAAATTTATAATAAAAAAATACTATCATAATATGTGGTATCTACAGTACAGCATGTACATGTAGTACCTTTGCATGTGAGATTTAAGTTACATACGGGAGACATGGTTCCCCAATCCGTTGCGCTTTAATTTTTCTATTCTAATTATGCATTTGTATAATTATATCTAAGCTGTTTTAAAATTATCAGAGAATGACAATATATTACTTTCTTGATTTACTACTATCATTTGCGAAGCATATTAAACGCTTATTACGTGTAGTTGCAAGATTTCTACAAAATTTTGTAATTTTTTAAAATTAAATGTTACCTTCTAGTAAATATATATTTTTTACTTTTAAAAATGACAAATTTAATTAACTTTGAATTTCCGCTCCTGAACTTTGTGGGTTGTACAAATGGGAGTTAGCCCCAACGGTTGATCAGATAAAAAGACGATGTCAATTTTTATGTACCTTAATACACTGTACGCTGCACAGTAAAATTGTCGAAAACGAAGAATGAAACGCGTAGTTTGTGACTTTTGCAAGAAGCATGGTCTTACGCATTTGCATGGGAATAGTCCGAAAATCGTTAATAATACACACACTAAAACCCTAGACTAATACATAGTTTCCTAGCTATGGTTATTCTCAGATTCTTTTGTTAAAGTCATGTTCTATTCTTTTTCGTTTAAAGTCGTTTAGTGTAATTTTTTAGCGAGTTACTACTTTTATCTTGAGTACAAAGTAGAGGTTTTATTGTTACAATGAACCTCTCCAGAACCATACCAAAATGGCAATATCATCATGGGTGATGCTGGTGTTGATCGGGTGATCGGGTGGTGGTGATAATAGTCAAATAGTTGACTATGATTTCACATTATTGCGTAAGGTCATCACAATATAAATTTAGTTTTTAAATTTTAGTTACAGGCAAATTTCCATATAATGGTTGAAACGATCTAGCTAAATGCTGGTAGCAGCGTCTTTCGCGCTCCAATTGTGAATGCACATATCTCGACGACATTGGAGCGCTTTCGCGGTTGAATAGTTGAATAGTCTCAGCCAGCCTCTAGTTAATCCACCAACGCCTAGCAGAGCAAGACCGTCGGTCTAAGCGCAGCCGTACACTAGCTAGACCATAAACTCTTCGCAGCCACAAGACGAAGAAGAGATTTTTCACACTTTTACTCGGTATAATAACAATTTGACACGGTTTGTTCAGGCTTGCATGCATGCAAACTCAATTAACTATCATCATTATTATCAACAGCCTTTGGATCTAATGAATGAATGAATTTAATTATTATTAATTAACGTTGTATTAGGTTATTATGACCCCATTTATAAGGTTTACACATTTCTATTTCGGCTTTAGCCAAAATGTGCTCACGTATCATTATGTAGGTGTTCATGTGTGTTTAAAATGTTATTATACAATTTATATTTTAACAATTAAACTGCCTACGTTATGTTTATTTTGTTAATGTAGATTAGTTGGGCAGTGGGCCTAATGAGGGTATTAGTATTATCCGATTGTGGTCACTTACTGCGAAAACTCAGACATGTGAATCTTGATTTAAATTCTTCCGTCAAATCCCTTAAGTAGCTAAATACCTAGTTGGTTGATGAACGTGCGTGTCTACCTACTAATGACTGCAACTGGATGCCGCGTCTCATCACAGTGGCAGCACCTTATTATGGCCGCGATTAGTAGCAAGGCAACCACTTGACTAGTGTGCGGCACTGGGGAAATCTAGGCACGTCTAGCGCAAACGTAGGAGAACTTTCACATTTATTGAATCCGATGGGAGTCGCAGTAGTTTTGATTTTCTTGTAGCTTGATATAGAATGGAACACGAATTGATTGCTTGCTCCTGTACATATCAATCATTAAACTTTCTTCATAAATAACAAAATCAATTGCTACTCGGTTTTAGAACTATTACTTTCGTTGGATTGAACTTCACCTTTATTCGTCTCTTAAAATCATTAGGAGACCATTCTAAATTACAAAAATATTGTTTTAAAAGATATCATATGGTAAAGCAAATTATTGTTTCTCTCAGAAAAACATCAGAATTTAGTTTCAGTGCTTAAGCTCACACAAAACATACAAGCTCGTAATTATTTTTAAATTATATAGCATACTAGTAGTTTCAATGTTGAATGAAGTTTGAAGTTAAATTGCTTGAATTATTGGACACCAAGAGGTCGCGTGAGATCTCGTAACAATATTTATATTGTGTCTCGTTTTGCTGGGCTGAGGGGTTATTGCGAACTCCATTTGACTATTATTCTCGTTGCCAAAGTTATTGATATAATGGAGCCTACACCAAACCCGCCGGCAGC
This sequence comes from Anania hortulata, assembly GCA_963576865.1. Lineage (NCBI taxonomy): Eukaryota > Metazoa > Arthropoda > Insecta > Lepidoptera > Crambidae > Anania > Anania hortulata. The sequence continues at coordinate 22,022,137 of OY756387.1, read as the reverse complement.
CCCACCGGTCGGTCGTTGTTGGCGGCTTTATTATAAAAGAATTCATTTTTGGACTTTGACACTTGTTACTTGGTAACTTAAGTGATCTGGCTTATTTCGTACACGCTCTGATGCCGGGCAAAAGGCATTTCGCAAGAATAACGTCCTTTCTTGCCAATGAAATTGCTGATTTGTCCGACAAAGTCCGAGACATGAAGCCGCTGACTAACCCACCGTCATCCAAGCCCAGCGGCTGTTTCGCCAGGGTCGCTGTATCGACTTTTTTAAACCCATCATCCTATAGACTAGCGCTAAACTACAGCCAAACGAGAGAAAGCCATATCCATTTTTTGATAACTATTCAATAAAAAATATTTGGGTTCTAAAATCTGGTGGATGAAATCTCCAGGTTGGATGTTTTGTTATTATGAGAAAATTCAGTTTCTGATTTCAAATTGTTTAACGATGTAGATAGGAGTGGAGTGGAGTGACTAGACGACTTTATTGCAAGATCCGATATTACCTTCCAAAGTAATATTTTGCAATTCAATAGAACTGTTATTGAATAAACTTGCATTTATTTAGTATTCCAATTGTCAGAAATTGATACTGGCTACAAATTAGTTTTGTAGCTGTTATTAATGTTACAACTCATAGAACACACCGTAAGCACTTAAATATCTTAGGACTATTGTAATCCCTATTTGTAAATTAGTTAGTAACATCAAATTAATATTTATCGAATAAATAAGTTACTATCTGTAAATATTTGATTTCTGCATATTCTGGTTTGAGAAAAAATCCTTATGAAAAAAGGATATTATAAAATAGACGATAATTTAAACGGAAAGAGTGCATGGACTTAACCTGAGCTCTCACTTACAACATGTCTTGTAACTGTATATCCTGTAAAAAAAGCTGGCAAAGGTGACTGAGTTTGTTGCTTTTCATCACCAGCCAATATGTAGTCCCGAAGCGGTGGTAGGGCTAAGCTATATTGTGTGTTAGTGCCCGGAAGAGGACCTATTCTGAATAAATGAGTATTATTAAGTAGTAAAATTTTGTTAAAATTGAAATCAATAGTAAAAAAATAACATTAAATAAATCAAAACTTAAAACAAATCAATAAAACTGGTTGCTGGTCATGAATCGTCAGAGGTACGTCAAGTTTTGAGTAAGGAAAAAAAAAACCTTCAATAAGGTTAGTACTCTATCACCAATTTACCAGATACATCTATTATGCCTACCTGACAATGTTTGAAGCCATTTCGCACTGCTATTTGTATTACATCGAATGTGGTCGTGAATGAGTGCATGAATCATGAATCGCATTGATTTTGATTTGAAGCAGCACCCGTCTTACAAGCCTTACTGTTTCAATTTCTTAGGGTAAGACTCCATTGAATCATAGGCGAGAGTGGCGAAGCTAAGCTATGTGAAAATTAAACAAAAGAGTCCCTTTATTTTAACAACTCAGATCCGCCACAGTGAAATATTATTCTTTCCCTTATTCTAAGAGTTCTCACTCACAAGCTAGTTTAAAATATTATGTTCTACCTCTGAATACGATCTCGTAAAGCTGTTTTGATATAATTAAGAAAACCCAAAGTGGAAATAAGTTGATGTTAAGAAAATAATAATTTCATCATTAATTTACCTTTTTTAAAATCTGATAAGTACTTACTATAAAATGAACGGAAGAAATAAAAGCTTAGAAAATAGTAACTTGCACAAAGAAAATCTTATAGTAGCCTGGCGAAGTTTAGACGCGTCGGTAAATAAGTATTACAATAGAAAATCTGTCTTAGTTTGTAGTTACTTCTTATAAAAGTTGTTTTCTAAAATGTTTTAAATGTCTCCTAGCATACATAGACCCAGCCCTGAATTGACCTGAACCAGGAATCGAACCTGGGCGGTCAAGCAAGACAAATTACAGCGCCACTACGCTAGTCGTCGCCAATGGGGAAGCATGTGCAACCAATGTCCTTATAAGTAAATGTTTGATAATTTTGTGCTAGTAGTTTGACGCAAGTTTGACACAATTTTGACAACTTAGCATAACCTTTAACATGGTGATTTTTTTGTGGCAGAACTTTTGATCATGTACTTACTATAAGTAGTAGTAGTAATCGGGCAGTACCAAACACAATGTGACGCCTATCGGGTTATACGAGTATGTGCAGTTATTGATAAAATTTGAGGTATTGCGATAGGTACTCGTAGTACGATTGATGCGCTGTTTAACGAGCTCAAAGTCACCCACTGTGCTATGCTTGGCGTTTTTGCAACTAGGATATCCATAGAAGAACCATAGTCACATCGCAACCCAGACAACCGTAGGGAAAGAAAGGGTCTAGAGTGGCTACCACATACTGAAAGACACGTCGTAGGCAAGCCTCCCAACCGGTGGACTGACGATCTAGTCAAGGTTGCGAAAAGCCGCTACATGCTTTTTTAAAAATAAAATCTTTTTGATACGCAGTTATTTATTTATAATACAGGGCTGGCCTGGCTTAGGGCTGAGCGGTCCACCGTGGGCGCTGTTATGCGGGTCAAAGAACTTGCCAACAAGGCAGTTGGCAGCGGCAGGGTGCTTCTGGCGGTGTCTCTTGATATCGCCAACGCCTTTAACATCCTGCCATGGGCATGCATTAGGCAGGCACTTATCCATGACGGGGTGCCTGCCTACCTCCAGGCGACAGTCGCTAACTACTTAGCCAATAGAGTAGTGGAGTGTACCACGCGGAATGAATTACTACGTCGGGAGGTGAAATGCGGTGTTCCACAGGGGTCGGTACTTGGGCCGCTCCTGTGGAACATCAGATACGACTGGGTCTGGTTCTTACAGGGGTTAGCGTAACGTGCTACGCCGACGATACCCTTGTCACAGCTTACGGAAAGGACTTTAGCAAGGCGGCTCAGCGTGCGGAGGCAGGTATCGCGATGGTGGTGCATTGGATACGCGAGCTGGGACTGAAGGTGGCGCTCGACAAGTCCCAGGCTCTTTGTTTTTATGGGCCTCGACAAGCGCCGCCAGTAGAGTTCCACCTCGACGTGGGTGGCACCCGCATAGAGGTGGAACGGGCCATAAAAAATATCGGCCTTGTTCTCGACGGAATGTGGAATTTTGGTTTACACTTTGAGCGCTTGGCGCCAAAACTGCTAAAAACAGCGGGTGCATTGGGCCGACTAATACCGAACCTTGGCGGGCCTTCAAGCCAGCGCCTATACATGGGCGTTGTGCGGTCCAAGGCCCTGTATGGGGCACCTGTCTGGTACGACGCCCTGTCAAATCGCAGTGCTGTGGTGTCGCTAAGAGCGCAGCGCCACTTGGCCATCCGGTGCATTCTGGGCTACCGGACGGTATCTGCTAATACAGCTCTCGCCCTGGCCGGAAGCATGCCCTAAGACATCGACTCCCTGGTCCTCGCCGCTGTTTACAAGTGGCGGGGAGACCAAAGATCTCTGATGATGATCTCTCTAGAGAAATTGAGGCGGAGCGTGCGTGCTGGGAGCAAAATGCCTTAAAACGTTGAAGAGAGCGCCTAGCCGACACGCACCGTCGTCGCACCGTGGGGGCTATCCGCCCATCATAGAGTGGGTGCAACGCCAGCATGGTCGCCTTACCTCGCCGTACCTCGCCATGATAGGGCGTGAGCCATCAGCTGCATGTCACGACTGCAGTCCCTGTGATGAGGACACCGTGCAGCACACCCTCGAGACATGCCCGGCCTGGGCAAGGGAGCGCGGTAACTAAACTTGGCGGCCATCATGGCGAGGATGATCACCAGCGAGGAGGCTTGCCAAGCCTCCAAGGCGGTGCTCACCTTCTGCAAGGCTGTCATCTCGAAGAAGGAAGCAGCGGAGAGGGTGCAGGAAGCCTCAGCTGACGCTTCAGCTATCCGCTGACGACGCACTGGGCACCGGAGGCGAAATTACCACCTCCACTGGCCTCTTCCTAATTGGCCCCAGACGATCGACACGGGTGTGTCTGCTGTCTGCTTAAGGGGGCCCGCGACGGCGCAGCGCGTGTTTTTCGCCGCTCATATGGCACCGGAGGGACACCGTCAGGTTTTTAGTCGGACAGCGGGCTTTACTCGAGGGTCTGGAGTCCCACATAACCCCCGGCCGCCCCCGCGGTTGGTGTGGTATGCGGAACGCATTTTACTGACGAAAAAAAAGGGCTACATTGCGAAGGGGTGCCAAATTAAAAAATATAAGATAAAAGAAGCGTCTTAATCGTTATTATTTTTAATAATAGTATGTTATAAAAAAGCAAACTTTAAAATACTCGTATCCGAAAATAAAGTCAATAGAGAGACTACGAAAGCCACGCGATTATTCATCAGAGGCATAGGTACGGCGAGCCTACAAGGACCTTACGCAGTGCACATACGGTGCAATTTTTTAATGAATGAATTTTAAATTATCCACGCGTACGATTTTTAACAGCGGATAGGAATAATTAAATGTGTAAAAAAATATCTGCATAGTTTGATTAGGTTACTGATTCTGAGCCACTGTTAAAGATTTGGCACCCCTTTGCAATGTAACCTTGTATAATTAGCATCATCTTGCAGGCGGTGTCGACGGTAATGCAGTACGGGTGCATGGAGGCGCTGCTGTCAAATGTGCTGGGCTACGAGGTTCAGTCACGGGGCCCTCCCATACTTTATAGCATCAGGTCAGTATGACAACCTGCCATCTCTAGTTGTGATCGCTTATCTGTTCTTGTTTTTATCGTCTATCTGTCCTTACCTTTAGACTGAAATCGCTCCTAATGTGCTTTGAATAAGCATTGTGTACATACAGATACATCCACAGGGATTTAGCCCTTCGTTAGCTCTTCCCGATGATCTGGCACCCGCTTCGTCCAGTAAAATACCTTTCAAATATAATTGATTCAGGGGTGGGTGATGGCGCAAATGGAAGCAACGGATTTCGTGACCTTTGTTTGGGGTTAGCTTTATAATAGCGAGCAAGACTATTTTGAGTGTGATTTTATCGAATGTTCATTGAATAACCCTTTACAGTATAAAAGCAATTATAATATAATATTGAGATCTATGTGAAAACTTCAACGTGGAAATATTTTTTTTTTGTTTAAACTGCATTTGATATGTTATATGGGAAACTATGGATTCTACATTAAAATATCAGCGGTACCTACCTAAAAGATTTGAATAGAAATATCCATGAAATATATATATTTTTTAAAATTACCTCCTCATTTGTTCGACAACACGGAGTAGCCCAATTATGTATTGTTAAAATTTATTTAGAAGACCCCGCAGCTAACGGAAGGCTAGCACATCTCAGTCGAAATTATAAATCTTTTTATTCAATTATAAGAGCATTCTAAAATTGCGTAATTAGAAATATTATAACATACATAATTGAGAAGTTAGGGGGCCAGGGTGTCTTGTATGTCATTTAATTTTAATTCCGATTGTCTTAACTCAGCATCAGATTCCTTTAAAAGGGGATGGGATAAGTATACTAACGCCTTAAATCACTGACTTGGTACCTATATTACTTAACGTTGTCTTGAAAGTTGAAGTCTTCTGTAATCGCGTATAACTTGAATTTTTATATTTTTTCATTTCAACTAAAACTGACAGACGAAAAATGACATGACAATATTTTTTTTCACTGTCGCTTTTACCAGTCATCGGTTCATAGCGCTATTTAATTTTTCGTTTGTCTGTTTCCCTTATTTGTTTTTTTTAACAACGTATGTATCATATGGGTTCTGTTTCACGATTGCTGAGTCTAAAGGCCGCCGCTGTATGACGTTAAATATTTATTTTTGAAAAGTAATTACTTATGTAACTAATCCACAAAAGTATTTTGTCTGATTAAAATCAACGCTTCGGCTTTCAACGTTTTCGTTGTTGATACCGACGGCTCGGGCTTGCGGGAACTTAATTCATCTGGCCCAATTAACCTGGGCGAATTAATTGGAATAAGCCGTCATGGCGGCTGTAACTGGCCATGTCCTACGTAATCATGTCACTTGCTAATCAGTTAGTTTCTGTAGACTATTTAATACACGGCCTGAGTGCCGCCCGTTCCTTTTTCTAACTTAGCTTAACACATTGCCTTGTGTTTGGAACTTAGATATGCTAGTTTTTTCGACCAATGAAATAAACTTTCCGAGTTAATTATACGAGACGTTTATTTTAAGCCACTTTCACCACTTGCTTATAAGTTCCAGATAACTTGTTTTGACAGATAACCCATACAAATAGCTGTCAAAATTGTGCTAGCTAGGTTATCCGGAACTTATCAGCATGTGGTGAAAGTGGCCCTTAGAATTACAATTTGCATACGAAATAGCGGGAATCGTATGAAATTGTACACGATTCTTAGAATTCCAATTTGTATGCAAATGCTTTATTGCTTAAAATAATACATGATCGCAGTAGGAGAACATTATGTTCCTTCAATGAAAGCAATATGCACTTTTTCACTATAAACATTGCATGTATTCATGTGTGGTTTCGCACTAATGAGAGTAAAAATAAAATAAAAAATCTAACAAATCCCTCAATGGAGATTCCATTTACAGATTTGAGTAGTGGAATAGAGTGGAACAGGTGAAAAAAACATTTAAAATGCTACTATTGATACAGCGTGCGTGTCGTAAAACGACCAATCCGTTGCAAGAGGTGATAAAAGAGTGGCAAAAATGCAACAACTTTTCTTGTATGACTAATTCAAAATACAAATATAATTGCCCATACTAACTACTAGACCAGTTATTATGATTTGTTGTTAAAATTCAATGTTAGTGTAAGTAATTTGCTTTTCCCCTTACTAAGTAGATAAGGCAGGTAAATAGATCGAATAATCCTAAGTAAAAAGTAAAGGAACTACGTAACAAACAGTGCACCCGCATCGCCAAGATTTGTACAAATGAAAGCAATTACAAAGCAGCTCTTAAAAGTTTGTTTTGTGGCTTTAGAGTTTAAAATCAGACTAAGTGCGATTCGAACCGGCCACCGAGAGTTCCGCAACACGGTTTTTTTTTTTATTTAGTTTGGGCTAAGCGTAAGCCAGATTTACAATTGATCGGTTATTTATTTGATGTTTAACAACAGGGTATATTCACGCAAAATTTTAAGCATGTTGTATTACTGTAATCGAACAAAAATGGCATACAAACATTATGCCGTCACGGACCTTTGTATCTTCGTACGTTTCTTTTTTCTTGGCGTATCACTTAGAAGCCTGGTTATAGCGAGCCATCCAGCAAGGCCTCAGCCTTACAATTATCAGACTTTTCTCTATATTGAACTGTAATTCAAATTCAAATAATACCTTGTATTTGCCAAAATTCATAATTCAACGGGAAATTGCTAGTATCAAAATAATGTGACATAAATCTTTTGATTGATTGCGTGAACCATGAATGTTTTACTTAATGAAATGGACCGTAGTATTCAATATCAATTTCAACTTTATACCTCATAGAATTATTGCATTAATCCCAAATAAAATCATTAAGAACTCGGGGACAACATAGTTAGGGGTTTCGATTCTTCTTCTAAGGTTCGGAACCCTAAAATTAAGATATGTTATTTTCATTTTAACTGCATTTGTTTAAAATGTAATATAAAATGCGATCAAACCCTACTTCAAAAGCAAAGAATAACATTTAAATAAAATCACATGAACCTGTGGCATAGTTATAATTGCAAATATAACCGCAAATCGAAGGATTTCATACAACGAATACAAGTCAGAAAAAGGGGTCCCGCTCAGCCCGCGGGGCTTTTAGCTTTTACAAACAATTTTGAAATGCGTTGTTTCAGGGTTTATTGAAATGAAACATAGGTACTCTACATTTATGAATACGGCTTCCTCTAAATACCCCAAAATATTCATGTGTTGTGTGTTCCAACTTCGGGGTTGGCCTTTAGTTTCCCTATTTGCTAACTGGGACTGGGAGCCCACGGGCAGTGCGCTTTCAACAGAGCTTTTGTAAACTTTTGCTATCTATTCCATTGCCAACACATGAGCTTATTCTCGTTAAATATTTGTTATAATAAGCTGCTTGGAATGTCAGTTACCTTAGTAATAAAATAAATGAGAATGTTTGTTTGATTCTTACTTAATCTCGCTTTAACTTTAACGGAATTAGCTGAAACTTGTTAGTACATAAATATTGGTCTACCTTAACACATGTTTAACACAAAAGGATAATGTTTAGCCCTTTTTAACACCAAAACATGTATGGTTTGGTAACAACCATGGGATTATTATTTATTGTAGACGAAGTCGCGGGCAGAAGCTATTACTTAAATGTCGATCAAGTATTTCCAATAGCTTATCTTGAATCTTATTGTAGTCACACCATTTATTGTATATCGTTGCAGAATTAAAGAGTGTTATCTTCTGTATTGTAAATACAAGTGAAACGTTAGGCTAGCTATAATAGCCTGTCAGTAATACATTAACAGTTCCATCAATCAACTGCATTGTCCTTTACCTGTTATCTGCGTGTCTCTCTCCACTGTATCTGAATACCTACTTCAGTGATAATTACACACAATGTTTTGAGGTTATATTAACTTTAGAAGATTAGATATATTGTGTACTTTAGTGACTATAGTGACATTCGACAACAGTATCGCGCGAATTGTCGGAATACTACTATGTGTAGTATTTAGTAAATCATCATTTTTGTAATGTCTGGAATACGTGTAAAGACAGTCTGAACCAAGTGTAATCTTCTAATATTTCAATACTGGTAAGCTATTAGTTTACCTTATTAGACAATTACTTTGATGAATCGTCATAGATAGTACTTGGCGAGAATCAACGAGGTCAGAGTAAAGTAGGTTGAGCTGATCTGTAATGGCAAGCCCTGTACCAAGAAAAGCGAAGTACCTCGCATGCGACCTCGCGCCCGCTTCATGAATAAGAAAGGAACCTAATGCTACGAGTGCTTTGTTTTTTGTATTTTTAGATACAGCCCTAATGAGACGCGGTGCGATCGCGCTTTGCTCATAATAAAACACTGGTAAAATTCACTCTTGAAAATGGAGCATATTAAATTATGCGTTACCTACTTGCGGTTGCGGGTTCGAATCCCGCAAGGCCAAGTGTTTGTGTGATGATAACGAGAATTTATTTGTACCTACTTACGTTATGTATTTTTATAAAAGTAATTTAGTATGTTTATAAAAGTAATTTAGTATGTTTATTCGTTATCTAGTCGCCATAGTACAAGCTTTGCTTAGTTTGGAGCTAGATCATTAGTGTGATTGTAAAAACCAATTTTTTTATTATTTATTTACCTACTGTATATAATGTAGCCTAGATGCAGCGCTAACTATCTATGGCGTTTGTTTTTTTATAGTTATATTAGTATACCGCCACCAGACAAATGTGATATGTAGGAATACCACATACAAATACGGAATCCACCAAAAACTAAATAATTAAAGTAGCATTAGCTCAGATTCAATTAAGCGTTAAAGTCGTATAGGATTATATTTCATACCGAGCAATTAATTATACTTAGCAATTACTGGCAAACTGAAAATGAACCTAAGATAAATACCTAAACGTATTTATTGATAAGAAAAATACTTCTGAAAACATTTTGCGTAGGAGCGCAGACAGTTAGGTTATCTCCAAAAATAGCTGTTGTGATAGTTTTTTCAGACAAATATCAGGTACCGTCTAGTCTATAACCTATTATCAGACTTTATTTTATCAAAGCATTAATTAAAATAAGAGTATCATATTTTATTTTTGCTTAAACGTGTTGTTTATTTATTATTTTGTTATAAGTACTAGCATAGACAATATGAACAAAGACCTCTAGAAATATGAGTATCTAATGCGCAATAAGTTGATCTTGGGGCAGATTTGTCTCGGAATTTATTCATCAGTTTTAGAAAATTTCGTCTACAATCTTTGAGAATACAATCTTAGATAACGTACTTTACCTGCACACTAAATACAAGCTAGGAGTTAAGTTATAAAGTCATTCTTCGCATACCAGTTTTACGAGAAATGTACAACTAAACATGGTAACCAGTACCTACTATGAAAATCATAAGCTGCCTCCTTGATGATACATAACTACTCGTATACATTAACTGAGTTAAATTAATTAATGCTAGACACGCAAGTTCCTTTTAACTAACTACTTTTTTTTTGCTTCAAGAAAACTATAAGGTATGTTCTGTTACACAAAGAAAGAGGTGAGATTTCGACGGATACCAAAGGTACCATTAATTAATTATTTTATCATATAACATGTTAGTGTGTGTGCCTCAAACCACATTAATTTAGTCCTAAATGTAAAAGTCATTTACAAAAAATAATTCAGATATATTTTTTTTCATGACTTTTATTTCAACCCATTCTAGGTTTAAATTTGTATCAGGTTTTCACTATTATTTGTTTGTTCTCATTTGGGAAACATTATGCGGTACACTTAGTATCAGACAATTAATCATATCATTTAATATAATCAATCATGTCCTTGTAGGTGTAAAAGTGTATGCTTCAGGTTTTTAACAAAGTTACCTTTACAACAGTACTACACGGTCGCACAACAATAAGGCGCACGACAGTTATGAAGTTTCGGCGCCCACACCTCGCTTGTATGTATGATGTATGCCCACCTTTTCCCTACTCGCGATTAGACATGTGCCGTTTTCGGGAACATTCCCTATGCGGGGAATATTCCCCGAGTACTTGCGCTCAGTAGTGATATTTAGCTTCTTAAGTAATTTTATTATTTGGTATTTTTACAAACCGCTTGCGTACTGCGTTTTTTTTTAACGTTTTCCCGGTTTATGTCGCGTAAGTGGTACGCGAAGGATTAACAACTTGATGTCGAGTGCTTAACAGAATTAGGCACGTAGTAATTCATACTATAATTCATAATTGTGTGTATCGACCTCCGTAACTGAGAGGCGAGCATGCCGGACTTGGCGTCGCGATCTCTTAGGTCCCGGGTTCGATTCTCGGTCAGATCAGTTTAGTAAACGATATTTTCTGAATTGGCTTATTGTCTGGTACCTCGTGACACAAGAATGTAAATTCTTACTTCGACACCATGGCAATTAGTGTGTTGCCTGCGCATATTTATATTAATAGTAGCTGTTGCCCACGACTTCGTTCGCGTGGTCTTTAGTCTATTCATAAAGGATTTTCTGCGAAACTTTCTTAATTTTTTCTTTTTCTGCTAATAATAATTAACATAACAAAAAAATAATTAGCAAAATTGTTCCATCCGTTCACGCGTGATGCGATAACCAAGGGAAAAGGAGATTCATTTATATATGTATAGATGTATAGATAGTTTATTTAAATAGCTTGTTAAACCGTTAATCAGGGCGGTTTGATAATAAATAGGAAAGTTTTTTTAAAATCATCAGTTGCGCAAACCTCGTCGTGCTCTTGGTGCATTAATCATTCAATGTTGAAAACATAATTATTATCATTACCGTCATGGTTTAACGTTTAAACGTTAAACGGTAGCGGTTTGCGGAGTCATTCATCGATGTAATATTTTAAGTTTGAAGTTTGGTTGCTTGCGGGACAGTAAATAGAATTTCAGTAAGTCAAAATTTCGTCCTACTTGCCTCGGATGATAATTGATGAGAAGTTATTTGCTTCATATGATTGCACTACGTCGTATTGAATAATTTGAATACGATCCAATTTGATACCGTTGGACATGCGAATAAACAGATTTTCAACAATGGCTCCTGAAATATTCGGCGTTACCTACATGTGTGGGCAGCCTCTAACTAGATTCAAGCGATTCTTTTTTATTAAAATTGGATATTACATGTTTATTGGATCTCTCAGATATGAAATAGATTTTACAGTTGAGTGGGTACGCAATATGACTATCTGCATAGCAAAATTAGTTATCGATTGCTTATATGAGCTGAGACATATAGTTCTCCTGAACAGAGGTAACGTCTTATCGAAGTAGGCAGCTTTTATGTAGGTTATTTTAAATATTTTCTGTGGACATCGCTTCCATACTCTTAGACCTCACTCACTAAGGCCCGATTTGACCAAACTGGAGTAAGTTTTTACTCGAGCGTAAACCACTGCTTAATCTAGATTAAGTTTTTTTTTGCATTTTACGTTACCACTAATTTATAAATTAGGTTTAAACAAGAATAAACGGACGATTTTGACCGAGTAAAAAATTAAACTGAGAATAGTAAATGTAACTTGTCAAATCTACACTTGTCACCTAGAAGCTGACAAGACGTCATTATCTGGCATTGACATTATTATGCTACAAAATTAAATTGTTGTGGCAGTTTATGTCAACCTAGAAGAAACGGATTACATGGTTTTTAGTAGGTTTATCCATTCGTTCATCATTCACATTTGAACCATTGAATAGTTATACCGAATAAAATGTATTCCTCAAGTAAGTTGGAAAAACGTCAACTAAATTATCCACGAGTAAATTCAAAGAGTAAAACTATTCCCGTGATTGTAAAACTGGTTTAACTTTGTGTTTGCTTGAATCGGGTCTTAATCTGCTACATCTCTGAACCTTGTACAGTAAAGTAAGATAGTGATTCACCTGTTTTATTTTAAATTTTATATTAATCGCAGTGTAAATATGAATTAATGTATAAATGAAGTTACTGACCATCCTGTCATAATAATTGTTTTTTTTGCAATAAACTAGAAAAAAAAAACTATTGAGATAAATCAACTGTTCCAAGCGTGATACTGCCGTCATAGGGAGAAAAGACGTATTTGACATTAAAAATAAAAAATTAAAAATATTCGCTGTGTGCGCGATGACAGCGCCCCTAGTGACCACAAGTATTGTGGACTTCAGATCTCTCAAATTATGGCAACTGGATGGTTTAAGAATGATTTTCGGTTTGTTTTTCTTTGAAATTAGATGAAAGTATCTTAAAAGTTTTTGCAAATTATAAACTACTAAAATATATATGTAATAATACGTACGGGATTTGAATCGATACAACATGATATAACTTTCCAACCTCAAACTGTCCAAAAAGGCGAAAAAATAGTATTAGCACAGCATGTGAGAGACTTCGACCAAGAGCTTAAAACCATCGGACATAGCTACTTAATAAGAGCTGTGATCATAACTCAAACGTCTGTGACACAAACTCCCCACAAACTTTTTTCTCTTCACAGCCGCTATCCATTTATTACTTTGCTTCAATTTACATCTTGATGTAGGAAACGAATAAAACATGCACGAACTGTTTTTCCCATTGTTTCTACACTTTATAACACAACACGTACTGTGACCCATATCGCGAATTAACGTAAGTATGGAATTCTATGGAAATATAGCAATTTGACACATGACAGTCCAGAGTTATTTCACATTTCTGCCAGATTGCGTGCTGCGATCGATTTGACGGCCCCTCTAACGTAGTTTTACCTGATCAGTGACGGCCCCCGCCACCCACTTTGCACATAGCGAATACTGATTGAGATGCGTCTTTTTTCACTGATTCCCAATATGAATATATAATTCAATTCGTAAAAAAAAGTGACAGACAGATTCGTCTTTTTTCCTTACGATGCCAGAATAGTATTATGGCTTTTGTTTTGCAACTAGCTGACCCGGCGAACTTCGTACCGCCAGTAAAAGTTGTCTTTCTTTATATTTTCTTACCTTTTAAACCTTCCTTGGACTTCTACAAATATTTAAAAACCAAATTTAGTCAAATCGGTTCAGCCGTTCTTGAGTTTTTGTAAGACTAACAAACGTCAATTCATTTTTATATATAGAGACATAGTAAAAATAGACCTAATATTATCGCTTCTAGAGAGTACGAAGAAATATAGTTAGAGGAGATAGATAAGGCGCAGGGTAAGGAGAATACACGTAAAAGAGGTGTTTTGCACAAGTTTTCTGGCGAAAATACTGGATATAGGATGTGGAAATGATATGTAACTTATATGTTGAAATTTTTTCTGATGTATCTAAATACTAGTTATTATTTCTTATAAACACAAAAAAATATTTTAAAGTACCCCGAATATCGCGGTCTTGTACACATTTTTATTTTAAACGACGTTTATGTTTAGTTATTAAAAACATTCGTGCCCATAGATTGAAGATCAGCGAATTAAGATTTATAAGAATTTTTAATGGATTTTACTGTTAGCGCCTACTTTTCCATGAGCGGATATTTTTCTCGCAATGATAATCTATTTGCACAGGAGTGCAAAGGATGGATGTTTAGTCTGCGAGAAGCATTTGTACTATCTTAGGCACGTAAAAGATGTCCCACAAGTCGACGCTTAATGCTCAAGGTCACTTGCCTTACCCGTCGCCTTAACTGGATTGTTGGCTATCGCTATACTGAATTATATGCGGTGAAAAAGGAGCGACATTTTCCCCCTTACCTAGGACCTCAGACTTATCGACTACGGTTGGCCTTGGGCCGTAATTATGAGCCTGGATCGCTTAACAGCACCACAAGCCAAAGAGAACAACCAATACAGACGATGATCTTGTGCTCTTCTGCACAAATTTGCAATAAAAGAGGAAATCCTCTTTTCACGTCAGTTTTGAGAAATTTCGCTACGTCAACTTTGCTTATAGTTATTATTGACGTTATACAATGTGTTTACATTTCCAATTCTTACATTAACTATCTTCATTATTACACACCTTTATGTCCATTTACGCTAATAAAACCCTACCAATGAGATCCTTCCTCATATAGTGCTGGGTGTTACTCAAGACTAGGGTTTGTAGTTAGATCCGTTGACTTTTGACAGACACCGCGCACGAATTTAATCATTGACATCAAAACTAAATGTCAACCCACTTTTGTCACTGATTTAATCACATTTTACATTTTATTTTATTTATGATAATCAGCCCACGTCAGTCCACTGCTAGACGAATTCTCCCAATGCACACACTTACACTTACTAAGCAATAATTTGGCCAGAAAAAAATAAGATTGTGCTCGAATTCGTGTTTGATAAATCTCTCCAATATGCCGCAGAATATTATGGTATTTACTTACCTAGTTCCTTATGCCTGTCTTGGCGGCATCGTGCACCCTGGCAGGGTATTACACAAAATCGTCTTTTCTGATACTAACGTCGCTCCTTAGTTTTTCTTAGTTAATAATTCTGACCACATTTGTAATGATCCTTTAAAAATTATTACTTTTGATTTGAACCGGATAATATCCCACTGCATTCTGTCACCTTCAACTTCTCTTCTTTTTGTAAAAGTGAGATTGCACCCCATGCATTTTATTAAAAGTAGTGCTTTTTGGAGCCTCCTTTACCTTACCTCTGACCTAACCTTTGCCTCTGACCTGGCCGTTATTTTCTTAACTATATTTCAGTACTTACTTGTGTAGAAAGTGAAGTGACGCAGGTTGAACCACCACTTATGCGGGTATATTAGTAAACTAACTATAAATAAAACTGTTTGCAGCGCAGTTCAGTATAAGCAAACAAGTAGTTTAAAAGTCATTCATAAATAGTAAGTTATTTAAAAAAAACATAGGCTAATTTTATGCAATTCATAACGAAATCTCAGGAACTGTACTTACGAGACAGGCCTAGCTTAGTGTGGGAATCACTGGTAATCTGTATTTACTAGTTAATTTGGCAAATATATATTACTATTTCTTTCTATTCTACACAATAAATAAAGTAAACAAACAAAGAAAGTTTTTGAGTCATTCCAATCAAGGGGTGAAATAGGGTTTTGAAGTGAATCCCATGCGGCCGGGGTCGTGGGGAACCGCTAGTACCTACCTAATAGTAAACAGAGGGCCTAGTAAACTTACCTCCGCGTAAAAGGGCAGGCGTGAACTGAACTATATGCGACGATCCGTAGCAGTAGGCGTCGGGTTTTATTAAAACCTGTTCGTACATTTTACGAAACATACATGCGAGCGTGTGACTCTTGTATTCGTGGAGGCCTTTAATTCTCTTTCTGTTTTATCGTTAAAATAAAACACTTAATGGATTTATGTAATTTTTTCCGATGTAATGGGATATACATTTTTAACAACAATTACAAACATGCTTTTTTTTGTTAGTGTAATTTACGAAGTGTTAACAACACACTGAAAAAGTGTTACCAAGGCAGACAAATATTTTCTTTATACAAACCATTATCTATCACCCCTTAATTTTAATCTTTTTCTCTAAATTAAACCTACCGCATCCAAACAGCAATTATGCAGTTGGCTAGCTGTCCAAATGCAGTCCGCCTGTAATGGCCCTAATAAGAATACGCGCGCAAGCATTTTGCGATTCAATCGGAGCTGGTTAAAATTCTGCCGATCGAGAAACTAGGGCGTCTTCGATGTTCGTATTATGTAATTGTTTTCGGGCTATAAATATTCCGTTAGTGATTGTTTGGGCTATATTTTGTAAAGATACATTTCACTAGAATGTACAAATTGTAAATATTTTTCAACATTAAGAAAAAATATTTAGTGTCATAACTCTTTTGTTTTATATTACTCTTAGGACCTTAACATACGTTGTTTTCTAAACGAAATATTTTGCACACTTACCTTCGACATATTATAATATGAGGACCCGATTGGCGTAGTGGCGCGGTTATTTTCCTGGAATGTAAAGGGTTCCATTCCAGGTTCAGGCCAATTCAGAAAACCAACTTTTCTAAATTGGCTCTGGCCCAATTCCCGTAATTTGACAGTAGTCGCAATCCGGTGTCAATTCGCTCCCAGTAACATTACGATCACTAACGGTATTCTCGTAAACTTTTGATTTAACGTAAAATTATCAAGACTATCCCAATACTACTGAAAATAGAGCAAAAAAAATCCAGTTTTGGTTTCTTCCATTTTCAGTCACATTACGAACTATAATTGCATTTTTTGGGTTTACGAGAATACCGTTTGTGATCTAATTGTTACGGGGGCAGATCGACACAGGATTGCGACTATTGTCAAATTACGGGAATTGGCCTTCTGGTTGGGCTGTACCGGAGACGCCTATAGCAAAATTCATTATCTTGGACCTCGTAACACAAATATGTTAATTCCTTACTTAACTAATCAAGCATACGTAAACGAGACAACATGTTATTGCTATTGCTATGCGCTTATTATTTAGCGCTATTGTTATGCGGTCTCATGAGACCGCTTGGATGTTAACGGGTTACCCGTTAGAGACTTAGGCAATAGATGGGTTGTCTGGCGCTTATTTATTTACTTCATTTTCTATGTAATAAATAATAAAAACTTGAACCGAAAAGAATTCATAAAAATATAACGGATATAAGTAGATTATTATTAAAAGTAGGTACCTATATGATGTTATGCAACAAATTTTCATCGGCGATACTTTCTATAGAAAAAATATGTAAACAGCTATACCTTTCAAAGAAATGTTCACTGTTTGCTGTTCGATTCATTCCGCTTAAAAAAGTATAAAGAAAATATAATAATAAGGTTTATCAAATTTCAATACGTTAAGATACAGGTGCAAAGCTTTATGAAGCCTTAAAATGGATGTGGAACATTGACCTTTAGATTAACCGCCCGACTTTACGGCGTTATAAAATTCACGAGGCAACACGAGAGCGACGCCACCCCCGTGAGTCCAGGACGCGTATTTTTGAATCATGCGAATTCCAATACGAAATCCTAAAAATCGCATGCGAATTTCGAAATTCAGTGATTTCTGCTACGAGTGGTCCTGCCCACTCGTTTTTTAATTTTTACGAGTAGAAAATAAGGGAGATTGTGATTGACAAGGAAACATATGTTGACACTAAACTTGGTTGACAGAGATTTGATAGAATGTGACATTGACACTACATATGAAGTTTTTATTTACGTTCTGTCCGTCAGCGTATCCTTCTACTACAAGTTTTTTAATCAATGGGTTTTTGCATTCCGGTTTTTAATATTTTCTGCGTGAAACGAAAATAGTTAGCAACACTTAATTCGAGAAAAAAATAAGTTTTATACACGAATGGTTTTCGTGTTCGAATTCAAGATTTATTTCTAATGCTTCAAAAATACGTCTCCTGGCTCCTGCCCGGTAATCCCATCTGCGTTATTGTGGAAATCTATTGCGCTTGGAGCTAAAGACGACTGCTGATTTAGCACTTCTGGGACAACAATTCTTGCTACGAATTTAAAAGTCGATAAATACTTAAAGCGCTTCTCGACTTCACTATTGTGCTATTTGCACCTATTAGTCTTCAGACTTCTGGAATATAGAGATACTGAAATGTTACCTCTCAGTAGGTATTCCGGCGACGTTATACCATTCGAATGGCGTGTCAATATAAATAAATTCTTCCAATAATTATCTAGCCAAAAACTAAGCTAAGCTTGTAGGTACTATGGCGATTAGGTGACGAATAGACATACTTATGTAAATATACAAAAACATCCAAATTAATCTCTTACACACAAAATCTGCTCCCAGC
This sequence comes from Anania hortulata, assembly GCA_963576865.1. Taxonomy (NCBI): domain Eukaryota; kingdom Metazoa; phylum Arthropoda; class Insecta; order Lepidoptera; family Crambidae; genus Anania; species Anania hortulata. The sequence continues at coordinate 22,003,713 of OY756387.1, read as the reverse complement.
GGGACTTAAACCCGCAACCGTCGGGCATTTGTAAACCGGAGTGTGGACCACAATATTTAGATCAAGATAGAGAAAGAATTTATGTCAAGCGCTGTCATTAATGGAACTTTATTTAAATAGGATATTAATAGCATAGGATAATGTTCATTATAAAATCTCTATAAGTGATAAATGAGTAAAAGTGATAAACCTGTATGAAATTTAATTTTCTTTGTTCAGATAAATTCTTCTGCCATCTTTACCCAACTATAGACCATGGTCGTCATATTTCGTCATACGTCAATACTTCGAAATACATATTTAGACTATACCTACTAGACAGGTATAGTCAACTCGTTGCCCTTCAGCAAATAGCACCCGCAAAGTCCACTCTACCGGGTGACCGCTGAATTGAACCGATAATTTTTGTTGCATGTCTTCTAACGCTCGAACGATCGACATGCAATCGATTGTAGCGAAATTTGGTTAACAATTGTATGTTAGTTCTAGAACAAATTCGCTCAGTATCGGTATATCACAGTCCAAAATCGATATCTCGTGAAACTTAGGACCATACCCCTATTGAAAGCTTCGCACAAAGCCGCGTACTTTAGTTATACATATACGAATATAACAGAGACCTGTGTGTCGTACCGTCTCCCCGCGGTTCGAACCTTTAGCCGAATGTGTTAATTTTCTCAACTAAACCACACTACACAGTGTTTACTACAAAAAGATTTAATTAAAATTACACAGAACAATTTTATAATATTTTATTTGCATGTTCAATTCATATTGTAATTAAAAATCGGTGAATGCATACAGCCTGCCGTTCTTTGTTTGCACTGAGCATTCATAATAAACATTGTAATCGTTGTTAAAACAGACAAGTTTTCCGCTAAATAAAATCTGATATTGAACGAAATGAAAATAAAATGTACAAACACTAAAAATAATGAACAAACCTGCTATTTAATTTCATTACTTCATTTTGGTACAGAAGTGATCCTACACTTTGTTGTCAGTATGCCTGTTTGTCTGCCATCGCTTTCCTATTGTATCAAGTTGACATTAATATCAAATAGGTACTGGTGGTAGGTGCCCAAGAAACATTTTGATTAGTGACAAGTGTTAGTTACATTTGCAAGTGGCTAGTGCTTAGGCGGCGGCCGCACTGCTGTCCCTAATTGATCTCTGAGTGTACTATGTCGGACTTAAAGTTGAAAATCGGTTCAACGAATTTTAACTTTTTGGGTTGACTGTACGACTGACGTCTAGCAAGGCTGCCAAGCGAGCGAGCGTGGAGTCTGACTCACACTTGGCCGGTTTTTTTTTATTACATTTAATAAATTATTGCGTAACCTATACAGCATGGGCTAAGTTATAGGAGTTGATCAACTTGAATATCAATTTGATCAACTCCTATATTGGTGCGTAATATGGTCAGTGTAGTAGGTACTTAACACTACCTACTACTCTGACTTACTTAACTATAGTAACTGTTAACTTAACATTATTCAAGTGTTTTGGTTGAAGCCTTTACTTTATAAAAGCCACGGCCTTTTATTGCTAGACCATGTAAAACAAAAAGCTGTGAAGTAGGATTGGCGCATACAAATCAGATTAGTAGAGTGCTATCGTCTGCGAAGGAGTCGACGTGCGAGAACTTGAAAGTCGCTCTACTCACCGTTATAAGTGAAACTGAGTGCTACGACGCAAATGTAGGGCGTGTATCGGGTTAGCTTTTCTATCATCCCGGGAACATATAAAATATGAAACTACAATCCGATTAGCGAAGTGTTATCGGCGCCGAAGTAGTGCTTCAAGATCTTGATCGGAAAGAGAATATTGCGGGCTATGTGAACAGTTTTAACCGCAAATTATTTTTCAATCGTTGATTTGTTAACTTCCTAATACCATTTTTAAGCCATGTAGCTTGATCAATTGCAATAATCACGTCATGCAATGCAGCAGACGATAATAAGCATTAGAATTCGCATACGAAATCACAATACGAGTATTCGTGCTTCTTACAAGATTGCGACTGTTGTGAAAAGCATCTTGACTCCATACATCATACATCAGTCAGTTAGCTAAGATTGTATTCAAACTAACAGTATCAATGATTATACCAACTAATTTATTTTAGTAAATCCAACAAAGACTTTACTCGAAATTACGTCCATTAATTCAACAACAATTTTATTTGTTTCTGCTTACTATTAAAATTTATCGAATCATCATCCATCAAAAAAGTATCTAATAACAATTATACCTAGTAGTTAGAATCAATAAACGCACTTATATACTTGTTTAGTTTCGTCACAATCACAGATAAAGTTATTGTTATAACTAGGTATAAGCTTTAATTTAATTGAATTGAAATAAGTATTATCATAGTTATTTTGTTCAATTTAACTTCAACTAAGAGAAAATCGCTCTTAGTTGGCTCTCATTTTTTAGAATGTACATTTTTCATGGTACCTATATTACAAAAGCTTAATTAAAATCACTAGAAAAACGTTCCACGTATTTTTTAATATTGTTCACGTTCAAAGTTTTTGCTAAAGATGAAAATGTAAGAAATTAATATTACACGAAAAACTTGATTATCTTTGAGTTATACTGTAATTAAAAATTATAGGAAAACACACAATACATGTAATTCGAGCGTGTTAGTAAGAAGGTTCTACGAATAATGACATCTATTATGTGTTTTACTTTATTTGTTTATTGGAATTTATGTTTTGAATCGTCAAATATGTAGGTTTTTAAAATCTTGTAAACGTAAATACTTAAAAATAAACAAAATATTACATTTGTATTTGGAATCTGTCATTTTTATATGATTGTTCATTGAGTTTTCTCAATTTGGCGCCAATAATATTTTGCGATATTAAAATGGAGTGGGGTGATAAAGAGAACCGAATCGCTGTGATTGCATTACACAAAGTAGGTATGGAGCCAAATGCAATTTTTAAAACTCTTCATACGCTTCGTATTAGTAAAATGTTTGTGTACCGAGCTATCAATAGGTACAATGAGACTGTTGAGAATGAGACAGACTGACTGTTTGTGACAGAAAAAGATAAGGCCGTCCACGTAGTGTTCGTACGAAAAAGGTGGTCAAAGCAGTAAGGAAAAGAATTCGAAGAAATCCTGTCCGAAAGCAAAAGATTTTATCTCGGGAGATGAAGATAGCACCTAGAACCATGTCGCGTATTTTAAAAGATAACTTAGGACTTGCAGCCTATAAGAGACGTACTGGTCATTTCTTAACTGATAATTAAAAAAGAATACGGTGGTAAAATCGAAACAACTACTAAAGCGTACGCAAAGGGAGGTCACAGAAAAATGTTGTTTACGGATGAGATTTTTTTTTACAATTGAGCAACATTTTAACAAACAAAGTGACCGTATTTATGCGCAAAGCTCTAAGGAAGCTTTCCAATTAGTCTACAGAGTGCAACGTGGGCACTATTCGACTTCAGTGATGGCTTGGTGGGGTATTAGCTATGAAGGAGTGACTGAGCCATACTTTTATGAAAAATGTATTAAAACATCGGCACAAGTGTATCAAGATACCATTCTTGAGAAGTTAGTGAAGCCCCTTAACACCATGTTCAATAACCAAGACTGGTCCTTCTAGCAAGACACGGCGCCGGGTCATAAAGCTCGGTCTACGCAGTCTTGGTTGGAAACGAACGTTTCGGACTTCATCAGAGCTGAAGACTGGCCGTCGTCTAGTCCCGATCTTAATCTGCTGGGTTATGATTTATGGTCAGTTTTAGAGAGTACGGCTTGCTCTAAACGCCATGATAATTTGGAGTCCCTAAAACAATCCGTACGATTGGCAGTGAAGAATTTTCCCGTGGAAAGAGTGCGTGCTTCTATTGATAACTGGCCTCAACGTTTAAAGGACTGTATTGCAGCCAATGGAGACCACTTTGAATAAGCTTTTTATATTTTTAATTGTTTTATATTTATGTAATAAACTAACACACTGTAAAAGTAATAAATGTTATTTGCAATAGAAAATTTGTTGTTTCAGTATTTATGGCAAGACTAGGTATATAGAAGACTAGCTGTCCCGGCGAATTTCGTACCGATACCTATTACCGATTTTTTTATAGTTATTCTGCTATTCGGAGCGAAGACAAATCCACCAAATCAAAGATCATAAAAATCGGTCCTGCCGTTCCTGATTCATATTTATTATTTTTTTGCTTTTAGTTTTAGGTTAGTTTACTTTTGTGTTATTAGAATTTTAATTGTTATATTCGAATAATTAAAAAATAGTATCCAGGCTTTATAAATGGTGTAATTAACCCGACTTTGTTTCATATATGGAGATATATTACTTTATAATAACTTTGTACCAACTTATACGTAGGTACCACTATAAGTTTTGCGTAACTTAAAAAAACAACATGTTATAACCAAAATATTATGTTTATTGCTTTTCAAAATACTCTCCTTTACATTTTAAACATTTTTTCATGCGATCTAACCATTTTTTAAAACAGGAGGACCACAGATCTGAACGCATGTTTTCTACTTGCTGATTGAATGCTATCACTGCCTCTTCGGAGTTGGTAAAAGTAAAACCTCTCATCAAATCTTTGATTTTGGGGAAAATACAAAAATCACAGGGTGCTAGGTCGGGGCTATGCGCAGGATGGGTGACATTGCAGGATGGATGAGGTTGCAGGTAAGCTTATTTGATGCTACCGGAACTGCATTTTTTGTTTGCCTGCATCCTTCACTGTTTCTTCATTCTAATAAATGCGTTTCTCTAGTTCTTTCGCGCAGCCATGTTTTAATTTGGGCTTGAGGTAAGGGCGTTTTGCCAGTTCGTCTGCTGCGTCGTTACCCAGTGAGTTGCTGTGTCCTTTGATCCACTGCAGAGTTACTTTGTTCTCTTTCGCAATGGATTGGAGTGCGTTGTGACATTCCAGTATGAGGACTGATGTTATTATATTGTTTTGTAGGGCTTGAAGCACGGATGCACTGTCAGAGATAATTTTGATGTTAAGCTCTCGGACATTTCTGGCTGCAACCGCCTGTGCCGCTTTGGTGATACCAATGCATTCTGCTTGGAAGATTGTGTTCAACTTGTCTAAGGTAGTTGATATTCTTATGTTTAGGTCATTCGAGAAGACGCCGGCTCCAGTGGCGTGTGCAGTTTTGGAGCCGTCTGTGTATATCCTCACTTCATTTATGCCAGAGCTATCTTTTGATTCTTCCGTGAGTCTGATATTATATCTTCGATCGAAGGTGTGATGACACGGTGTTCTGTCCTTGGGCGCCTCAAGAAGTGGTATTTCCTTAAGGATCCCCTGCAGAACTTTTGAATGTGTTGTTTCTATGTTTTGTTTCCATAGTCCGTTTGCTCTTAGTCTTAAGGCAGCTGCCTGTGCTTCCTCCTGTATGACGAGATCTAAGGGTCTTAGATTTAAGAGGAACTAGAGCGCGGCTGATGGGGTGGTTCTCATGCATCCAGTGGTTGCTACACACGCTAAGCGTTGTAGACTTTGGAGTTTTGCTTTCACTGTGGTTAGTTGTGTTCTGGGCCACCATACAACCGAACCGTAGGTTAGAGAAGGTCTGATAACTGATGTATATAGCCAAAGTGTAATTTTTGGATTGAGACCCCAATTTTTACCAACTAGTCTTCTACATTGACAAAAAGCTATACAGGCCTTCTTTGTTTTAGCTTCAATGTGACTCGCCCAATTTAGTTTGTTATCAGGGATGACGCCCAGATATTTCACTTGAGTGGATAGCGAGAGTTCGGTGTTAAATAATTTTGGTAATTGTAGTTCTGGTAACATCCTTTTGTTGGTGAAAAGGATTAGTTCTGCCTTTTTCGGATTTACTGACAGTTGATGTTCGTCACACCATTTTTCTACAATCTGAAGGGCCGACCGCATAATTGCGCAGAGCATATTTTCGGCGTTCCCATTTATCAGTATTGCTAGGTCGTCTGCATAACCAATAGTGGTGTACCCTCTTTCATTTAATCTACATAGGAGACTAACTAACTAACCACTCGGCATTAACACTTTTGATTTTCAAGTGGAATTGTACAGATGGGACCTGTGGTTGAGAAAAAAAACGCGATCATTTTTTACCAACGTTTCTCGCCTGCGTCACTTTTGTTGACCCGTTCTCATTTTCAAACACCCATTCACAAGATTGCTGTTTTTTTTCGGGTTCAAAACAATAAATCCACGTTTCGTCTCCTGTGACAATATCATAAACAGCATTAGAATGTCCGTGGTCGTACTTCAGTAGCATCTGTGAGCACCATTCCACGCGAGCCCGCTTATGCTCCGCTGTCAGTTCATGAGGGATCCAACGACAGCAAAGTTTCCCAACTTTGAATTCTTCGTGTAAAATTTTCTGAATTTGGCTCATACCAATCCCCAATAGTCCTCGAATTGTCTCATTGGTAATCCGCGGGTTTTTTTCAATTAGCCGCTTAACAGTAGCTACATTATTTTCGTTGATGGCAGTTGAAGGCCGCCCTTCATTTTTTCGTCATATAAAGAAACTCGACCTCTCTCAAATTCAGCAAACCATCGCCTCACGGTGCTCAAACAAGGTGATTCTCTCCCAAAAGCATTTTGAAGACGAGCGGCACAGTCTTGCGGAGAGAGAGAACTTTTAAAATCTTAAAAAATCATCGCTCTAAAATCTTTTCGACTTAATTCCATTTTCGTCGCGTACCTACGTAGAACTTTGATGTGTGATAAAAAACAATTGACAAATCATTTCCCGCCAATTGTTTTTTTTTATTACTAAGAAGTTTGCAACGTTTAAAAAAATATAACATTCGAAATTCAAATAGTTCCGATTAGCTAGAAGTGCAAAACTTTTAGTGTGCCCCATGTAGTTGTGTGTCATATGTCCAGGTCTGTATGACCATTCTATCGTAAGGGATTCGTGACATGGGATGCAAGACTCATTTTGCTTGTTGATGTCGTTTTTTTTATTCAAGAGTTTGCTAGTTATTGTAATGTAAATGTAAAGTAATGATATAATCTAACTAAATCTATATAGTGATACAAAATTAGGTATACTATATTTCTTCAATCATAATTCGAAATGTCTGTTAAATCAAATTTAACGATAAATCGATGACCAATGGGACTTTCATAAAGAAAAAAAAGTGCTTAATCGCCAATTTTATATACTTTAATAATACTTTAGCGTATTATCAAAGTGTATAAAATTGGCGTTAACTTTATTACATGCTTTTTAAGTTTCAATGTGTAGTTTAAAAATGAATAAATCAGTTGAATGAATTTATCTCAATTTTACAACCCGGATACTGTTTTGAATATTACGGGGCGGCAATACTTTAGCTTTGAGGTGGTAGAGCTCAGAGGCGGCAGCGCTGTGGTACCTAGTGATTACCATAGTTAAGCAACACCTGCCGCGATTGTAATTGGATAGTCTGTAATAAACTTGACTAAAACCTACTCCTTAGTAATGAAACTAATTAGTTTATGTAATTCTATCCCTCATCTTCAGATAGCAAACAAAGTAAATGATTATTTTTCATTGCAGTTCAGATTTTAAGTTTTTGCACTAGCGTATCGTGTTGTTTTTTATTTTATTCCTCTTTAAAATACTTTTATTGGCTTTACTTGGAAGATAGAACTAAACTGTAATCGAATCCGGGAAGTCGATTTTAATCTGTATCTAATTCGTTGTATCGAATTAAAACTTTGCAAGTATGTGAAATCCGGATCACAATACAATTACAATCGAGCTGGATTGTGGAACTCTTCAATGGTTTGAAATCATTTCGACTTCGGTTTCATTTGATTCCTTTTGACAAGTCCCATAAGTCTTGTTTTTTAAGTTTCCGAACTATATTTAAACTAATTACGAGAATGATCTAAGACACGGGCCCTTTTCCTTTAAAAAGTGGTTTACCAACTAAAACGGAATGCGGTTACGGTTTTTTTTAAAATATGGACAACATTACATACATTGCTCTGATCCTGTGTTCGTAAGTGGCTTAAGCAATTTTGTCACAGAAATCAGAAACAACGACGGTACTACAACACCCAGACCCGAGACAACATAGAAAAGTTATTCAGGGAATCGAACCTGGGACCTCAGAGATAGCGACTCCAAGTCCGGTATACTCGCCTCTCGGCTACAGCGGTATTCCATTTGAGAACTCCTACTGTATGCGCGGAGAGGCTTTAAAATCTGGGTAAAGACAGAGACCTACCCTAAGCTATTTCTTACGATTAGATTAGAGTTTACTTTGTAAAGCCATCATTACTACACATGAGTGCCTGATCATTTATATACCACTTTCCGTAGAAAAGTAATTTAATGTTTGCTTACCTTTACTTACAACTAAGTCTAAGTAATACCGGGAATCGAACCCAGGATTCGTGCTTGTAAAACAAGCTTTAATTATATTTGAAATAAATGCAACTTTTATGCAAATAAATGGAAAATGGATGCAGGTAACGGTCCGATTTATGTGATTAATTTAAAATATTTGTTCGGTGGAGTGGCGATGATCGCATAGCCAAATTTGAATATAATACAACAATACTCGAGTTACATCCAACATACATTTTCGGATGCAAAGGAAATTGGAAAATCGAAATAATTCTGTTATTAACGAATTACTTAATTGGAATTGCAGCACTACCTACCTACGTACTGATGGGCTCTTTCTGGGAGATTTATAGTGCCGATTAATCACTTTGCATTACCGACTCAGCCTCCATCATTGTAATTTTTATCATCAAGCCAATTTATTGAAAGGATCTGTTACTCTGCTACTTTTATTCAGTTATTACAACTGACGAACAAGCTCGCCGTGTATATGACGTTACACGTAATGTACCTATAAAGATGCACTTAGCTGCAATGTATTGATGAAGGGCAACCACGCTCTCCAACAAAACTTGCATGAGTTAGGTCTATATGACTCGTCCTATGAAGGATGGGTAGGCCCTAGTGTGTGACGCGACTTGCGTCGACACTTTAGCCCCTTCCCATCTTCCATCGACTGGCAACCGAGCGGGTACTGCAGCAGCTTCTGCAGAGGCCCTAAAACGGCGCAAATATGAAAGGTTGCCAGACTTACATATTTGAAACATTTGGGGTGGAGACTTTGGGACCGTGGGGACTGAGTGCCTACAAGCTGTATCGTGAGTTGTCTAAGCGTTTAGTTGAGACATCTTACGATTCAAAGGCTGGCTTATATATAAGCCAACGGATTAGCCTAGCTATCCAGCTTGGTAATTTTGCCAGCCTTTTGGGCACCTTTCCTTTGGACAGTGATCTCAGCCAGATATTTTATTTATAGGATCTTTCCTATGAATAAAATATCTGACTTTGTATATAGAGTAGTTTTAGAATATGTACATATAATTAGATATTTTATTTTTATTGTATTATTAATTTGTAAATTTAATTATTCTTAAAATGAATAAAGTTATTTAAACTGTCTAAATGCCATACCTAACACTTGTAATGTAATTTGCTCAATTCCGAGCGTACAGGTCAATTATGACGTCCTGACTACATCCAACAATTTACTTTAATTTTAATATAATTCGCAATTTATAGTAACTTGCAAAACCCGTGAGAATTTATTTAGCAATTAGCAGAAATATTATTGAGAAATCTAAAGAAATTCCTTAAAAATGCCCGCTTAATAACCTCGGGCGGGAGACTGTTGCTATGTAAATATTGCAAAAAAATGCCTGCCTAACCTCATGGACGTAAACGAAGAAGTAAACGTCATTCTTATCCGTGAATTGCATGAACTATACAAACTAATATTATAGCCTCTTAGCCCCACCTTAACCGAAGACCACTTTTATTGCAACAAGAATTTAAAAAAAAATCCTAAGCTTTTTCTATTGAACTTGTAATTAATTCACTTGGGTACCGGCACAGAATACCTAATAGTACTACCGTGTACCGGTCCACAAACCACGACGTCAATTATAAAGCGAAGCCGATTTTTCTCGAGAACTCGACCTATCGGTTCCATGCGACGATCAGTCTGTTCGATTCAACATTACTAACTAAATTCTGTATACTTTCTTTGTTTTGGGTGTAGCCTGTTGTAACACTTGAAAACGTTACACTAATGAATCCACAAAGTCTACACAACTTAGAATTTCTCAATAAATTCATCAAACATAACTAAATTATTGTTTTCTATTTCTGGCGACAAAATTCAGGGCATTGTGTCCTTTGTTTGCTAATTGTACAAAGAGATAAATAAGCTATCCTACGGATAATTACTGTTATGAATTGGTCGCGTAAATTCGTCGTTGTCGCCGCCAGTTAATCAGAAAACAGCCCTCCCACTGCGGAAGTGTAGGAGACAATATAATTAGATATAATGCAGGACTACGCCGTCTCGAGATCCCTTGTGAAAGTATAACAATTTCATTTTCACTCTACCACTTCCAACAGAAGAGCGTTCGCGTTTTGTAGAATAATTTTTAACTTAATTTTTGTTATTGAATAAAGAATTTGCACTATGAGACCTGTAGCTGTGGCTTCGTTTTGTAAAAAATCTATTGAACATTGGAATTCACTGTTTATTTTCGAAGCTGCCGTAAAATACCACCAAAATCAAGTTTGCTAGAGAGGAGTTGACAAAATATGTAGAATACTGCAGTAGTTAAAGTTATAGGTCACAAATAGTTCAAAACCAAGGAATGACGGAGGCATTTAATTTTTATTTAACATAATTAGCACCTGAAAAATAAATTTATCACTTGCATCTGAATCGAATTAATTTTTACACATGTAAACAAAGCAGCTTTTCTTAGAGCTTGCATGTCTTAAATGTAGATTTAACTTAAATCTAGATTTAGTCATAATTCTGTCTATATCAACTTAACTTATTGGATGCCGAGCGGTCGCACGAACTCTAATTAAAACGTAAGCGTAACAGTAAAATTTCTAGTGTGTCACGTTTTGCTGGGCTGGGTTAAACATACTTGCTTACAGTTACAGAAATGAATTTAATAACAGATTTGTACAAAATCTTGATCTGAGAATCTGAAAATTGAGCAATTGCTTAAACTTAAAAATAAAAAACATATACTTACTGAACAAGCCAAAGCACATTGTCTTTTTCCTTTTTCAGGCTATCAAAATTTGGCAGAAAGTGACAGATGAACTTCAGCTAATGTTAAAGTACTTATTATTTTTTTATGATTAAGGGCTAAGTCTCTTGGGGTAAAATAATCATAATATAAAGCAAACTCCCCCACTAGGTATTCACATTGCTCGAAATATTAAACTGATAAACACAAGAATGTAAAATGTACAAAATATTTTCGCTTTGGAAATTTAAGGTGACGCTGATCTAAATAATATTTATTTAATTTAGTAAAATTTAAAGTAATATTTTTACATAATAAAACACTACTTAAAACTCTACACCATTTACATGTTTTCGCATATGTATAACAGAAAAAAAGATTATTCGTTAGTATTTAGCATTAAAATGAAAAGGAATTGGGATTGTTTTACTGAGCAGTCAGTGAACCGTCAAACCAAGATTTTGCCAATGTGATTTGGTAAACTCAAGTTCAGGAAAGATGACCACTTTGTTTATCTCGTTTGCCGCTTGTACAAAGTGAACTTTTTGTACCTTTGCTACGAGTTGATTTTGTCTGTCCTTCTCCTGCAACGAAGTATTCCTTTTTTTAACATGTAGAATAAATTAAACGTTATTATATTAACAAAAAAATATTTATTGGTGAAACTTCAAATGATTTGATAAAATCCTATTAAAGCAAGTGCCACCTTTGATAAATAAGCTTTTACCGGCCGACCCATTGTATTGAATATGCAATTTTAGTAATATTATGGCTATAATGTACTGTGTATTAAAATGGCACATAGATTGTTTGAAAATTATATTTCGAATAGCACTAAACATATGATGACCTATCTCCGTCTCAGTTAGTAAGGATGTCTATTGTTTTTTACATTTGTATCTGCATCTTTTCCTAATCAGTCTATGAAACTGGAAATTGTTGTTTTTCCTAGTGTTAAAATGTGGATTGTTATTTTTTGTAAATGACTGAAAGATTTTTCAAAAACCATTTATACATGTAGTAAATTACTTCAAAATTTCCGTCTAAGAATTCTAAGTGTCCGCAGAAAATAAAAACGTCTTAAGTACCTACAGTTGAGCCATATAGCAAAATTCTATGAATATTTAAATCAAAATATCAGAGATTTACATGAGTGTAAATCTAGTGTAAACATTGGATTATGAAATGGGCTAAGCAAGTTATAATGACAAAAAAAAAGTTCTAGGAGTATAGTGAAAAAATATATTTTTTTAGTTGTAGTGTACTTGTATAGTATTAATAACTTAATTGCTATTATTATATTTTTTTTAAATGTAGGTGTAGTCGGATCATTTTTAGTTTCTTTGTTTGCGATGTTCCGTGTGGCCTTTTCTTTATTATTCGTCTTATACTAGGCTACCTACTACTACTAGTTTTATTGGATTGGCTCTGCCTTAGCTCAAATCATTTTGAAAGAGTTGACTCAGATTCGCTGAGGCATCGTTTTTAAAAATATGTTAAAGCGCTTTTCAAAATATTTATAATATAATATGTTGTAGATTTAAAGTAAAGTCAATTTGAACCATTTTGTATTTGGTTTTCTGAACAAAACAACAAACAATTCATTCAAACTAAAATGTTAGCGCAAAATATAATCTGTTAACAAAATTGATACAGGTCAATTGGCTACCAAAAGGGTAGCGGTAAGTGTTCATTTAAAACTAAAGTCAATCGTTCGCTGGATCGCCGGGTCGCCTTACTGTAGGCAGATGGCATGAAAACACTCGCACCCTGTGTGTAACTTTGCTTCGGAAGTGGATCTGACTCGGTTTAGGGTTACAGATGAACGCTCATTCGTAACCTACCTGCGTCGAAGACGGCTTGTCTTAAAATTAGTTCAACACAAGGCGAAATATTATCTTTTATAAGGCAAACTAAAAATGCTTTATTCATTTAGCCATTAGGTCTTAAATCATACTTGATTATCTTTAAGACTTTCGATTTTTCAACAACCAGGTAACTTTTATTTAAAGAATAAGTTTGGCATGTTGACAGTTTCTGTATAGAAAATATGTCAAAGCGTTACTTTTATTTGTCAGATAAAAGCTATCTGGCGATTGAAAAATCGGCTCTTAGCTAAATGCATATATGACTAGAAGCATCATTTTGTCGTCGAAATTTTGATTTACCATGTTCCGCTACTGGCTATAGTGGAATCCAACCTTGGTAATATCAAAACGCGATTTTTAAACTTTTGTTGGTGCATGCTTCATACAACAACGTGTTCCTTTTGATTTCCCATGAATTGAGGAAATAAGTTAGACCGCCCCAGAGAACAACATGCTCAAAGATTTTTTTCGAAATAATCACTTTTTTCCCTTTGTTTTAGTTTCATAAATTTGTTTCTATGCACTTTATATGATATGACAAGTGGCAACTTCTAAGGTTTTTACCATTTACATTGATCGAGGCGACTGTGTGCGTAACATTTAAGGCGGAACTTTTGTTAACATGGCAGACAGTGCCATGTTAACAAAAGTTCCATACAATTGTATAACTTGTATGACTCCAACACAGTGCGACTGAGAATTCTTTTTCGTTAAGGATCGTTGGTTAAAGTTATGGGAAATCAAAAAGAACACGTTGTATAACGCAACATTCTTCGAGCTTGCAGTTTCACTGTGCGCTTTTTATGACCGCTCAGTAGTTCGCCTACAGGTAACAATGTGGTACTATGTAACCCGTTTCTGTTAGCGCCTCGGTACAATTGCACAAGTAATGAACGCCCCTAACTTAAGCACAATGTTTAGAACAGACATCTAAGAAGGGATTTTCTTTTTGAGATCGTATGCCGTCCTTTTTAACCTTAACGTTTTCAGCCCCCCTAGCATGAGAACTAAAACACGATATGATATAGCGATACATCGACAGCAATTGTAAAAATATGATAGATATAGCGTGGCTATGCTATGGTATATGTTGAATTTTTATCGAAACAGCGATCATAACATGTGACGTCACTGGCACGGCGATTCAACATGGCGGCTATATCTATCATATTTTTACAGTTGGTGTCGATATATCACTATTCGCTATATCATATCGTGTTTTGGTGCTTATTATGCTAGAGTGGCTGGTACAGACTCAGACATTACTTGATTTATCGATACGCAAGGTTTAGGTTGCTTCGCCTAGGCTTAGGCTGAGATTCGCCTCGGTAGGCGATGAACATCGTTTCCACTAAGATATTGAGGTTGATTAGTTGAATCGACCGCAAGAAAATAAATTCTTCTTCTACTTCTACTTCAGAAACTTTTGTACTTATACAAAAACCAACTTCATTTTTAATGCCATAATATGATTTATTGATCACCATTAAGTTTTTCCACATTTGCCCCAATTTTTTACTTTACCTTTATTCGTGACAGCTATAGTCCGCTGTCTGAAATTATTCGTTCAAACCGAAGTGCCAAAAACTATTGTATAATCTCTAAGCACAAATTCGACCGTGTCCAATCAAATTTCAAATTGGACCCAACAGCGGCTCCTGTGATTGGATAAAGCAAGCGAATTGATATGCTAACGAACACTTAATTTGATGCACAAATCTTCGGACTTGTCCAGAGATTGTTGTTTGCTTTGTAAATCAGAACAGTCTTTTAAAATGTATGTGTCGCAAAAACAATCGTGCTCTCCACATACGAATTTACCTTTTAACGTTTATGCTGAGTGACATAACAACCCTGATGTAATAATGCTTCAAATATGGAGACACTTTATTCGGAATCATTATTTTGTAATAACCTATTAATTACTAAAAACGACAGCAAACGACATGCGAAAGCTTGTGAACAAGGATAGGAGCAGGGCAGGGCTGAATAAGGAAGCAGTACTTACTTGCAAATTCAATTTAATAAACTTTCTTATCTTAGAGACGTACATTGTACTTTTTGACAAACTTAATCACACAACTAAAACAAAAAACTATAACTTCAGAACATAAAAAATATTTAAATTAAAATATAAAAAAGTAAAAGTATGTAGCAAAAAGGTCTGTCGCCAACAACCACAACGACTTGCGAATGACTTGAGAATTGGCTGGTCATTTGCAAGTATAGATAATACGATAACATACATATTGTAAAAATATCTGGCTAAGTAAAACCAATAACGCAAAAGACAAGTCCTTTTTTGTTAGTCGGTAATTATTTAAAAAAAATCTAGTCGTGAAACTGATTTAATAAATATTTTTGATTAATGCAGAGATCGTGTACTCTAAAGGTTTTATTCGGTTCGAGTTTATTACCTACGGTGTTGCCATTTTGGAGTGCATGCTATCAACAAATTATATCGTCGAACAAATAATTTAAAAGTTATAGTTTTAAAAAACTATAAAACACGATTCGAATGAGTTTAATAGTATCTTCGAATAGTTTAAACTTCCAAGGTTTTACTATTAAATAGTTCTATCGTCCAAGATTTGGCTCCATCATTAGATCAGCTCGATAGAGTTAAATAGTGTAAGGCCATCCGGATGTCACATACTTTTAAAGATTCAAATTGATACGACAAACGATTGAAAGTAATAAAAGCAAATCTTTTTGAGTGTTCCTTTCACCTGATAAGTTGTGTGGGCAAATAACTTGCAGGTAGGCCTTCCTTACCCATGAACATTTTCCAATATAAGTTGTGAAACTCTCGAGACGAATGTAAGTGAATTGAGTGCCAGTTGATACATAACATATAGACCAATATAATACTAATATTCCGACCTCAAACAAGAGTGCATTCTAGTTTCGGTCGTATTGAATTCACTCGAGTAATTAAATTGTG
This sequence comes from Anania hortulata, assembly GCA_963576865.1. NCBI lineage: Eukaryota > Metazoa > Arthropoda > Insecta > Lepidoptera > Crambidae > Anania > Anania hortulata. The sequence continues at coordinate 21,987,808 of OY756387.1, read as the reverse complement.
TGTTTCACAAGCAAATGCACGGAAATGGGATGTGAACTTTGTATCGACATTGTATGTTGCTGTCCTTATGTTGAAATGCATATAGTTTGCACTTCCAGGACTACCGACAAGGTACTCAGACGGCCGATTTACCTTGTGGCGAACTTTTGCAAATTACTGTCCGTTGTGGAGAACAAATACTTTGTGACTTTGTGACATAACTGTACGTACAATGTACTTTAGCCATAGATGAAAACTTGATTGTAAGCTTTGGATGACAGCTGAGAGATTTAAAAAAATGTAACGTAGATGCAATGGAACCAATCAAAACTGAATGACTGAATTTTGATTGTTTCCATTGACTGATTCCATCAGTCAATAGTGGTTTTGACCTGATGAAATTTGACTATGTGACGTTATGATTTTTGACTGTAACGTTAAATAAATCCAAACGGCCTAAAGTTCATAGTAATAAGATTTTGAAACAAAAGCGTGATGAAGAAAGATACTCGTATTAGGTCTTTACATATAGAATTGCCGTTCCGTATCAAAAAAGTGAGTCAACTTTTTTAATGAAATTATTATTTACCTAATCAATCGAAGTATGCGCCGTTGTTATCGAAACACTTCCGCCATTTTATAGGCAGATCATTGATCCCTTTGGAAAAAATCCTGGGAGCGAGTCTATGAACTGTTTGAAGGCGGTGATGACTGCCTCATCAGATTTGAATTTTTTTCCTTGTAAAAAGTTATCAAAATTTTGAAAAATGTGGTATTCGGTTGGGGATCTGGAGAGTATGCTGAGTGACGCAAAGTTTCCAGTCGCAGCTCCTCTAACTTGGCGACCGTTTGATGTGCAGTGTGTGGTCTAGCGTTATCCTGAAGGAGCAGTGGGCTAGAGCAATTCACCAGTCTCAGTTGTTTAATGGCGAGCTTTTCCATCATTGTTTGCAATGTTGACAATACAAGTCTGCAGAAATCGTCTGGCCTGATCTGAAGAAGCTGTAGTGGATAACACCTGCACTGGTCCACCAAACACTAACCAGAATCTTATTTTTGGTCAGTTTTCGCTTATGGCAAGGTTTTGCCGCTTTTCCAGGGTTAAGAGATTGTGATGATCGCTTCTGATTGTCATACAGGATTCATTTCTCATCACAAGTCACGATACGGTTCAAAATCTCATTATTGTGATGATTGAGCAAAGAAACGCAGCAAGCGACGCGTGTTTTTTGGTTTGCTTCAGTCAATTCGTGCAGTACTCACTTTTCGAGTTTTTTGACTTTTCCGATTTGGTGCAAATGGATAAGTATGGTCTTGTCACTTAAGCCGAAGGCTGCTACTAATTCAGAAGTGGTTTGAGATAGATCCGCTTTCACCATCGCCTATAATTCTTCGTTATTCACTTGAGTATCAGGTCGTCCACGAGGCTCATTGTGTAAATCGAAATTTCCAGAACGGAAACGTTGAAACCAAAAACGCACTATTTGTTCGTTAGCGGTGCCTGGTTACGTCACGTCGTTAATTCTTCGAGTCGTTTCTGCAGCACTGGTGCGACGTTGGAACTCGTATTCGTAAATACCGCGAATTTTCAATTTGTCCATAGTTGTTGTTATAGCAATGTTGGAGATCAAACAAATGACGTGAAAACAAATGAAATATGATTTTTAAAACTTCTTTTGGCTTTATTTCGAAATAAATTTGAATTTGGAATTCCTAATCAAACGCAAGATATTCGATGTTAAAGTTGTCAGGATTAAGTATCGGCAATTTCGTATGTAAGGACCTAATATGAGCGTGTATTTTTCGATTGTATTGACTTTTAGAAATAAAAATGTTGCAAAAAGGGTCTAATCGACTTGACATTGCATCCCGTTGAGACCGATTTTTTACCTAGGTGAAGCTCATTTATTTTCTGCTCTGGAGAAGCTTTTCCGTTACCTGTAGCCCCGTCATCAATTTGGCTAATGCAGCCAGCAACCCATCCACAACACACTCCCAAACTTTACCGGTGTAGCACGAATACGACAAGTTTTGTAGATAGTGCTTAATTAATGTTCCTTAGTTACTCGAAATACGTGTAGGTGATGCTTAAAATTAAATATTACCACGTAGGCAGCATATTATACTTTTGCCATGCAAATGTGAGTTATACACCCACACTGTGTCGGTGAAAAAGGAAATTATAAATATATTTTACTTAATCTATTTGATCTTTTCTCTTATGTGCTTCGTTTTATTAGTTCGCATTAGTTCGACATTTATGCTTACTGTTTTATTTTAGAATACTATAATGGTTTATATTCTATGCTACATTTTTGTTTTATTTTTATTCATTTAAAACTTTATTTCACAAATTTAAAATTCTACAACAGTTGGAATTAATGCCAAGATCATTCTCTGCCAGAAATTAAGTTATGGGTGCGGTAAAGGACCAAAGTAAATTGTAATTGGTACTGAATCTACAAGCACACACTACAAACAATAATATTACATTATATTGAATAGCTTTCTCATTTTATAAACCATCCTCAGTATGATTTTGTTTTATTGTTTATACAAAATTTTTTGGTTTCAATTATTATGCTATTTAATGTTATTGTTTGGTTCTGGTTACAACCACGATCTGTAATGGATCATAATAAATTAAAGGCTTAGTTAGACTAATATTAAATTTATCGGGCGCAATACTTGAGTTTATGTGTACCCATGTAATGCATTAAAATAGCTCTTAATTTAAAAAGTAAGGCACCCGTTTTATAATTCTAGCTCGAACAGTCGCTAAAAGCGTTCTCTGCTTTTCGTCTTTATATAGCAAGTTTTAGTGCTTACTCCAATTTGTTATTCTCGTTTTAAGTTCCATTATAAGTTCTTTTATTGTATAATGAAAAAAAAAAACATATTTTTACTTTACATTTTATCTTATTTTAAGTGGTCTACTGTAATATCTATTTTTATTGCGCTACGTTGACCTACTACTGATTTTTCAATCGCCAGATAACTTTATTCGACGGATAAAATTGACGTTTTGACACAATTTCTGTACGAAAACTGTCAAATGTCAAACTTATTCATTAAATAAAAGTTATCTGACTATTGAAAAATCGGCTCTAACTAAAACAATCATGCGGCTATTCGCATTTCAGCTTACTATGTTTAATTATTTTTGTCAAAAAATTAATGGGGTACTTATTTGGTGTTTTACTTTAACATTATATACTTATATTATATAATTATGCGGGTTATTTTTAAAACATCAACAACCCCCTGGGGGCTGATTCTGGTGCTCAAATACAACAACTTTTTCTTCGGGACCAACATCGAAATCACAAAAACAAAAAAAAAACTTTCCCATACTAAGCCGTCGACCAGCTGACATCAGTTTGTATGAAGCAGTAAAAATTTTTTTTTTAGATTACTATGTTGGGCCCATAGTAAAAGTTGTTGTTCTTGAGCACCAGAATCAGCCCCTAGGGGGTAATTGATGTATTAAAAATAACCCTGTATATTTACATGGTGGTAACGCTCAGCACGGTATTTACTATTTTGACACTAACAATACCTGTTTTTCTATTTCTAGCTGCTTCTGTGTAACGGCGCCTAGGGGTATTACCTTGTAAATATATTATCCATATTTTCGATAGAGCGACTCATATAATGTAATTACGTTCGACCTTAACCTGAAATTTTGTTTGGTCATAAATAGCTCATTGATATTAAGAATACGAAAATACAGGAATATAACCAGTGAAGACATTACCTGCGGAATCATGTCGGCAATTTCACTATAATACTTGTAGGTGTTGGCTACCCCTTTAAAATCTTGATTTCACTCGCTAAAGCCGTCTCAAACAAATTAAATTTCATTAGCTTGAGTAAACAGGAGTAATAATTCTATTGCCCGTTCCTTTGTGAGAAGAATATTTAGTTTACGTGACAAAATAAACCACGAAATGGTTGAAATTTGACCAAAAAAATATTATCAGATTAAATATTTTGATGTTTTTGTTTATATTTTGGTTTTCCGCTATGGCATAAAAGTTAGATGGTGGTGTCAGAGTCAGAATAGCGGCAATTGTATCAATTAAAAAATCTCACTGCAAGAAGTTCGTAATCCGGCATATATGTTTTCTTGTTTGTTTTATGTATGACCTATCGATATCGATCGCATATCTATCTCATTTTATTGTATACTTAGATAATAATAGTTTTTGTTGGGTAAGGCCTTACCTAAGTCCCGCTTAAATTTAAGTGTAGATAAGTAGTTTTTTCACATTTAGCCTGTGACATTACGGTAAAAATTATATGAAAAATGTTTGTGAATAAATAAACCGCATTTAACTTTAAGAAAAGTTGTATTCAGTTGTGGCTAAGTATAATAAAGCACGTAGGTAAATAAATAAAATTAATAACCAGGCTTATTAAAATGTAATAAATTAGGAAGTAGATAGATAATACTAAAATAAGAAATAGTGGTTAATATTCGGATCAAAAGCGCGTGAACCAAACTCTTACCTAGCAATTTTAACACATGGAATATGTTAGTAGCTATTCCCTTTATATTGAAGATTCTGCTCCGTATTCTTCAGTCTGGCTGGTTTCAACTTCAACCCTCTTATTTCCATTTAAGATTCTATTTTTACCCTTTTAAACAACCTGTAGCCAAAGTGAATTAAAGAAACATGATAAGGGTCAAAGTATCAAGTGGCCGTTTTGACGTGGCTTCTTTGAATTAAAATTAACGGAATGTCTATGGGAATTTTTCTACTACGGGCGCAAATGTTGTTTCCTAGCTGATTGTCTTTGGACAAGACAACGCCTACCAGGACAGCTAGTAATTTAATAAAATGGCTTGAAGAGTTAATAGAGAATGCAACTGAAATAAAAATTAAACCGTGTTCCGTGTTTAGTTCCAATAGGTTGTAAATATTAAATTTACACACTCAAATCAAAAGTAAAGCGGTCGCCGCGATATGTTAAGTCATGGAAATGTACAAGAAAGGCCGTGATTACCTAACAACTATGGCATTAATGTGTATCCGACACGCGTTTGGTTCTTTTACCTTACACTACGTTCGCATATAAGTTGGCATTTACAAGCTTTATTTGTCAAAACTTGTAAACCATTGGTATACAGTTGAGTATATACAGTAAAGTAATAAGTTCGGGCCATTTACAAAAACGTTGATATTTTGGAAATCCCTAATAAAATAGCTAACTACAATAATATTATACTAGTTTTAAATCTTCTCATTCTTCTTCTTCCTTGGCTCGTTCCAAGTTGGGGTAAGCTTGACGATGATCCTAGATGTGCCTGGTCTATTTTTATTATCTACCATTATTATTATTTGGAGCGATTCATATCATTCCTCAGTAACCCTAAGATAAATACACTGGCCTTTTTATTATTTATTAAAATTATAGCTCTTAGCCAAATGTGATATGTATACATATATTTGCTAATCTAATAAAAACACAGCTGTTATCAGATACACAGTTTAGCCATCGAGATGTGTTAATAATCAAGTGTTATTTTACCGCATAAAACAATGTCGTTTCCACACACTACAACTCTTTTAACGCCAGTCTGTCTTTATAACTTGAAACTTTATTATGACAACCGCATTTCGGCATTCGCATTCTGTTTTTAGTTCGTTCGCCTTTTATTTTGATAACCAAAACATTTGACTTACGTGCTGATATAATCAATTGTGAGTATATTATTAACGCACGTTTGAAATGTTTACTTACATGTCTTGTTTTGTTAAGTAATTAGTGTATGTATAAGTTGTCTCCGAACGTCTCGGCGTCAACCGCAATAATAAATGGCGGTGCGCAGTCACATGACCCCCGCCTTTACTATCGCCTTGACTATCATATTCATTTCAATAGCCATTTATCCCGCCCAGATTAACTAGGTAATTAAACAATTAGAAAGTGACATGCTATAGCTCTTCGAAGTTTCATTCAACCTTCTATGCTTTGCTTTGTTAGGTTATCGCAACGCTTATAGAAGCGCTTCTTATAGACTTGAGACTGAAGCACGTTCCCTTTATCAAGACTAAAACAACGATAGACGTCGCGGACTTATTGTCCTAAAACCGTTTTCGTTAATGAGCTCTTCATTTGACTACCCTTCCGCTAATTTGTAAATCATTGCAAGTTTTAAGAAGTTTTGTTAAGGAATCAATATGCAAAGTAGGTTGGTTAAGCAGTGTGGAGGTAGCGGGTGGTGCGTGTCGATGATCGATGGTATTGCGTGCGTCTTAGTGGTAAGGTCGCGAGCGGCGGCTCCGCTGCGGGCCTCGGGCGGCCGCCGCGGCTCCGCTTTGTCCCTCGCTCCCGCCGTGGGCACCTCTGGCTCCGCCTCTACCGGCGTCGCGCCGCCGCGCCTAACTCCCGGCGCGCATGCTCCGCGCTATCCTCATGCGTCCCCACTACGTCATGATTTAAAATGATACGCTCTGCGAAGTAGCGGACATTCGGCTCGTTGTCAGACGGGATATCGGACGATGCGACCGGTGTTATAGGTGTGCGCCCTTACAGTCCGCGTCAGTTTGCCCCGCTCAGTTGAGCACTCGAAAGGGAACGCGCGGCAGACTCGGTATCGATCTGAACACTTCGTGTGGTCGCTCGTGCACGACGTTCTCTCGGGATATTCGCCCAGTGGTCGCCGTCGGCGCCGGCCTTGCTGCCCTGTTTACGCGCCGTGTATACCTATTTCCCCGCGCGATGTCCAGCGAGTCCGATTGTTAACTCGACACGCAGCAGCTAGATACCTGAGAGCCGCAACGGCTCATCGCCGCTATATTTGATCGATCTCGTGCAGCGAAACTTAGGTAAGTTCGCTTTTGACCTAACTTTTTAAATCTATTAATTTAAGTGTTCAGCTAAGCTAATCGAGCGAATGTAATTTATAAAATTTTAATTTCACACCTTTGTTAACATACTTTCCTTTTAATTTATTTTACCGGTAAGAATGTGCGTGGATAAAGTGTACCTATATTAGAATATTTCTATTGAGTGTTAGCTAGCCATCTGGTTTGTATTTCTAAAGTTAGATTGCAAAATCGTAAACTATAGGGAATCATCGCTGTTGGAATTTGTGGATCAGTTTGTTCTACGCGATCCCTTCTGCTTCCGAGACAAATAGTTTTATTATCTTGGAGGATTTACTTGAAATAAAAGCGATCGCGGCCCGAATAACTCTAAAATGTTCGGGCCAAATGAAATGGAAGCCTTTTTTCGCACGTGATTTTTCTTTTTCCAACTGCGCATGTCTATATTCTGCTTTATTTGTCGTATAGCTGTACAATATTATTCTCAAATATTGGTAACTGTTGATTCCCCAGCATTGACACGGGAAATGATTATAGAAGCTCGTACGCGTATCGCTAGCTTGTTAGTACTGCCGTCTTCTCTGGTGTCGTGTCAATATTATTTTTCACTTCAATTTCCGATAAAATAATTCCAGCGCCTGTCTTTTGTTTTGTCAATATTTTCGGACAACAAAGAAGCAGAAGACGTAATTTGGATGCCTAAAATCCGCAAACGAAATCGCAAGAAACGTATACGAATTGGAATTCTGATTCTTCAAAAACACGTCTTCAGTGCGGAATACAGTTTTCGAATATTTATCAGTCATTTCTCATTCTGTAGATGTATCTCGGATTCTAGCCATGTTGCCTTAATAAATGATGAATATAACAACAATGAATAAAACATAAGTCTCACTGCGTCAAAATATGTTAAGCTCCTCCATAAGTATGTCAAGACTAAATCAATAAATGACTTTCCTAGTTAAAGTCCTATTATTTGTCCCAAACGCGGGTTACCTTATCGGAAATCCGTTGCGTGCATGAAAACTCTAATTTATATGTTACTATTTCGGTTTTACTACTGTTACTTGTTGTTGGAAAGGCGGACGTTTTTGTCAACAATAACTTAATGCTTGACTGTTTTTTAATTTTACCAAAATACATGTTGTTCTTTGTATAGGTTGAGATAGTTTTGATCCCAGATAAGGCTAGCCAGTCGAAAAATATCTATAAATGTAGATTGACTTCCTTTTAGGAATGAAAAGTAGAATTTTTGCAATATTTAAAGTTAACTGTATATTTACGTTTTAATTTACATTAAAGAGGAAAAATACAGATTACTCAGAAAACCCAGAAGACCAACATAATCTACTTCAGAACCGGAGTAAAAAAAAAAAACGTTTAAAAAGTTCTTAATTCTCATGCATCAGTAATCTTGTACGGCGACTAACACTTCATGATTTATTTAGACTTTACTGCAATAAACAAAGAGATGTAAGAATATCGGAATTAATGCCATGTTCTGGTGAATATTTCTGTCGTTGATTGTGAATGTTTCAGAGCTTGCTATTTGAAACGTAGGCCGCAGTCATTGCAATCGCAACGGTAGATTGGTGTGCCTGTGCGTTATACGGAACCAAAGGTATTTTTCACTTTAACGGGGCAAGTCGCAAACATATAAATAGCATTCAACGCAAAACGTTTTATTTATCCTCAAAATATTGATTAAGTGTCTATTTAATTTATACTTAACTACTTTTTGAACTTCCCTAAATATACGAGTAGGGAGTAAGTACATTTAGAAATCCCATTTGACATTGAAAATGTAATCATTCTTTCACCAACAGACAATATGTCATTTTATTATCTTAATCATAATCAGCCTACGTCAGTCCACTGGTGGACTAGGCCTCTGAGTCCGAGTCTCGGCTATTCTTTTCTATCCGCTGCCAGCGGCTCTGCGTACCTATATCATCGCCAGGGGCGTGCATTGGTTTCAGATGGGGGTAGGCTGTGAGTGAAAATTGAGTAAGTTTGCGTGAAACAGTAGGCGATCTCGCGGCAGCCTAACATTGGTTAAATTGCACAGTAACGATCTAAGTTGCGCGCTTTAGTAAGGAATAAGTACAGGTAGACAGAATATTTATTGTTTATTGTTGAATACGTAATTAATAATTATTGTTAGCTGTTCTGTCGGTTTTTTATGAATGTAGGCTCTGCATAATAGCCTATATGGGATGCACGCCCCTGATCATCGCTCCACCTTGTCAGAGTGAGCCCTACGCTGCGCTTGCCAAGTTGTGGCCGCCGTTCAAGAACATGTCTACCCTGGTTGACTAGGTTATCGGTTCTTCGGCAAATGTGACTAGCTTATTACCACTTTAGCTTGCTTATTCTTTGAGCTCTTTCAATATGTCTTTTATGTTTTCAATACCAATTAAATACTCAAGCACGGGACTTATTAAAAATTTTAAACTACCCAACTTTCAGTCGCATCGTATCGTGGCAATTGATTTTAAAACCGTTGTTAGACTTAGGAGGTGGGCATTAACGTTATTGTACTTAATTGACATTAAACAAATGAACTACTTATTAGTACTACTTCCCCACACGGGCAGTTCAGTAACTTTCAATAGATCTACTATTTTAGTGAATTAAAAAAAAAAATATGCATATTATTATTACTTGAATACTAACACATCCGTTATGTTTAGGATTGAAAAAACATGCTTGCGAACAGATTGATGGCGGATTATTAAAATACTATATACAATATACGCTCCCTAGATCATGTTATGTCGGCACTCTACTTCTTTGTAGTCTAAACATTTATTCCAGGTTTATTGTGTCAGGTAGATTTTGAATAGGAAAGTACAACTGGCCAACCAAGTTGATGTAGGATAGAATATTTTTTGCTTCTGCACTCTTAGATCTACTTTGACCACATACTTCTCATCCTTTCGCATCTCTTCATAGAGTTTAAAAAAATATAGATAGCATCTGTAATTTTTTTTATCGCATCCATGGTACCTACCTGGCCACGGGCCATAGCCTGATTAGATATTGTATCTATTGCATATTGGCCCCTACCTACATCAAATAATAATGTTTAATTTATACAAATAATAATTTGTAGGTAAATTTACACCTTATTTGATCAGTCAGGCGGGACCTGCAAGATGTAATATAAATTTTGTGTGTTTAGTGTTATTGTGTAAGTAAGTAGTTATTAGTCCATAGAAAAAAATGCACTTAAACAATAAGTGCATACAAAAATTTATGATTACTCTTGTAGTATGCTATATAAAATGTTTTGAATAGTCGTAAGTATATATGTTTTTTAAATACTTTTAGAGATGCGTACAGCCTAAAGTAAATATTATAAATATTTCATACATATAATGATGCGGAATAACGTAAGTTATATTGTTGTCTAACTCTTATTATCAATAAAGAATTTTGAAAAACAAACAACACCTTGACAGAAATAAATAATTGTAGAGTAAAAATATCAAATAACTTGGTTTTTAAGGCCCCTTGCCGTTACAGTTGAATCTATATCTATATTTACATTATTAAGGCAAAAGTGTGTTTTGAGAAAGAATAAATAATTCAAAGTAACTGGGCAATAGAAGGACATAACTTTTTTTGTGAAATGATATGGAGTCATAGGTGCTCGTGGCCGGTTACCACTTGGCGTATTTTTTAAAATTTTAATTAAAATCATACAGAACTGGTTATTCAATTTTTTTACTTTTGTTACTTGTACTTTTTTTGTTGTTTTTGTTTGTTTTTTATTTAATATTGTATCTGGGGATTTTTTTAGTTTGGGACAAGACTGAATGTGCTTGTTCTTTAAGTTAATGATTACTCTGTACTGGGGTATTGATGCTGTATAATTTACCCTCGCGTGAATAAATTATTTATAAACCACGTGCACGAAGTCGCGTCTACAAATATTGTAGGCACATTATATATTTCACACATTTCTTATACTCGTTTAGCATATCACAATAAAACGTGCAAATCAGTAGCTGAACAGTTCATGCAGTAACTTCTATAAAAATATACTCTATCCAAGTCCCTTGAATGTGATTTTGTCTGATTGTATTAGTGTCATTTGTAATAATATGTTTTACCTTACTGCCTTGCAATAATAAAATTACCTCAAACGAATGAGCTTGTACTATGACTAGATAACAGATAAACATAGTTAAATAACAATAATAATATATGACATCCATGACTTAGTTATAAATGCTTGTGTTCATCACAAAAACCCTTGCGAAATCTAACCTGCGACCGCTTGATTTTGTACAAACCCGAGATCAAGGCAGTCGTCTTAATAACCTCCTAACATTTATGTTTGACACTTTTTCAAAGCTGATTTAAGTAACTACTCGTAAATGCTTTTCAAGAGTTGGGGGTCAGAAAATCGGAAAATTCAATTAAAAAGAACAAAAGGCAATATAATATGCCTTCACTTTAAGGCCTGTTAAGTACAGTTGTATCCGTTCAAACCTAGTATTAATATTAATTTACTATTATATTTTATTAACAAGGTAATTAACTAGAAAAACCGTATAAATGTAAAAAGAACATCATTACTATAGCCCTAATTAGGCTTTCGAAAGGTAAAAGCATTTATGTAGTTAAAAACCAGGTAAATGCCCGGATTCCATTTCTAGAAAAAACATAGCTGTTTATTATCTAGTTAGCAAATTGAAGCTGCACAACCGCAGATGAAGTTTGCAAGTTGTTAAACAATTTGTAAGGATGTAATATACTGCACGACGCGATAAACAGTTAAGGTTCAGCGCGAACACTAGTTTAACAATTTATCGTAGTTATGACGGCCAGCCCCCCTAGCATGACCAACAAAACACGATATGATATGATATGATATAGCGATATATCGACACCAACTGTAAAAGACACACCACAACAATTATAACATGAAATCAAATACATCACGAACACCCAATTGGGACTATCCAACTCAAATACTTTCGAGATACTCGTGTAAAGAATTATAGAGATCTATGAATTTAGATGAAGCAAAAATGACGTGTTTCGCACGATATCGCACTTCAGTCCATGCTAAAGTTTCGCAAGAATACAAAACTTTGCCCTGTGTCGGTTGTGAGTTAGAGGTTTGTCTTTGTTAACTGGTTTTCAACTACAAAAATTTTTTTTTCCGTAGAATGAAACCGTGTCGGAACTTGAAACAATGATTCTTGGTCTCAAGCAACACTTCCTATTCGCTTTGGTGGTATCGGCATTCGCAAAATTTCAAGTGTCGCTCTTCCCGCCTTTCTTTCCTCCATACACAGTTCTACTAATCTAGTCGAAAAAATATTAAATCCTCGACTCGATCTTACTGAGGTAAGAGATGCTGAGATAGCTTGGCAAGAACTCTGTCCCAACGAGGTCTTGCAAAGAATCCGGCCACTGGCTTCATGCACTCCCATCAAAAAACCTTGGCACACTACTCGACAACGAATCATTTCGGGTGTGTGTGGGCTTGCGTATCGGGGCTCCAGTTTGCGAGCCACATCCGTGTCCCTGTGGCAAGGAGGTAGACTGATTCGGTCTCCATGGTCTCTGTTGTCAGCAAAGTGCTGGACGTCTCGCCCGACACGCTGCGCTCAATGACGCCATCAGAAAAGCTCTTGCCAGCATCAACGTTCCTTCCACGCTGGAACCTCGTGGGTTGGTCCGTGATGACGGCAAGAGACCTTATGATCTCACGCTGATTCCCTGGGAAAGGGGTCGGGCTTTAGTATGGGACACAACTTGTGTTGATACCTTGGCCCTTTCTCACCTCAGGGAATCAGCTGTAAAAGCAGGGGCTGCAGCAGAGTTAGCAGAAAATGCCAAGCGGCGCAAATACGAATCTCTTGCAAGTGACTATGTGTTTGCGCCATTTAGTGTAGAGACGTTTGGACCGTGGGGGCCGAACGCTAAATTGCTTTTTGGCAAAATAGCACCAAAACTGATTTTTATTTCGGAAAATAAAAAAGGTGGTTAGTTCCTCGCACAAAGGCTTAGTTTAGCAATTCAGCGAGGAAGCGCTGCTAGTTTCCTCGCCTCCATGCCTCACGGACACGCTTTTATTTTTGAGTAGGTAGTTTTTAGTTTGTGTTAAGTTAGTTTAATTAAAGTTTTATTTGATTAATTCTATCATTTAATATGTAATATATATTTAAAGTTTTTTTTTTAATATAAAGAAAAATTTTAAGCAACATTGTTAAAAATATAACTAACCATTACCAATAAACACATTTTTTGGTACTTAGATAATATATCTGTAGTTAAATGAGTCAGTTTTCCGTTAAGAGCTACAGAGTTTCCTTCTAACAAATCTACATAATTAACTTCCAGACTTATTTGGTGCTTCAGTTTATGTTAAAATCAACTAGTAACAACAAGATGAAACGCCGTAATTAGACTTTTAAACATTTCACGTCCAAATATATATGACAAATCCAAAAATTCATGGATCATAAAAATCGGCCCAGCTGTTCTTGACTTATAAATAGTGTAACCCGACTTTGTTTTTTATATTTAAAGAAGATTTTATTTTATTTAATATTTTTGTCTAAAATAATAATTAAGATCAGGTAAAGTACATCGCAGTGCTATTAGTTTAATTTATTGAGCTCGTAACAAAAAATAAACTGGCATTCGCCGTTCACTCTGCACAGGCAATTGGAAAAAGTTCTCGCTCCAATGATATTGCTCCCAGGAGCCGTAATGAGCCTGTGGCTTGCTATTATTATCATAGGTACAAATTTTTCTTTGCAAAAGCTGCCTACGCCATTCCCTATGCGTGTGATAAATTTGAAATGCCTCTAGAGTTGCTTTTATACCCGCCATAATATTTCATTCCTTGTTTTGTTACGTTCGTTTTTCATTGAAATAGAAAAAGAAAATAGAACTGGCAAAGACCATAAAATATACCGTTCCTTACAGAAAATGCAGGTGAAAGTAAGGGGTGCCTTCTGGTGTTTCACTAGCTTATTAAAGGTTTTGCTTTTATACGTCAGCGAGATTTATAATTGTTAATCCCTAAGTCGTCAGTTTAAGATCTAATAATTAGAAAGAATTCTGCATTGTGCTGGCAGTAAAGATGTAGAAGTATGTCTTATATATTTCTGGAGCCACTTTCCATGTCCCGAGTTGGAGCACCCGAGACATGGCCGCTACTAATAAATGTTTGCCCTTTTCCCCCTATACGATGTCTCAAATCTAATTATTTAAACTGTATGTATACGTAATTTAACTAGAAACTGTTATAACTACGCTTCCTCATTAATTCTTTGTACTGAAACGTACTTACATTGTTTTTATGAGCCACTATATTTTCTTCCAAACAAAACATATGTAGAATAGCAATGAGATAATGATAACAATTTTTTTCTTGGTTATGTGGAAATTGCATAAAGTTGCTCTAGTATGCAATACATTAATTTGTGAAATTAAAATTAAACATCTAACTTTTATCAAACTATTTTTAAAACAGAAAGCATAGCAGTTTATTAATTTTATTTAAAAAGTCTGTCATTTATCAATAGAAAACTGTATCATTATGGAAGTGCACTGAAATCCGTGCTAGCAATGTATGGATGTGAAATCAATTTGTTGATGGCAGACGGTTTCTCCGCACTGAAGCGGATCAAACTTTAAAAAGGTTCAATACGACCTTACATAAAGCAACCGTTATACAGGGTTACATTGCAAAGGGGTGCCAAATTAAAGGTAGGTAGGTACGGCGAGCCAACAAGGACGCAGTGCACATACGATGCAATTTTTTCATGAATGAGTTAAATTTGCTACGCGTACGATTTTTAACGGCGGATAGGAATAATTAAATGTGAAAAAACAAATTTTTGTTCTTTGCATGAATCGATTAAGTTATTAATTTTGAGCTACTAAAGATTTGACACCCCTTTGCAATGTAACCCTGTATATCAAAAATCTAACTTTCAAGCTGAACTGGATTTCCAAGAGAGAGAGAGCGTTCTATATTTCATTCAATATCGGCAATACTAGAAAATTGTTTACATCTTCGGAGCTGAGATCGTTTCGTGATATTTTGCCATTGCCATTTTAGAGTGCAAACGTTTTAGATGCACCTTTTGACACAAATACAGACTTAATAGACAGTCGTCTATAAAGTGGGTATCTCACTGCTGTATGTTGACGACGAGGACTGTCATAAAGTGGCTGTCTCGTTAACAGCGTACTTTGTGATTCTTTTGATCGGGGCACGTTACCCTCACTCGTGCTGTCATTTCACTGTCACCTAGTGCTTCATCAGACTGAAGACGGCGTCTTATGAAATCAGTAGGCGTCTTGACAACACCAGCACATTAAAGTCATCATATCCAGTTTTTGCTGCTTGTGCTCACTTTACTCTTTATAAAATTGAAATACATTTAAACAATAATTACGATGATTTACGACTTAGTAATCTTATGTAAGAAACTTGATGGTTATTTTTCACTGCGAATCATTCATATGTAACGCCGTTTATGTTTATATGTATAAAGTTCACGAAATTAATTTACCCTATCTCATACCCTACATTACCACACCGACACCGCGAAGGCTTAGTACAGGGTAACTGGAAAAGTTTCCAAAAGTTTCTGATTATTATATTAGGTGTAAACCAAGTTTGGCTCGACTATGTGAACCGAGTTTAGATACCTATCCTTGCGTAAAACGAGCACACAGTAATTAGCGTTTTGTTAAAAAATAAAACTCTTTTTTGTCTTACTGGCAAAATATCTGTTAATTCGAGTGCAGAATAGTTTTAGACCAATTTATTTTTACCCTCTTGGATATTTGATGAAAAAGATGCGCCTGATCCCTTAGAATCGTAAAGATAGACCCGACTAAGATGCCATTTGGAGACATGCTACGTCGCTTGCCTTGACCAATACAAATAACATAAAACTAGTGAACCCATGATTTCATCTATGCTGACTTAAGATTTATTTGTCAGTCAATGTCTCAGAAAATTCCATAATTTAAGTCGTTGATTATAAGAAAGTGCAGTTTTTGGACTACCTGTAATAAAACCTAATATTTAGATAGGTTCACAAGTTGTGAGACGAAATATAAACCTATTTTTCTGTCGTAGAGATAGACAGCAATAATATAAAATTTAGGTACCTAGGTATACACATACTCACTTTAGTCACAGTCATACTGTCAGGAAAACAAATCAATATCGGGCGACCGCATAGTCTGACAGCTGAAAGCCTATTCCGTTAAAGTAAGTGCTTTGGACATTTTAAAAGTACTAACATTTTAATTATATATAACTGATTTCTAGTTGTGAAGGAGAGGAAACAGTACAATAGTCGCGAGTCAACAAGACTATATTGTCATTTTTTATTTTTTTGCTTTAGAAAATTGTTGTGATTTGTCAGTTTAATAGTATTATTAATAAAATAAAAACCAAGGTTAGATAAAATCTGGAGACCATATGGGGCGGAACAGAACCTATTTCGGTAACCGTTGTTGGTGAGGTCGGAGCGTAAACTTTGTGGTGAATTTTCAACGATTTTCACCGCTGCCGCCGCACTACATTGTTAATTAGGACTGACACTCCAGTCCAGCAGAGTCACAGATCTCCAGGTACATAGAAACGCTCGACACTAAAGCGTACTAAACACAATGAGCTGGTTGACTCCATCAATCAATGAGCATACTATTTATAAGCTGTAAAATCATCATATTTTACATATTTAACTAAACCTGGTTTTGCTCGCCGAATTTAAACAAACATTATGTTGGAATTATTCGTGAATGGTGTCAACACCCCGGTTACGCAAACAGAGAGTTTGCAAAAAAATATGTCAGACCAGGCTGAATCACTAACTGAAATCGTCTGGTTCGACTTAAGATTGCCTTTAAGTACAGTCAACAGCTTATTTGAGTACTACTAGTTGTCAAATTTTACTCGACTGATTTTAAACTTAAATTATTAGAAAAGTTAAAAGTTTACCGGAAAAATTGGAAATTGAGGAAAACTAAATACTTATCCTTTTCAGGATTCCGTACCTCAAAAGGATAAAACGGAACACTTATAAGATCGCTTTTTTGTCCGGCTATCTGTCTGTCCGTATGTGTGTCAAGACCCTTTATCTCGGGAACGCGTCTAGGTATCGAGTTGCAAATAAAACCATATACTCGGGTCTATAGTCCTTCAAAGCTGTGAAAAAACCAAACAACTAAGTTAACGTAATAAAAGATATAGTGTTTTATTTTCGCAAAAATACGTATATTTCGACACTCAAAGGAATCATAATTTATAGGGTACTTTCCCGTCGACCTAGAACTATGAAGTTTGGCAAGTATATTTTCTTATACTACAAAGACTATACATTATGTATAAATGTAATAAAACTATACATTTGTTATTAAATTTTGTAATTAAACTGCGAGACTCGATTTCTTAACTATCTATATAGCTACAAATTTGTACGGAACCCTCAGTTCAACGACGAACTACATTTAACGACGGTCATGACGCAGCCTTCATGTATTTATTATAAAGCAGCATATTTTATTTACCGCTTTTCAACCAATTTTGCAGCAAATCGGTGTGAATAATTACTGTCCAAATGAGTCAACACTAACAGCCAGTCCCGAACCTCCACTAATGATCTAAATTAGCCACCTGGATCAGCTGACCTAATGGAATCAAACGCACGCGTAATTAGCTGCTAATGTAGCATTGAGTTTGATCTTTGTTATAACTTTAATATATGAAGATAAAGGATTTTAGATATTCATACTATGTAAAGATTGCAAATCCAAGATAAACGTCGAAATAACGCATTATAAGTAAGAAATCTCAAAACGAAATTAACTGTTTGTTTAAAACGCATGCGTATACTTATCGTTAAGTAATCGCTAATTATTATCAATTATTGCTCTGAACGTTTTTGTACGTTTCGTTTCGTTTCGTATTTGTCATCTTTTTTAAAATAGAAAGCATTCATTTCAGCGCTGGTGAGCAGGTGACGCAGCATGCAAATTATTCGACATAAAAGTTTTAATAAAATGATGCGACGAAGCACCCTTGCCGAGACTAATGCCTAGGTCACCGCTTAACTCAGCTCCCGCAAATATAATTACCACTTGATATCCTACTACGGAAAGCGAACTCGTGTTATAGTCGCTTGCTAACTTTGCAGCTTAGTACCAAAGCTCTTGCACACCTACATCCGGCGGGTCAGCTTTTGTCTTGTTGCAAACTGGTTGAACTACCTGTTTCTGTTACATTCAAAATAGATTAAATTGGCTACTGAAAGCCAGAACCTACAACTAAATAATATAAAAAAAGAATTTCATTGGAAAACAATATAAAGTCAATCAATATTAAATTGACGTAGACGGTAGACGGACGACGGTAGTTAGTGATTTATCTGGCTGGAGGATACTCAAAAATAACTTATCCATGAATTGAAAATACTCTCGAATCTAGAATGATGCATGAAGTAGCAACGTCGCTCAGGGATACAGGGACACCTGATAATGCTCTTATGTGCTATTAGGTCGGAGCTCTGCTTGTCCCAAACTGCGGTATATTAATAAATCGCTCAAGTTTACGCTAATAGTTTAACTACTACGTTATTTAAATCCTCAACATTGAGACAAATTTATTTAGATTTTTCTATATATATTTTTTCAGTAAAGTGAAAAAGGCCATTAATTTATTAATACTTGGTAACGGAGCTTTTGTAATTTTTCTATGGATTTCATAAAGGCAACTCTCCCGACTCCTCGAAGAGTGACAAGAAGTGTTTTAGCGGCTGTTAAAAAGGTATTGGATATAGCATTACCTGCTTTAAGCTTTACGCTGTATTATTGCCCTCTACGTTGCTCTCTCAGCGTTGTTTCTCGTCGCCCTGTATCGATCCGACTCAAAGACCAAAATTTTCTAAGAAGCGGAATGACACGTAACTGCCATTTGTCCTATATACGCTGCGCTATAATCAAACTTCATCACCAAGTTCTGCAGACTGTTAATTGTATTTTGACCGTACTGGTTATAGGAAACGCCTGTTTGTTACTGTAGTCCTTTTGAAACTTAAACGAGTCTTGGCTTTTAATATCTCTTATGGCAGATGTTCAGGAAAACAACATATTTGTTTGCCAAATTGAGGGTGCTTGTATCGCTCACGAATTGCTAGGAATGATCCTTGTTTAAGCTGAGGATAGTCCGTTATTCTTTTGTTCAATCCCAGTAACTCCTTGTCCGCTTGTTGAGAATGTGTATATCCAGGAAACAGCTACAATAGCAAAAGCCTTATTTAGTGACGGCTCTGTGGCGTTGTTTGGAAACAACCGCCAACGCGACGCAATATCGGGTTGTTTCTGCTCGTACACATAACGCTAATTTGTTATAACAACCCCAGGTGCACTTGCACTTCTGTTAAAATTCCGAGCATAATACATTTTGCATTCTAATATCCAATTTGTCTTGTTGGATTGTAGCTTAATTATACAAAATTTTGCACATTGTATAATGTAGTTTGTGTATTGTAGGTACTTTGGGTAGGTAATTTTAAACGATAAGAGGACGATGAGTTTTTCTTATTACTTGATATGATTTTAAAGATTGTTAAGTTCTTGTACAGTTTAATTCTATTAACTCGAGTGGTTCTAAATCCCATTGTAAACATAAAATGTATGGCAAGGCAACCATAACTAATGTTGCTAGAAGTAAAAAAAATACACTGTATCTTACAACACATATCCTATTTACGACTGAATTTACTGCGATTAAAGGTTTTTTTTTAAGTAAATTAATGAAATTAGAGAATTACAAAAATTCTTTGTCTCACAAATAGTACAAGCTGATTTACTGTCAATAATAAGGCATAATTGTATTGATAATTTTTCTAATACATATTTTCCATTCACTAAAACTAGTATCGCTAAAAGTGTTTTAACTTTCATCCCTCCCACATATCTCTCGCTTCCTTTGTAAGTACAAAGACCTCGCCTCCCTCACTAAACCCTTTTCCTGCAGAGCTGCGCTAAGCGATGCTGTATAAAAAGTAATCCTATTGGTGGACTTTTCCTAGCGCATCTGGTGAAAACGTACCAACCTATGGTTTCCGTAGATATTTTTGTTTGCAACATCATCATCATGTCAGCCTATTGCAGTTCACTTCTGCTGCTGGACGTAAGCCTCCCCCAAACACAGCACGATCTCCCGCTTTTTTTAATTCATCTACTGCCAGATGCTGCTTGCCCCCCAGCTTGATGCTGTCCATCAAGCTGGGGGGCGTCCTACACTACGTTTGCCAAGACGTGATCTCCACTCGAGAACCCTTTTACTCCACCTTTTATCGGTTCTGCGACAAATGTGGGCCCACTGCCACTTCAGCTTGCTACATTTTAGAATTACGTCCATTACTTTGGTCTTCTACCGGATAACCTCGTTTCGGATTTTATCTCTTAACGAAAATTGTAAAATAATCAACCAATTTGCGAATAAATAAATAAAAAACTAGGTTAAAAATTAGGTTTGAAAAAAATTTCAATTAGACTTTTTTTCCAACCTAAGGGCCTGATTCGTGCCAGCAAGAAGTTTTGTCAAAAAAAAACTCAATCTGTATTTTTTTCGAATGTACTTCTGCAAATGATCCGTTTAAATTAAAGTCTCATCAAGTCAGCAGCAATCGGCGCGATCGACTGACGACATAATGAATTTGCTCGTATGTCGTGTAAACCGCGTGAGCTTCTAAGAACGCTTTCACGTTCAATTCATTCAATTAGTGTTGGTCTTAATTCGCCCTAATGGAAGATTCTAGTCTTGTTTAGTTCTAAGGTACGCCGCTAGTACCGCCGTACATACATAACTTGACTAAGACATTTTCTGTAAACTCTAACAAAATTGCACTTAAGTTAAAAAAAAACTCATAATCTTTAATGATGTCTTTACTTGAAAGGTTATAAATAAAACAGCTTAATATGTGGGGCGCACTAAAAGTTTCCGGAATAAATAATAAAAAATACTATAATGGTCAAAAAGACTGCACTGCAGTTGGCACTTTTACATACGATTGCAAAAAATTTGAAAACATTTGTGCCACTACGTGTTGTGTGTACGTTTTTCGCCTTCAAAGACTCGATTTGTCTGCCTGGTAGTGAGAGAACTAGAATTTTCATGGTGTAAGATGATACGGCGTGTACCGTTATTTTCTCGGAGTTTGACAATAATTTCTGGTGAAAACAAATGGTCTTGTACCAGTCGCTATTCCCGATACGTCGATTTTCTAAAGTAACAGCAGCCTCGTATCCTCAGTTTTATTTTTAAAAAAAAGGCAATCATCCGCTTCGAGGCACTTTTCACGCGCGCCACTTTGTATGGTTTCGACTCTTCTCGAAAGACCGATTGCTGCTTTGTCTTGGGATTGTAGCTGGCAAGTATATCATGGCACCAAATGATGCGGTCCGTTTTTTGACATCAATCAAATTGTGTTGGATCCATCAAGAACACAGTTTTCCCACACCCACTTGTATGTGTAGGATTGGCCTATGTCTAAAGATGTCCGGATCTTATGGTAGATCACATGTCTGTCTGTTTTGATCATAAGGCTTACAACATCAATGTTTTTGTTGTTCACAGCGGTGCACGGGCGACCTTCACGAATTCTATCATGGAGATCGACACGACCGCGTTTGAATTCTGCAAACCAGCTATAAATCGTCATCTTGCATGGTGTTCTTCGTCAAAAGCAGATTCATATTAAAGTTATTACTACAAATGTAGTAATAACTTTTTAGTTAGTATGACCTATGTATTAGTTAGTAGAATACTAAGAAGAAGAGTTGAATTGACTACAAAAACAATTATTTATTTACTCGTATTTATCTAACTGATCAAAGCAAATCGTTTGAAAAGTCAAACTCAATGCCATTCAATAATTCATACAAAGAAATGCTTTAAGACGATTGAATAAAAAACGTGATATAATAGTTTCTTTCTTGGCATAATAGGTAGGACATAGGATACTTTTTATCCCGTAATTAGGCACGTATCCTTTGGGAAAGGGCAGTTAAAATATGCCCTTAGTTGTAAATCATTCTTCTTTTTGTTAGAAAGGAGGAACAGTTAAGGTTGTCCCGTAAATATATCCAAGCTATCAGTTTTCAGGCGGACATACCCGCCTTTAAGGCGAGTATGTTCGCCTTTCGGCTTAGTATACCCTTTCCTGATAGATAACTCTTTATTGATATTTTGTTGCAATCTTACTCAATAATAGGTATTTATGATTTTTATTTAAGGGCGTCTACAAAAAAATATTTAACTATTGGAGCACGATTTATCCGCTTAAAACCAGCTAGAGACTATGGATTTATTTTAGAGACAGCAAGGCAAGAGGCTCAAGAAGGCAAAAATTGCATTCTTTAGATAAAACTTCAAATATTAATCCTAGAACATAGCCGCAATCATTCTTTGTCTAAACTCTAATATTTTGAGTATTTGTAAATTCATTCAAGTCACCATCTCATAATATTAGTTAAACATACATTGAGAACCTCATTCTTTAATTTATGTTGACTGCGACGAAAAGAAAAATGTGTGAGAAGGAAACATATCTGCAGGCTGTGTCCGTCTCTTTAAATGTCATCGAAGTCTAAACTCTCAAATATCTATTTATATTTTTTTTTTACAAATGCCTGCGAAAATGGGTTACATTGCAGTATAGCGTGCGTTCGCAGCGAGAGCATGTTTCTGGCATGAAACGTGCTCTCTCTGCGAAGCCAGAAGACGATCTAATTGTCCCAACGCGTTTTAAGTGTTCATTATTAAATTTAGACTAAATATTACATGAGAAGAATACTGATTGCGTCACCGTGAGACGTTGCATTGCGTGTCGTCTACTATACCGGTGTCAATATAAGTGATGTCTCCGGAATCGTCGCATGACGTCACGCGACGCCGATGTGGGAGCCTACGTGTGGCCCGCAAATTGTCACCCGACAAACACGCTGCTGCTATAAAATATGCAAGAAAACAGCCGTCACTATTGTCGACTTAATACTTGACTTGGAACTACTCATTGGGAAAATAATAGACCAAGCAAATGTTGAAATATTGAAAGCATAGTTAATTTAGCCCGGTCTTACAATTCAGGCTTCGTCGTCGTAATTGTCTTTGACCGCGAAAACTGGTGAACTTTAGTATCACTAAACCGTTTCATTTCATGGTTGATGGTCTGGGCCGGGTTCATCTCAAGGCCGATCGCGCGGCCCTCGCCCTGAGCTGCGTTCGAATACCGGGCAGACAGCGTAATAGCCGCTACAGAGAGATTGCTTTTTTATCGCCAAACATATCTGCAGTTGAGTGTACAAATCGCGTATGAAACTATATTCTATTTTGTGTGTTTTTATTTTATTTGAATAGTAGACGAGCTTGAAACAGATAAAAGGACATTATTTGGAAGGAACTTGTTATTTCCTTTATTATCTTTTAAATACGACCATTTGTTTAGGTGACAGAGTAATATCGTAAAATGAAATAAATATATAATTTCAAGGGCACAAAAAAATAACTAGAACCAGTACTAAAACCATGTTTTTAATTTCGCTAATATAGTAATTATTGTCACGCCAAGCCATCGGTATTTTAGAGTCAAATTAGTGTATTGACATTCCCTATTGTCTACTTGTACTCGGAAGTCAAAATAGGGTTTGGCAATTTAACCCACGGGACTTCATAGCGTTTTAATTTGTGGAATGCTACTTTTATGACCTTACAGCAGAAAAACTCCCGATTATCTTAAGGCAAGTAGTGCCTCTCAATAAACGACGCGTGTTAGTACGAATATTGCATGAAAACATAAAAATACGGTTAATATAACAGCCCGCAATGAAACTTGGCTGTTAAGACAATCGCTGCGTCTTTAGGTAGCGCAAATCGGGGAAAATAATAATTTCCGCATGGACGCAATTGTTTCATTAAAAAACCCTCTGCTCAGTTTATGGCTATCAAGTTGACCTGTCAATCGACGTTTCAACGAATTAAATGGGTGAAGTTTTGTTTAGTTTTTTTTTCTTAAAGTACAAACTTGAATAAAAAAAAATTATACCTAATGTAGATTTAGACAATTTGGACGACCGTTTGATGTAGTGGTTCGCGCTCTTCTTGCAAAAATATCACTATGCAGAGAACATTTCTTGGTATTTCCTAGAAAATAAATCTCTACTGCGAATACATTCACAGAATGTGAATGCGTTCCTGAAAACGCTTACAAGTTATTTATGGAAACCAATATAGAGTCAAATAGCGTCTCTGACAAATCTTTTCTGACAATTCTTTTGGGTGGCGTCTAACAGTAAATTACAAACACTTTCGGGCATGTTTATTTTGAAAAATTATTATAATACGTTATCATCAATCGCTTGTATTTTGTATCTCAGGCTCTTATCATTGAAATATGTAGGTACTTTATGTTTTATTTTTTTACATGCAGTAAAAGAATCTGTTTTAATAGGTGTCTCTGTTTCTAAAACGTTACTCCTTATAATAAAGTTAATGATTTCAGTTATTAAGGTTTAATGTTTTATACTGTTCGGAACTAATTTCGCAGATCGGAAACAAGAATAGGACGGCCAATCCGGACCGCCCCGGTGCGACAATCCAATACATCAAATTCGTATTCTACTCGTATTTATACCTACTCAGTTGGAAACATCCGACAACACACTGATTTATTTTGTTGTTCATAAATTGGAACTGCAAACGGTCTCATTTTAATACAATAACCTCTTTGACTGAGTCATATACTTACTACCCTTACTCTCTAACAGCACAAATAAAACACCTTATGTACGATCGCTAGCCTGTTGATTATTGGACAACAATACTAAGCTTGTCATATTTAATAGTTGGTAATATGTAAAATTAAATGCTAATACTTGCACTGAAAATAAATATGTAGGAGAAGTAGTTCTGAGCTTAGAGGTAGGTATTCGTCAAAATGGTTTTGCCCTTTAACCAGTGGTGGCCACATAGCTGCCACCATATTTTGAACTTTATGCTCTTGAAATAAGACTAAAACCAATGAAAATAAAAAAATGCCTACATCAGTTAAAAGGTTAAAATGGATTTTCTTTGCACATAGCGATCAAGAGAAGTTGTTATTAAAATGTTGAGGGCTCGAAACTATTTAAAAAAATTTGGGAACCTAGATTTAATTAATTAAATTAAAATTAAATGCAATATGGAATCTGCACATTCCCCGGGGCTATAACGTAGCCATTGTTTCGATTCCTTTAATCCAAATCATGCTCTATCTGTGAGAAAATTTCATCTGAACCCGTACATTGTTCGTATAACTTTAATGCGCGATTGAGTAACAAAGAATTTCACAAACTTTCAATAGAATTTATTGCTCAGCATTAACTCCATCATTCATTACTCTACTCGAAACGTATAAACAGATTATGTTAAAACTATGCAGATTGAAAATCGCCTTGTATTGGATAATGGTTCTGAGAGTCGGGAAGCAGCGCTACGGGAACTGTGCACTGTGCACCTAACTAAATGCAATTTCAATGAGATCCGCCAGGTATCACGAACGCCGTTCGCCGGTAATCCGAGTCGCGGCTAGAGGAAACAAACAACTAAATAGAACTCACTTACCAATGAAACTCAATACTAGTATTTTTGATACACTACAGATTAAAACAATCTCTATCTACACTAGAGTGTGGGCGCACATCGATGTTTACGTCAATAAGTTTGTCGTTTGTACTTTACATTTGTATATGAAAATATTTTTACATATTTTGATGTAACTACTAACTACTACAAATTTACAGTTTTCGGAATTTTTCCTTCACCTTACTTGTAAGACATTGCTACTTGCTTTTAATGATTCTAGGTCAGCGGAAAGTATCCTAAAGGTTTTGATTCCCTTGCGCCTCAAAAATGCGCCATAGACAGCCGTATTTTTTGATTGCGTTGATTTAGAAGTTTGATGTTTTCACATCGCAATGGATTGCAGACCTGAGTATTTGATATTAAATTCAACTTGATACCTGCACGCGTTCTTGGTAAAAACTTAAAAAGGGTCTTGACAGACAGACGGACGACAAAGTGATCCTATTAGGGTTCCTTTTTATTTTGTGAGTTACGGAACCCTAAAAATGATTTAATGTGATCTAAAAAATCGAAAAACAAAACTGCACTACTGTGCAGTTGCAGAAATGTAAACCTATATAAAAAACAAATAAACTGCCAGTTATTGACGGCTTGAACTTTATCCAGGAAACGGCTTATTTTTCAGTCAAGCATGGAATGGAACATAAGCTCAATTGCATATAGGCTAGCATAATATCTTCCTAACGTCAAGACAAAGGTAGATAAATTTACTACTTTAATAATAATTTCGTTTGCACCGAAATATAAAAAGTCGCTCCACTGAGTCTGAGTGCGCCACATACGGTGCACACACACACACTCAAGACTACACATGGCCTGGATCTTGAAAGTTGCAATTAGCCGAGTTAAGCCACGTCACAAGGCAACCAAAATTGAGGACAACACAATAAAATACTACCAAAGAATTATAATGAAGTTAACAACCTACCTACTAACAAGTTAACAACTCGCGGAAAAATAAATCAAGAAACTCGGCAACTCAAGTGAAAAGAAACTACGGCTTCATAGTCCTGAATTTGGTGTTGTGCTGCAAAGCCTCGGGACTCGTAAGGAAAATCTGATGGTATGAATATAGCTGTGGCCAAATGTGACGACATAGTTTGTCAAACAAGAACAAGAACTAGGTACTTACTTCTTGTGTTTCGCAGCAATTTTAAAATACACTGGGTTGAGTAATGGGTTTGTATTTTGGTAATTTCACCACTGAGTGACAGCTCTTTATATACTTAGCAGTGTAGTACGGATTGCAGAACTTTAATTTAAAATAAATATTGAAATTAAAGTGATAAAATATATAATACAATCCTTTGATTGGTAGTGGAAGTATATGCATTTATTTAAAAATATATTTTATGTGATTTGACAGCGGTTACTGACAGTTTGATACGATGGATACTGACGAGACGACTGCAATGATAAATTAAGAAGGCAGTAGGTACCTACGGATTGCGTTATATTTCCTTGTATAATTTTGAGCTCCTTGGTGTTTGAGGTACTACATTTTTACTCATCAAAGTAACAGAACTCACTTAAGTATAGCATTTTATAAACCAGATGAGGATATATAATATAGTGTCTTTCGAAATTATCAATATAACATAATGTTATAAATATCTACGTATGTTTAAACACAGATATGAATTACTTATTTATTAAACATTACATTTAAATTTAAATTAGGCACAAAAGCTTAATAACTATATCAGCAATAAGCGTCGTTAATTGTTCACAAAAGTTTTATAAATAAATATCTACCACATGCTTCGTCATGGAACTTTACTACAATAGATTTCCACGAAACGCCCTGTCCGATCCAAAGGTCCCGGGATATAATGTTAGCAGCATTGCCTCGTTGAATAGCTATGGAGACCTGCTGAACCAACAAAGACCCAGAGCCTCATTACCATTATCCCTAAATCGTCGTCCCAACTCCTTGTGCATCACATTGCATCCAGGGCCCTATGATTCGATTCGCCCGTCTCTAAGTCTAAGTCTTGGTAAACCATAATAATATTAGCATCGGAAGTACGGGGCATAATAACGGCTCTGCAAAACACAATTTAATTATAGGACATGGTTCTTTTGTTGGCCACCGTAAGTTAAGCAGATCCGATGTGAAGTCATGTTGGGTTTCCATTTAATACTGCTTGCATCCTATTTGGACTTGTACCTGTTCAAGCCTTCATCTTAACTAAAATTTAATATATTAAAATTGGTATAGCTTCTCAAAAATATCTATTAACTTAATGTAGCTATGTGCCGTGTGGGGACGGCCGTAAGGTCTAACTTTTTTCTAGGTACCCCTAAGTTATACTTAGTCGAAATATAAAATACAAACAATGAATATAAAATGAGTAGATACAGCTGCCATAGAATTCCTAAATACTAAATTTGAATTAAAATGCAAATACGCCATTGCGAGAGAGGTATGAATCATGGTTGTGTAGAGAATGGTTCGCTATAAGCGCATATGCGGATGAAACGTTAACGAGAGCCCTAAACCAAATGCACTTCATTAGAGGTCGCCGTCAATCACATACACTACACACGACGTTCTGTAATTAACCTGAAACACAAATTGTTGTTCCAAATTAAAAAAAACACTTTACTAAGAAGAAATAAATGAGGCTTGGTATTTATTAGGGTTTAGGTTTAGGAATCAATAAAGGTGGTTGGTTTCGTTAATAATTAATTCTTAATTAAGTTAGTGGACTGGGACTGCGATGAACAAACATAAACATGTTAACTTTAATTCCCAAAATAATACCTATGTTAACAAGCATCAGCCTACACTAGAATGAAATACAATGCTGAATTGAAATAGACCATCTAACGAATACTATGTAATAATGAAAACTAGTAGTTATGGTGCATAAAGTTTGCGTTTATTCGAATCATTGATTAAACTGAGTTCAGTGATTAATCTGATGTAATCAAGATATTGCCTGGCTAATGCAAGCTCTATTTCAAATTAACGTGAGTGCAAATGACGTTGAGGTTTGATTAAACACGTCATTAATATCACGATGATTACGGTCTGAGTATGTAGTTCTGGCTGTCTGAGACACCTGTCCTATAGAGATCTCGCATATCTAGGTGGATAACAAATCGTAAGTGACGGCAATCTACCAACGTTTCGTCGTTTGTGGCGCAATACTTTCTTTGAAAAATGATAAAATGTTGGTTCAGCCAGCCAGAATTTCACCTTTTCAGACACTTTCGATTGCAACTTCTAAAGGGTTTTAGGGCCCCGTTTCTTAACAAAAGGATGGTGACGCGATACGTGACGGCATCCAAAGTGATTTGATCCATTATGATGCAAAACACTTCGAGAAATCTTAAAAAACGTGTGTCTAGCCAGCCATATATCGGGCTGGCTAAACCATTTTATTTTTCTCGATATTAAACGAAATATCACATTTTTGACCGATCTTTATGTATAAAAGTCTTGAGACGCGACATGTGACGGCTTTCGACCAGATTTGAACCTCCGTGACGCACGCGTGTAGGAGTTATTTTAAAAAAACTTAATCTTTCAGCTGGAATTTTCTGGCTGTCTGAACCACCATTTACTATCAAGGCTCTAAACGGGGCCCTAAAACCCTATAGAAGCTGCAATCGAAAGTGTCTGAAAAGGTGAAATTCTGGCTGGCTGAACCAACATTTTATCATTTTTCAAAGAAAGTATTGCGTCACAAACAACGAAACCTTGGTAGATTGCTGTCACTTACGATTTATTATCCACCTAGATATGCAAGATCTCTGTAGGACATGTGTCTCAGACAGCCAGAACTACATGTCTGAGCGGAGAGATTGCCGAGAGAGAAGAAAAACACACACACACGTGCATTTACGTAGCAGTTTTACAGAAACATTACTATGCAACATTTCTCCTAGTCATTATAATTATATATATCATAACTGACGATTTAATTTTATCATGTTTTAATTACATTGAATGTTAATTTTGTATCAATTAATTGCCTCGCGAACCCTGTCCAAACCAAAATGCACGCTGTATTTTGAACATTTTAATAATTTGTTTAAATCAGTATATTCTCAGAAAGCAATTTCGAATTCATTAATTCGAGCAGGCACATCTTAAATGCTTAGTGCAGTAATTTTTTGAATTCCGTTTATATACTTCCTTTGAATATTATTTTATCGTCCGACCCATCCGTGAAATAACAACCAACATATAAATTTTGAAAAGAAGGGAGGGTAAAAAATATATGCATAATCGTAAAATAATTATACACTTGTTATTTTTTAGCTTATACACTACTACATGCATTAAATATTATACAATGATTATGTTCTCTCAGGTAGAAATGGTCGCTTAGATGCGCCTTAAATGACAGGAAAGCTCTAGAACAATATTATTTCTGCAAACTGCCAACTCTGTGGAGCAGAGTTAGAGCCGAGATTAAAGCTTCCGGAGAACAGCAGGTCGGCTATGGTGAAGTCGGTAAATAATAATCTGGTTTGTCGTAATAATCACAATTTCTTTTTAAAGCCTATTACGGCTGTGAATATTATTTTATTTGTCTTGTCGCTGCAGTTTAACGCTGCGGCAGCGCGCTCTATTGTGCCGTTATGGAACTGTCATACGTTTCCGTGGCATTGACAGCCATAGTGGCCATGGCGCTGGTTACACTTCATTGACAATCGCCGGTCGCTTGTTTCCTTAATGTTCGAATGCCGCGATATGTGCACATTACATATTGTGTTGCTGATTCAATGCATGGCTGACGAACGCAAGGCTCTTTACCGTTTTATCTTTACGTTTCCACGAGACACATTGAATAGTATGCTCGTTTTGAGAAATAGCTTCTTAATAAAAAAATCTATGTCTTTTATTTTTATTGTTTTTATTCAGTAAATAATAAATTGATATGCACTAGACAACAAACTAATTACCAGTAAGTATTTTTATTTCCTAAAATGTATGACGGTTTATGCAGAACATCTTGCATGTATGCGGCCACTGCGGCCAGGCGACAATACGTGTCCAAACCTACCTAATGAACGAACATGGAATCAATCAGTGGTACAAACTAATTTAGTGTTCCATACAGCTACATCAAAATATCTGTTTGTTGGCTATGATTTCCGATATGAGAGGAGTAATATTTGTCGGAAATAATAATTATTTAGTAGTACCTTACCTACGTTCTATATCTCTTGTTGGATGGTTGTTGATAAGGTTTAGGTCTTTTATTTTTATGTAGATTTCCAAGTAAAAACAATCAATCTTACCTGTTAAAGACCTGAATCCTAGACTAGAACACACTCGCGACTAATTGTAATTAAACTTCAATTAAAACTAAGTTCGTTAAGCATTAATTATTATCGAACCTCGTTCGGGTTCAACATTACTATCTATACACGTGTAGATTTTGCTGAAATAGCTAACTGATTTAAACAATATAATTTAATTGACAATCTACACTTTGAAAATGTCTTATCATCCCATCGAACGGGTTTAATTGCAGTTCATTTGTAATGAATCAAGTTTTTGTTCTCTCTGTCTGTCGGAGTTGGAACCGGAGCGGTTTCTAGTAATCCGAAAGTTTCGACTGCACCCGGCCGCGACACAAAAAGTTCCTGGTCTAGGCGAGTTTCGTTGATTTCCACTTTGCCGCAGTCAGGCCCACCATAAATAGTACTACTATGCCGCCAACACTTTCAACTACTTCTCGATATCTCGAGAATAGTTAGCACTTCTTAAAATGTAGTAGACTTCTTTATGTGCAATCGCTGTTATTTTCAATTTCTTTTTCCGTGAGTTATTAGCAATCGAATCACTTCCCGAGCACACTTTCAAGTGTTGATATTTTAGACACGTTCTTACCTACCTACAAAAACCGCATAAAACAATTACTTTACTGCTAAGACTATTAAAAAGAAGAAAAATTGGAAACTCCCTAGTTTTAACACTAACTAACTTCGTTTCATATGAAAAAAATATTATAATACACACGCTAGTAAATTATTGAAAGGTTTATTGGATTGTTACAGTAATAATCTAAGTGTCTAAAAAGTACCTATTCTCTACAGAGAATACTAAACAATACATTATTACATATCGTGTATTATACTAAAACCTAAAAATTGTTCAAGATGATATTTCGTTTTGACTGGTATTTATTGCTCTACTTGACTTTCATCGCATCTGTAGTACTCTCCTGTTACCTTAAATACAAATCTTTTAGAGGTTTTCCCAAATTGTTCGCCACTATCCTCTGAAAAGGACACGACACGAATGAATGGAAATGGCAAGTGCACAAGGCACTAGTGCACGAAGATACAACGTGCACACAATAACAATAACGCCATTCGCTTTTGAGCTGAATGTCTATTATTCAGGACCATGGTTCAATTTTACACTCTCTAAACACCGCCACGCGCGTCGGTTTTCTTTTATTTCTCAGGCGTTTCTGTTCTCATTTAACCTGATTAAGAAACTTTGTTAGCTAAGTTACGTATTTCTTGCACTTAAACAGTGCAACAACGGCACATATCGGTACATTTATTACAAATTCAATGTAAACCGAATAGTCCGTTTAAACACTTTAAATGCCATTGTTAAGTGGAAGACGTAGTAACGCGACGAGATCTTAATGGACAATTAAATGCAACAATAATGTTTCTAGTGGTCCGTGCTGAATAGCTGCAGGCGCCTTACGTGACTGGCATCTGATGCTCGCTGGCTGGCGGCGTCCAACATGCCAAATGAGAATGGTTTAACCTTTTTACGCTTTGACTGTAAATTGCTTCTCTCCTGCTGCAGTACTTTGTCGCTAATGAATTGAAATTGAGGTCGCATGTATCGAATGTGCGCGGCGGAAAATCATCCGCGACCTGAATTCCTAGCGTAACTTTGATGTCCCAATAAAGACGTTGCTTCAAGTTAGAGCCGCATTATCCGGCGTGCCGTCTACAGAGAGTGATTCTTCGACACGATTCTTTCAGCGAGCCACTTTTGTGGTTTTAGTTTAACGATGGAACCGGGAATTGGCACACTTTGTTCGCTGCCCGTGATTAGAAGTGACATACAGGATCATTAGGTATTTCGGAAATGACTCGTATGTTTGTAAAATTGAATGTGAAATCATTTGCAATTCGTCAACACCTTAGATATGCAGTATTGTATCTAACATCAGATGCAAATGCAGTTATTAGTATGCAAGGGCACGCCCCGTTGCTCTGGAGCTCCCGTCAACTCGGATCGGCATTGAAATAACACTCACTGTTCTTACCTTCGGGTTTTATCGTAAAACTATTTCGGTGTACGGACACTCGACTGTTGAATGCAGATAAATCACTTAGTTATTTTTTCCATCGCATTTGGAAACATCTCAAAATAAAATTTCATTCATTTATTGGCGTTTGTGACGTAGGCGGTGTTGTAAGATAATTGTAAACATGTGATAATTGTAAAGATGTAATATGTAGGTAGTAAAACCATCAAAGCAAATTGCAGGCTTGAATTATGTTAATATGAGCTCGTATTTTGTCCGTAAGCACCTTATTACGAGAATCATACCTTTGACAACATTCAGCTTGTTTATACTAAAAATACATGACAAAATCCTTTAGAAAGTTTTTTATAAATCTAAGGAAATGTATTCGCCTCGCTATAACCAAAACAGCGGAATAAAAACGCTTTATATTTGAAAATAAAAAGTTAATCGAATCCTGAAAATAAGACTATTTACCTTATTAGCTTTCTTCTAAATACAATTTGTTTAAAATTACTGCGCCAAATTTCAAGCCTCAAATTTGTCAAAGTAAAACTAGTGTTCGCTTTGTTTGAGTTATATCACGTTTTAAAAGAAACTACTCAAATAATTTATTACATTAATATAATCATTCCTCTTGTCATGATTTTACTTACTTTTTAAAGACTTAAAATTTTCGAATACAAGTCTTTTTAGTTTCAAGTCTTTTCGATTTTTCGACGATTTTTTCGAATAGTAAATAAAAAATCTTTGGAATTTGAAAATTAGTAATCTTTCAGATATCTTCTATTAAGTATAAAGTTTTAAAAGATATTATTATACTATTTCTGTAGAGTTCACTCGTAGAGTGTTCTGCTCGGCGGTATTGTAAACAGAACGGTGTTTCAGGGCAAATGTAGTCTATAGCCGATAAACTGTGTCAAAATCGAGGGCATATTACGCGCGACGTCATTAAACGGGAGTGTCCGTGATCGTTAACCAGTTGGGCATTACAGCCGGGCAGATCTGGGCATAATTCACTGGCATCGCGTCAGGTGGTGACAGCCGTTAAACCCTGTTATCGCTTTCCTGAAGAATCAAACTGGTCAGATTTGTGTTTTTTGCAAGTAGGTAAACCAAAACGTTACCTCGCCCACGCGTCGTTGGTTTTAATTTATAATTGAAATATACCTTGCACTCTAGATAAACTTATCTTCAATAAAATAAATTCATTGTACCTGTCAAACACGATGCGATCAGAAATTATTTTGCGACTAATTGCAACCACATGGTAGGGGTATGAGGTTTTCCGGGTCAGCTAGCGTCTAATAAAATGTAAAATTGTGTTAATCAGGCAGAGCCGAATGTCAGTTCTAGGCATCCCGATTCGAAGTTTTTTCATTGTAATGGAATGTAATTATGGAAAATAACCTATTTTCACCCGTTCTACCTGGAGCTTGTTTTTGCATAGTGTATATCTCTAGGAACGTGAGGTTCATGCTTCTGGTAGATTATTGTTTTTGAGTATTCTTGGAATACTCAAATATCAGAACACCACTGCCAGCTTACACGTGTCACTAAATAAAATAGAGTTTTACTATAACGTTTAGCACTTGAGAGAGTATTATTGTCAAAGGCCTTAGCCAGTTTGAAAAATCTACTATGACAACAAACAATAAGAACTAAGGTTATACTTCCAAAATCTACGACGACAAACAATATTATACTTCCATTCCATTGGAATCGACCTATTGCCAACGCCTATTGCATTCTGTCTCTAAGATTCCAACAGTTTTTTTTTATTATTAAAAAAACATCAGTACTCCGTAGTCTATTAATAAAGTTTTTGAATGGTCGAGATAAATCACAAAAGCCTTTAGAGCATCTTGCTTGTATGCTTTATGAGTGCAACTCAAGTCTAGCATTAGTTGCGTCCTTTGTTGAAAGCAAACTGTTTAGCATGTCAACAGAAGATTTACTTGAGTTTTAATTATAGAGGTAGTAAAAATATTCGGAATCTAATTAACTTTAAACGTTCAAAAACTGACGTGAAATAAACCTCTAAAACTTTAAAGTCATGTAACACAATATTTGGGGTAGCGGACAAGTGAAGGTTTTAATCGCTACACCTATCGGTCAGACGATTTTGACGGTGCAATTATATTGTACGCCGCGCCAGCTGCATTTTACCCTTTATTGCAGTAGCATGACGAAATAAAAAACTCGCCCTAAATACAGTGACAAATTCCCCGTGTATTTTTCCTAGTTTATTTCGTTCTTTTGAGCGTTGTTTTCCCAGAGTTTAAAGATAAGTGGGAATAGTCGTGAAACTTGCGGAGCATGAATGTGTATTGGAAAACGTTTGTACGTTTCATGTTGTTGGATTTGTTAAGGCTGCGAATTGTTACTGAAACTAATACAATGAAATTGCAATACCATTTCCCTTATTAACATAATTATGCATTTAAGGGCCACTCTTGCAGGTGGAGTATTCTCATTCCTTTTAACGCTCCTGTACCCAAAAAGTATTTTTTTATGCCTACGCTGTCTGCTTTGTTCGTCCGTCTATCGGACCAACTGCAACCGTCCTATATAGGACCGTGTCCTTCAAACCGTAATAGGTATCCGGTTAAATTTTTCAAAAAATAATATGTGAATAGTAGAGCTGGTTGGAGTAAGGATAAACACAAGGGCCCCAAACAAGAGCGGAAATAGCCCAGATACTGTATAGGTATACACATAGTTAGTTTATGTTGTTTTTGGCACATAAATATATACATATTGTGAAAAAGACGAATATATTATATAAAAGAATATAAAACGTAAGGTGGTGCGTAACGTTTCGGTTCGCGCCCTTGGCTTGTTTTTGTAAACGACAGCTATGGAAAATATAAAAGAATACATCATATTTTGAGATCCTTATCTTACCCTTAAGCTGGCGTAAACTACCCCTTAACTAGTGGTATGATGAGTTAACCGGATGACGCTGCGTTTTTACAGCAAATTCATCGATAGGCGCAACCCTAATTTATCGAATTTCCTTAGAAAGATGGCATCATTAAATTTGTTCTTGCCGCTAGCTGCAGGCCCCGTGGTTTAAAAAATATTTCACAACAGTTTTACGGGCGAGGGAGTTTGAAGCGACTAGGCAATAAGCTTCCTGATCGGATTATGAACTACAAAGCCAAATACCCAAGACGTTACTAGACTTGCCTCAAAACCTACAGTATGTAGGGATTTATGGAGCAATAACGCATTTTGTTTTTAATATCGTATACCGCGCTCATTCTAAGGTTTTACAAAATTGCTTCTCGCGCGATATACCTGTAGCAAAGTAGAACGACTCTGAAAGGAAACCGTTTCGTAAAGGCAGTATAAATTTAGACGTTTATTGCTTTTCTTAAGTTTGAAACATTCAACAAACACATTTCAGCAAGTTTCAAATGCTTATTAAGGAAAGTAGAAAGATCGGTTTCGCCAGTTAAACATTATTTCTGAAAAACAATAGAACAATTAAAAAATAACTACAAAGAAGTCACGTTGTCCTAGCTGGCCGCAACACGAAATTATATTATGTTTTTCAAAAGTGTATTGTTTTAACTTTCAGTTTCAAAGATTTTTTGGTTTCTCGTACAATAAAAACTTTTCGTGTTGCCAAATTGTTATTTACGTAGCTACAATAACGTTTTGAAACACAGAAATCTGCCGGTCATAAAACAAATGCCAAGCATTTAAAGGACCATAAATATTTTTGGCTAAGA
The DNA here is from genome assembly GCA_963576865.1 of Anania hortulata. Classification (NCBI taxonomy): domain Eukaryota; kingdom Metazoa; phylum Arthropoda; class Insecta; order Lepidoptera; family Crambidae; genus Anania; species Anania hortulata. The sequence goes on along the minus strand of OY756387.1, from coordinate 21,951,327 downwards.
AACGGTTCCCTTTAGTAAGTGTTATCATTGCCTAACAGGCAAGTAGCCATATTTACATATTATCCCTTTCAGTCCTTTATAAGCTATATTGCATTAAAACTCCAAATTTCTAGAATTTGCAACCAAAAATGTTCTAATTCTATTTAAGGGAAGTGTATTTTTAATTAAACATTACTTTGCATTTATTTCGCTGCTTTTAGTTCCAGCTGATTTTAATTAATGAGTTTCAGACCCACAGAATTATAGTATAGATTCGAATATTATGAAAGTAATTTAGACAGCGAGTTGCTCAAAGATTTTGGAATCCCCAACGGTAAAGACTTATTTGCTCGTACATTCATAAATAAATTATCTTCTTTTTATCACGGTGTTTACTTTGTAAAACGAATTTCGGCATTTTGGCTCCACATATCACACGCACTCATGCAGTATCTTCATGCATAGTGAGCGAAAGAGATGCTTTATTTTGAATATCCAAGTAGACTTTTCAAACTTATAATTACTTTTTACTGAAATTTTGAAAGTTATTTTATTACAATATCTTGAAACTGAACTACTGAGTAAAATCGATGATATTTTTACGATATTTTACTCTGCTTATTCTGCGTCTGCCCATTTACGAAATTGATTAGACATATCGCTTAAGATATCTATTTTGTATTAATATCGCTTAAGATATCTATTTTGTATGGTTAGTTAGCCTAATACTACTAATTCTACGTCATGTTTCTCATCTTCTTCTCTTTAAAAACAAATATTGTTTGTTTGTTCGAAATCTATGCGTTCCTAAACCATCCCCGGATTGCGATGAGATTAGTTGGCCAAGTTTCTAAATAAAATTGTTTTTTTTTTAATTGAAATTGAATTATCTTGTTGGCTGCTTAGCGGTTGCCTGAGACTGCGTTATAATAAAATGTAATTATTGTCTTGTTTTGCAGGGCTAGGGGGTTGAAGACCACGCGTAAAAGTTCGACCTTTTTAGTTAGAAATTTCCCAATTTTTATCGAAACATTTAAACAAGTTAAATTTTCTAGAAGATTCTAAAAACGCTAACAAAACACTTTTTTATCTATTTCGTCGGCTGGGTCTGATCTCGCGGCCCACGGAACACAGTCCGACATCTTAGCCGTTCGGCCAACGGCCATTAAAACGATATTAGTGAATCAGGATACTTTTTATTTTAGCCATGCAATTGTTGGTTACGCGTCTAAATTTAGTTTCAGGAATGTTGCACTGCAGTTATGGTCAGTTGTGTTGTGGTTTCTGATTGCATATAAGTAGTTTCTGTGTAAATTGAAAACTTCTACATTTCGTAGTAAATTTCATGTACTAGTACGTTCTACTATTTGCATTGTTCACAAACCACTGAAACTTTTTCGTCGTGATTGAATATTGGCCCGGAAATACTATCGTGATACTTTTAGGCTAAGTGCGGTTAAGCGTCCACTGTACCACGCTGTACTGTGCTGTACTGTACCACAAATGATTTAAATTGACCTATTTATCTTTATTTTTGAAGTATTAGTTCTCACTATTTTAAAGGTTTTTACATGACTAACTTAACAGATTTTGATCCAGGCTAGTATAAAGTAATATTGTTATCTATATATATAAAAATGAATTGCTGTTGTTCGTTTGTCTCGCTAAAACTTGAGAATGGCTAGACCGATTTGGCTAATTTTGATCTCGAAATATTTGTGGAAGTTCAGGGAAGGTTCAAAAGATGAGAAAATATTAAAAAATTCAAGGAAAGTAGTAAAGCAACTATTTTATTTTCCCATACAAACTGTACCTGTCAAACGAGATGCGGAACGAAGTTCGCTGGGTCAGCTAGTTAGTACTCGTAGTAGTAGTAGTAGTAGAAATAGAAGTTTGACATAATTATTGTGGTTAGTAAATGATTGCAGCTGTTTCTCCTGCTACAATCTAATTGTGTGTGTAATAAAAAACTCTTTCTTTATATTTCTATTGTGAACATATATTTATAATCTGTAAAGAAAATAAATATTTTTTTTGTTATACTGGAACTAGCGATGGGCGACGGAGGATATTTATTTAAGTATATATTTAAAGACAACAAACAAAGTATATAACATACATTGATAGTAATACAGCTTATAAATAAATTACAAGGTGTTGCCTTAATTAAAACTGCCTCGACATGCATAAAAGTATCCTTGTTGGAAAATGACTTAAACTATCATAACTATTTTAATGCTATGTTTACAACGTTAGCATTTCACACGTAGGAGGTCACGCATAATGTGGACAGACGACCTGGTAAAGGTTCAACCTGCCAATCTGGAAGTCATTGGGGGAAAAACACAGATAATAGTACAGTGGTGCATTATTTAATTCAGATAAGGTTAAATTTACGTAGTAAATAAGACACATCAATATTAGCACCGACGGAACGTGGCAATTTACGAAATTGTGACTAATTCTGTTGATGAATGATGAAAATTAAATGACCTTACCTCTTGCCATGAACGGCAAATACTTAGATGTTCGAGCCAGTGTGTACAGTGTAAGGAACTTTGTAGTTTAGCTGCTTTAGAAAATTAGGGCAATTATTATGATCATTAATTATTATATTTATACAAAAATTAACTCTTCAGTATGTTCCTACGATTTGCCAGACAAGTTTGAAATTTTTCAATCGTGAGTTGTTAACTTATTGTGGTCTGATAAATGTCAGAGAAACGATTTTTATTTTAATAGAATATTAGATAAGCCAATATGGGATGGAGAGGAACATAGGCCTCCCCTATGTTCAGTCATGGACTTCCTATGGCTGAAATGATGATGAATACGGGACGTCACGCTAGATTGACATTATTTTATGTCATTGGTCATTTGTCCAGGTCCTCTGTATTTCCCTTAAAAGGACCTTTTACGATGTTCGTACTGATATGAATTTATAAATTTAGAAATAATTAAAAACGAAAAAAAAATGCGAACTGAAAAATTCCAACTCAGAAAATGAGCAACAAGGAAATTTAACTTTTTTAAATAGGTACCTACTATCTTGTCGCTTATACCAAATCTATACTGGAAAAATACGAAAACGAAATTCGCATCAAAGAAAAAAGCTTATGGGGAAAATCATCTCAACTGATCCTACCGCAAAATTTTATAACGCCAATTCGTAGTTCGTTCTGACATATTATGCAGACAAAAGGAACAGAATTTCAATGCAAGATGTGTCGCAACAATTTACAATGCCAACAGTCAGCCTCTGGAATAAGTTTGGGCTCTATTCTAACTCGTTGAATACGTATTCCGTTTCAGCGCGGTATTGTTCGCAGTCATGGGTTTTCTATCTTGATAACTGTAATCTACGCAAGGTCTCACTAACATTGATTTAACAATTTAAGGATTTGTAAAAAAAAGTTTTTTAAATAAATATAAATGGCAAGGCTAAGTGAAAACGTTGCTTAACTCTGAATGTCATGTCTTGTCATATAATACCATAGAAGGATAATTCGGTACCTACGGCGATTCTAAATTTGAAGGAACTTTACAGTTTGTTTACACAGAGACGCACACCACTATAAAAGAGGGTTGCTCATAATAGTAGTTCTCCCCAAACTTGGGGAAAATTAAATAAAAACAATGCCTACATCTAGATTGTCATGTGCACGACGTAAATATTTTATTACTATTTTACTGTTGTGAAATCCTTAAAACAAAAAGATGTGAATGTTTTGATTTTAACAAGTGATGTTCATTTAAGCTTTTCAACTTATTAATGTTTTCAAGTATTTATAATATTTAAATTACACTTCACTTTTTCCTAGAGACACGTTCCGAGCGGATTGACATTTAACATTACGGAGTTGTCAGGCGTTTGGAGCCTGCTGCGGCTCCAATTTAGTTGCTTCAAATTTTGCGTGCGTATTGGGTATCTAGTGTCAATAGACACAGCGTCAAAAATCTTTGTCTTGTGTAATTTTTTTTCCAAGTATTTCCACGAACATTGGGAAATTAAAAACGGCCTGCACTGCAATACGTTTATATAGGTACGTACGCCTGACGTCTAACAAGACCGGGCGCATATTATCGAAAGCTTCTAATAGAAGCGGACTGGATCGAACTGTCACAAATCCCGCACATTATCAGGTTAGGCGATTCGGCGCCAGTTGTGGCTGAGTGCTCCTCCGCCACGACACACCTCTCCGCCTTTTGATGTTCGCACAGAGATGTTAAAGATGGCGACACGTATTTGCTATTGTCACTATTGTTTAGTGTATTTAAGAAGAAAGTCATTGTTTATATTTTCTCCTAAGCTAGGTCCTGCTGTATTTTATTTTGATAGTGTTTACTATCCATCCACGTCATTCCATATGCACGGATATTTTTCTACTTCTCCTATAAAATATTTAGAATAATAATAATAGGAAAAGAATACGTTTTTTCAAAACACACTAAAAAATAAAAATAAATAACTTGAATAAGTTAATACGAATTAAAAATACATTGCGTAAACTATTATAGAATATTATTTGCGGTCGACCTTTAGAGTGTGTTTGGTCACGAGCTAGCATTATTAAAAGCATACATTTTCCTATTTTTCCTTCTAACCTAACCTAACCTAACCTAACCAAACCACCGGCGTTTGAAGTCCATAACCCTCCCTTTTGATATGGCCGTCTGAACCTCTTTCTTTTTTGAATCGGTTGTATTTAAGGCTAAAAAATGGAGAACCTCCTCCTTTTTTGTATTCGGTTAACAAAAGTAAACTTCGGGCAACTCTACTTTCATATTTGACATTTTGCAACAAGAAGCGCGTGTACAGCATAAGGCGACGTCTGCCAAACTGACACAAATTTCTGATAATATACGTGTCGCGGTAACGTCGAACATAGCCGTGAAAGAGTAAATAGCTAAATAGTAAAGAGTAACGCTGCTGTATATCCCAGCAGCAACCAGCTAGTTCACACTAAGCCTGATAGTATACATTTTATGCCAGGCGACACACTTAAACACTGAGCGGACGCCATTGTTCTTAATATTCCTCTATATATTTCCCGGCTATGCTACTCTCTAAGTTGAACACATCGCTACCGCGCTGCGCTGACAACTGACAACTATTCTCTGCATCTGGCGAAGATGCGGCAACAACGGCTTAAATCGTAACTCATCAACTCATCTAGTCAATAAATAGATTTTTTTTCCGTATTCAGCATCGACAAACTGGATGACACTATTTCAGTGTTGGAACGACCAACTTAGTGATTATATTCTCTTTGGGAACAATGTTCGACTGTATTTTATTTATATATTGACCTGCTTTTGAGATCTACCTGTATGTCGGTGCGTCTCACCATAGCAGCTTTTTTGGTTGGCCTGCTTTTGCTCGCTTTCTGACAAAGATAAGTTGTGTGTAAGGTTCTTCAAATTGTCGCAAATTTCTTACTCTGTTCAGGAATGTAATACTCACGTAATCCTCGCCGGGCGTTTCAGTACTCTGCCCCCGAGCGCTTAGTACGCTAGCTGGCCACTTTGATCGGTAAAAATAGCTGGACTTATATTATTCCAGGTGGAAGCAATCGAATATTGGGGACAGGTTTCCGTCTGAACTTAGTGGGCGGTGAACCTGATTTAGGGTCGAGATGTCTAATCTTCTCGAGGTTTTAGGATGTTAATTAAGGATATAGAATTTAATAATGTTTTGTATTTTGAACAATAAGAATCGAATATCAAATGTTCATATCATACTTTCATGATTTATGGTTCTTATTGTTCTTTTGACAGTAAAACTAGTGTTTTTTTTTAAAGTTCAAAATGTTCCGTGGTAGTCGCATAAAATTAAAACACTACTATGTTTTAATTCAGCTGTGGAGCCATACAGACCGATTAGATATACCTACAAATACAATAGTCATCATAGAAACCATAGAAACAGTTCTATTTGAGCAGAGTCACCCTTCAAATTTCGTTACGTATAAAAACATCTGGGATAGAGCCACTTTTTTCAAGATTATACACAACCTGCTAAGTCTCGCCAATGCAGACCAACTTTTTGTATATAACTTTTAGTCTTTCTCTTCATAGTGTGTGTTCTGCTGATACTCGACTTTATTAGGTGACCGTACTCCGTCTATTATCTTTATCGGCGTTGTGTCCGTGACATTTCCACGCCCAGGCCCGCGGCGTCGTCGGTCGTCGCATCACTGTCCTTTGTCCAATCACACAATAAGCAATCCGCTAATGATCCTCTATTTATCTTTTCCTTACTTATTGATAGCCAATGCAGACTGTGTGACGTCTATTTAGATAACTACTCTCAAATAGCGCAGAGATTGGACAGACTGAAGTAAAGTATTCTTGAGTATTTTTTTTTATTCTGATAAACTATACACTGAAAAGATGATAATAATAATTTGAATATCTAAGAAAGAAAAAAACCATTATATATTTTGTTAGTAGCCTTTGAAGGTTTTTACTGTATTATTGTATTGAACATTCAAATCGATACGACCGAGAAGTAAGTTTAAACGACTTCCAGGATTTGATTACGTAGTTAGTTACATAGCTATTAGATAGTTTAGTGAGGTCAATGAAAGTGTGTTACTAAAATTCAGTTAAAGATATTGTCTACATTTATGGTCTCTTTTCCAATCATTGAATAACATTTTATGTTTGACGCAAAGCATGAAGTCGCGCTTACCCCTATCAATTGATCTATGGATACACATATAACGATTGGTTGGCTTGGCACCTACCTACCGGAAGGCTTCTACCAACTTTCCGCCCTTTATGTAACTATGACAGCTATTTAGTTATGGTTCACTGTATCCAATCGTGTTCAGTCCTATATGTTTTTTAAATTATATTTAAGGTAAAACATTACTAAATTTACATTTAAACGACAATTTAAATTGTTGAAAATAATTAACGTTCAATAATTGATCTGTTTCGGGTTCGTTTATTTGTGATGATCTTAAAGCTGTTTAGAAAGATGCAAACTCACATAAATCATAAGTGTCATTATAATATTAACAATCAGCTATCAGTATGGATGGATGGACTAAGCGGAAGCTGTTCAAAAGTGTTTAAAGTCTATAACAAATACCACATCTATATGTTGTGGTAGGTACTTACATTCTACGGGTTTTATAATACGTACTAATGAGAAATTATCATCAGATTAATAATTTGAATGTTAGTTTCGGTTGAATTTGTAAGGACTCGTGTTCAGTTTGGGGCTAGAGTTTTCACTGGATCTCCTCTTTAAGCTTAAAAGCTTGCTCCTGACTAGACTTAGAATGACAATATTATTGAGCTTCCAGATTTGTTGTTTTTACGTACAGAAAACCAAAACAAGGTTCAAGTTCTTATTTTTACTAAATTGGATGGAATCACGTTTGTACGGCTGACAGGAATCAGCATAACTTGGCACAGTAGATCGATATTGATCTAGCTTATCACATGGGAGTTTAATTTAGACCTATTTGCAGAAATAAATTGGTTTTATTGGTTTTTATTGTTTTTTATTGGATTATTTTATCTCACTTAGTTGTAATTGTATTTCTGTCGAATGACTTGCTTTGATATAATTCTGAAGTATGAAGATGGAAGTTGACGGCAGAAGCTAGTAGTCATAAGGGTGTAAAAATTTACTGCTGAACACCAATTTCATTCCTTATTTTTCCGCTATAAGTGTTTTTTTCCTGCAACTAAACTAAATATTTAAAGTATACGCTACGAAAAACATTATCAAAATCAGTTCAAAATTGGCGACGATATTGCTTAACATAGGTATAAGAATCTGTTAGCGTGGTATGCAGTTCATGAAATTATAAATAATTTTCTTGTGGATCATATCATCAGAACTTAACCAAATTTAAATGGCACCACTCGTGAAGTATTTCCTTTCAAACAAAAAAGACTCCTCAGAGGTGCTTATGATCGCATGACATACATAAAAAAAAAAACGAATTGAGAACATTCTCTTTTTTTAAGTCGGTTAAAAATATAGACTTTTGAAAAGTCTTTTACAACACTACCTTGGCATATCTACACGCGCACGAAAACCCAGTGGCCTCCGCCGGCACGATCCGTGATAAAAGTTTCCAATATAACTTTAACATGAAACTTTTCAATGACCCTCTGAATTCTTTCAGCTTTTATTTATTTTATTGAAGATGGAACTGGGTTCTTTCAAGTTTTCTTCCGCACGTCTTTTAATGCTTCTTATACAGAATGGCCGGGGAGTTGACGTTCAAAGCTAAAGCTTAGATGCCCTACATCAAGGTGTATCCAAATCCATATATCCATATATGTTCTACGATTTTGCTTAGTTTAGGGGATAGAATTATTTTTATTATTTTTTCCTAATTTTTACCTATTATTGGTTTTCAATTTTTTTCTTATTCTGGCGAGCACTGGTAGTTCGTTTTTTTTTTAAATTATTCAGGACAATAAACAATTGTACAATTATGATTACAGGATGTTTTACATTAATATTACTTATTGTACAACCAGCACCATTATTATTACGAAAATGAAAATTTGATTTGAGCAACTGCAGTTACGTGGATAATACCGTTAAACAGTTACTTAAATCAAACCCAGTAAGGATCATTTTGCGATTACAAAAACTGCTTTAGAGGATCGAATATTAATAAAATTAAATATGACTCAGTCAACATGTAAGACGAAGTTTTCTTGGTAATAACTATTAACAACACTCACAAATACCAACCTAAAAACTACGATGTAGCGACTAAATATAAAGTAAGCTAATAAGTAAATCTAAACTTACTTTATATTTAGTCGCAAGGTCAGAATTTCTGTCGGAACTTGGTAAAAGGTCATGTTTAGTGTATCAAAAAAAAAAAGAAAAAGGGTAACCTGTGGATTCTTAGTATTGTTAAAAACTGCCCAGGACATAAACCAATAAAATAAGACCAAAAAAAGCTATTGTTAACTGGGGCTTATTTTCTGGAACTGATCTTTATAGTAAATGAAGGCATTTTTTAAAATGGAAAAATACAAATTGTTTTTTTTTCTAAGTTAGGTGATGGCTTTGAGTAAAACACAATTGATTATTATTAATTTATTTTATTTACAATGAATTTTCAAAATGTCGCCCTCCAACAGAAATACACTGCTATAAAAATTTGTTTTTTAATTTTCTAAAAGCTTTTTTTTTTTTAATTATGGACTCATCCCGCTCTTAAAAAAGAGCGGTGATTCTGCCAATGTCGAGTGTATCGTTTACTTAAAGTCAAAGCTTGACAAAGTTCGCAATAAATAACAGGTGTTTAGTTTTTATTGCTTTTCTTGGATTCAGTGGAGGCTACTGTTCCCGTATAAGCAGGTTTCAGGACGCTATCGGGTCTAAAGCAAGTTGTCTTGAGACAAGTCACTTGACACTCGATGCGGCGTTGAATACAATGATATTTCAATAGTTTCAGATCTTTATCACTTCACCAAACATTAGAACACAAACTACACCAAACTTGCACTCTAAAGCTCTTTAAATTATAAATAAAAACCATTATAATAGATCGACCATGCTTGTAATGACGGATAAAGCTTGACGATTGCTTTTCACAACATTTTTCGCTTAGCGAATTTTCGCTCTGAGCTCATCTTCACTGGAAGCTTCTCTCTCTGGCGTAAGTTATTTCTTTGAAGTAACCCCAGATAAAAAATCGATGGGGTTGAGATCAGGCGAGTGTGGTGGCCAGTTAATTGGTCCTCGTCGTCCTATCCATCTGTCAGGGTACCTGTCATTTAAATAGTTACGCACTTGTGTCGCGTAATGACAAGGTGCACCGTTGTTCTGGAAAATCATTGTTCTACGTAATTGCAGGTTCACATCCCCCAGTAAAATTGGCAGATCGTTATCAAGAAAATTTTGGTATGTGTTTCCATCAATTCTGGATGGCAGTTCGAATGTCCCAATAAATTCTCCATCCAAGATACCAGACCACATGTTGACGCTGAAGCGATGTTGGAATGATAAAACTCTCGCAGCATATGGATTTGCAGTCCAAATGTGATAATTATGGATGATAAAAACTCCGGTTCGCTGAAATCGTGACTCATCCGTCCATAACTTTTTTTTTTTAAATCCAGTTTTCTCGCTGGTTTGTTAACATTGTTTCACAAAACTCGACCCTTAATGCGTAATCCGTAGGCTGCAAGGCTTGTACTTTTAGGATGTGGTAAGCATGTAAGGATTCTTCATGCAAAATGTCTAGGATCGACGATCTGGGAATATCTAGGTTACGACCCAGTGCTCTTGAACTTGTAGTCCTATCCCGTTGTATCGCTTCTAGCACTACATATTTCTCTGCGCTCCGGATCAACTCTAAGAACTCTTTCACCACCACGTTGACCAGGGATGCGGCCAGCCATTAACGAATTGTGAGTGTTAATGAATACACGATAGTCAGGGTAATGAACAGGTTGCTCTCCTCCCCGGACGTTGAAGTTGTTGTCGTTACCCTGTGCAACACCGTAGAAATAATGCATTTCTGCATATTCTCATTCTCATACTCAAAGTGTAGGCCATCACTAACATTTTCTAGTCACAACAGTCCAAATCGATAGGCAAAACGGAGTCTAATAATTAACAAGCAGGGGTCGAACAAGTAGGCAGCTGCATTATCACGGTTGAAAAAGCAAAGTGGTCGAATAAAATGTAAAAAAAGTAGCAGTTAACACAATATGAGAACGACTGAGGTTAGGACATGTGGTTACGTATTGCTTGTGATAACTCAGGTAGCCACCCCTATCTATCACTAAAACTCTTTGGGCTATTGTTCTAACTAGAGTATAGCATACTTACATGTGCGAGTGAGAGAGAGATAGCAATGTGTTTTTTTTACCTGCGTGATATCAAGGTAAAAAAATATAACCAAACAAGATCATAACTGAAAAAAAAAATACAATAGCAAAAATTAACGATTGATTTTTTCTTCTTAAAAATGCCTTAATTTACTTTAAGGCGCAGCAGGATAAGGAGAATACACGTAAAAGAGGTGTTTTTGCACAAGTTTTCTGGCGAAAATACTGGATATAGGATGTGGAAATGAATTTATCATGTAACTTATATCTTAAAGTTTTTCCTGATGTATCTAAATACTAGTTATTATTTCTTATAAACACTACAAATTATTTCAAAGTACCGCGAATATCGCGAGCTTGTACACATTTATATTTTAAACGACGTTTTTGTTTAGTTTCAAAGTTGGTTTAGTTATTTATAACATTCGTGCCTTTAGGTTAAAGTTTTTTTTTTTTCGATTATTTAATAAATGAAGAATCATAAGGATTTTTAATGGATTTCACTCTTAGCGCCTACTTTTCCATCAGCGGATATTTTGCTCGCAATGATAATCTATTTGCACAGGATTTGCGCTCTGGATGGATGTTTAGTCTGCGAGAAGCATTTGTATTATCTTAGGCACGTAATAGAAGTCGCGTGAGTCGACGATAAATGCTCAAGGTCACTTGCCTTACCCGTCGCCTTAAAGGTCAGTTCCAGAAAATAAGCCCCAGTTAACAATGTCCTGGGCAGTTTTTAACAATACTAAGAATCCATAGGTTACCCTTTTTTCTTTTTTTTTTTGATACACTAAACATGACCTATTACCAAGTTCCGACAGTAGTTCTGACCTTGCGACTAAATTTATAGTAAGTAGTTTTTAGGGTGGTACTTGTGAGTGTTGTTATTAGTTAAAACCAAAAAAAAAAGAAATACAAGTGCTCGCCAGAATAAAATAAAAATTGGAAACCAATAAATAGGTGAAAATTAAGGAAAAAATAATATTTGCGAATGATTTTTTCTGTAAATATATTTAACTACGATATTTTATACAGTATTTAGTTAGAGCAACTAATGAGTAACATTCTATTACTAAATGAAATAATTTAAAAGACCTCCGATTTAGAGAAATTACATTTTTGTAATTTTATTTTTTTCATTCCTGAAACATCATTCTAGACAAATTATTTAATCGAAAACGAAGGTTAAGAGTTACCTGTCAGTAACCAATGCAGTATTGTATAAGAAATGTATTTTTTTGCCTTTTAATTTACTTCAATAGAAAAATTAAAAGTCTAAAAACTTTTTGCCGTTGCTTTTCCGTCATTACAAACATTTCTACCACTGTAGAGTAGACTCGAAATTTTCATCTTTACAGAGGATTGGGATATATTAAAAACGCTACTCTAAGATTTGGCAGTCTGACAGATGTCAGTAATGTCAAAAACGTCAGACAGTTAACAGCTCAGATAAAAATGAATTGTAAATATTATTTTGTTGCCATAAACATCATATATTTGTATTAACAATTACAACATATTTTCGTTCTTTGAAACGAAGGTGTTTAAAATTATTATTTCTGTAGTTTCAGGTATCGTATTTTATAGCTTCTAAATGAGTATAATTTCATCCTTGCAAAAATTTACTCAAAATAAAAAACCAACCCCCATAATAAGCAGACAAGTCCTCTTATGCTGCACTATGCGGCGATAATATAAATTTTTTTCTTTTTTTGAAACATCAGTATTTTATGCTATTTTCATAAATAAATGGATTACATAAGGTTAAAATAAACTGTATAGCTCCATAAAAAATATTTTGGTTCATGAACAAATAAAACAATAATGCACACTCGAGTATTATGCCAATCGGAATTGAATTGAAATGGGATAAGATGTGTACATAAAGCGGTAATGAAATGTGTTGCTCCGGTACAGCTGTGCAATCACACAAATACGCAATCGAGCTCGAGAGTAGTAAGCAAATATAATGGGATATCGATGTGCACTCGCAGAACCAACAATATAATACTAGCGTTTCCCATATTCATATCGTGGAATGCAACACCTCGCAATGACAATACAAAACGTTCGCTCAATTTAAAGCAACTTGTATTCATTTTTAAACTAATTATTTTAATGTTAATAACCAAAATAAACTACTGTATTGTTTTTTACGAGTGGACACGCCTATGCCGTTTTATACACTCAATATTGATATTTGTTTGTGACCTAGTTGTTTAACGGATTACACTGCTTGCTATCGAATGTTTTATACGATTGATATAGTCAAATGTATTATGTAATTATTTTCTTTTATGTGTAAAACATCGTGCCTCATAAATCCTTTACTTCCGTTGTTACAGGAGACAAAATGGGGTGCTTCGTCAGTAAAGACAAACTTACCAAGGAGGACATGGATTTCCTCAAAACTCACACGTCATACGATGAGACAACAATCAAGGAGTGGTACAAGGGGTTTAAGGTGAGCCGACCCCGTGACTTATACTCATCATTTTTTTAATCTCTACTGAAAATATTTCACCAATCCAGACCTCCTTTTCTTACGACGCGCAATTTATCTTCTCCTTCTTCCAACTTATGAGAATTTATTGTTGTCGTTACAATTTGTTATTTTTATCACAGTGTTATTTATTTTGGTATTATTTCACTTTTATAAGTCGAGTTAATTTATTTTTTTACGATTCCAGCAAGACTGCCCAAATGGGAGACTAACGCCTGCCAAATTCGTCGACATGTACAAGATGTTTTTCCCCTCTGGCAATGCGGTTGAATTTTGCGATCACGTCTTTCGCACTTTCGACATGGACAAGAATGGATACATAGATTTTAAGGTAACAAAACATCCCAAACGTATTCCTCTGCAAACCTGCGAATCCTTGGCTGGCGTATGTTGTACAACTACTATTGTTAGTTAATCAATGCCTGGCGAATTAATACTATTACTGCCGACTGCGAGTTTGACTTGACTTTAATCATACAACTGTTGATTGCTAACATTAACCATTTATGTTAAGTTAGTTGAACAAGTAACTTCCTTGTTCCATCCTGTTTGCAGTCTGAGGAGTTCTTACCCTGTATCGAGTTGACTGTGTTTGTTATAGGAATTTCTGCAGGCGATCCACGTGACATCAAGCGGCACCCCCGAGGAGAAGCTTAAGTGGGCTTTCCGCATGTATGACGTTGACGGAAATGGAGTCATAGATATCCAGGAGATGACAAAGATTGTCCAGGTAGGTTTTGTCAACACAATTCCCTAATATAGATTTCTGTGATGTTGACGTTGCTGTCAGAACGTGTCGGTGTCAAGTTTCCTAATTAATACAACTATTGTTTACCACGGTAGTGGTAACGGTGGTGGTAGTGGTACAGTCTGCTGACAAGCTGTCTGTACGTTCGATTATGTAACATCTGGAGGTTGAGCTTGTCTATTAATGACTTGTCGGTTTTTCCTCTAAACTTCTGGTTGTGATTCTTTGATCCTCGTAACAATACTTTTCAATAGAATACTACGAAATCTGAAAACCTTACCTAAATGTTGTAAATAATTTTCGTAAATTCAATTTAGAGTCGCTCATCCGATAGGCGCTTGGTATTTTACTGCTAGTTTCTAAAACTGAATGTCAGTGTTTAACTGCCGCACTCGGAGACGACACTTAACTTTTATGGTTACTTACGAAAAATCTGTGATACTAAAGTCAATACGAATAAACACTATTAATGAATGAACAAAAATCTTAATCAATACTTAACTGTTTATTGGCGTCTCTGAGTGCGGCAGACACAACACTGACATCAAAATAATATATTTTCAGGCTATCTATGACATGCTTGGCGCGTGCTCAAGTAACAGGCCGGCCGATTCCGCCGAGGAGCGTGCCAAGAATATATTCGCGAAGATGGACGAGAACAACGACGGTCAGCTCACGCAGGACGAGTTCCTCAAGGGCTGCCTCCAGGACGAGGAGCTGTCCAAAATGCTCGCGCCCTAAGCGCTCACCCGCGACCCAGTCTTACCCACCCCTTACTGTACCGCACGATTCCCCGTGGCTGTGTCCACACGACAGCGTATAGCTGTGATCAAACCAAACGTCTATTTATACACTCCAACTGATTTTTACCCGTAGAAAATTCTCGGTTGAACATCCCAATTGTGGGCAAATATAAATCCAGCACACTCCGACAAACGACGAGATTTTGCCAACGGTGGTATCAGAAATATTTATTTTAAACGCCGTGGATTTAGATTTTCTCGTGTAACTTAAAATGTGGAATCGACGATGTTGTGTAGCTGTCGTGTAGATAGGCGAGAGTGGGGTAGGTACGTCACAAGCTGCAGTAAACAATAATGTAACTTGTAACGCCGCGCACGGGGCTCTATGTCTAGTGGATGTAGTCAGGGAGCTGGTGGCACAAAGATTATTTTAACTTCAATTAATACTTCATCAAAGTCAAATAATACTTCATCAAACATATTTTCGTAAAAAAATACGTTTTAGTCATCTAGAAACGATTAAATAGGTAAACACCAAACCCAATTGAAAATTATTTGATGATTGATGTATGATAGGCCTCATTATAAAAAAGGTCATCATCTATTTTTTTAGCAATATACCTAATGACATTCAGTAATCTTTTGTCGGTATTTAACTTTAATCCTCAATAATTCAGAATTTGCCGATGGTCAAAAGGGGTCTTGTAGATCTCATAATCTGAGCGCTGAAAATGGAACACTGATTAATTAATGTGCTTCACCAGTTTCTGACTATACAGCGCAAGCCGCCGTGTAAGTATGCCAGGAACGATTAGTACTCTGTTTGCATAGCGCACCGGGCGCAGCGAAGTACCTGCGTGTGTACTGTGTACGTCAACAAACCCAGACGTAAACACGCAAATGCGGCCCGCACGCCCGACACCACTCGCCACCAAGTAGACGCGCGTCCCACAAGCCAATTAGTACCTGGGTCCGTCTGTGCTGTCAACCGGAATAACTTTCTGTAACCGATACCTAGCGAGTATGTACGCTTATTATGATCGTTAGTATAAATCAACCGTATCTATCATCGATACGAACGAGGCAATCAAACGAAAACCAACATTCTAGAAACCAATTTCTACATACATTTTCATAGTTACTAGACTATACGTCATGCTTCGCAATGGAACATGACGCTGCTTACCCTACACATAGCTAAACATTAACACTCCTCCAGTACAACACGTCTACTCTAAACATTTTCAGAAAAAATAACCTAATCCGTACAAGAGGGTCGTTCTACAAAACAGTAAGTTCTCTCGTTTAATGACGCGAGGTTAGTTTTTGCAACCCTGCCTTGCATTGTAACAAGTGCGGCGCTCGTGAAAACATTGTTTTATACGTCGCGTTGGTGTAGCAACCCCACGGCAATATGAAAATAACTTCGCGAAATTATGCCCGTGCCTTGTGGCGCGGACTTTTTCAGGGATTCGGTTTTCGAGCTACGAATAATCGCGAGACCTAGAACTGTTAAGTACGCGACGCGGCCTACGGGCGCCAACAAGCAAAACAGGGATGGAGTGTAAACACAACATAGACCGATTGATTGCACCTGCACGATCAAGCTATGCGCTTTCATACCCAAAATCGCTGCTCTAGACACAGGCGGATCGATAAAGAACGCCATTGAGACGTTCCATTAGTGCGCGGGTTCGGTATCTAGAAGAAGACCTGCGCTTTCCACGCTTTCGGGTCAACGATTTTTGACGATTTGTAAAAATATTTCATATGAGCATCGACGCAACCGTCGGTGGCTTTCGAGTATTAAAATTGTCCATTCCTATCGGTAATTAAGAATGATAAAATTGTATGTCGATTATGAAGTTTCTGTCGTTGTCGGATTGTCCACTTCGCTAATCGTATAAGTCGTATGTGTCCGAACCATTCACCTTTTAGATACTAAAGTATAAGAAATTACCCTGATGTACTCCAACTATCTGGTTCAATCTTACTTCCATCCGATGGATGAATAACTGCACAGTATAAACGTATGTCAATCTTAAATTTTACTATTAAGGCAACTATTAGTGTAGCGGTGTGCAAGCAGGATCGGTCAGATTGTGAACGGCTAGGCTCGAACAAATCCGTAACCGCATTGCGCCCCGTAGATGCACTCACTACCGATCTGACCAGTTCTGTTCCGGCGATTTATGTAAGTTTTATTAAAGTAACCGTAACATTTTACATGAGTAACAAAGTTTGTATTATTTATATATCGGTGTATATTTGTATATCGGTGTTTTCCGTTTGTTGTTTATTCATCAGGAATCTAACACTTTCTAGGTCGGTTCTAAACCAACAGAGGACCTTGCAATAAAAGTAGGGCCGGTCCAAAAATTAACAAGCGTATGAAATTAAATGAAACTGATTATGCATTTAATTATATTATTGCTTTAAATAATGATACACCTTAAAATATATATTATATAAATAAATATAATATTAGAATGACTCTGCTGCTTAATATGGTTTAAAAAAGTTATTTTAAAACTACCCGTTTTAAAATAACTTTTTCGCACTGAAATGGCCAAATTAAACATTTAGTTTATGTATAATTTGTCTTTTAGTTTAAATAAATAAACATTTTGTATATTATATAGTTATATTAGTCAACACACTGAAATTAAATATAATACCAGTACAAACAACGACAATCAAGGTATGTTCCAATTCCGGCAGATTCAAATTTGGCGACAGCTATACTTTCAGTTATGTATTAAAATATTTTTGTCTCACTTTATATTGGATGCGAAAAAAAGAAATGTTCTTTACTTGGACTCGCCTACCTTTTTATGCTAGGTCCTCCCCCTCAATGAGCTTCTTATCCCTTGATTATTTCTGAGCTTTAAAAATAAATGAGTATTTCTCTTTATACAATTTAGGGCTATAAAAATTTCAACTCTAGTAATAAACTATATCATCTATATTCTATACTACGCTGAGTATTCTAGGCGTTCACATCATTTCCCCACTACTGTGCCTTCTATAGTTCTCTGTAAATAATTTATTACTGATCATCGTTTCTATTCATTATATTTTGAGCTTTCGCTAAATTAAATATATTTGCAAACTCTTCTAAACTCACGGAATGCCAAATTCGACCAGAATATCATGCAAATATTTAACGTACCAAATATGTTGGTGTGCCCTAGTCACATGTTTTAGTTTGTATATTAGCTTTTAGTATTTTAAGTACATTTTTATGGTTGTTGTTCAGTTTCCAACAGCAACACACAGAAAGGGGTCGCGATATCATCAACATAGAATTTCAGTTTGCGTTTTAAGAAAATTTTGTTAAATTTATGTTAATGTGTGCACAAATTCTTCGATTTATTATAGATTTCGAGTCACATTATTTTTAACATATTGAAAAATTGCTCGTACATTGAAGGCGTGGTATTATTTGGTAGTCTTGATTCATCGTAAAATCATATTTTTTGTTGTTTTGATGCATATTAAATGTGGGGTTATAGTTTGTATAAGTATACCATTGAAGATAAGAGGCCAAGTCAAAATTTTACCTTTACTATTAATAATGGTCTCGAAGTATAATGTTTTGGATTACAATTTAATAGTTGAATAAGGCTTTTAAACAGACTATGTTAAATATAATATAAGCATTATGCACTTAAAGATAATGTTTTAATTAATGTATTATTGAATATTATGTACATTCCACACAATGAGTACATTAATGAATAGATTCTAATTAAGTATTTTTGTAATGCATAATTTTATTCCATACAATGTATCGCTCCTCGAAATGTCATTTCATTCATTGATGTCGTATGCATTTAAAAATATTTAGATTTGTATAACTTGTTAGGAGCTTTTTGTGCAGGTGAATACGTTTGCATTTTATAGTTGTTTTTATTTAGAACAATTTCCCTGAGAAACCGTAACGAGATCAAATGATTTGCAACAATCGAGATTTGCTTCATCAAACAGAATGGCAAATAGAAATACTTAAACAAAAAAATGATTGTAACGAAATGACTGAATTTTATACAATTAGAGAAGAGGGATCAATACATCTTGGACCTGAAGGTAGTTCTCGTAGACAGGGTGTTGTGAGACATATCACAAATTGGATTTTAATTGGACGAAAATATTATTTTAATTCACGAGAATGCCATAAATGGCGCGCATCATTTTTAAACAGACATCGCAGTGACGCATATTAAATATTGACACTAAATATAAGTTTCATGCGAATATACATATCTCATAAACTGAGAAATTAAATTTCCTTCGGTCAATTAGTTTTTATCGTTGTTTCTTGCATTAGTACGCGACCCAGGCCTATGTCAGTTGCTTATATCGTAGACGGGGCTACACGGTAGTCTTAACTTAAGAGTTAGCTGTACTTTCTCGTTTAAATCTTGCTAGACATCCTTAAGACTTCGACTTCATTTCGAATGTACTTATTACGCACATACGCAGCACCACACTAGACAAATATCTCTTTTTAATATTTAAATCTCAAATCTGTAGTGATATGATGTTTGAATGTAAATCGAAAATGTTGCCATGTTTTGTATGCTTAATTAGTATTATTTAAATGTGCCATGTATACATTTTTGTGTAATTTTTTTTAGTTAAATTGTCAACATCTGGCTACGCACAAATATATTATGTACTTTCCGTGCTTTATCTAAGATGTGACGTTGACTAACTATGGTCCCGCAAATATTTTCATGATTCTATAGTGATTAGAAATCTGTGATTCTGAATTTTTTTGTCAGGCCAATCCATATGTTTCTTCTTGGTCTCAAATATCAATCTCAATGAATTATAAGCCTACTTGGGCGTACTATTACTCTGTCAATATAATTATTAAGGTAATTTTTCTATAATATAAGAAAGTGATTTGTAGGTGATCGATGATTGTGCACTACGATGTGTATTTCTGTTCGGTATTATGCATTTCGGTCGAACAGTGTCGTGTGTGCGCATAATAAGATTTTTTCATAATAATGCAGTATTTGATTATTGACAGAGTAGTATTTTAGTATAGACGTGAAAAATATCATCAAGGTTAAGATTTAATTTAAATATTATTACTATTCAGATTCTTGGCCCTGTAAACTAACATCTTATCGCATCTTTAATTACTTTTCCTGAATGTCTTCTTATCCATTACTTACATTTAGTCTCAAAAAATATATTTTTTTTTAATGTTACGGTGACGCTCACAGCCCAGAATACCGCTTGTGATCGTAATGTTACTGGGAGCGGATCGACACCGGATTGCGACTACTGTCAAATTACGGGAATTGGGCCTCTGAAATGTCACGCAGCGAGGGGTCAAACTGCATATTTAGTGAATGAAATATGTCACGAGTTCGCAAAGTTAATTTAAAACAATTAAATATTAACTTTGATGATGATGACGTTGTTCAGTAACAACATAATTTTTGTGTTAGTTGTGTAGCTTATGCATAATAACTGTAATACATAGTAAGCAAGCACAATTCATTTATAACACTGTATATTGTTTATTTCTATAGTAAGTACTTATATGTAATAGAATAGGTATGTTTTAAGATGTGAATTTAGCTACATTTACCGCACTACTTAAGTGACCATAGGATTTTCAATTAACTAGCCCTCGAAATAAACAGTGTCCATGTCAACTTCCTTAGTCCAAAACAGAGTCAATACCTTACCACAGGCTTTATAATAATGTTGACTTTAATGTTCAATTAAAAATGTATCTAAATGTGAACGAAATAAATGCACGTAGCTCAAAAGTATTGGCTTACCTTTACTAAAAGATAAATTAAATTAATTTGCTTTTTTCGCCTACCAGCTTCTAAAACAGAAGGGTCCCTCAACTTTATTTATATCCAATGAATCTCATCATCACAAATACAGTGATCAAAATGTATTAGCACTATTTTTTTATTATTTTACTGCTCCCTCTATTGGTTGCGTGTATTCCTACCAGATTAATTGATCGATTTCGAAATAATTTAGTAAATAATAATTTTAGGCTTTGTCTTGACAAAACTGTTGTTCTTATTTTTTCGCAAGAATCTCCAAGTCTGAGTAAATCTTTTATATATACATTATACAGTGACTAGTATGTCTTATTGTTTTACATTATTATAGAGCACATGACACCGTTTACCATTCATTTCAAAATACATTAAAATAATACTAAGATAATATCTGAGAAACTGTTTTATTGACAATAATTCGTCGTCGTTCGTTTTTATTCGCTGGAGCTCAACCAATTTATTTAAGCCTACTTGCAAAAAAATATTTAGTTGTGATTTAATCTAAACCTGGTCTAAAATAACGTTCTGTTACTGTACCGACTGTAACTCATTCGACATAACTGAGCAGCGTTTTCACAGATCATGAAAAGTATGCCAGTGTCGGTGTCATGTACTCTAAGCATCATCGATGTAGCGACTTTCGCCCCGGTGTACACTGGATTAATACCCAGACACGTTTAATAGATGTACCTATTACAATAACCCCTTAACTCTGATGTACTTCTATAAATACATATTTTTAATTATTCACATTTTGCCTATTCATGTATAATATACAAATTACAAAAAAAATAGTTCATAATTTGTCTCGTTATTTGCTTGGCCATTATTTTCTTTTTAATTTTGCCTTAAAACTATTTTCCTTATATTTGTGTTTAAAAAATATTTTAGTCGAATGTTATGGACGTAACAATGCTTGCAGTTTAAAAGGTATATTATTACATGTCGTATTTCCTAAATGTGTGTGAACTTATCGATGTTGTAATAATATTTTGCTAACTTTAACTACATTATGTAAAAGTTTCTTTTTTAATATCTGTTTTAGGGCACAAGATTTGACTAACTGAAAGAACAGGTAGTGTAAAGTGTTAAAACGTCCGAAATCACATTCTAAGCCAATCACAAACATGGGTAAACAAAATAGCAAACTAAAACCTGAGGTCTTAGAAGATCTGAAGCAGAATACGGAATTTTCAGGTAAAAATCGACTAAGGGCTTTTTATTTCAGCACCGTCAATTAAAAAATATTTGACAATCAAATTTTAATACAAGACGTGTAATTATATAATGGCAGTAACATTGGTCGGAAAAAAGATGGTACGGTGTATAAATGCATTCTAAACAGTAATGCAGTGCTTATGTCAAACTCTAAACAGAAATTTGTATTTTCTGTTGAAACTATACTGTTTTAAGAACTCATGGTAAAACCCCAGGCGTATTTAATTTTAGTGTTTTTTTTATTGACGATGTTTTAATAAACCCCTGCTAACCGATTGACTTAGTTTACGAAATCTTCGACCGTTTTAGACTTTGTCGCGTTAACTATTAAACATGTTATTGGAGACACAAGTTGACATTACCATAGTAGGATTATGGTCATACGAGATGTGTGGTCGAGGGTTCCACAAGTAGACCGTTCAATATGTGCCTAGGTCAACATCATATAAGATAATCATTTAATTGTAAGTTCTAGCACTGGAGCTAACGTTTCAGCCATTTGTTTGATTTAAAAAATATTTTCATGTATTTAGTGAGCATAATTGAGTTTTATGTATGTAAAATAATAATGAAAATATGACTTTACATTTAAACAGACGCAGAAATACAAGAATGGTACAAGGGATTTCTAAAAGATTGCCCCAGTGGACACTTATCTGTAGAAGAATTTAAGAAAATATATGGGAACTTCTTCCCGTATGGAGATGCGAGTAAGGTATGAAAAACGACTAAATATTAAGAATCAGTAGATATTTGTTTTAATTAAAGAGGACACGTATTTGTCACGTTGAAGTAAAATGTATGTGTTTTTTCTTAGTTATTCAGTGCACCCTACAAATATTTTGAGTGTGGTTACTTTGCTATCGTAATATTCAGTCTCTGATTTATTCGTTGGTAAAATCAAAATTTGCAATTTCTATGTACAGACAACAGCTCGTCAACCTACTACAAAACGTCAAATTTTCTCAATTGATATTGATCTCTGTGTCTCGGATTTAAAGTTGAAAATCGGTGCAATGACCTTTATCTTTTTGGGTAGGTTGACCTGCCGTTGACTGTACACTAAATATCTTAAGTGATTGTAAGTTAATAAATCCAAAAGTGTCCCAGCAATAAGTACGGTAGCTTATGGTCCCTTGCTTGCAGTTTGCAGAGCACGTGTTCCGAACATTCGACGCGAACGGTGACGGCACGATAGACTTTCGAGAGTTCCTCTGCGCGCTGAGCGTCACCTCGCGCGGGAAGTTGGAGCAGAAGCTAAAGTGGGCCTTCTCCATGTACGACCTAGACGGCAACGGGTACATCTCGCGGCAGGAGATGCTCGAGATTGTCACTGTAAGTGTCTTTTAGTCTAAAGCAAAAAAAAACGTCCAAATATGATCCTTTTCTAATTCAAGAGTTGTGCTGCACGCTGAATGTCACCTCATTTATGAAGCTTGAGCAGAAACTCAAGTAGGCCTTTCCCATGTACGACCTAAACGGCAACGGGTACATCTTGCGGTAGGAGATGCTCCGAGATTGTCACTGTAAGTGTTTTTAGTGTACAACAATATAAGACGTCTATATAGATCCTCATTCGAGAGTTACGCTGCGCGCTATACTTCGCCTCGTGCGGGAAGTTGGAGCAGAAGCTCAAGTGGGTCAGCTCCATGTACGATCTAAACGGCAACGGGTACGTACATCTTGTGTCAGGAGATGCTCGAGATTGTCTACTACACGCTTTAATTCTTGACCTTGGTTGGCAAGGTATAGTTTAACGTTAATGTGTGATTTCAAATGCAAATAAAGCTTAAGACTCTTTTGAGAGTGCCTTTCCTTCCTTTCCATCTTTTAAGACTCATAGATAGATAGATAGATACTCTTTATTGTACACCACACAAAACAAAAAAATCACAGGAAAGTAAATATGTATTTACTTTCATTATGTAACGAATAGCACAATTTAGGCGGTCTTGTCGCTGGAAGCGATCTCTTCCAGACAACCTTCAAGTAGAGGAAAGTTGAATTAATATTGAGAGAAAGGAGGCGGTGAAGAGTTCCAAAACATAAAAGTCCAAAAATTTAACAAACTAATTAAACAAACAAATAAAATAAAATAAGAACAAATAAAAATAAAATACATAATTCCTAGTACATGTACATAGTAAAATACTTATATAATACAGACATAATATGAATACATACATAAAATAAATACATGTACATAAATAAATACCCAATTAACATGAAAAAGAATCTAGTGACCAAGATGTAGGAAAAATGGTTAAATAAATAAAGTAGAAGAAAAATAGACAGGAGAAAACTACAATGAAAGGAGATAGGTTTTAAGTCTAGTTTTGAAACTGTGAAGCGATTCAGATTCTCGAATAGACAATGGCGGATGGATTGCACAGTGAAGGACTGGGAATAGGTTTGAGAAGAATGGAGTGGAAAAACGAGGCTTTTAACACTCATGAATGAACTCATGACTCATGAGTGAATCGTGACTTTTCAGTAGCTAGATGGAATACATAAGTTCCAAGTGAGACATTTTTTTCGCGACCTGGTTATAATTTCTACCTGTTGATATAGAATAAATGGCTTGACAACACCGTCCGCATCAAGTAACAACGAGGCGTTATTTATAGTTACGCTATTATAGTCGATATGTCAGTGACATAGATGTGAATAATCGGAGAATAGCACTGCTGATGATTGGTGTTAAAGTACTTTAATTTCACATTCCAGGCTATTTACAAAATGGTGGGCTCGGTGATGAAGATGCCCGAGGACGAGTCGACGCCGGAGAAGCGCACAGACAAAATATTCCGGCAGATGGACCGGAACAAAGACGGGAAACTCTCCCTGGAAGAGTTCATCGAGGGTGCCAAGAGCGACCCCTCTATCGTCCGGCTTTTGCAGTGCGACCCCCAGTCACAGTGATATCCCAGATACTAATTCCGCACCGATCGACGCGATCAGTACCACCCGCTCCACCCACAATGTTATTGTATAATATCACCCCTATAACCATGCTTGTAAGAGCTAGTGCGCGGCGTAAGTAATGTGAAATCTACAGATTATTGTCCTGTTGCTTGGCTGACATTTCGTATTGTAAAAAAATCGTTACGTGACACTTTCTGTGCGGCTTTTTAGTAGGGAGTGTATCATTTATCAGGACAATCGTGAACTTTTATTTTTAGGATGGTTAAAGATGGTTCAATCTTTTTTAATTACTGATATGAGTAAGGAATGGCTTACAAGCACGACAGTCGGGTTTGGGGTATGGATTGTAAGACTCCAATTCTTAACTTATTATCACCTTTATTTCACATTGTCAAAATTAAATTAATCTAAGTTTGCAATAATTTTAAATTTTATGTACAAAATGTATTGTCGATGTAATTATTATCCCTGCCTGAGCAGCCAGTCTACAGGATAACGGTCGTTCCAGATTGAAGATGTTATAATGTTCTAGATATGTTAATGTTAATCTTTCAGTCCTTAAGGACTAGTATTCAGGAGTGTCATGTTGCGCCATTTGCGCTCTCAGCAACTTAAGTATAATCCAACATCGCCCAGCTACACTTAATAAACATTTTCCATCCGTTAAATATTCCACTACATGTCACGTAGCTGTAAAATGAGATTTGGGGTTATTTGTTTGAATAGGGTTGTCTAGATTTAATAATTCAAGATATCTCGTACTGCAACCATAGATCTTATACTAAAATTATTGTCTTTCCTATTATACATTATAAGTATAATTTTAGATTCAAAAGCCTTTGAGACGTTCGCTTCCATATAAGGACGTGACTCTACATTATAAGCGCAGTGTCTAGTGAAAAGCTTTTCTATTATCTCTTTTTTATGTCGTCAACCTAAAACAGTATGTTTGCGTACTTTCTGCGAGTGGGTTTAGTTCACCCTTTGCTGGTAGATGTCGCGACAATCGTTGAGGAAAAACCCAAGGCACTGCGCCTATGGTGTTCCATTCCTACACCAGATGGCAGTATACGGGGCTATATAGCTTTCTTCTCACTGCTAGCTCTCACAAAATTGCGCCGGCCACTTACGCGTACAATACCAATTGTATTATATTTACGAATATGCTTTAAGTATTCAATTTACTTTGATTTGCCCAAAAATATACATTTTGTATTTACTTTTTGAGATATTTATCAGGAGCTAGCATTGGAAAGATCGCAAAGTACATTGCACAATATAAAGAAATAACGCATCAAACGATTCAGACATATAATAATAATCGATAGTATACAATTAATTATGCTGATCTATTTGAATAGCTGATAATGTTAAGGTTTTAGTTTTAATAAATAAATAAACAATTTAGTCCTGAAGTCAGCCTAAGTATTTTATTCAATGATTTCTTTGTTTTAATGATTTTTGTGGATCTTTTCGTATGATTAGTGTAATTTTATGTAACATTTATTAGGTTTGGTCTTCTCAGCGGTTTTACTAGTTTACATATTGATGAACCTGCTTAGAAACAGGTGAGGATCACATTGGACAACCTTAATTTATCTACATAATTAACTTATTGGCAAACTTTATTTATTGTGTTGTACGACATAGGCGGTAATTGGACACCATGTCTAAAACATGGGTTGCTAAAATATACAGGAATATAGTCGTTTATTTCATACATACAAGAATTCTGCTGATAATTCCATCAAGCTATATGTGTAAGATTTCCAATGCGGTCGCCACTGTAAGATGTCCTGTAAAGTAAACCGTTCGACAGAACTAAGTTGTTTTATGCGTTTACATTTTGAGAAAACATTATTATAAGCTAACTGGTAGTTATTGACTGTATAAGCCAACATACATTACTAAAATATTTTATAAATATGTTTACAGGAGTTAACTTTTATTTAGCGATTAACGAGTGTGTTACGGTATAATATGGTTTCATTTGCAAATGTTAACATACATGTAGTGTTCCCATCACCGCTTGTCTTATATTTTCGCACGACGAGATAAAATCGTACAAATGGCATGTCTTAAGTCTAAGACAAATACAAATTCACGTGTGTAGTGTATATTAAAGTTATGCGTAAATTTCTAAAACGAGTGTAGCGATCGTAGAAGGGTGAAATATGTCGTGTTGTTTCATAACGCTCCGTTTTAAAAAGTTTTTATCTAAAATAAATGATTTCATCCATAAACGTTTTAGAAGTTCATGCCATCGAATAGTATGTACGTGTATTTATCTATGTACCGCTAAACGTTTCGAAGGAGTTTGTTCTGCACCGCACACTTCACCTCACTAATGCAATCGCTGTGGATTATTTTGACTAACACAAAATATTAAAATTTGATGCACGCTTTAATTTTATTACTCATGTTTAGGTTTATTTCTTATGGCTTTTTATTGATGTATTTTGAATGAATTCACATTTTTAATTTGTATTATAAAATGACTACAATTTATTGACATTTTATTTCGCTTCTCTATTAGCTCGAAGGATATCGAATCAAATGCACAATTTTTCATTTCTCGCACAACTTTGTTATTAACGTGTTTAATGTATGCTTCGGTGTTTAACTAACATTATGTGGTCTTTATTGTGGAATTGATTGGATATGTCTTCTTTCTATGTACAAGTTGCAGTTTCATCGTCCTCGTATATTACATATATGTATTATGTAGCTATCATTTAAAATATTTAAGTATCGAGTCAAATACTTAATAACAGTATTTACCACGTGTTAAGTACGATTAGGCCGGCAGCAGCTGTCGTCCTATTAACTTTCAGGCTAAGCGTACGCTAAGACGCAAGAGACGTAATTCCACGCAGCGCAGCGTAGAGCAGAAACCCAATTCCCGCAATTTAACGGAAAATAGTCGCAATCCAGTTTCGATTCCGTCATTCAACATAGAAAATGCAATTATAGTTGTCGACTAAAAATGGAACAAACTAAAATGAGTTTATTTTAGTCTTATTTGCAGTCCCATTACCATTTTTGAAAACTACGACATATTAAGTTTCCGAGGATACCGTTTTTGATAGTAATGTTACTGGGACCGTGGTAACTGGATTGCAATTACTTGTAAATTAGGTCTCTGATGGTGTGATGAGCTGACAAATGAGCATGGTGAGAGCTGCTACGCGCCCGCGAAGGTGCGTGAGACGCAGACATGCGTCTGTCCTGCTCTGCGCGTCGTAGCGCAGGGACAAATTTGTGCGTGACGCGTGCACGTTGAAACGAATATTTTTTTTAGCAGAATTTCATGTTTGCTGCAAAAACGACTCGACATTTATTTGAATTAGTTCGTGTGAACTCGGAGTTTTTTTTTTTGGTCTACTCGAATACGGTTTAATCTCTGTAGAAGACGTGAATATGTGTATTGCGTCATTTAAGTGCATCGCAATACGCTCATGGTACCAGATGACAGATTTCTTCTGTAAAACAGGAAAAAAAACAAATGTAATAAAACAGAATAAGGAAAATTAAAAAAAAATATTTTTGATGCATCGTCAAGCTTTAATTATAACATAAAATGTCAGGAAAATTGTAAAATCAGGTAAAACCTGCAAAACCTCATTTTTCGATCTGGTAATCAACTAGCAGCCTAGATCTGCCCCAACTGCCAGGCCTTGCAAAATCTGTGCCGTGCTGCGTCTCAGCATACGCTTAGCCTCGCGCTCTTCATGTAACATACCGCTAATACGCGCTACGCGTTGCGCTCGCGCAGCGGAACCCTCGCAATAATACATTTCTAAAATCTTGGTGTTGAAATGTAAGAGATTAATATTTTTAATATATCATTTTAAATTATTGTACAGAATGTTAGGTGTTTGTCAAATTTTACAAATATTTGTCGTTTATTCGATAGTTGAATGTTATATTTCCGTGTCTGTCCTTTAAGTACTTGCAATTTTGTATCGATAGGGTGGGTATACTAGTCTAACATACCACCACTTATCAACCAATAGGTCAATTTACATACGTTTTTACTTATTAGTAGTCAAGATAAGTTATGTTTGCGTTATATATGTTTTTGACATAACTCTTTCTCGAAATCTGCTACATGATATAATATAAGTAATTTTTTATTGATTTTTACAGTAATAAAAACACTAAATTGCTAATCTTTGAAAATAATTAGAATCACACATTAAGTGTTATTAAAAATTGATCCTGTTGCTATAGCCATGTTCATACAATGACAACCCGAGCGGGCTCCGCTTATCGTTTTTGCTTGGCACTTTTAAGAACTTAGCTTAGCTCTCAATCTAATCGCGCCCTTACAATGAATGGTGTCTTATTACCCTATTGCCTATTTGTATCGTAGCGAGTAAATAAATATGAGTCAGTTCTGAGCACTGAGCGATTTATCGTATGCGGTTCGAGCCGGCCGCCGAATGGACCGTGCCGGCACACTATTTCAGTAATCCAAAGAATACATTCTGGTTTTGCAGAAAAAAGTACATTAATGCACAGTGATATCATTTTTAAACATTTAAAGTACATTTTCCCTAAATTATTGAAGGAGCGTCCTTAGAGACCTTAAAAAAGAGAAACTTAAATGCATAAATTAGGAATTTAAATTTATACCTTCCTACT
Organism: Anania hortulata; assembly: GCA_963576865.1. Lineage (NCBI taxonomy): Eukaryota > Metazoa > Arthropoda > Insecta > Lepidoptera > Crambidae > Anania > Anania hortulata. Next base: position 21,921,912 of record OY756387.1, on the reverse strand, counting down.
AGGTCAAACTTTGTAAATGACGAATGCAAACTCGAATAGATCTGATACGTGATGTATCAGATGTGATACTTCACTGTAAACATATACGAGTATTGACTCTATACAGTAGTACTTACTACAAAAGCTGTAAGCATGATTTAGCTAAAATGTATCGCTCCAACGTCAGTGATTAATTTAAAGGTGTGTCCAATAAAATGTAAGGCCATTGATTGACAAAATATGGCTATTTACGCTAAAGTTTAGCATGTACCACTGTTTTAATAATGCCCCAATAATTAACCATTATATTATTAAAGACATGGTCATATTTAAAATATAAAAAAATAAAAACATGCCAGAGACAGCAGTAGCAGTACGCAGTACATCTAGATTGTTTGATTATTTTATAAATATTTTTAAAACTGTTGTATTGTATTTTTTTCTCCGTATATGTTTACTGTGCTAGTATTGTATTAGCACTGATAGCAGCAATACTCGTACTAAAATTCAAACGTGAGTGCTATCCTCTGAAAAAAAAATTAGTTGCATGTAAAAGCTGTAAAATTATACTGCTTTTAATTATAATCGTAGAGGTGTCAGGTGAATAGCAGGGCTAAATGTTATCCATTTGAGGGATCAATATCATTTTTCGTATTTCTAGTAGTTTGTATATTTCTGTATTAAATTCAAGTGACCAAGTCATTTAAGTGATTATGAACCAAGTGGTGTAGTTTGAACCGTATTGAATTATTACTAGATATTAGTTGTAAATAGCCTTAAGCTGTGTCGGTGTGCGTAGATTAGCCGGGTACGCAAGAGACATGTGGTGGTTTCATTTGCAGCAGAAAAAAATGCATTGTGCGTGCGCGCAGGCAGAAGAGCGGCAACGTCGCGTCGCCCCGATCGTGCTTCCATGACTAATCGCGTGTTCCGTATACTTCTGCGGGCCTATAATTAGTTATTATTCTATTTATTCCGCACCATGTATTTCAAGTTCGCAATATTAAAAAAATGAGTATTGTCAGATAAATACATTAATTTAATTTTCATAATTTTTTAACTATTTAAACATTGAACATGTTTATTTTACCCTTATCATAATATATTTCATCACAATTATGTTTACAATAATTTTGGAAATCCATTCAGTACCTACATACACCAACAATTTAAAGTGTGCCAGTGTTAAAATTTCTAAGAAAGTCGTGTCGTGTAGGTATTTCATGTAATTTGACTCAGGAAAAAGATTATAAAGGAGTGTTAACGTTCCTACTCAAATATGCAAAAAGCTATAAGTACTTCTACCAGAGTTTTAGCATTAGAAATAGAATATATCTGTATCAATACGAAATCAAAACTAATAATTATTTTATCACTATTTGATAGCCAAAACATTTCCAACGTTTAGAGCTTTTCTCCTGACACCCGCAACGAATAAATACATAATTATTTCGATAGGATTTCGGCGAAACGCTGTCCCCAGGGGTTAGGTTCCATATACCTACCATAGATGTTTTATCGCCAGATATCTATTCTTTGTGTCTACAAAGCCATTTACTTAGTTCGTTTAATATAGACACACTAACATTTTAATTTTTGATAATAATCGTTAAGGAGACAATCGGTCTCAGCGCTTTATAAACCGTCTTGTTACGTTGTACGCGGCAGTTATGTTACGGTCTTCCAGTATTTTAAGCAGTAGACGACTAATACGATTGTAATTTTTGGCCTTTACAATAAAATCCATTTTGAAGTTCAATGGTAAACTAGAAGAGTTAGTTGCACCACACTAGGTTATTGCTAGCATTACATATGGGTGCTAATTTTTACTTATTGGAACTAGTTCGCTTCTGGTGTTAACATTGACAGCTCAAGGGCGGTTCGTATTGTATTTGTATCTATTAATATCTATGTACTTCTACTATCTAAATTATAAAACCTTAACGAGCATCACCATTTCCCTCTTAACACCTAGATAGGTAAGTTTTCGCTCTTTTCACGTATGCTTACTATGCCTTCCTTTATTTATATTTGACACTATTTAATATTATCACTGATTAAAATTATATGGTGCATAAAATGTCCTATGAGTTAGATAATAAATCTATATTATAACTTTTCATTTTGTAAGTATGATTAACTTATATCTACATGTTTAGTATATAATTGTTTGATACGTAAAAGTATCGTAGAGAGTACGTTACCTGAAATACACAGGGTGCTATTGACTCGAGATGAGAGTGGCGGTCTCTGGCGGCCACTTTGGGCAACTGTAGCCGAGTTTTTAATTCGGTGGTGAGTTAAATCGTTTGACCCAAGGGCGACACTAGTGGACCCAGGGTCCAACAACAGTATCTGATAAAACATCACATTAGTTGTTAAAAGACCCGAGCATTAGCGTTATAAGTTCGTAATTATGAAGTTATTATCGAAGCTAGTAGTTTAGTTAACCTTTACTTAGAATTATAATTATATTTACAATCTTATAAATAACGTCAATGATATTGACTGTACCAATATACATTGGGATTCAATCGCTAGTAATTTACTAAGAGAGAATTTCATTATTTTAAGAAACGATCTGTCGCAGATTTAAATGGTCCTTAGATATTTTTCGAATGCAGTACAAACTAGAATTAGGGTGTATTTAAGTAAAAGAGATATAATAATTAAATGGAATTTAAGGGCAGTCACATACATCAGATTTAGTCAGATGCGATTGATAGTTTCGACTCTACCCTCTGTGATCCTTGCGGGCTTACTTCAACATCATTTAAAGACCGAGCGCCTGCAGATAGTGGAAATTCTGTCAATCAGAACAGACGTACTTAGGTGCATTTTGATTCTAAGCCCAAATCGATCGCGCAAACGACATAATTTATGCAAGCACCGTTAGCTGGCAAAACGATGTTTACATTTACTACATTTACAGCTATAATGAACTCGGACACTGTGGCAGTCGGCGCGGCTGGGTCGCGCCGCTTTGCATGTTCAAATTCCTTATGTACGTAGGTATGTGACCGCCCTTATTACGCATGGCGTATGATTCTATCTTGACAGTTCAGGTAAGTACACCAATAAAGACGAATAAGAATAAAACCGAGCGTTTTCTTATTTAGGAGTATCAAAAATAAGGTTTAACGCACTTACTGGTAAACACCCTGTGTGTATAAATTGCAAATGTTATGTTTGAGTTAGGAAATGTTATTACAATAAAGGAGATGGTTAAAATATATGAATCAAAACCCAGAATCGACAGGAATTAAATATGTACTAATGGATTGACAGTGATTAATTGGTTATTTCTCGTCATCAAAGGGGTAACCTAATCGGTAGGTATAGTGTAGGAGCTATGAGCCAACAAAAATATATAAGTACAAATCGGAGTCTTCGTTAAGTTGTTGCTTAACATGATGTTATTATGTTGTTGCTTGTATTATGTTTCTTTTAAAATGTAGTTTTGTTTTGTATGATTAGTCATTATTAATTATGCTGCTAAATATTTAAAATAAAAAACAATTATTTTATTAAATCGGTAATCTTTTAGTTATTTTTACAACACACTTCGTAAAAAAAACTGGTGTAGGCTGAATCAGATAGCCTTCATGCCTGGCCAGGCAAGATAATATTAATGCTTACAATATGGGCACAACTGCCAGTGCGGCGCCCAAGTAGGTAAGTCTTTCTTTTCAAAAAGAATTCTTTTGTTATGATGAACTCAGGTGGTTACTAAGTTTAAAAGAGTGTCCAACAATACAATAGTTTATTTGTAAGTTATAAAGATTTTTATTATTCGTATAAGTACAGACAACGGCAGGTCAACCTACCCAATAAGTTAAAGGTCATTGAATTGATTTTCAACTTTAAGTCCGACAGGTAGAGTTTAATATCTATTGAGAAAATTTGACGTTGTGTGGTAGGTTGACGTGCTGTTACCTGTACCTAACTAGGTAGGTATTCACTATATCATTTTTTTTTTATACTGTACCGATTTCAGAGTTGCGTCTTTGATGACGTCAAATATGAATTAAAGTTAATCAATTGGTGTAACATTTCGTTTCTGTCGACTGAGTTTTTTACCCATCTCTTTTATCATCACAAATTGGTCATAAGTTTTTAAGTAACAAGTATTGGTTAGGCAGATCGTACATTTTATTTTATGTTAAAATAACGTATTGACGATTTAGAATCTTTATTGAGCTCTCGATTTAATTTCACGGACCAAAATGGACAAGAGTGGTAGTACCTAAGTTGTAAGAAATGGGTACATTAACATTCGGACTATAGCTAACTACTCCAATGTTAAATTACTTCGTGTTTCTCTAATCGTTGTGTATCTATTACATATCAATTCAATTGAAACATTTCTTGGTGTGACGCAGTCTTCATTTCGCTTACACAGCTTGTATGTCGATCGTTCGATTTGATTCATAGCACCCTGCTCTTTGAGAATTGTACCAAGGTTGTTGTTAATTACACTGAGACTTCTTGAAATTTAAAATTACCTAAATGTTTGGCTCAAACAATTCTTTTATAGGGTTAAATAACAAGAGGGTCGGTGCTAGTGCCTACTTGGTTGCATCAAGCATTGGGTCGGTAGAGGTACTGAAACTTTTTAGTATAAATTATACATTAATATAATAGATATTCTTATGCATAGATATAGGCCAAGCAAGTTACTAACACGCTTTAACGAAATGAAATTAGGACCTTTAATATAAGTGTGTTACCCAAAGCTTAAAGCGTGAAGATACCTACTTGGAACTTCGTAAAACTAATAAGTTTCAGTGCGTTAACGTCGTATCTAGGAAGTGCTAAGATCAGCCTTTTTATTTAACCCTTTGGAGGTGTAAAATGCATTTGTCTCAAGAGTTAATCGTTCTGTGTAGTCAATTTGTGATTCCTAACATTATTTTCATTAAAATTGACCTTCTAGTTCTGATACTCTGTTTTAGATTAAAATTATTATATCTATTTATTAAATCGTTCTTCTCTCCAACGGTGTTTTATTCGATTTTTCATTGATATTGAAAATGAGTTTTCTTAAAGAAAATTATAATTTATCTGTTTGCTAACTTTGATTTTAAGTCGTTTTAAGAAACTAGGTGACTAAAGCCTAATTAGGTACCTACCTACCAGAGAATATACAATAATCACCAAGTATATAAAAAGACGCATTGAAGAAATAATTGTTTTTAAACTATACTATTAAAATTACACTGAAGGTACCACCTTTTTACTTCTATTAATGACTGTAACAAAATCCTGAAAGATTTAAACAACATGGCTGAATCGTAGCTTACGATAATATTTGTTGGTCTAATATCTATCTAAGTAAGTTGTACGTTATTTTACTATACTTCCATTCCCTTCTCGTTCGCGCCATGCAGATTTTTACCCTACTGAATAAAGAAGACTGGGCTCTTACCATGAGATATTAAAGCGGGCCTGCTTTTCAGCTGCCCGGAAACTGACTGGCTTGTTTTAAGCTTATGGTAATAAGGGCCATGTGTAGCGTTTTAAATACGGCGTTTCTCCAACCAACTCAAACGGACAAAACAAACAACGGTAAACAGACCTAGCTAGTTGGAGTTAGGTAAGTAATAACTAAGAAAAACCAGATCCACGAAAACTAGAAATAAGTATTTTAAAATACCTATTTATGAGTTAAATGATATTATGGGTTTTCTTGGCTTGCATACCTAAATAAGAGTAGGTATCGTACTTCACTGTACTGCTGTACGAAGTTCGCCGGGACAGCTAGTAGGTAATTAATAAAACTTAAAAGAATTTTCGAAAAATGCCATTACCTAACTAGGTAAGTATTCACTATATATAATATTTCAAAATACCCACTTGAATTACTACTACCCATTAAAGTTGCTTGCTAGACAAGGAGATCCGACATGGACCGTGACGTCACAGTAGGTACACGTCTGCCATGCATTTTTAATTATAAAAGTGGTTTTTGAAAGAGACAGGTATAATATTTCTGATTACCTACTGTATTACGGTTATTTTTTACCTAAAATCAATTTCGTTTTCACTATTAGCACTATAATTTCATATAAATATTATACCTACCCAGTAAATCAATTTAAATAAGTACTTATTATTTTCGTGCATATTCATTATTTGTCAGTTTATCTATGGCCATTTCTGTAACGGCGTCTACAAGGTACGTCAAACTTGGTGCAAATAAAATCAAACCCTGCAACAATATGTTCAATGGTAAGTCGGACAGAAAGGCTCTCGCCATGGATCCTCTATTAGATCTATTAGACCAAAATGAAGTAAGTGTGGTGAGTAACCAAGGAGCATATACCCTATAGAGTGGAAGTGGCATTTATTTTGTTTGAAAACAATTCCGCCATTATTTGATCAGTAACGTACCTACCTGCAGTTTTAGTATGAGCCTTTCTGCCCAACTCACCATTGAACATATTGTTCCAGGGTTTGATTTTATTTCCACTTAGTTTGACGTACCTCATTCACAAGACTTATCAACTCGACAAACGATGTTAGATAGACCATTACCGCTCTATAGGGTTATGTGCTCGGTGATAAAATCAATTCTTATTTTCAATATTAAATACCTAATAGGGCACGGTTTTCAAAGCAATGTAACGTAAGTAAATTAGGCAAAGATTTAAAAGTTACACATGCAAGCCACATTAGGTTAAAAAAGTTACAAACAATAATTTTGATTTTAATAGGCACGCCTTTATTGACGTATCGTCGATAGGTCCTACTATCGAAGGATTAACCCTTTACAACCGGTCTGATAAGATCGTGAGTCTTGACTTTAAAAAAATCTGGACCAAAATCAAAACAACTTTTGCAAACCCAACCTGTGCCGATCGTTAGTGAGTCTATCTGAGAACGCGCTAAAAACTGGTTTATTAGTGTAGACACAAGTCACAACTTGTCAGTCGCCCAGAGGCCGCAGGAAGGATGGCTGCGTTCTTCGACAACGATTCCCGCTCGCGTAAGTACCTAATATTTACGTAATTTAAACAGATATTTAAACCACTTTCTATGTGTATCGTTTGTTTATGAGTTGCTTTAAAGTATAACAAGTGTTTTTTGTACTTTACGTCGATAGTTTTATTAGAATCTTCTTCGAAATTTAAACACTCACGGTCGTGTGATACCGGTCGTAGTACGTACAATTAATTTGTTTTGTTGTGGTGCATTTTTAAGTTGGTTTTGAGTATTATGCCTCCTAAATATGGTTTTATTTTTATTTTAGGGCTTAAGCTTACTGATGACATCATAGCAGACCTATTAAATGATGGAAATAATTCGGAGCTAGAAGATTTTGACGACGACGACCTGGAATTATTCGATCAAGATGTCTTATTTAGGCAAACTAATGATGAAAATCACTTTGAAGGGGAGCAGGTCGATGAAGTTGTCCCTGAGAGTTCCTTTATGGCTCCTTCGACGTTAGCTGCTCCAGTTGTGCCACCACCTTCTCCGTTGATTGAGATACCAATCCCGCCGACACCAAGAAACACTGTTCGGGTATCTAGAAGATCACGCCAAGGCAATTCAACTTCTGCTACACATGATAGATCCAGCTTATCAGAAGTTGTTCCGGAAGCTGTTCGAGGAAGAGTGTCAGCATCAGCACCCAGGGCAACGAGAAAGAGAGTATGGAAGCAGACTACCTTCGCAGAGAAAGCGCACGACTATCCTGCTCTGCAAATAAAGCCGGTAAGGCGTCCAATTGATTATTTTAATGACTATTTTGACACTGAGTTTCTAGAAGAGGTATCGCGTTGCACAAACGTATATTTCCTACGCACTACAGGCCGTGAACTCAAATGTACAAGTGCAGAGATCGCTAAATTATTTGCAGCACATATCATCATGGGCTGCATTCGCTTTCCTCGACTGCCGATGTATTGGAGAGCTGGTACTAAGTTAGAGCTGGTATCTAGTCTTATGTCACGAGACAGGTTCCTTGTCCTTCGTAATGCACTTCATGTTATTGATTCTGACACTCCGGCTGCAAATGATACAGGTAATCCGCTATAGAAGGTACAACCTATGATCGACAAGGTAAACCAAACCTGTAACAAGTTGGAAAGAGTGCCGGGATTTTACTCTATTGACGAACAAATGATCCCGTTCACAGGGCGCTGTCAGCTACGTCAAGTGGTAAAAAATAAGCCGCGACCTGTAGGCCTGAAAAACTTTGTTCTGACTACATCTGAAGGACTCATGTTAGATTTTGAGATCTACAGAGGTGCTAGATCTACAATTGGTGATTCAAGTCTCGGCCTCGGTCCCTCTGTGATCTTACACTTGGTAAAAAGGGTTCCTTCCGGCAGCTGTGTGTACCATGACCGTTATTTCACCACTGTTGCTTTGATTGAGGAAATGGACAGGTTAGGTCTGCATTCAACTGGAACTATAATGCAGAACCGGATTCCCGATCGAGCAACACTCAAATTCAAAAAAGATTCGGAGATGCAACGTGGAGAGACTCAGCAATTTGTTTGTAAGCCCACCGCAATAGTAAAATGGAAAGATAATAAATCCGTTTTACTAGCGTCAAACTGTACTGCTGGCGAAGATCAATCAAACGTTAAGAGATGGAATAAACAACAAAAAACATACGTCGATGTTCCAGCCCCAAAAGTTGTGAGAAATTATAATCAATACATGGGTGGAGTCGACGTACTCGATCAGCAGATGGAATATTACCGAGCTTTTATTAAAACCAAAAAGTGGACGTTGAAAGTTCTCACACACTTCTTGGATCTGGCGCTGGTCAACTCTTGGAGGCTTTACAGAAACGATTGTTTAGCCAATAAGTTACCTAGAAAAGAATCACTGGCTCTGCTTGATTTTCGTTTGAATGTTGCCGATAGCTTATCCTGCATACCAGATCGTCCTCGTAGAGAAGAAAATGAGGATGATTTACCATCAGTTCCTCGTCGACATTATAAAATATTCAGACCAGCTAATGCTCCATCAGAAGCAAAGAGGTATGACGGATATGAACACTATCCTGTCTTCGATGACATTAAAGCACCCAGATGCTGTCGAATGGAAGGTTGTGGAAGTCGCTCCAAAATTAAATGTGCCAAATGTGATGGGTATTTATGTTTGTCTCGTGACAAAAATTGTTTTATGTCCTATCATGTTAAAAATATGTAGTCTTTATCTTTATTAGTATCTACTAAGGCTGATTATTGTAATAATTATGGTTCCTATTGTACTTGACATTACAATTACATACTTTGATCTCTTAGAAGTTAATATTTACTATTAAGTTTGATTTTACTCGTTATTGAGTCTTGAAGACTGTTTAAAAATTATGTAAGAATGTTGAATTTGTGTTTTTTTATTAAAACAAATATATTAAAATATGAAATTTTCTTTTATTAATCTATAAATAAATGGAAATAAATCGATGAGAACAAACACTCACGATCATGCGACTTACAAATTATTCCTGAGACTCACGATCGTGAGGGTCTGATTGCTGGAGACCAGCACCAACAGGATTTTTGAAAATATTTTTCTTACATTATAAGGACCATAAGGAAAGGACAGAATAAGATTTTAACTGGTTTTGACAAAATTTTTGCTCCCGGTTGTAAAGGGTTAACAATTCTGTCGATAGTTTTGGTCTATGGGTCTGTAGGTAGAGGTACCTAAGTAGTTATAAAGTTCTAGATAGTAGGTCTGACAAGGCTTTTGTATCATTTAGCCTACTCTACCTCTCGGCTGAAATTTAAAGAGGTAGGTAAGTATCTAAGTACCGCTTATTCTTTCGATAGTGTTATATTTCAAAATGTTAGACTTGACATTGTTACTATGTAAAGTACCTCCAGAATGCTTTAAACATACAGTGTAGTTACTTGATCTCGTTAATTTTAACTATTAATTTATATATCATATACTTAGACGCACGGTGACTGGTGCACATTCCGAAATCGCCCGACTGTTGCACAGTTTATCAGTATAGTGCCTGTCACAGTACTCACAGTATTACTATATACAGTGCCTGTAGGTAACTTTATAATAAAGTCTATGGACAGGATTGGCCGGGTCCTTGTTTTCGGAAATCGCTACAGCGCATTCGCGCCTTTGCGGCACAGTCGCCAGATCTAATCGAACCTTAAGGATGGTGTTAAAAAGCCTTTTCTAAGTGATATCCTTTTCTCTGGTAAACAATTCTTGCAATTTCAAAGTGGAACTAATACATTAGTACCTACACGGTATACCTATTTAGTGTTCTTCGATATTTGGACACTTTTTCTTGATAATTTCTAGTTAAAAATCTAGTAATTTTGAAACAATAATAAGAACGGGCCCCTTACTATGAGCTCTGTTTTTTCGTACTACTTATTATCATAGTATAAAACGCAAATGAATATTGTTAAATTTTTGACCGATTTAGCTATGCTACTAATTATGAAGTATCTACAATATATTATTTCCTATAGCAGAGGCGGCGCTAGGCGTAGGCGACGTGGGCCACTGCCAACGGCCTCGCGGTCCGAGGGGCCTCGCGCCTCAAATACCCTACCGCATAACTCGGACGCAACGTAAAATAAATTCGTTATAAAACGATAATGACAAGTAAGTATGATATGAAATACCAAATTTGTTGGCGTTGCGTTGTTATCGCGGAAATCGAACGGGGAAGCCCCCTCGCGTTGGTCTATGTAAGGTACTATACAACTCCAGCTGCTCCTTACTTATGTGATATTCGTGTTTTTCTGTTAATATTTCATGTGAGAATAAGTGTAGTGTAGTTCTTTTTGTAACCATTAATACAAGAATTAAATACGTAGGTATAATAAAGTAGTAATAATTGTTTTTAAATTATAACATTGCTTCTTGGGCCACCAGAAGGCCTCGCTAAGTGTACCTTGCCAACATAAAATTTTGGTCTTGCCCCGCCACTGCCACACACACTTGCTGCTGAGTATTTATAATGTTCAGCAGTGGACGTCCTTTGGCTGAAATGATTATGATGATTATGAGTGCTACCTAGTATTAGTTCTTTGAAGGAATTCTTGAGATTAAATTTGGAAATCTCTAGCGAGTATGAAAAACCATTTCGGTGTAATTAATTATTATTTCTAAAAGTATTAAGTTAGTAGGTACCTACCAAACTAATTGAAATCTTAAATTAAATAATAACTTAATATATAAATATCCAAAAGAATATAAATATCTACATTACGTTTTATTTACTAATAGAGATGTCAGTTTAAGCATCCAATTTATAATTGTCTACTTAAATCCAATCAGAGGTTCGCAATGAAGTTACGTGGCAAATTGATTTAAGCTATGCACGTACCTTTAGGTGGGTACTGGGTACCGAAATTGCGTATTTAAATAAGTATCTATATATATAAACACACATATGACTCAGTTTATAGAGGCTGGTGCGGAGTTAGTTCGTTCGCGTATACTATGCGTGAGGGGGCGGCCAACGGGCGCTGGGCCGCCCCCTTGGGGGGTTTCGACTCGCCTGGGGGCCTCGTCCAGAAAGTAAAACATCCTGGTATGAGGGAGGCTAGTATTGTCAAGTCAATGTATAAGTATACCTTTAAACTATATATCGGGCCCTATACTATAGGCTGTGGAGTGCTTATTTACATATACGTATATAAGTTGATCTATTATGCAGCCATAGGAAATGGAGCAGGTTTGGGGCTCAAAATTTGCTGACGCACGTTCTTCTGGTATGCTTGTATTGTTTCGTATTTTACATAGTTAATTGTTTATTTTTATTAATTTGCTGGCATCTATGGATATAATCCTTTCTCTTTCATAGTATCTAAGCTTTTTTAAATGGCTCTTTTTCTACATGGATAAATTAAAGCCTGATTAGCCTGTTCACTATATTGGCATAAGTGTATATAAAAGGCGAACTTAACACCAGAAGGCATTATCTTCCAGTTGACTATATTTCTCTACCTTTTGATCACTTTAATTCAATCACTCTAATCACTATGTCTAATTCCCTTGGGTTCACGGAAATTGCGAATAAACCTATTTTAGGTAGCTTTAAAAAGAAGCAATCATTTTAAAAAATAATTTCAGTTATTTGTATTAAAGTGCACAATAAACATTTGATTCTTGTAATTTGGCAATTGACTAAACAACAAATACTAGTTAGCACCAACAAGATTTCATTTGCGCACTATTACCTACACACCGTGTAACTCTAAATACGCAAAATCTCTCAGGGGCTGATTCTGATGCTAACTATTTGTATGGGACCAACATCGAAATCGCAAAAAAAAGTTAGTTTCCCCAACAAAGCGTAGCAACTAGTTGGACATTTATCATGAAGACAAAGTTTTTTTTAAAGATTTTACTGTTGGTCCTATACATAAAGTTGTTGTATTTGAGCACTAATTATTAAGCGTTACACGGTGTATACGTACAGCTGCAAAAACTTCAACAAATAACCGTGACTTCTCCATACGAGATCGCAGCTGCATACCGTAGGGAAATTAAAATACTTCCTGTTTTAAAATCTACTTACTTAACCAATAGAAATTAAACTGCACTTTAACTTTTAGCCACTGCGCAGATAATTTTTTTTCCGCCAGGCATAAGAAGAGAGAGCTAGTTTTTTAGAATTTTACTCGTATATAACATACTTTTAATTTAATTTAAGTATGTTATCAATACAAACAACTTTTCCTACAAGATTAACATTAAATCGCGAATATTTTATTTGGTTTCTCCTTACAAAGTAACTCTCCACTTCAGTAATAATGTATGGAGCAGTTTCATGGTTTTAAGTTGAACACATTCACTTCCTTAAATTTGGCAATTCACTTGTAATAAGATATTTATTACCTACTATTAATACATTACAAAATTATGTAATGAACATTGTATATTTTTAGAACTAAGTATTACATAAATAATGAAGTCTAATTGTTATTGTAGTAACCTAAGATATTATTTAATATCAAGTAAAAGTTTTGTTAATTTTCTCTAAAATTAACATCATAGCATGACATCACTCTTTATTACTTGGCTACTACTTACTAACTATCCTTTATCTAGACAGCGGCCCAAACGTAACTGTAACTGCATCGAAATTGGTATTTTACTGTAACTAGGTAATGGGCTAGTTTCCTAAAAAAATCTAATTAGTCCGTCAGTTCGATTACCAGAAAATATTGGACACGTATTTTTTCTTTTCTGAATCAAACAAAAAATGATGAAGATATAGCCCGTTAAAGTTTCGCGTAACGTCACGCCTTGCGACACTTTTTAGCTAGACGTGACGTCACGTGCTCACTTTGATGCGCTTTAACTTCATCATTTTTTGTTTGATTGACAAAAGACAAAATATGGGTCCAATATTTTTTGATAATCTAACTGACGGTCTAAATAGAATAATCATTTTTTGACCCGGGAAACTAGCCCATTCAGTCGTATTTAGGTGTTAATAATTGGCATCTTATGTCCTACCTACTTACCTTCTTTTTGCCCAGGTGTAACATTTTTTAGAAGAAAATTTTGCTACCTACTCGTCTTCTTTCAGTGCCCACGACCATTGTACATACATATTGTAGTAACCACTGCGTTCCAAGTTACCTACTTACGACGAAACAGTACGCCTTGCCTTTATTAAAACCAAAGAAAATCGTAGCCGTAGCAGTGTTTGTCGTAATCGTAGCAATAGTGTTGGTTGTGACAACAAAATATGTTGTAAAGTTGGGTCAGTTCCATCACACTAAATGCACTGCGTATAGCCAAACACTGACACAGTATTAGTGATTTCATCATTCCAATAATTTTTTGAATGCCGATTTGGTTTCCGAACCGATTTTCTGTCATCAAAGCTTACAAGTTTTGTAAAACTAAGTAGTCTTTATTTTAACAACACTATTGATTCATGTAGTAATACCTAAAGCCTGACTATTTAATAAAACTTTTAACTGATCATTATACTTTCATTTATTACTTAATTACTGACACTCTTACTACACCTACACCTACTAGACTAGTATTATATTTAAAAAGACGTAAGAACGTTTTAAATAAGTAATACAGATTTAAATTTACTTAAATTATTAAGTTAAGCTTATTTATTTCTTTTAACTAATTTTTTTAAAAGATCTATCGTTTATGGTGCTCCGATTTACTTCTTACACATAGGTATTCATATTTTTAAACAGCTGTTTTCCTTTTTAACCGACTTCATTTGTTTTCTGCTTGTTTAGTATTGAAACAAAGAAGCGAGAACTTACAAAGTCACGAAAGAAAACTTTGAAACATTTTACAATTAACTAACTTAGTATAAGTTTATGATCACTTAGGAAGTACTATTTGTAGTTGACTTCGCCAGATTATTATTCGCCAGATATATCCTGTCAATTTTGTTTTGTTTTGGCATCACGCATGGAAAGTATTTTATATAAGAAAGATAACTTATTAGATTGTAACGTAAGAACTTATCTCGTGTTCATATGGAATATTGTGAAATTGGTTAAAAATGATTTATTTAGGCAAGGAATAAGGACTTATTTTTACATTACCTTATTATTTATGACTTGTCTTGTATAATTCAATTAATAGGATTTAGTTACTACCCATTAATATTTTTCTTTTACAACTCTATTTTCAATGCAAAATATTCATGGTTGCGATTTGATCTGTTTTTTTTTTTAAAGAAACTACTAATCTGCGACACAATATGTTATTTCAATTTGCTACGGATCCCCGTGGCACTCCTCGTAAGGTTTTATAAAATAGTTTCTATCTTATCACTTCGAAAACTAAAGCAAGTCAGCTGGCGTAATGAATGTGAAATGATAACAAATTTAATTAAGTTTGATCGAGATGGCGATGCCGCAGCGGGGGGAGGGGGGGGCGTCCGAGGTCCGCACTCCGCATGTAAATGTGCGAGCGCCGCGGCCCGGAACCCTACGCGCTAGAGGTGTTCGAAGCCTTCGTTTTTATCGATATGTCTTTGCATGTTATATCTACGTCGCATTAATTAGCCGTTCAAATCAGCCTAGCCCCTTTACTAAACAGCGCCGTTCAACTAGCGGCCCGAATGATATAGCCATAGACATATACAGCTAGGCAAATGACTTGGAACGATATCGTTTAACTACTTGCCTCGCCTATTCATTTAATTTTTTTCCACATTCTGCCACCTGGCACTGAAACCTACTCATACACTGTCAATATGGTGTCGGCAAGGAACAATATTGTTGTTGATTCTCAGTTTAATTCTTTGATTGCGATTACGCATAAAATTGTTAAATGGAGTGTACTTATATGTTATGTAGTGAAAAAAAATATTGGAACTTAGCCGACTGTGACTGTGACTGACTCGAGCAGTTTTTTAATATCAGATATTTAATCTGTTGTGTCACATGGTCATCCTATCGTATTGACTGAGCTAAGCATCAGCCAGCCGGTTCATTAAATGTTTTAATAGTCGCTACGGCTAAATATTTATCATTCAGGCCACTAGTTGTACGGTGCCATTTAGTAGAAAGGCTAGGCTGGTAATTAAAAGGCTAATTAAGCTAGTTAGCTACGTCATCGATACTAGCCTCTGCCCGCGTCTTTTTCTACGTAGACTTCAGAAATGAATAATCATAACATGCAAACACAAATAACGGCATAAAAATATTATATGTGTTAATACACCTTAACATAAACTGATGTGCTTGAGACTGGAAAAGCAACCAACACATTTAAAGATTAATTTTAAATACTGATAAGCCGGAAATCCGGTGAGTGTATGATTGCAAAATGGTGGGGACCTAATTAATTAAGTAAAATTACACTGATACACAACAACAACAAAAAAAGGGACCAAAATCTAAAATTAAATGTGAAAAAATGCGTAGTAAAACTACCTACCTCCCTCCATGATTAAATTATTATGTAATACTTTTTTAAGTAACCGTATTATAAGTTAATAGTAAATTACGTTCGGTTAGATAATACCTAGGTAACTTCAATTTGTTTCACTTGTTACTTCTTGAAAATCAACTAAATCAGCTACTAATATTGCTAGTACGGTATCTGATTCGTAATAGGCTAATACTATTTTATGCAAATATAACAAATATAAAACAATTTCCGAAAAATCGATATAACGCCCGTCGACATACGCATTGGACATCTCTAGCGCTACGGCCGCAGAGCCTACATCGGGAGGAATGGAAAATATATCAGGCGAGCGAAAAGTCCACTACACACCCTCAGGGTGGCGCGGACGTGCGTTCGATTCAAACGAGCCTCCCGCGCCCTCCCGGTTTTATCATCCGCGAGGATGCATGTGACGTCACGGATGGTGCACGCGTGTGAACACGCTGGAAACCTATTTAGATCGGTAGCACGAAAGATTCGTAAGCCTACATTTTCTATAGCTATTTAACGAGGTGAAACAAAAGATTGAGCATTCAAAACTTACGCGTCGAAATGTTTTATATGATAACGAAAGAGAGAATACGCACACAAAATCGCAGGGCACTATACAGAGTGATTCTTTTATTAGTATTCTTATTAGTATCTTTGACCAAGAAACTTAATGCCTATCTCAACATAATTTTGTTAGTATATGTTTGCTGACTAGCGTTTTTGTTAAGAACTATTTTCGTACACTAGCAAATTTAATTTGAGATAGGAAAGTAGTTTCCTCGGCAAAGTTGTTTGTTATCATGAGTATGAACAAACCCTTAGGTAAGTATTTTACACTAATAAAAAAAAATATATATATATATATCTTTATTCGTTTACTTCCCATATTTAGTTTTTCTACTGTCTTAATACAACAACTGTTACTAAAGAAATATCATCTAAATAAATAAAAACGATTCTCCTTTACAAGATATGGGAATGTGTTTTTTTTTGAGTACGAGTAGCTATCAGAAACATTGTTGTATTACCTAGTTAAAGTTTATTATTAGTGAGAATCACACCTTAAACCCTGGTCATCTAAGGTTCATCTAAGGTTATTGATACTTAAATATTCTTCTATCTAGCATAAGACCTGCCCCCTAGCACGACAACCAAAACACAATATGATATGGCGATTTATCGACACTAACTGTAAAAATATGGTAGATATAACCGCCGTTCCGGTAACGTGACATGTTATGATCGCTGTAAAGATAAAAATTGAACATGTTGATAAAAATTGACTGATACAAACGCAATAAGCGAAATAAATACTAGAACAAGTAAGTAAACATTGAATTATTTTTACTCTTGACGACCATCTGGTGTAGTGGTTCGTGCTCGGGACTATAAAGCCAGCGGTTGTGGGTTCGAATCCCGTAGGGGGCAAATGTTTGTGTGATGAGCGAGCGTTTGTACCTAAGTCATGGATGTTTATAAAAGTATTTAAGTTTATCCGTTATCTAGTCACCTTAATACAAGCTTTGCTTAGTTTGCTTTAATTGGTGTGATTGTAAAAACAATTTATTTATTTTCAATCATTTTACGTAAAGACGCCATGATATGGTTGTCTAGTAGTGTCGCGACCGCCACCGCTAGTAGGGCGGATCTAGACTAAGCGCCTATAGCTCTTTCTCACCCATGTAGCCGAAATCATCAAAAGTCATCATCATCAGTGATAAGTCCGTCCGAAAATATAAAGATGAAAAAAATATACCCACAAAGTGGTAACCTAAAATATTAAAAAAACATAAGTAATTAGTGTTCATGTAAAGTAGCAAGTTTTTTTATATTGACCTACATATGTTGTCGTTTGAACACCTAAGTAGGCATTGAGAATATTTCATCTAAGGTTTTCGTTTCCTAAACTGTCGCCTCTTAGTAATTTCTAGATCAGTAGTCAGTGGTCTAGACTAAAAATAAAATGCAATCTAGTCTCTCATTAAAATACCATGAGAGATTTTGTATGACCAGAGTTCCCACACTCCAATTTTGTGATTGAGATTGAAACATAATTTCATTCGAAGCCTTTTAGTTGAATAATATTTTTTACTATGGCTTTGGACTTATCCAAAACCTAAAAAAAGGTCTAGTTATTAGATTAGTTTAGAAGAAAAGTCAACATTTAATAGATTAAGAATATATCTCATTTAAAGCGTCATAAAATTTTAAAACAAAAGATTAGGTTTGAAGCAAAACGGTTAGTAAGTACTTATTACAATATTTTTTTGCTCTTAAAAAATGTTACTTTAACCTTGTTTTGATTTTCTGTAGAGAGCTTGACGAAAAAACAACATGCCTGAGGAAATATTTAGAGTTCTAATAGTAGGTATGTATGAACTATAAATCTGACGTACTCAGGACTAAAAGATAAGGAAGAAACACTGTTAATTTATCTAAACACCAAACGCGCAAATTGGACATTGGCGTTTATAAGGCAGGTACAAAAATAATTGATACATGCTGTTTACACGACGGTGTCAATGTGCACTTTTTTTTTGTTTATTTAATTATTATAATTTTGCTTAATTGTTTAATTCAGAAGAATTCCCATAATTTAAACTGATACAATATAGGTTGAATCTAAGGAGCCCATAATCCGGCGTGCGAAGGCCGGCCGAGTCCACTGTCCAGCCGTGTACTCGCTCGCCCACCCTCCTCATTTCAAACCCATTGCACAGAGCGTCTTTCAGATGTAATTTCAGATTTTCCCCGTAGGCCGAGAAACTCCCGCGGAAAATAAATATGCTTAAACCCGACCCAGTGCCGTTAAAAGAGGAAAAAATATTTAAAATTAAGAAAATATTTGTTTTACAGTTGTGCAAACATCTCTAATTACGACCTGTTCAAATTATTATTTTTTCTTTGCACCGTGCGGAGCGGCGTTCTAATTAACATCTATTACAGGTATTTCGGGAACAGAGGAGTATCATTTGGCGAGGGCTCTGAGCACACTCAATTAAACGAGCCCTCCCCGGGCCTCAGGCCGGCCGCGCCTTGCCTCTACTTCATCTGCTAGCCCTTTCCTCTCCGATTTTACAGTTATAGTTACTGATGTTAGGTATTGCTACAATACATTAATTACTGACTTAGTTCAAAATTTATTTTAGTCGGTAACGGGCTTCTTTGTCGCGGCAGCTGACTAGGAATCTGACTAAGTTTATATACCTAGTGATGTTAGCTGTGAAGTCATCGTCAACGGAGTTCGGAGGTCCAGCGAAGCAGCATCGTCCAGGGCTGGCTCCGGCGCTCGATCGGTAGGTGCGCACGTAAGTCCGCGGCCCTCCCCCCGTGGTCACCCGTTCGGAACGCACCCTGCTCCCACCCCTGCCACCCTCTTTAAAAGCCAGTGGCGAGCTTCAAGAGAAAGTGCCTCGTGTGTACGCTCACATGCGAACAACCATCTTTGGCCGGGGGCCTCGGATTATGGAGGCGAGTCCCCCCGTATGCGTAAGTGCGTACACACAAAGCCTTCCCACATACATTTGCATAGTGACATTGTACGGTAATAATATATGTGACCACTCCGCTCGCCCTGCGGCGACATCTTTCAATAGATCGCCTCTGGTCCACCCCGCACCACCCTGTATCTCCACTGCCGGTTCCTAATTAAAACACATCTATTTATCGTGTTTAAAATAACTAGTGCTTAACTTTGCTTATTTTTGAGTTCAGTATCATACTAGTAATTTGTATCCTAGTAAGCAAATGCAATATCTTGGCAGGATACATTCAAGTAAAAGATGCCAAATAAGCTCAAATAGTTAAAGGAATCTGAAATTTTAAGGTATGAGTCCCAGAATTTGGTGAGGAGCGTTCTGAAGAAATTGAATATGTTATTTTGATTTACATATGTATCTAGGTATAGGCGAGAGGATTTCTTGAAGTTTCGTCGATATAATAGAGGGGGTCGAAGGGTGCGGGGACAGGCTCGGACGCGGGGCGCGTGTGTGCGTGCGTCCGAGACATGCACGTTACGCAGATTTCCCTAACGATTTTCCCGGAGTGTGAAATGTAAAATAAGGGGTTAGACGAGGCTGAGCCGCCCCCACCCCGCGCCCCGCGCAAATTGATGACCAGCCACCCACTGGGAGATCTGTTCAAATTTAACACATATCGTATTTAAAAGTAAAACGGTTCGGAACCTTATCCCTGCTCATTAATATTCCCTTGAAAATTGTTGGAATATTTTGTACGAAACGTTTTTTAATTTCACACGACATGTCCGAGCAGGGAGGAAGGAAATGTTTGTCTCTCAGCAGGAAAGGTTTTTTTATGTACATTTTACTATTTATTTTTGTATTAATCTTCAAACACTTTTTTGCTCAACAAATGACTACCTAAACATTTTTGCACTTCAACGTTCAGTCAGTTAAATTTTTTTACAACCCACGTATTGTCCTAGACGTAAGAAATTGACATCCTTGTGTTACGAGGTACCAGACAATGAATGTTACCAGTGCCTTTTCCTAGCACACCCAGAACCGAGCCAATTGACCCGACCCGGGACTCGAACCAGAGACGCTTTGCGTTTTTAACGCGAACTATCGCGCCACTACGCCAATCGAGTCGCCAAGGGGTCATTATTACATACAAAGTGTAATTATATTAAACTAACGCAAAATCTTTTTGGGGGTGATTCTACTGCTCAAATACATTTTTTTCTTCTATGGGACCAACATCGAAGTCGCAATAAGACTACACTTCCCACACTCAACCGAGAAAATGTTGTTGTTGAATTTTAATTTGTAAGTTACATTTTATAGAATATTAAACATGAGGAGTGCCTCCAAACGTGAAGGGGTTAAAAACATTAACAGGTGTACTGTTCTTTTATCAAAAAAGGTTCAGTCATACTTATTTCAGCTGTTGATCAAGTATTCCAAAAACAAAATTAAGATAAACATGTTCGCCAGAGCAGAAGTTGTTGATAAGTACCAGAATCAGTACGCCGAAAAGTTTTGTTAGTTCGGACGTATGAACCTAAAAAATTGAAATGCCATCTACTTCTTTAAACCCTTTCAATTAAAAACAGTCGTGTTTTTATCCGGATAATTTCAGGTGCTCATATATTTTAAAGGATTGACACAAGTGAATAGCTATTTTAATTTAATAGGTTTATACGTCCGAACGAGCAAAACATTTTCGTAGTACGCTTTCAGGCCCTAAGAGGTCTAGCGTAAACAAACACCTTACAAGTGCAAATCGGACTCGCCCACCGAGGGTTCCGTACAAATTATGTGGGTACATAAATTATAAATATTTCAAATATCAGGTCTCGCAGTTTAATTTGGATTAATCACATATGTATAGTTTTAAAAAGGGCTAAAAGGCCAACCGGAACGCAGTCGCCCTAACCGGCGCGCGAGAAGGGAAACCTTGCAGCCCAAGACGACAACCAAGGTGACGACCGACGCAGCAGCGGAAACGCAGCGCGAATCTGTGCCACTCGCCTCTACGGAGATGGCAACGGCACAGAGAACAACGGTGTCACAACTACCACCACCACCACCACCACCACAGCTGAAAAAGAGACGAAAACCGAGAGGTTCTCGTGGTCGGGGACCCGCTGCGACTGCTCCCACTGCTCCTGAAAAGGAACAGCCTGGGAAGGGGAATTGCTCGGACGAGCGCGCTTCTTCGAAGCGAGCACGTCTGGATGAGACCCAATCTCCTAGGGGGGAAGCTAAACGCGCGAAGACCGACGCGAAACCAAAGCGGACGATGAGCTACGCAGACGCGAACCAATCGCATCTGAGAGTAGCGGTTATCACCGTTCCGCCGAGGGACCTCTCGCAATGTCAGGCAGACCAGCTTAGGGAGGCTATCGATGATAGTATCCTACAAGCTGTACTGTCTCCACCGTCTCCGAGTGCGCGAGCTCCATCTTTCCGCGGACGCCCCTTCCTAATGGACGGGGCACTAGCGATGTGGTGTGAGGACGCAAACGCTCTCAGCTGGTTGGTCAACGCTACCAAAACCCTACCGTCACCTATAACGGGTACCACCCTGACTGTTATCAAACAGTCAGAAATGAAGAAGAAGCTCAAGGCGGGGCTTCTTATCCACACGCGTATCACCGACGCTGCCACGTTGCACAGAGTCCTTTGTGCCCAGAACCCGTGGTACAAAGTAGACTCCTGGCAGTGTTATGATATGACGGTGGATGAGAGGACTCAAGAGGTGGATTCCAAGGAAAAGGTAGTTCACCTAATCCTGGGAATCCCCGAAGACCAGAGACAGACCATCCTGGATAGAGACCGTCGGGTGGCCCACATGTCCGGAAGTGGGTACATCCGCTTCTTTACCCAGGAAGAAAACGCCGGAAGCAAACCAGCAGCGACGAGTGAGGCCACAGTGAAGGTCACTTCAACTCCAGAGCCATCCACCTCAGCTCCCCAACCGGGTCCGAGCGAGATGGAGACAAACTCGTCGTCGCACATTGAGGATGGCGGCACCAGCGACGAAGATGACGTCCTGCGTAGCCCATAACACCCTCAATGTCATCCAAACCAACCTCCAGCACAAGCAGATAGCGGCGGCCACTC
Source organism: Anania hortulata (assembly GCA_963576865.1). Taxonomy (NCBI): domain Eukaryota; kingdom Metazoa; phylum Arthropoda; class Insecta; order Lepidoptera; family Crambidae; genus Anania; species Anania hortulata. Next base: position 21,899,461 of record OY756387.1, on the reverse strand, counting down.
TACGCAGAGTGCTGGAGGCAAACAACAACACCGTCGCCCTGATCCAAGAGCCATGGATCAGAAACAACAGAGTCTGCGGTCTAACTAACATCGGCGGTAAGTTGCTGTTGGACACTTCGGTTGACAAACCGAGAACCTGCATCTTTATGCCTAAAACCATAACAACCACTTTGCTTAACCAATTCTGTTCTAGAGACCTCACGGCAGTGAAAACACTTACGGAACAACAAACCGTCCTAGTGTTAGCTTCAGCGTATATGCCCAGCGATGGCGAAACTCCCCCAAGGGAACTAGCCGAACTGGTGCAACACTGCGAAGCGCACGATTGGGACCTGATCATCTCCGCAGACAGCAACGCGCATCACTCGCTGTGGGGAAGTAAGGACACAAACAAAAGGGGTGAGTCATTAGCCGAATACTTATACCAAGCAAACCTGAACATCATGAACAGAGGTACAGAACCTACATTTGTGAGCTCAAGGTATCAAACTATCATAGACATTACCATGGCAACACACGCGGCGACCGACCTCATTGAAGGATGGCATGTGTCGAACGAGCCATCCTTTGCGGATCATCGCCGCGTGTGTTTTCAAATTAAATACAAGCAAACAAACCCTGCTCCATATCGCAACCCCCGCAAAACAGATATAGTAAGGTACACAAATTTACTAACCAAGGCACTAGGTGACACGCAACCAACTGACGTAATACCTAGTACTAACAACATAGAATTAAACGTACAGTTCCTAACTGCAACTCTTACAGAAAGTTATGAACTGGCATGTCCTACTGTAATGCCTAAAAGTCAGGAAAAAAGAACCTGGTGGGGGCCCGAACTTGAACGGCTACGCAAAAAGCTCAGGACACTTTTTAACCGAGCAAAAAATACCAGAACGACAGAGGACTGGGATAAATACAAAACAGCACAAAATTACTACAAGAAACGGATCAGGTTCCGGAGAACGGAGGCCTGGCATAAGTTCTGTAGTACCATAAACTCAACCAACCAAGCCGCAAGAATAACAAAAATCCTGTCAAAAGGCGATCTCAAACTTTTGGGATCACTCAAGAAGGAAGACGGCACCTATACAAACTCAGATGAAGAGACCAGTGCAGTGCTACTGGAAACACACTTCCCCGGATGTCAAATCACATCAGACTCCAAGTGGCCAGACGAGCAGCACAGCATACCGACAACCCAAGAATGGGAAGTTGCAAACAAGGTAGTAACTGCAAAAAGAATGGAATGGGCCCTAAAAAGCTTCAAACCATTCAAGTCAGCAGGGCTAGATGGGGTATTCCCAGCACTACTACAATGGCAATCCAACCAAGTAATAAAATACCTACTACCAATCTACAGGGCCTGCCTAGCGTTCAAATACATCCCTAAATCATGGAGGGAGGCAAAGGTAGTCTTCCTACCGAAACCGGGGAAGGAGGACTACACACACGCCAAATCTTTCAGGCCCATCAGTCTAACATCATTCCTCCTCAAAACGCTGGAAAGACTAGTAGATCGACACCTAAGGGATGGAGCGCTAAAAAACAAACCACTACATCCCCAACAACATGCATACAGAAAAGGCAGATCAACAGAGTCAGCACTACACATAGTGGTACAAAAAATAGAATCGGCTATCACAAACAAAGCATCAACACTTGCAGCCTTCATAGACATAGAAGGGGCATTTGACAAAACCATGCACAACAGCATTAACCACGCCCTACAAAAAGCAAACGTTGAACCAGTCATTAGACACTGGATCACAGAGCTAGTCAGTAAAAGGGCGGTCCAGATAGTGGTGAATACTACCACAAGAGCAAAGGTAGTAAAAGGATGCCCGCAAGGAGGCGTTCTCTCACCACTATTATGGAATATAGTAGTGGACAGCCTCATACGTAAACTAAATGAAAGAGGGTACACCACTATTGGTTATGCAGATGACCTAGCAATACTGATCAATGGGAACGCTGAAAATATGCTCTGCGCAATAATGCGTTCAGCCCTTCAGATTGTAGAAAAATGGTGTGACGAGCATCAACTCTCAGTAAATCCGAAAAAGACAGAACTAATCCTTTTCACCAACAAAAGGAAGTTACCAGAACTACAACTACCAAAATTATTTAATACCAAACTCTCGCTATCAAATCAAGTGAAATATCTGGGCATCACCCTTGATAATAAACTGAACTGGGCGAGTCATATTGAAGCTAAAATAAAAAAGGCCTGCATAGCTTTTTGTCAATGTAGAAGACTAGTTGGTAAAAATTGGGGTCTTAATCCAAAAATTACACTTTGGCTATACACATCAGTTATCAGACCGTCTCTAACCTACGGATCAGTTGTATGGTGGCCCAGAACACAACTGACCACAGTGAAAACAAAACTCCAAAGTTTACAACGCTTAGCGTGTGTAGCAACCACTGGATGTATGAGAACCACCCCATCAGCCGCGCTCGAGCTCCTCCTGAACCTAAGACCATTAGATCTTGTCATACAAGAGGAAGCACAGGCAACCGCCTTAAGACTAAGAGCAAACGGACTATGGAAACAAAACATAGAAACAACACACTCAAAAGTTCTGCAGGCGATCCTAAAGGAAATACCACTTCTTGAGGCGCCTATGGACAGAACACCGTGTCATCACATCTTCGACCGAAGATACAATATCCAACTCACAGAAGAAGTAAAAGACAGCTCTGGCGTCGACGAAGTTAGGATATACACAGACGGCTCCAAAACTGCACATGGCACTGGAGCCGGTGTCTTCTCGAATGACTTAAACATAAAAATATCAACTACCCTAGATAAACTGAACACAATCTTCCAAGCAGAATGTATTGGCATCACCAAAGCGGCACAGGCAGTTGCAGCCAGAGACGTCCGAGAGCATAACATAAAAATTGTCTCAGACAGTGCATCCGTCCTTCAAGCCTTACAAAACAATATCATAACCTCTGTCCTTATACTGGAATGCCACAACGCACTCCAATCTATTGCAAACACGAACAAAGTAACCCTGCAATGGATCAAAGGACACAGTAACTCACTAGGAAATGACGCAGCAGACGAACTGGCTAAAAGAGGATCGAAGGCAGTAGTGTACGGACCGGAACCACTGCTGCCCATACCCCAGGCCCAAATAAAATCATGGTTGCGCGAAAGAACCAAAGAAACACATCTAACAGAATGGAGAAACAGCGAAGGATGCAGGCAAATGAAAAATGCAGTTCCGGCGGTATCAAATAAGCTTGCCCGCAACCTCATAAGATTAGCAAGGGACAAGATTCGCAAGGTTATAGGTGTTATAACCGGCCATTGTCCCCTCAACAAACACCTGTTTAACATAGGTGTGACAGACAGCCCGACATGCAGAGGATGCATGGAGGCAGAAGAAACGCCACAGCATGTACTATTGGAGTGCAGAAGCGTGGCAGATCAACGGGCACGGATTCTTCAATCACCAAGATCCCTCCCGGAAGCCTGCAGCAGTCTGAAAAGGCTGCTGACCTTCTGGGACGACCTAGGATGGTTGGAGTAGGAAGGACTAAGTAGCACGCACAATGGCCCAATCATGAGGCTAAGTGCGGAGAAAGCCCAGCTAAACTAACTAACTAACTATATGTATAGTTTTCAGATTTTTTCTGTATTTGTACTAACTATAAGACTATATTACGTACCTATTGTTCTAGGTCATAGGAAAGTACCCTATACATTTTGATTTCCTTGAGTGTCAAAATATAGGTTTGTTGCGGCATAAACAGCCTTATCTTTTTTTTTACGTTATCTTAGAAGTTTGATTCTTACGGTTTCAAGGGACCTTTTATACCTGAGTATATATATATATATATTAAATTTCAATTCGATATCTCCACGCGTTCCCGAGATAAATGGTCTTGACAGAAAGACGGACAGACATTCAGACGGACAACAAAGTGATCCTACACACATTTCGTTTTTTCCTATTGAGGTACGGAACCCTAAAAATAACATTATATACAAACGTGCGTAATGAATCTGATAGAAAGAAATATGAGTCAAATATTGAAAAAAAAAAAATCCATACAAACTGACCGTTCCACTGATCGATTTGTATGGAAGGTCGAAAAATATTTTAACACACTATTGAGCCTGATTCTGGTGCTTATGTTACACTCAAAACTCTTAACCGGTCAAAAGTACTTTAACTGAAAAAAAAAACAGGCAACAGTAGTTTTTACTACATAGGTTGGTCAATAGTAGTTTTGCCTAGAAATAATTGGTTTATATTGCTTTTTACTGTAGATTTACGGTACCTAGCGTAGTTTTGGCTGACGCTCTTAGTCAAAACTATTTTTAACCGTTAGAGAGTCAGTCAAACTTACTTTTAATTGTATAAAATGGAAAACTAATAATACAGCGAGATCGTTCATTACAAAAGTTTAGTATTGCAACAAATATATCCAGTGAAAAACGGGCCCGCACGCACACGTACACACACACACACACACACGCTCGTGCTCTTATCAAAATGTTTATGCGTTTCTTTGTTTAAATGGACCTCCAGTTAAGAGTTTTGATTGTAACACTTATATAATTATAACAACTTTCAAATGCGGCGAACATCTTTCATATTGAAAAAAAAAATCTTTATTAAAATTTTAATTATTACTAGACTACTAGAGTAACCAAAAAATTACGTTGTAATCCACGGATAGAGGATAGGTAACAATTTCTTACATTATTAATCGTATTCTTAATGTTATATTTTATACTTTATATTAACTCTACCTACTTCCCCGCTAAATGCGAATGCGAAAGTACTCTGCCTGTCTGTCCGTTTGTTACGCTTTCACGCCTAAACTACTTAACCGAATTTGATGAAATTTGGTACAGGGATCGACTTAAGCTTCGGAAGGAACATAGGCAACATTAATCGATTGAAAATGAACAATTAATAAATAATGAACAAGTATGGAAGTTGGTCATTGTCGAAGATAAAACCATGAAACTAAATTTAAGCACTTGATAAGAAATAAATAAATATTATTAATTAAAATAATATGTGTTTGCATTCTTCAAAGGTACTTAGTTTATTTTCGAATTAAGTTAAATGTTTACGTCATTATTTAATATTTGTTTTCATTTGGATTGTAAGGGAACTACCTTATAGCAGTAATTCCTTTTGTTTATTTTGTAATAAGAAAATATTTTGATTGTTCTCTTAAGCCAATTCAAATAAAGTAACTAAGTAACTAGATTTTGTTTTCTTTTGACTTTTTCCTTGTTTAGAATTATAAAGTAAACAAGGGTGAAGTGCCGTGTGGGGATGGCCGTAAAGAATACACTTCATCACCGCCAACAGGAGGCGTGTCGTAAGAGGCGGCTAATTCCTGTAGCACAAGACGAGCAGCCTGCTGAGCATCGTGAGTATTGGCAATCGATGATAGGTCATAGGGGGAGGCCTATGTCCTATGGCTGAAATGATGACGATATATTTATTTTTGTTTTTCACAGAGTGTATCAGATGGACATGATTTTTTGCATAGTTGACATAGGCTAATTTTTTTATATACCTACCTTTCATCATGTCAGCCTATTGCAGTCCAGTGCTGAAAGTAAGAATACCCCCCCCCCCCCCCCCCAAAGAACGCCAGGGCTAGGGCGAGCTGGGGGGCGTCCTACACTACTTTTGCCAAGACGTTGGTCTCCACTATAGATTGGACCTTGGAAAAGGAAGACTACTTTTTTTCGCGAAAACTGAACCGGTTTTGACTAAATTTAGTACGAAAAAAGCTTGACCCTAGGAAAGGACATAGGGTACTATTTTTGGATCCACCTCTTAAGTAAGTAAAATAGAGGGTGAGATGGAGTATTCCACGGGGCGAAGCCGCGGGCACATTTAGTGTTAATTTTAAATGCAAAAGTTTGGATGGATGAATGTTCGTTACTCAATCACGCCGGAAACGCTGAACGGATTTAGATGAAATTTGGCACATAAATAGTTTATAGTCTGGAATAGCACATGGGTTACTTATTATTCCAGAAAAATTTACAGTTTGCGTAATCGACATCATTTTTGCATAGTGGTAGTTTAGGCGTCAGAGAATGATATAAGCTAAAGTACTATTTTTAATTTACCTCCTAAGAGAGTAAAATAGAGAATGACAAGTCATATTTTACTCGGGCGAAGCTGCGGACCCAGCTAGTATACCAATAAATGTGATGGTTTATAAGTATGTATAATATATGGAATAAGCTGAAATTTGGAATTAAATATTGATCTATTTTAGCACATACTTCTTTTGGGTTCCAGTGGAATGATTATTCATCCCTCTTTGGCATAATTTTGATGTCATAACAGATGAAGTCGCGGGCAAAAGCTAGTTAGCTTATAGTCATGCTAAGCAAGCAAGGTCAATCAATGTTATGTCGGTTTTGCCCAAAATGTCACATTCTCGAAATAACATCGAACATTAAAAAATAACCACTTCCCCATACAAAACGACCCATCAGCTGCTAAAATTACTATGGAGAAGTACTTAAGTATGTTTTTGTTATTGAGATTTTGATGAGAATTTGAATTTATCGGCTCCAAAACCTACGAAAATTCTCCGTGTTTATGGAAGTAATTCACAACCGTGTGGTGTAGTGGTTCGCGCTCCGGACTACAAAGCCAGGAGGTTGCAGGTTCAAACGCCGGAATGGGCATGTTTGTGTAATGAGCGAGCATTTGTACCTAAGTCAACGATGCTTCAAAACGTATTTAGGTATGTTTATCCGTTATTTAGTAGTCATTATACAAGCTTTGCTTAGTTTGGGACTAAAATTGGTGTGATTGAAGAAATAATTTATTTATTATTAATAACTAAAAAACTGACATTAATTTCTATGGTTTGTTATCGAGTTCAGAATCTGATGATTTTTTAACTTACCAAAAGAATTGCTTATAAGGTGTGTAAAACAGATTTAGACAGACCTATCGTAAATAGTGAAAGCGAATTAGTTTAGTAATTTTAGTTTTAGCTGTCACATTCAACTCTTAAGAAATCTAACTGATATTAGAAATAAAAAATATGCTTAGACGTTTGTTACACAATCACTTTATGGCATAGCTAAAACCACAAATACATATTTGATTTTCCGGTTTCTTTGGGATGATTATTTATTCTTCAACAATCAAATTATTATTCATAAGCTTAATTATTTAATATAAAGGTCAGAATCTAGTATTGTAAAAATATAATAAGCTAACTCCAAAACAGAATCCAGGAGACGTATTTTTGAATCATGCGAATTCCAATCTGAATACGAAAATCACTATTTAAAAAAAATCATTTCGTGAATAAATTCTGCAAGGTGTGGTCCTACCCATTCGTTTTTGTTTTCTACTAATAAAAAGTACGGCAGAATGACATTGACAAGTAAACATATGTTTGACAGAAATTTGACATAATGACTTTTTTTATGTTTCGTTTTGTGCGATTCACTACCGGTTTCAAGTAACAATGATGCAAGGATTACAATATTATACCTAAGATATTTACAAAATAATATAAACAATTAACCTAAACTTAAACAAATACTTTAAATAGAAAATAATAATAAACACAAATACAGAAAATATCAAATACTATAAAATGTAAAAGGCTCAAAATCATCAAGGTGCAGAATTGGCTTTGCCAGTAAATTATGTCTTAAATCTTAAGTTAATTGAGAAAATAAAATTACTAAAATACCAAAACTAACTTGTTTTCAGTGTACATCAAACAATACAATTCATAAATAAAGTATATTTTAAAATATATCAATATACATGCATAGAAAGTCAACTCGTGAACGCGTCTTAATATACGATCTTCAACAAAAAGTTCAAAATATTTATTAAAACTTTGAGCTATTTAACATTTGTCATTACTTGAAATATCGTTATATTTACACAAAATCTAGTTTTTAAAAAGAATACAAAAAGATATTTATTTTTAATTATAAATATGCAAAAATAGTTTGTCTGATAGCGCACAAGTCATTTCAGTGAACGCATCTATTATCGAACAAAAATAATTTTAAGTGAACGCAGCCATAGAGTGTCATACGTCAGTAGAGGAAGAAAACAATAACAGAACCGGCAGTCAGTGCATTTCTCGTCAAATAAATTAAAAATAAGTGGTAAGTAGTTTTCAATTCATTATTCTTAGAGCGTACATTAATAGTCCGTCAATTCGGGAACGTGTTTATTACTTTTAATTATTGATGAAAGTTGTTTTACGACAAAAATAACAAAGTAACCTCAAATATTTTACTATTGACAAATTCCGGCCTCGATTAAGATGGCCGCCGTATAACAAAAGCGCGCGTTTGTTTAAAATCGTCATTCCGTGAACGGTCATTTCGGAAACGTTCCCGGGCATGACGGCACGTTCCCGAAATGATGGTTGCGTTCTCGGAATGATGATTTCATGATTCCAAAGACGATGAACTTACAATTTTTCAATAATTTATTTTATAATTTCGTCGTTTTTTATTAACAGCATTATGAAGACCCCTGATAAAGAAAAAAATAAGAAAAAGACCATTGACTTATATATTACTTCGTAAGGACAGGGCGGACCGCACGTCAGGCTGTTGCCTATAACCGGGCCCTACTCTGACCCTACCTAGGGCCGAAGTGACGTAGTCAGTGGTCGGCTGTCATCGGGAGCCGGTGTCCTAATAAAAAATAATATGTCTGGATTTTCTTTTAAGAATTGTGTCTATTACGACAGAAAGTTCACCAAAAATAATTCTATTATTGCATTTCACCGGTAAATCGTAAATTTGATAATAATTAATCTTATTTACATTACTTTAATAATTTTTTATCGTCCTTGTCAATTAAACGAAGCGACGCCATATTTACCGTACGAATGTCTGATATAGCTTTGTAGCGGCGTGCATTAGTACTACACTGTGAACACTATCATGGTTATAGGCGATGTCATACAAATATTATATTTTATGATGATAAAATATCTGAAGTTTCGATTTATCTAATATTTAAGGAAATCAAACTAACGTGTGTTTTAACGTAGTAAGTGTATTTATGATGATAAAATATCTGAAGGTTCGATTTATATAATATAGGAAATCAAACTAACGTATGTTTTAACGTAGTAAGTGTAAAGTACAAAGAAATAACTACGTTTTTAAATAGATTTTCTACTGATCCTTGGCAAAATGAAACATGGTGTCGTATTTTTATTTAAGTAAGCAAAAAGTTATACATATTTACTATGATAATTCTTTAAATATTATAAAATATAAAATAAGAAAAGTTTTTTTAATGAATTCCTCTTTAATTATAAGCCGCTTTGACAAGGTTACATCTGTGATGCGGTTTAACACTTGACATTATAGTCTAATAGATGGCATTATTGTGTCATGTATGGCAAAAGTGCAATGTGAATTGTTCTGTCAGCCGTATCTTTACTTTTTAAATCAATGAAAAAGACTCAAAAAAAGCTTAAAAAGGATAGTGCATCTTATCTGCGTCAAAGAGAAAAGGCAAATGCTAGAAAAAGAAAGTTTTTGGATAAGTTGACGGAAGAACAGAGAGAAATAAAAAGAGCGAAGGACAGGGAATATTATAAAAAGAAAAAGGCAGAAAAGAAAGTGAAGACAATTGCTGATATGACCGAACGAGAGAAGCGAAAGCAGAGAAAATGTTGGAAAAATGCATCAAAAAAATACAGGGAAAAGAAAAAAGGTTTAGCTAATATAATAAGTAATACGCCGCCACAATCAGATGACGACTTAGTCACAGTTCCTCTAGAAAGAAGACAAGTAGGTAGAAAAACCGTACGAAAAGATAGGGCGAAAGCATACAGAAAAATTAAAAAGCAGGAAGAAACTATAGTTCAAATGAAGCGGACAATTCAATCTTTAAAGAAAAAAATACAAAGAACAGATGCAAAAAAGAAAACTGTACCAAGTCCCATAAGAAAAGTCGATGCCGTCATTAAAGATGTTCAAGTATCTCATGAAGTACGCAAACGACTTATATATAGCGAAGTATTGACTAGTCAATTGCAAGAAAAGGCTGATGCTCTTCCAAAAAATTCAAAAGAGAGAGAAGTCTTTCATAAATGTATCAGCGGGAACACTTTGCGGAAATACAAAATGCTACATATGGCCAAGAGGATTTTACCAGCTAGACAAAAGAAAAGACACGAAAAATCGATTTTAAAATCTGACGTCAAAATTCGAGAAGTCGTTCTGAACCAATACGTTCGCCAAAAGGTCGTTGATTTCTTCGAACAAGATGATGTTAGTCGAATGTGCCCATCTAAGAGAGACTGTAAAACATAATGGTGTTAAAAAACAAAGACGCGTTCTCTTATACACAGTCAAAGACTTTTCCTTACTTTACCTTATAATATCAATATCGTCATTACGCCACCATTTTTGTCATTACGGGAACGGTTGATCATTTCCGGGAACATCACAAAATTTCAATAAAAAATACGTAAAATTTGAGCAATTTAAAAAAAAAACAAAAATTATTACATAACAAACTTCACTCTATTCATTTAAGGTGAATTCCATTGTGAAAGTTTTGTTTATTATGAAATTTCTTGAATTTTATGCACTGTAATAGCAATTTGTTTAATTTTTTGACGTATTTTGCTAGTAGGAGATTTTATATCTTTTGTTTTCATTATTGATTATATAATATAGATACATTATATACCCATGCTATTTGACAACGCCTAAATTATGTGTTTCTTTTTGTTTTTGGTCATTTTATCCAACTTAGAAAAACGTTCCCGGAATGATAGTTTTTTGCTAAATATTCATTAAAAAGCAATGTTACAAAAAAAATATAGATTTCTGTGCGCTGCCCTGTCAAAGTTTATTAATATATTAAATTTTGCGATAATATAAACCAAGAGTCATCTTTATAGCTAGCATTTTTTTTTCTTAAAAACAAATCCTGAAATTTGCAACCTTGGTGATTTTGAGCCAAAAGATATCAGCCCCAGCGCTGCCAGTAGGGATGGTGCCCAAAAGGCTAGCAGCATTGCCTCTCTGGATAGCGATGCTAATCCTTTGTCCGAGGTAGCTGCCAGCCCTTGGATACCGGTTTTTAAAATCAATGAGTTTTTGCATTCCATTTCATAATATTTTCTGCGTAAAACGAAAATAGTTACAAGATTTCAATTTAATAGCAACACTTGTTTCGAGTGATTTAAAAATGCGTAAAATCGTGAGCAATAGAAATGAATTTCATACACGAATTGTTTTTGTGTTCGAATTCGAGATTCATTTCTAATGCTTCAAAAATACGTCTACTGAGTGACCGACATTCGAATTCTAAAACAAAATGTACACGAACACACGTCGCGAACCGGTCTAGCCACCCCTGTAACTGTAAATCGTTTTTTATCCCTTGCATTCCGATGCACCCCTATCATCCCCTGCCGGTTGATGCTCCTGTCTGTAGTCTGTACTGATTCACGTTCCGATCCGTAGAATTAAATACGAGTGTCAGATTGTCGGCGCAAGGCTTTCCATTGTTTTCTGTCTTATTAAAAATAGAAGTTCATTGGAATTTCCTAGCTAGTCTTCAGTAGCTATCTAAAGTTTTGATAATAATACTGCGAATAGCCGTGTCTGTATATTGATGATATTTTTTGGTATAGACTTTAGCGGCAACTAAACCTTAATTTAAGGTTTTTAGAATCTTTTTTTGTGCAGATTTTAATGCAGTTTTCTTGGCAATACGGTGTAACAGCTGTGTAAGCTTAATGGCACGGACGGGTCATCGTAGTCTAATAATTTAAAATTGTTATGAGAATGCCTTTATTGTACAGATCTCAATCTAAAAAAGGATTAAAAGCTTTTTTTTTTTTTTGCTTATGACAGTTACTTAAGGCCGTACCACCACCAAAACTCGTTTTTTCTAAATTTTTTGTAGCTTTCTTCTGCTCCTTATTTAATATATATAAAAATAATTGAAAGACAACTATAATCTTTGAAGTATTAGCTTTAAAATAATCGTTTAAAATTTGTATTTCCGTTATTTTATATTTACGAACTATGTCGATAGAATGTATTTTATGCATCTCCTCCGTAAATGCAATCCTTAACTAAATTTTTGGCATTGACTAATCGATAGAAAATTTAAAATACTTAGGATTGGCCGTTTTTTTTTTAATTGGTTCGTTATTAATTATTTCTGACAATAATTCATGATTTAAGAACTTCTGTTTCTCTGTTGTGCCGAACGGGATAGTAAGGAAGTTAATGCTCAAGGTCATTTGCTCGGGGAACCGCCTTAAGTGGACAGACAAAAAGGCCTGGATGGTTTTAGTCAAATCGTTGCTAGAGTTACTAATATTTAGGTATATACTTTCTGGGAATGATTAGAGCAATACTTACATTTTAAGTAAGTAAGTACATTTAATAATTTTATAATACAACGTTACGGGTACAACAATTTATAATAACAATTTATGTAGAATTGGCAATCCGAGTCCCGAACCGAATGCAGTTAAAATATCTGTTTAGAATATTCAAGAGATTTTAGATTTAATACGGCACGTAACAGCAATTAGGTATAGATGGGAAAGTAACATCGCCTGCAAATTAACATTGTTCTGTTCGCTTACTGCAAGACCTTTCTTCTGTGTATGGTAGTCACCATCCAGACACCATGCTTCTTTTTTCTTCGTCAATCAGGTAAATTATTAAAAAGTATTGGACACCAACCTACCTATGTTTCCTTTTTTCACATAATCAAAATATTTCAAAGATATCTACATATATTGATTTGAAATGTCGCATAACGTCACGCCTCGGTACAATTTTCACTTAGAAGTGACGTCACGAGCCCCTACTCCCTTTGACGCGCTTTATCTTTGTAATTTTTTGGTTGATTGACAAAATAAAAAATAAAAATCCATTTTTCGATATTTTAACTATGTGTGAGTTAAATTGAATTTCATTTTCTTTACCCGGCCGTCATCCCTATAGTAATTAATCACGAAAACTCTTAGTTATACGAAAAAGCTAATTGTAACTAATAATTGTAACTTATTTGTATTTTGCACAATTAAGAGTATCCATCTATCTATCTAATAAAATAAAACCGACTTCAAAACACTAAAATGCTAAAAATAATCCTAACACTTAAGTTCCTAATCAGTTAATTTTGGAGTCGGTGCAAACAAAAATATTGAATCTCTTATCGGCTGGCTTTTTTTTATTAAATTTACTTATTTCATCTATTTTTAGTGATAAATCCTAATCTAACTGCTGAACACCGATTTCATCCTCTATTTTCCTACCCTTAGGGGTGATTTTTATTTTGCAAACTTTTATCATAGCATCTTTGAAGTATAAGCTATTCAATAAAACAAATATCATCAAAATCGGCTCATATTTGTCAAAGATAGGTAACAAGAACCTCAACAAAAATATTATCTGGGTATATATTTGTTGATTTTCTCAAAAAGTTCTAAATCAATTTCGATAAAATTTATATGGGACCACCTCTGAAGTATGATCTACCAAACAAAAAAAGAATCATTAAAATCTATTCACAATTGGCGGAGTATTCGCGTAACATACATGTATACAAAAAAAAATACATACAGTCGAATTGAGAACCTCCTCATTTTTTGAAGTCGGTTGATAACTACTCGCAATGACCAGGCAGCAATAAACGCTGACATATTATAATTTTCGCGAGTTTAAGAGGAAAATACAGAATATAAATCAATAATTGTAATGCCTTTTAACATCTTCAAATACGGTAATCTTCTGCCTGAAATGTGAAAATGAGTATTTTCCTTGATAATGTGCAGTCTTATAGGGTATAGTCGCCAAATGTAAACTGGCATGTAGTTTCAAAAGCTTACTTATTTACTTAAGCCAAAATTTTCAGAAAAATATTAAGGCTAAGAATTGTCAAAACCTACACAATATTTTGAGCATAGCATTTGTTGCTAGTTACCAACCAATACCTACATCAGGAAAAAAATAATATGTAATCATTGAAAAACAAACTCAAAAGATTTTTAACCGCTTAACCGATTTAATTTGTTTAAACGTAGATTGATAGGCTAACTTGATAGCTATAAACTGTGCATAGGGTTTTTTAATCGAACAATTGCGTCCATGCGAAAAGTATTATTTTCTCCAATTTTCCCTCTTAAAGACGCAACGATTGTCGTAGTGTATTTAATGTAACAGCCACGTTTCATCTCGCGCTGTTATAAACCGTATTTCAATAAGTTTTCGTGCGATATTCGTACCAACTCGTGTCAAGTCGCTCATTTAGGGGCACTACTGGCCATACCAACCAATCTTAGCGAGCGTGATGGTCTTCTGTCTTGTCTTTCAAATGGTGGCAAGATGTTGCGAAAAAGCATAATGGAACTTTATTTTTAAAATGTGACTGTTTCAGTATTGATTCATTTATACATTTATTAAATTGCCATTTTACTGGCAAAATGCGAGAAGTATAAATACTAACAGAACTAGTTTACAGAAACATCTATATGGAGTTGCCCAAGGCTCAATATTGGGACCTTTGCTTTTAATAAATATGATCTTCCGCAATTTGTGGCATATTTGAGTAAGTTAGTATTATTTGTGAATAATACATTTTTAATCTTAAAAAATATCAGAATTATTATACATTTGACCTTGGTAATACAGCTTTCTCACAAGGACTCAAGAACTACCTAAGTTTGTTTGTTACTGTTAATAAATGCGAACAATCTATATGTATTAATTCCACTATATCCATCAACCTTAAGCATTGAGATTCATAAAATCAATCTTTGTGGAGATTAAAATAACTAGGTACTTACTAACAAGACCTAGTAACACAGCATGTCTATTAGATAATATTTTGTTACAAAGTTAGAATACTTAAATTGAATTATTATAATTTAACGATAAAATTTAATTTAATGGTAGATGATTTTTAAAAGATTAAAAATTTAGGACTTTAGTAGGTATACTGCCTGACTTGTACCAATATTATCTTAAAAGACGCAGTCCTATTGACTTTACTATAGGTACGATAGGTAGGTTATTACCTACATCCTTAAGGACTTTTAGTATTTTCATCTCATGGAGCACATACAATCTATAAAGTAGAAAATTAAATGACATAAATGATTTGTTCGATAAAAACCCTCCCCCTTCAAATCTGTATCTGTACTGTTTTTGAGAGAACTGAGAAATGTAAGTGAAAAATCACTAACTAGTTTCGGAGAAAGATGGTTCGTATTTCTGCTATACAGGGTATTTGCTCGCTGATTCATCTAGACACCTAAAGGTATAGCTGTCCAATTTTCAAAACTACAATGATTTCTGAAAGTAAAATAGTGGTAGGGTAAAGCTATTTTAGGAAGTGTACGAGTATATTGCCCCGTGTGAGCACGATCAAAAATAATTACTTTCTAATATTTTTTAAATATTAATTATAAAAACACAGCCTTTATTATGTAGGTAACAAGACAAGTACAAAGTACGAAACAACACAATGTCTAATCTCAAAGTTGATGTAATGTAACCTTTAAGTTTCATTTGTAATCCTTATTGCATTTCAAAACTTAATTTGTTATTACGGAAAAACACCACGATTATATTCCGAAGGCGTCAGTCAAAATCGCGAAACGAATTCGATGCGACTCGAGCGCATCTTTGTTTCCGTGTATTTGTGTGGGTGTTGTTTTTTCACAAGCGTCAGTGTCTGCACGCTGCGCGTTTCTGAGAATTACTGTGTGCACTTGTGTGGGTGATTTGAGTTTTACACCTGTAGATAGGGTTGCTACTTCGTAAAAGTAAAATTAATACCTAATTGTAGTGTTAGATAAAATTTGAAATAATTCAAACTTTTTACATAGGTAATCAATTATCAGTGTACGTATTTTTATTACTGAGGTAATTACTTTTCTGATGATAGATTTTGAAAAAAATCCTTATCTCTATTGGTTTGCGTTCCGGACAACTAAGTCCGGTGGTCGCAGGTTTGAATCTCGCATCGCCATTTGTGTGATGACCACGGACGAGCATTCGTACCTGAGTCATGGATGTCATTTATGTAATCTCTTTAGGTCCAGCCCTTATCTAGTCAGGACACGATATTTCGTTTCGGGATAGATAGATGGTTTGGTGATTAAATAACAATAAAAACGACATAAGTACAAATGTATAAAATTGTTTTGTACTGTTTAGAAGTATCTGATACATTTACACAAGCATGAAAGTCTATTATATACCACTACAATGCAGTTAGCGTGGATTACATCTCATATTTTAAATTTTTATGTTTATCGACAACCCTGGCCGCCCCGACTCGTGTGAGTGTGTTTCTAGAGCGAGGGAGGATGCGATGTTGCTAGATGCATTTTTTCGGTGCACTGATGTAAATTTGACAACGTCGCACGATTTGGAAACTTCGCCTGCAGTTAAATAGAAATGCCATTTGTAATTTCTATGCAGTGAATGCACAGTAATGCACTTTTTTTTTTAGAAAGCGTCTTTCTGCCTTTTGTAAAGATTTTACGAGACTATTATTATTGGATTGGTAAACTCAGAGTTAGCTGGTGTGTTTTTGTAATATTGAGAAACTCACTTACATTGTTTTAAGTTGCTCTGCTTTTGATACATATTATGTAAATGTTTTAAATTTTCGATAAACATCTTTTGGATAATAACAATTAGTATGACAATAGGCTTATTCTAGTCTAAAAAACTTTAGAGTACCGGTATAATAAATATTTTTACAATTATTGTTTATTAAAAAAGGGTTAAAAAATACCCAAACTATTGTAGGACTCATGTATTTCAATATTTTATCAATAAATTCGATGTGTCGTCGTAACTAACGTACAAACAACAGCTCGTGAACCTACCACAAAACGTCAATTTTTCTCAATTGTTAATGATCTTTATGTGTCGAACTTAAAGTTGAAAATCAGTTCAATGACCTTTAACTTTTTGGGTAGGTTGACGTGCCGTTGACTGTATCTACTGCAGTTCTAATACCAATTAATCAACCCGGACTTGATCGGTCTTATTATTTAGGAATCAATATATTTATTTTTATTGTTTGAAACAATAAGGTAAAAGCAACTATGAAACTTCCTACGCACACCAAATAAGGCACTCGATTAACATTTGGCTGTATAATAATATATTGAATATTTTATTCAGTGCTTATTTAGTGCAGGTTTTTAACACATATTAGCTTTATTTGTAACTAACATGTAATCAAATCTTCAAAGTGTTTTTAGGCTGCTTCTTCTAACTGACGTATCGGTTTAAAATTTTGTAAGTATTTGACATTTGGATAACAATACAATAATTTTGACACCATCGTGCTGATCTGATGATGAACTTAAGAGGTAGGTAGTAGAACTTTTCAATGACTTCTAGTAAAACCTTCGTGTTTGGGCTCATTCGATTCGTTTTGACTTTGACGTGTCAGGTACAGACAACAGCACGTCAACCTACCACAAAACGTCAAATTTTCTCAATTAATATTGATCTCTATAAGTAAGACTTGCAGTCGAAATTCAATTCAATTCAATTAGTTGTCTGTACATATTTAGGGTGTTTTAAAGATCTTTAAACTGTGATATCAATTATTAATAATCGTGTAGCCATATTCTGACTACGTAATGCAATGCAATGCAAACGGCACGTAACCCGTGCCGTTGTTATACGAAAATAAGCCAACAAACATTGTCCTCTTAGTCATAAGTCAGTCCTAGCTGGTCAAATGCCTATATAACCAGCTACGAACTACTTTGACAGATGGTAGGACGTACTAATTGTATCCTGGGCTGTTTGACTTTAAAATAGGTCTAACTACCGCACTCAGAGACGCCAATCCATCTATTATATAAAACAAAGTCGGGTTAGTTATGTCGTGGCCAGATCGTAAAATTGTTCATTTCATGATGTGACCGATCATATCGTAAAATGGTAGTATTTCATGATATAGAACCGAACCCGCTGCCTACAATCATCATGATGTGGTCTGGCCAGATCAATGAATACTCAGCGTTTTACGATTTATACAGCTAAACGCACGACTACTCCATGAAATGGTCAAACATTAGTGATCATATCGTAAAATCTTTACATTACCCACCGCTAGAGGCGCTAATGTTGCTTTGATTTTGTGATGAATAATGGCGGCGGACAAATATTTTATTCTAAAAGTGAATAATAATGTGTAAAATAAAGGTGAAAGTTCAGTGATATATTGTTACGACACCAAGCTAGGCGATTTTTATTAAAGTCACACAAAAAAACAAGCACAACGTCAAAAAAATCACGGATTTCGGAACGTAATTTGAGAGGTTAGTTTGGTTATTTAGCTATTTAAGTATTTTTATTTATTTGCTTTGTTTAAAAATAGTTACTATTTAAAATTAAAATCTATCGACCAAGATTACAAATATTAGATAAACAAATTCACGTAACTTGTATACGTATTTTTATTTTAATGATATGACCAAACGTGGATTGACATTTCATCAAATGTTGACGTTTAAACGATATAGTCGCGATGTCATGAAGTGGTCAATTTTATGATCTGGCTACGAAAGTTACACCATTTATAAGTCAAGAACGGCTGGACCGATTTTTATGACCTTTGATTTGTTGAATTTGTCTCCGCCCCGAATAGCATAATAACTATTAAAACAACGAAAAAATTCACGAATAAAAAAAAAGCTACGAAGAGGCGGTACGAAGTTTGCCGGGACAGGTGTTGATTACCATTTCTATTTATTCATTAATTGTCTTTATTCCTATGGACTTTAGTAGTATCACAGGTTTTTCATAAGTAAGCATTAAAAAACTAAGTGACGTCTCTGAATGCATCAGTTAGAGCCATTTCAGTGTGCGATCCTGTAAACGCACGATATACGTCCTGCTCAAAATGTATTATTTATAAGAGTCCTTAATATTTTCCTCTTTTTTTAAATCATAAGATTTATAAGACCTAACTGTTAATAGGAAGTAGTTCTGGCACAATTTGCTTTTCAAGTAACTAAGCTCGACTTACTACGACTAAAATTTTCGACCTATACCGATAAATAGGTTTTTTTTTACTACTGTCACTGTCATAAACTCACCGGAGTTTAGGTGCCGGAGTAAACTTGTAATGAGTGCAAAATTTTGCGTCATAAGCTACGTCTTTTTATTGTAAGGTAGAAGAAGTGCAAAACAGTTGAGTGGAGTTGAAAAGCCTTGACGAAGTGGCTATTGGTAGTTGGTATCGTTGGTACACCACCAGACAGATAGTGGTTGGTGATGGTGGTCGGTTGATGATGGTTGATGACATCAAAGCCGAGTGTGAATCGGATGTGGTTGTCACATAAAGCATTTAGTTTAAAGAGTTGAGTGGCAGACAAGGAAGAAGCTTAGGCTTAATACGCAACAGTGGTTAGAGAGTATGTACAATAAATAAATAATATAATAATAATTGCCACCCTACGCTAATCAGTTCTTCGGAAAATAATAATAAATAAATAAATATTGGACAACATCACATACATTGCTCTGATACTATGATAAGTAGCCTAAGCACTTGTGTTACAGAAATCAGAAACAACGACGGTACCACAACACCCAGACCAGAGACAATATAGAAAAGTTGTTTTTCTACTTTGACCGACCGGGAATTGAACCCGGGACCTCAGAGATAACGGCACCAAGTCTAGTATGCTCGCCTCTCAGCTACGGAGGACGTCAATAATGCCACAAATGATAATATGAAATTTTAAGAATCTTTATGATAACTTGACGCTGGTTCTACATCATTGAAGTTACCTTACCTGTTTGTAAAGATAATTTTCATGATGACTCAAAACCGAAATTAAATGAATAATCATCAATTCTCGCACGTCAGACAAAAACGTTCATAACAAAGAGTGAATTCTCAGGGGTCACTGCAGTATACTTGTATAGGTACTGCATATAAAATGCAGACAAGAAAATTGTTATTAGTAATCGCTAAATAATTACTGGCTTGAGGCGATTCGACCAAACTTGCAGTTCATAGAATTAGCACAAAGTGACCTTCCAGTTTGATCTTCCAGAATGAATAATGGCGATTATAAATTAACTAGCTCTAATCAGCGGCTTTGCACGCGTGGAACTGGACATGTTGTTACCCGACTACGAAAACACGAAAATTTTCACATTGTGGTACCAGAAATGTGAAAATACGAATAACAATGTTTGCTCGACCAGCAGTAACATACAAATACCCAAAGTAAATGTAACCTCCTTGTTACAGTTCTTTGGATGCGTCGCCAGGTTGCTCTTCTATTGAGTGTTAAGCGCTGAGCGACGGGGGTATTTATTCATTTACCCGTAAGTATCTGTAGGATTCAGGTTTACCCATATTGGGTAATGGCCCTGGATCTGAATCTCGAGTGCAGAGGTTTTAGTCCAGTGAGAGCTTGTTTCTCTTGATTGCCTTCCTTTGATTCAGCTTTATTTTTCAGTTTTACGATGACATACTTTTTTTAGTTTCAGCTTCACTTGTAACTCTTTGGTATCAAGTATTGGAAGTCATTTTTACCTACTTCTAATTGTGGTATCTATTTTAAACTTTGTTGACACACACTGATGACAATAGGTAGTCGTGGGGTAAAGTTATATGGAATAACGGCATCGTACGCGGGCCGAGCAAAACTAAAATAGATGATGATTTTAATGATTCTCGATACTGAAAGTGTTGCTTTACTACGTCCCATATACTGGAATGGAAGTAGAAGGTGCTTCAAACTGAATAATGTTAAATTCTGTGTATCTAATATGAAGACACGAAATCCTGTCGGTCAACTGTATTTATGGTATTTTTACAACCAAGTATTACGTAGGTACCACGTTTTACTACGTAACCTACGTTTGTCACGTATTTAGTAATAAATGTCAGATCCATTGTGAGCCCAATGCATAACAAATATACGAGTATCAACAATACATCGCACGAGAGCGCGGCGACCCTGCCTTCATAAATAGGGTAACTTTACAAAGTTATTTTAATTTGATTAGCCACTAAAAAAAAGGGTAAAAGTATTAAGTAAATCTTAGTACCTAGTACTTGTAGAAGGGCTCTTTCTATGAAAACTGTATCGTAGGCAGTAGTTAGTCGTATTCTGTAATTCCGTAGTTGTTGGCTATGTATGAAGTTACACAGATATACCTTCAGATATTTTTACTGGTGAGTATGAGTTTTGTTGTGGCATATGACGTATGAATTGGTATTCAACGTGATATTAAATCCCGTCTGTTTTGATTTTATGTCGATTTAAGGGTAACATTAAGTTGGTCGTGCTAGGTAACTATAGCTTTGAGGGCGGCAAAATAAACAATAGCAAAATGAGTGGTTTGTGTCTTTAATATGAGAGACTTAGGCTCAAGTTTTGACTCGAAATAAATACGAGCTCGAGCTTTTTAGTTCTTTATTAATAGTCTTTGGTTTGCAGTTTGTTCTATACGCAGTTGGTCCATTTCGCGGTTGATCCTTTTCACGGTTAGTGCCATTCGCAGTTGGTTTCTTCAGCAGTTGTCCCATCCCATTCGCAATTTGTTTCTTTCGTGGTTGGTCCCATTCTCAGTTGGTCCCGTTCGGGGTTGGTCCCATTCGCATTCCGTCTCATTAGCAATTCAAGCACAATGTCTTCAACAGGTAAACAAATTAATATTTTCATGTCGTATAGTCTTCTGGAAATTATCACAAGATAAATAAATCCATGCGTGTTCATCACATAAACGGTTGCTCCATGAGTGATAGAAGCTAGGCACAGGTCTAATTACAGCTAAAGTTAAGGCGCCGAGTCGCGATTTTAAGAGAAGTACCTGCTCGCCTTAAAAGGCCGTCGAGATTTAGATGAAACGTCCATACAAAGAGGATCTATAATCGTGGCACTATAGAAACTCCATATTAACAACGCTGATCCCACGATTTTGACAGCAGCATAAAACGAAGGAAGAGGCTTTGACACATTATTACTCCTCACTTACGGAGGACCTAATTGAGTACACACGCTCGATCACGCCCGCTAGTAGGTAAGTCCCGACTCCCGACACGTACGAGCTTCGGCCTCACACACAGGTCGCGGCAACCGCTGGCAGGGCGGACCTAGGCTGAGCGGCTTTATGCTCTCGCCACAACTGCCAGTGTAGCTAAAAAGGCTTTCTTCAATCTACAAAAAAAAACGAACCTTAAAAAGGTTTTACATTTACATGTACATTTGGCGAAGACACTTTAAGTGTGTGTTACGCGATATCTTCGCCAAATGTACACCGATTTTTATGATTCGATTTTATTTAATACAGTTTACTGTTTAGGTCCTATTAAATTAAAAAAACTGTATCCAAAAATTTTAATAAAATCAGTGTGACTTCTTTTGTTGAACTTTTGAACATGCGATCAAATGTTGCTACAACTTTACGTAATTTCGACGTACTAAACATTAGATCAAACGTACAGACGACAGCACGTTAACCTACCACAAAATGTCGAATTTATCGATTGATATTGATCTCTAAATGTCACTTAAGGTTAAAAATCGGTTCAATGACCTTTAACTTTTTGAGTAGGTTGACCTGCTGTGGCTGTACTATCAATGATTTAGGTATTTGGTTATCAGTTGTCAACCTTTTAGCTGTCGGCGAATTGAACTACAGTACACATTACAGTGCCCAGCCCGCCGCACACTAATGCTCAGTCCGATATAACGTATGACCTAGGCACCTAAGCTATTTTTATGTCGAAGGGTGTCTGGAAAAGATCGCTTCTAGCGATAAAACCACCCGAATAATGACTTTCTAAATGAACTTTCTGTACTTTCTGTATCTTTACATAGTGTGGTGTGCAATAAAGAGAAAGTTATATATCTAAATATATATATAAGTATATTCGTATGTTCACAAAGACACATACGTAAAACATTTATCGATATATAAGGTGCTTCATAAATATCTGCAACGGCTAAAATGGGTAAAAGTATTGCTTATATAGATTACGATAGTGAAGGAATTACGTGCCCCGGATCGGTAATTAACTATTTGCGAAAAAACAGTAAATAAATGGTTACTTGCTTCAATTTGCATAACAAACTTCGTCATCTGCCCTTGACACTGCGCGGGAGCGGTATAATGTGAAACGTTAGCATTTTTGGACAGATGTGGACGGTTTGAGACAGAATAAAGCCTAATCTTTATTTAATATAATTTTTTTAATGAAAAAATTAATGATGTTCTGGAAATAAAATTTCTTTATTATCGTAATCTATATAAGCAATACTTTTACCCATTTCAGCCGTTGCAGATATTTATGAAGCACCTTATATATCGATAAATGTTTTACGTATGTGTCTTTGTCAACATACGCCATTTAGATAAGTTTTTTTTTCTTGAGTGAATGTTTTTTTTTACATATTACAAAAAAAAAACGCTTGTTGAAAAATATAGGATACTTTTATGTTATTTACAGAGACGATAAGAACACGATATTTATTAGTTATTATTAAGTAAGCTAATCAAAGTAATTACGCGGCTAGGAATAGCTAAAAATGAAGTAGGTAATACTAAACTAAGTAACTTAAAAATAAATATTACAGGATTTTAAACACATTGTTGTTCTAGGTACTAGCATGTAAAAAGAGATGACATTTAAATTTAACACTTCTCCAAATCTAGTTACAGATTAAAATCCTTTGTTTCGATCTGCATACACTTTCTTTTGTTAATATTTTATAATGCCTTTGTGTATACTCTTTTGTAGTATTTCTGGGGTAATAAAACGTTTAAAATACTCTTTAAATTGTTTAATCAACAGCTTAAAGCTCACCAATTGTCTTTTTATCTCGTTATTATACTTTGCTTTTCTTTCCCTTTTCGTTTGGCTTTATAAATCTACGTCTATGCGTAATAAAACTGTTTTTAATCTTATATTTTACCGACAAAAAAAACAGCCACGTGTATATTTTACCACGTTTACTTTTTTTAAGTTGTAGTTAAGATTTAGAGGGTTCTAGATTTAAAATAAAGAATGTCGTGTTTTGGAGTTTTCAAAAAATAGCGATTTGGGACACATTTTTTACTTGTAAATATTTTTGTACATGTTTTTATTTTTTATTTTTAGGGTTAGTTTTTGTTATTCAATTTCATAAAATGTTTCTTATTTATTTAGTGATTTGTAACAATTAATCAGTAAAATTTTAACTTTTAAAAATAGTGTATCGAGGATAATTCTTTGAAAAAAAAAGGTACCTACTTCCTAATTTTCTTTCTTATTTTTAAACTATTTACCCATTTATTAGTTTATACATCGATTGATAGCCCAACTTCATAGCTATAACCTGTGCATAGGTTTTTTTATTCGAACAATTGTCCATACGAAAAATATTAATTTTCCCAATTTAATTTTCTCCGAAACACGTTAGTGATCTTTCACTTACATTTAGTATGAAATGACAAGTCCTGTCAACTCTCGCCCATACTAAACATTAGGTACAGTCCAAGGATTTAGTACCCCTGTTACTAAATCCAAGGTACAGTCCATGGATTTAGTACCACTAAATTCATGGTACAGTCACAATCATTGAAATTTCTACTCTATCGGGTTTGTGCTCCATGTGAATTGTATTTTATTGAGTTTTTGTGAGTAGTACCTACTCGCCTTAAAAGGCTGTCCGGATTAAGATGAAACGTCTATACGTAGTGGATATATAAGTGTCACAATAGAAACTCCATATTTACTGACCTGACCTGACCCCATGATTTTGACAGCAGCATAAGACGAAGACAAAGGCATGAAATATTGTAAAAAGATTGCTGACTGACATACATTTTAAATATGTATTTTAAACAAGGAGAATTAATGTATACAGGGTTACATTGCAAAGGGGTGCCAACATTAAATTATTAGATCTAGGGAATAATATTAAGAAGCGTCTTAATCATTATTACTTTTAATAATCGTATGTTACGAAAAAAAATATACTTTAAAGTATCCGACAACAAAGTCAATAGAGAGACTACGAAAGCGGCGTGGTTATTCGTCAGAGGCGTAGGAACGGCCAACAAGGACCTTACGTAGTGCACAGACAGTGCAATTTTTAATGAATGAGTTAAATTATCCACGCGTACGATTTTTTACAGCAGATAGGAATAATTAAATGTGTTTTTTTTCTTTTTTGCGTAGTTCGACCAAGTTACTGATTTTGAGCCACTCCTAAAGATTTGGTACCCCTTTTCAATGTAACCCTGTATATTACTTATAAATTCCTTGATTTTAACAAATCTTTGATTTAAGTTACTTTATTTACAAAGCTCAAACTATAGTAGCATTTACGGCTCTTGGAAAATTTATAATCATCTTGTCAATGTCATTTGACAAGATTAGTGTCTAGTAAACCACTTTTTTTTGTTTACTATAGGTACGTAGGTACGGTTAGAGATGTGTGCCGTTTCCGAGAACATTCCCCATGCTGGGAATATTTCCCGAAATTCCCCATGCTAGGAATATTCCCCTATATTTTTCATGCTGGGAATATTCCCAAAATTTTCGTATGTGGGGAATATTTCCCATAGGTACAAGAAATATTTCCCGCAAAGGGAATTTTCCCCGCATGGGGATATTTCCCAGGAATGGCACATCTGTAGTACAGCTAATTTCATGTCGCAATACCTAAGTGACAGCACGACCGCTTACAGTTGCACTACGAAAAGCGTTTATATTACGTAGGAGATTAGGAACGATTTCAAGGCCAACATTTTACGCACAAGATTTGTGATTTAAATGTTTAAGCTACTAAGTAGCCTATATACTATTACTTTCAGTAAAAATAATAAAATTACATTATAATTTAAAAACACGCATTTAAATCTTAGGAATTCGTCAACAAAACTTATCAAATGACCCCATAGTTACTCATAGGTTTTAACAGTAGCCATTGAAGAGTTGCACTGGTACACCTCTTGGCTCCATTATCAGATCATTGATGGTATCCAATTATTGTCATCATCACCATCATCATCATCATTTCAACCATAGGATGTCAACTGCTGAACACAGGCCTTCCTGCCAAGCGTGGCGAGTATTGGCAAAATTATTGTATTGTCATCATTGACTTATATATCACTATTTAAATCAATGATTGTCATAGAAATATCATAGAGGTTCCTATGCACTTACAAATAAACTTTTAGTAGGTTAAAAACGACTTTCAAAAATTGATCAGCACACTAATTGTCGTGATCTTGAAGTGAGAAATTATTATTGTTACCAGGGGCGTCTTCCCGCACACCCAGACCTTAAAAATTTAGGAAAGTTTGTTTTCTAAATGACCCAAACTGGTAATCGAACCCGGCACCTATGATGTTCGCAAATCACCGCGCCACTACGCCAAACGGGTTTTTCAAACATTTACTTACTTTATATAATTATTACTTACTTGCTATTTACAAGAGAAGCTTAATAAGAGTGTTAGAAAAATAAAAAACACGACTGCCTTTCATAAGCGAACTAAAAAGTTTAAAGAAATAATAATAATAAATATATTGGATATAATATATTGGACATCACATATATTGTTGTAATCCTATGGTAAGTAGCTAAAGCACTTGTGTTCAGAAATCAATACAACGACGGTACCACAACACCCAGACCCGAGACAATATAGAAAAGTTATTTTTCTACATCGACCGACCGGCAATCGAACCCGGAACTTCAAAGAAATAAATTGTGAATACAGTAGGAAACTGTTAGGAGTCGGGTACCTTGTGTATATAGGTGTAATAGGTTATAAAGGTCTCAGGCTTTAGTTCGCTTTTATTGCCAACAGTCGTTTTTTTATTTTATTTCATACTTTTTTACAACAATATATTCGTCATTAAAAGTACCTACATCATCATCATATCAGCCTATTGCAGTAAGTAAGCCTCCTCCCCCAAGGAGTGTCAAAGAGCACGATCTCCCGCTTTTTTCATCCATCTACTGCCAGCCATCTTTCTAAGGTCGTCGCTCCATCGAGCTGGGGGGCGTCCCACGTTTGCCAAGACATAGTTTCTACTCGAGAACCCGTTTACTCTTTTCTCTCTTTATGACATAATGTGTTTTTCATCCATATCCAGAAGTACATTTAAGTATATTTCGATTACAACGTGTTCTTTTTGATTACTATAACTTTAACTATCGATGCTATAACGTAAAAGAATGTGTTTGTCGAAAGAATAAAATGTCTCAGTCGCACTGTGTTGGAGATACGAGTTATAGACAATTGTATGGAGTGTTTGCTAGCATGACAGATAGCGCCTTAAATGTTACGCTCATAGTCTTGGTCAAAATAAGTGGTAAAACATTAGAAATCTCTACTTGTTATAAGACATCAAGTGCATAAGTATAAATAGTTTTATAAAATAAAAAAAAGTGATCATTTCGAAAAAATCTTTCAACATGATTTTACAAGATTCCGCAAGAATTTGATGTATTTGGATTAACTGTTCTTCTGCTGTTTTTCTCTTTAATAATGCACAATAATATGCTAAAAGTAGCAAAAATATATGTGTATAAATAAATGTTGTTACACTAATATTAATAATTTAGATATTTAACAATTACAAAATATTTAAATCTACTTAAATGCTACGTTAATTCAATTACTTTTGTGTAATACCTGTAATTAAGATAGCACTTTCGTGCGAAATCTTATAAAAAACTGCGCTCGCCAACCCGCCTGCCAAGCGTGGCGAGTATTGGCAATCCCCCCGATGATCAATCATTGGGGGAGGCCTTTGTTCAGCAGTGGACCTCCTATGGCTTGAATGATGATGATGATGATGAAGATAGCACTTAGCTTGATATATTAGCATGTATAGTTAATGTTGTCTAAAATAGTGTATGTCTTGTTGGTGCTAATATATAAATAAAAAATATAAAAAAAACATGTCGTTCGTCTTCGTTCTAGCTTGTCTCCTCAATTTATGGGAAATAAAAAAAAGGTTGTATATTTATGTAAATCACCTTTAACGACCTTTAATTTTAACAAATAAATTCTTAAAAATATTTTGGCAACAGGCCGCACATTATTGAGTATAATATTTTGCCATTGTTTTTTTTAAGACATCACATAACCTATATCACCCGGGAGAACGTTAGAATTCTAACGACAGTCATGAGTCATAGTCATGAGATATCAAAATTGTTTAAGGCGTTAAGTCGTTGTGGTGGAATAACGAAAGTCACACATACCTACATACATGAACAACCACATAAGTGCATGAACCCTTAAACATTACACTCCTTTTAAGGCAGTCATGTAAAGTGGCTCGATGGTCTGTCATACTCGGAAGTTTCGAATATTCGCTTCAAAAATTACTAATTAGATAGGTATTTTACTAAGAGATAAACCGGATTTTGATACATAATGTTTAGTAAATATGTATGTACTTGCTTAAATAGTTAAGGCGCTGCGCAAACGTAGACACTTTTTGTTGCATAAACGCGTAGCAATCAGTGGTATGTTGCAGTGTCCGGTGACGGACGATAGCAATTGTTTTTAACACACTTTTAGCACATAATCAAATCTTGTATGTAGTTTTTGACCTACTTCTAACTAGACGTATCGGTTGGACAATTTGTAAGTAACTGACAATCGGAGGACAATATGAATAATTTGACAACATCGTGCTGATGTGATGATGGAGCCAGGAGGTGGATGGTTGAACCTCTTCAATTACTATTAGTAAAAAATTCGCGTCATTTGATTCGTCATGTCGAGTCCAATACATCTAAAAGTGTGTTTTAAAGTTTTTAAACTATGATATTAATTAATCTGAACAAAGATGGCTTCATTCACCTGTTGTTAGTTTGACACGTCTGTTTAATCATCTAACCAAAAACTTACCGGAACTTTATGTTCACTTTCAAAGCCTTCCCAAATTCCTTTAAATTCTCTAATGTAATAATGATCTTAGATTGCATGTAATTGTTATTTTTTATCGTTTTTAATTTATAATAGTATAGCGCCTTTTAATTGTACCTACATAAAAAATACATAACGTAAATAATTTGATAATTAAAAATCATAACGTTTGATAATATTTGAAACACACAATAAATGCATGCTGTGGTTACCTATAATTGTAAGAGCAGTTAGCTAAAAGCCACGTAATGTAAATATTTCGATTTAAGTCGCTGTTGCTTATGTTGGTAATTCAATAAATTAATTAATAAATTCGTAAGAAAGATGTTTTCGTTCTAGGGGTCTAGCTTTGTAACACATAACAGAGATAGGTGACTATTCGAGTACATTCCCAATAGAGCAGCATTATGGATCATCTTGCTACGAAACTTGTTAGTGATTTTTTATTAACGTTTAGTACCTATGAAATGATGGGTAGTCACCTCCCGCCCATACTAAAACAGTAAAGATACAAATGAAAAAATTGCGGATTTTTTTTTTCGAATGAAATAAAAGACATTTTTATACTCTATAGGGTAGGTATTTAGTCCATAAGGCGACTTAATGTTAATATTTGTATTTTTTATTAGTAAAATTTTGACTTAGACCACAGTGCGCTGTGATTCACTTTAAACACAGAGGGTGCCGGTTTGGATTCCTGGTTCAGGTGGGTCAATTTAGATTAGCGAACTTTTAAAAATGGTCTCTAATACGGGTCTTATCTGTTACCTCGTTATTGTAACAGAATGATGTTTATTTTTCCTTAGTTAGATTATGGCATAAAAATCTTACTTATTATTAATAATAATAATACGTTATTATTAAAATGCGAAAGTTTGAATAAATGAATGTTTGTTATTCAATCACGCCAGAGCGGCTGAACGGATCTGGATGAAATTTGGCACAGGAATTGATTATAGTTTGGAATAGCATATCGATTATCCCGGAAAAATTTACAGTTTCCGTGGGATAGTTTTATTTTTTGTATTTACAAAGAGGGATCGACATGATTTTTTGCATAGTGTTAGTTTATGGGTCAGACAATGACTTAAGCAACTTTTTATCACGAAAAAAAGGTTACTATAGGAGAGCGTAAAAATAATTGTATCTTAAGGTAAGGAAGGACCTAGGTTACTATTTTTAACTCACCTCCTAAGGGAGTAAAATAGAGGATCTGAGTGACAAGCCGTATTCCACGCGTATTTTTAGCTAGTTTTTTTATTTATAATTATAAAATTTAGTAAAAGTTACTTGTGTCTTCAAGTGGCAACTTTGAAATTTCTAGTTGCTGACACCGAACACTTTTTGATTGGTGATTATGTGTCTAGTGGTTGTCACTGTCTTAGCAACCAAAAATGGGGTGTTTAATTTCTAATGCTATAAAAATCAAATATCATTTTCCTCATTTCAGATATAGGAAGTCCACTGCTGAACATAGGCCTACCCCAGTGTCTTTCATATCAGCCGGTTGGAAGCGGCCCTCATCCAGCGGCTTCCTGTAACCTTACCAGGTCGTCTGTCCACCTTGTAGGTGGATGTCCTACGCTGCGCTTGCCAGTACGTGGCCTCCATTCCAGAACCTTTCTACGTGCTATGTTAAAACCAATAAACCAATTTATTTCTTAAATGGGCCTAAATTAATAAATAGAAATAGTATTTATTGCATAAAATATGGTAAAACAGGTGGTCATAGTAAAGTGCTTTTACACGTCCAATTTTTTATCCTACCACTGCTTCGAGACAATATTATGGGCTAGCGCAGAGAAGAAGCAGCGCAAGAAACTCGGTCACTGTTGTCAGCCTCTTTTTAAATAGTAGTATGTGTACAAGAAAATAAATGTACCCGTGCGAGCAGGGCAGTATTTAATTCCAGACATTTTTTACATTTAAATAGTCATAACAGTATAATAACCTTTTTTTATTAAAATAATCTTAATATGCGATTTAAATTTATTCATTGCTTTACCGGGTGTTTGTATCCAACAAAAGACACCTAAGTGTCTACGTTTGCGCAGTGGCTTATGTGGTCAGTAGGTACTCTAGTAGGTATTACAAGTATTTATAAGATAATAATTCTATGTTTCAAAACTTAAGATACAATTTGAAAATGTATCCAAAGAAAAATGCAAGAAATTCTTAAGTAAATATTCCACCAGTAGGTTAATGGTATTACAGAGAATATTATATAAATTATATAATACTTATTAACACTCATTCATTAATAAAAAAATATTTTACTAATTTAAATAATTGTAATAAGGAAATGTATTAAGTGTATTTGTTTAAATTAGAGCCCAAATAAAACGATATCTGGTGTTTTGCATAAGTGCACAGCGGCTCAGAATCTTGAATATCTTTCCCTTAAAATTTACGCAACTATTCAGTTGAAATGCTAAGCGCAACACCCGCCGAGGTCCAGTCAAAGCGAGGGGAGTGTGGACTATGGGAGCGATCGGAGGCCGAGAAAATCGATGGTCACTCCCCCCATAGTTTGCATGAACGAAGTTCGCCGCTGGACCGACCTAACTCCCTACCTATATCATACCCTAAATCTTTCTTACATTAAGACAGACAATCGCAAACTTAAATACAACTAGCATATTAAAATCTTTCACTCATTGAGTGTTTAGAAAAAAACTTAAGGCGATCCGATGCCCTCCCCTCGTCCCTCTAAAGACCGATGCAAAATTTCGTTTTCGTTGCCTTGCGCATCGCCTCCCTTCCAATACATGTCTTGCATACACGGTTTCTTTACAGATACTTTACTCTAGTTAGACTTACGCGTCGATAAACACTATAAAAAACTATAAAGCACCAATGAGCCATAAATTTTCTATCGCCCTTCTAACCCTTTCTATGTGTTTTGTTGAATCAAATTGAAATTTACTTTAAAATAAGACTAAGGTAACAAAAAAGTTCTTATTTGATTAATGCAGTTAATAATAATTTATGCAGATTGTCAAGGTAGTCGGACCTATATTTTTTATTTACGAGATGCGCAAATACAAACTATTTGGGTCTTAGTTGATCGGTTATTGACACTGAATATGGAAGTAGGTAGTTAGCATTCAAGTAGGTGCTTAATATCTATAAAATACAATTCGAAACAAGGCCGTTCTGGCTTCTTTGAGTGTCAAGGCAGGTCAAGATTAGGTAGGTTTTTCCTGTTTTGTAATAGTCAGTACAATTAATAAATTGAGCCGCTCTCCGTCTAGGCATAGGTATAATAGGTGATTTGTTGGATTCGTCGTAAACAAGTGTGAAACTGTCAATAACTACTTTAGATGGTCCAGCTTCAGTAAAATAAGACGAGGTTTAAAATTTATAGAAATTCGTCGCAGGGCTGAGTCCGCCGTCCGCCCGCATCGCAAGGGTGGGTGCTATCGCTGTCCTGCTCGGACGCAGCATCACCGGACATTTCGACCGGGCATTTCAATTTTGAGAAAGAGTAGGACCAGCCTCGTCCCCCGCACCGCACCTGCCCCCCTCCCGCGAAACCCGTCTCGCTCGCACCAAGGACGCACAAAAGGACGAAGGAGCGATAACTTCATCACCGTGCGCCGCTCTCACTCGCACGCACGCCTCGGTGGGGGACGACGTTGCGAATTGTTATTGAAGTCATGCCCCCGAAGGCGACTTCGGGAAGGCTGTCAGTTGCTTGTAAACGGTCACAGCGTCCGTACCCGGGTGACCCGCGCCGTGTCCGCGCCGCGCCTGCCATCTCACTACAAACTACCGCGCTACCGGGTTTACAAACAAGTGCCAAGTAATAACTTAACAAACGCCGCATACTACTCTGTGATTTAGTAATTAAAGACGCTGATTTAAAAAGAACTTATAACAGTGACAATAAGTTCCGTGAACTGCGATAATGAAACTTTTCGAAGAGTAACTTGAGTTGTGTGAACATTGAGTGCAGTGAGGTCGCGCGAGTTTGTTGTGGCTGCCGGCGAGTGTTTACCGCGCGCACGTGGCGCGCCCCCGCCCGCCCGCGGAAATGCCGCGAAAAACTTTCTTCGAAAACATCGCTGTAGTATAAGTCGGATCGCGAGGGGAGACGCGAAGCGGCGACCATGACTCTAACCTGTGGCGTCTGAACTCAAGCGCGGACTACATGTACGTCGACACGAGGAGTGTTGTTTTTTTATTATTTTTTTTTCGTTGGAGGAGACGGTGCTCTCCGCTGGATTGATGATTTAAATGGCTAACAGCAGCGCTGTATCGTCGACCTTACCGTCGAGGGACTATCATTGTAAGGTTTGCGATCTCTATCTGGACACTGTTGAATCATTAGAAGTACATTTGCAATATCATAAGGAGAATTTATTCGTTAAGTGGGGCACGCAGACCTCACAAAATGATACTGATAACAATAACGGGGCAAAAGTGAAATCTGAGACCACAGTGTCGGCCCCGGCCGATTCCAGCGACAGCATGATCACCAAGCCCAGTCCAGAGTTCCAGCAACGTGCTACGCCGGAAACCTCAGCGCAGTTCCCCCACCCTGCCACCCCACAGAGCTACCACAGCGCCCCATCACCCTATCAGAATCCGGACCAAACGAATTTCTCACCCGGAGCGCAGTTTGGTAACAATTACTCTCATTCGGGTTTTCCACAAAATCAACATTCTGATCAAATAAATTGGGAACAATCGCAATACAGCCAGGATTATCACAAACCAACACGATTCCATCCATATAGTATGCAAGATCGTGTGTCACAAGTATCCTCATCGAGTCCATTGTATGGGCAACCTTTGAACCAGCCGACGCCATCGCCATCTCCGAACCAATGTGACAAGTGTGGCTTTGTCTGCGACTCCGCTGTACAGCTTAATGAACATTGCAACTCGGCTCACGCCGGCACCAGCTCAGCCCCCAACTCGGCTGCTATGCCATTCCAACAATTCTCAGGAAAGCAATATAATAATTCTGGATATCCTAATGATAACACAAAAATCAAGGAAGAACATGAAGAATCTTCGGATATATTAGATCTGGATTCCCAAAAAGTAGTATATCAGGGTAATGAGGGTGAACAGCCAAATCCACCTTATGAGGAAGCTCCCCAACCTGGGAGGGAAGTCAATACCAGGACGGTACCAATGATGCCATGGGAAGCCCAAAAGTTGTATAGTAATCCACAAATTAACGGTGACGTTTCTCTGTTCAAGGAGCAAAAAATGTTTGGAGAGCAGAAAACAACATACCAAACAGATGCTAAAATGTTTCACCCAGAACAAAAATTCGCATATTCACAAGAGAAGTTTCTTCCTGGTCATCATGAACAAAAGCCATTTATGCATGTTGAGCAAAAAATATATCCGGGTGTTCAAATGCCTCCCCTGACTGACTATGCCGGTTTGTCGTCTTCCAATCCCGACATGAAGCCTCCATATAGACCTTATGATTCTCCAGCGGCACCTCAAATAACAAGCACGCAGCCTGCTAACCCCACATCTTCAACCTTGCCGTCTATCGGCGGAAAAGGCGCTAACTGGAAGTCAAACGAAGCGAGACGACCGAAAACTTACAACTGCACAGCTTGTAATAAATGGTTTACAAGTTCTGGCCACCTCAAGAGGCACTACAATACGACGTTGCACAAGAACGCGGTCAGGTCATCGGGTCAACCGGACCCAGCTACGATGCCCATCTCCAACCATCACCACCCAAGCCGCGACTCGCTGCAGCGCGCGCAGCAGCAGGCAGCCGACTCCAACACGCAGAGCCCGGCACCCTCCGAGGACGGCCGAAGCGTCGAAGACGCCGCGCTCCAGTCCCCCTACGCATCGCAGAACTTTGATCGCGCACACCGCGTGGCCACCATGCAGTCCAAGTCGCCATATACACATCTTCAACAGGGTAATTTAGATAATAATTTCAGTAATAATCCTTTAGCTAATCACCCTTTACAGCATCAGGTCGGATCACATCCGCTTAATATAGGTAGTCAACCGCCGGGAATAGGGAATCCTAACGATAGTACTCAGCAGGGATCAAAGGGTGTAACAATATCAACAGCTGGGAATCCCCCAAACGGGGAAGCAGGTCCCTCTGTTTCTCAAAATCATCATATGAGGGGCCTGCTATCAGTATCAACCAGCAATATTTCAACTCCGCCGCTAACTCAGAATACGCCGGCGCTTACGGCACACACGCTGCCTCCGTTCAGTCATTTGGGTGTCAACCCGTACAGCCCGAGGTCTACGGATCCTTTGGCGCCTTCGGTTCCGGACCCCACGCACACCCCATTATATTTGGGTCAGAATTTTCAGCAGACTATAGCACCGAGTTACCCAAACGGGATGGCCCCCCACGTTATGGATATGGCTATCAACAATCTGCCTATAGCCAGTCCGGCTACTTTTGGTGAATCAGCACCTGAAGAAGTCGAGGTTATGAAACAAGAAACGTCTAATGAGCCTGCGGGTGGACGACTGCCTAGTTTCGCCCAGCTCCAAACGCAGAGCTTCAGCGTTTATGTTTCAAACTACATCACACAGCCTAACGTGGGGGGTCAAGTTATCGCTGACGAGTCGACCGCAGGATACATTATCGTCGATCCGGTAAACTCTCATTTGCAGTATAATAATATCGAAATATGCGGCCAAGGTATCGATACATACGATTACAGTTACTCGCCCCGCGCTACTAAAGACAATATGGTTAGTTACACTCCAGAACATGTCAAACTTTATCCGTACGAGTACGCAGTAGGCGGTAAAACGATAAAACGCGAAGATGATATCCTGCGGACAGATGCTAGTCAGCTTCAAATATTGAAGATAGAGGATATAATGGATTACGCGAACAAAGAGAATTACGGGTCGCAAATGAAGTCTCCGGCGAGTCCGGAGAGCGCGAAGGCGGAAAACGAGAGTCGCGGCTCCCCGGCGGTCTCGTCCACGGTGACCACCCCGCTCTCGGAGCGGAACCAGGTCAAAAAGGCAGCGCCCACCACCGTGCACAAATGCTACGAGTGCGACAAAATTTTCAATAAAGCCTGCTATCTAACGCAGCATAACAAAACATTCCATTCGGGCGCGAAACCATTTAAATGCGATCGTTGCGGAAAACGTTTTTCCGACGATGTTTCCTACGAAGGGCATTACCAGAAACACACGGACAACAAACCCTTTAAATGTAATGAGTGTCCAAAATCTTTCAATCACAAGACAGACCTGCGGCGGCACATGTGCTTGCATTCTGGTTGTAAACCATTCGCGTGCGATCATTGCGGAAAAGCATTTATAAGAAAGGACCACATGGTTAAACATTTCGATACTCATATTAAGAAAAACTCACGCTCGTCGACGTCGTCGATATCTTCAACAACCTCGACCTCCCCGCCTAACTCGCATCAAATTATTTTTAATTAAATTAATTGGGTGGCAAGTGTCGCGTGCACACATATCATTTTGATGAAAATAGGAACTTTGCAATAAATTATAATTTTTACCTAGATTCATAATCTACAATGTAAAATCGGTGTTGTTATGTTTCGGTTAGTCATTTTTCGAAAGGACGCGGCGCGAGTCCTATTTGACGATCCCATTTAAGAATACGCACACGATATTGCGACGACTACTCGACGGAAAAGTACCATCGCGTATTGAAACTAAGGCTTGTTGATACATTTGTTACATATCTGTAGGTTCGGTTCCTATCGTCGTGGTCCCAACAAGGACATATGTGCGCCAATGGGTCTCTAGCTCACCGGCTAGTTTTTGTTGTTCATTCAACTTAACCTTGCATTCACGCAAGGTGACTTTACATGCCTGACTGTCTGGGCGCTACACATGTAATTACATGACGTTCGCGTTTTAATCTGCGATATTTTTTAGATCAAATCATATCAATTTTACATATGAACTATAAAAAAATTAGGTAAAGACAGGCAATATTATTATTTCAGGTCGAGTGTAGTGGTCGTCTTGACGTTCTGCAACATATCTTAATTTTATTGTAATCTATGGACCATAGATAAATTTTAGTTAAAATCCATTCTTTTTAATGATTGTTAACGTTAAAAATCACTTTGTATTTCAAAAAGTACTTACTAAGTAGTATAATTTCTGTAAATACAAATTAAATGAAAGGGACTTCAATGCCAGCTAGTATCCTATTGTAACTCGGCACCTACTATGGAGTAGTGACTGTTTTGGTTGAATTGTTTTGCAATGTCAGTGCTATTTCAGTACAAGAAGTTTTATCTGAGAATAACGATTTGATGCCAAATTATTGATAGTATCGCCAAGAGTACAATATGAACGGAATATTGATCAATTTATAAGTGTAACACCTAGTAGTAGTTAGTCGTGTTTTCAAAGTCCAGACGGGCTCTACTTAGGTACGGGACTGGTCTGGTAGCCGCCAGGCGGGTCGCCGCGTCGTCGTAGTCGCGTCGTCGCGTCGTAGCGCGTCGCGTCGCGCGTCTTCGCGCCGCTCCGCAAGTGTCCGCATCAGTACTGGCGTCCTGAGAGTGCTAGGTAGACACTTAGCAGTTTTGTTCTAGGTATAAAATTCTTCTATTGATTATAACTCGTATTAATAATTTCCCGGTGCTTCCTATTATTATTTTGTCTGTTAACATTTGTTTTAATGTAAGCTAGTTAACTATCTTTGTTTAAAATTCAGAATTATTTCGTGAAATGATGAAAATAATTTATGTCCAATTTAAGTTACCATGTTATTATGAACGAATTTAGTTTATACATTCCTGTTTCGTTAGTGGTAGGAAAGTAGTCTTCCTGAACGTTGCC
The DNA here is from genome assembly GCA_963576865.1 of Anania hortulata. NCBI lineage: Eukaryota > Metazoa > Arthropoda > Insecta > Lepidoptera > Crambidae > Anania > Anania hortulata. Next base: position 21,861,715 of record OY756387.1, on the reverse strand, counting down.
AAAATGAATTCCGCCAACTGTATGTTGCGAAACGATTTATTTTTAATGTTTTATTAGCTTAATGATAATGAAATTCTCTAGCAATAATTTAAAATAATAATGTAAATGTTTTTTGTATAGTATTAAATAAAATGTCACGACTATTGATTTATGTATTGCTAAACAAATTATTATGAGGATCGTAAATTCTTTGTACATACTACGTGAGAATTGATGAATTCGTATTTTGACGGGACATATCAAGGCCGCTTGCGCGGGTGCTTCGAAATGTTCCTCTCGTTATTATTTATTATACGCCGCTCAGCGTACGTCGTGCTGCGTACGGCTGCGGCCTGCGCAGACGCGGCCAGAGAGACCCCGATGCACCCGCACATTTTATCATTGGTCGAAACTTATTACAACCAAGAATTCGTTTATCACTGCATTTAAATGTGCAATATGAACATTATATCCACTTAATTTTGATAATGTTTGTATTTGAATGTTGATTATATTGCAGAAGTATTTTTATACAAATAGAATAAACTCAATGTTGATCTACCTCATCAGCTACTATTATATCCATATGAACATATAATATAGTATACAATAATTGTTCGATTATTAGAAAAGCAATATCTGTCATATGTTATATAATACTGTGGACCGAAAAGGCCTACTTCTTAGATACGAATAAAATTTCATGTTAATTTTGATACGATATAGTACTCCATATTATATTATATTATAATAATAACGTACAATTATGTATGTAACTGCCTGTGTCTCGGGGCTGCGTTCGTTTCCATTTATTGGCATAACGTAAACGCAAAACGAACGCGGTCGCCTCATACACATTTCATATCCGTATAAATTTATTGTGAAGTTTTTAGATACAGAATACTTACAAATGTTAAATATTGTTGAGAAAAAAATGTATAACAGAAGTGTTATCTTCATAGCAATAATGTAACAGTGTCACAATATTTGAAACTTAACTACCTCAAGTAACGAGTATAAGGGATTATAGCTAGTGTTGTGAACTTGTGACGCGGGCGCCGGGGACAGGCGTAATTACAACAATATACCTCATACTGCCTTCCACGAAAGTGATTCGTATTATACTATATTATTTACTGTAGGAGACAGTCGCATTTGCGCACCCCCCGCCGCCTCGCTCCTTTAAATATATATATATATATATGTATACAATAGATATATACAGGCATGTCTTGTCTCTCCTCATACTGTTTAAAGCACACACTAGTAGTATCAATTAGATATTAACTAATGTAAATATAAAATAATGATGAATTTGTTATTTATCATATTCTATTATCGTACTCATGGATAGACTTATTTTTAAATAAGTTTAAAGTAGCGATTTCAAGTTTATAACAGTAGATCATAAGTTTAATGTATAAGAATTTTGTGATGATTATATTTGTGTATAATGTATTAATTTAAATATCAGTTACCAGATGATTTCTGTTACATTGAGTTGAGTAAAATTGGGAGAGTTAAATACGATAAGATGTTGTTTTTTTTATATTGTTCCCTCGTCCAATCGTGTTGATACATGTAGCAGGAGGAAGTGCATGCTTTCTATCGTTTCAATACATTTGTTTATTATAGCGTAGCGCAAAATTAAACCAGTATGGCGAAGGGCGCTCAGGAGTGCATACTCTTCAAATTCACATAAAAAAAGAAACCAGTTCAGCTATAAGGTATCACTTCTGATCGCTTTCCCGCTCTATATTAGATAAGTTTTGATCATAGAAATATTCTAGTTTAAGGCGACAGATCTGTCACTCCGCTACGGCGAAAGCTATACTTGCTATGCGTTGTGATTTGTTCATATTTATTTACATAGTATATTCAAAGTTTATTGATATTTTTACAAATCCATTAAACTATCCGATCTCGTGTAAATTACAAGTGTATACATGTTCACAATTGTATCCGTATTTTCTCTTGTATGAACAAGTCGCAGATATCCTCAGCGAATTTTGTGTATAATTTTAAGCAAAGCGATTTCATGATTATGTATAATGTTTGTCAAGATTTCTTCCCATTATCTCACGATTGACGGGAACGTAGAAATTTTGTCAAATACAAACCTGGTCAAGTGGTCAAGATTGATTAATATGACTAATTTGTTATCATACATGTATTTAAACTCACTATTGTGGTGTTTACGTCTTAAAATATGCGAAAGCAGTAGTGCTGGTTTCAGATCTGTGAGTTAATATAAATTTAATGTGAAAAATTGTTGTTTCATTTACCCCTACCATTTGCACTGTGCGAATTGTTATTATAATAATGTATGTATAATAAAATTATTTTCTTTTTATACAAAATGCAAACACAATAATTAGGTACGTATTATCAGGGTAAGTAAATAACAGACAGTTTACATAACATGACTTATTTAATAAATAATTTAGGTAATTTTGACACACAAAAGTATATTTTAATAAAATAAATAATAAATAATACTAAAGATTTCTGATAATTCAGATATATTTTGCAAGGTCCACTTTAATCTAATAATAATCTTCAAATTTCAATTTTAAAGGTTGCTTCAAAGTGAACATTTTATAACTAGTATGGACATATTAAGTTTGTGTAACTTTTGGAACTCTTCAATTATAGCTTTGAATGGGAACAACAATAAAATACAAAAAAAATCGAGGCAGATTCTTTTATATATTTGTTTTTTAAACAGTTTTTTTTCGCGATTTTGATGTTGTTCCCGTTTTAATATCAGAATCTTGTTAGGTGCTGTCAAGGAAATACATAATTACTAACTAATATTGATCCCATATTAACATACCTTTATTGCATTTACAATAACTTAAAACATACTTCACACATCGTAAAATTGAAATGAAGAGTAAAACGTAAGGCACCAAAAAATAAAGTAATGTTTTTACACAATAATGTTCAAACCAAACACTTTTTAGTAGGTAGGAACCTACTTTAAAAATTGTCGTAAGACTGAATAAAGGAAAATAATTGAATACTGATTTAAGGGGAAAGCGCATCAATAGACAGTTAGACGTCAATAATATGTCGTTCTTAAAAGTTTTCAGTGCATCCAACGAGCCACCGCTAAATCGGGACGCAGCGGGTGAAAATAAACGCAAAGATCTGTCCGCTTCACTTAGCACTGCTCAATAAATTTTAGCAACACATTTCTACACGCAAGTGAGGTTCGCGCGTTCGCCCGCCGCTGTTTTAGCGGGGGCTCCAAAATGTTTTGTGATCGTATTGATTTGATTTTCACAAAGTTAATATGTAGTAATAAACTAAAAAAACATATTTTTACCTGACTGCCAAGGAAGATTATTAGTTTGTTAAAAGGAATATACCCATTAAACTAAGTTACTCATATACATTCACAAAACAGATTGACTGCAACAGTTAAAATATTATAGGAGTCAATGAAAATCTCCTAAAAACTGCATCATTTGACGTTTACCTGCCATGCGGTGTTACCACGTGGCACCGTAATGACTACGACATCGACTACTCGACGTGATGGGTGTTTACGGTAAATAAATAAGTAAGTATGGACTGTGTATCGTAAGTATAAAACAGTTGACTATTTATGAACGCCGTCTTTAAGCTGTCAGTCACATGACACATCAAGTAAAGTACAGACAAAGACTCTTTAACCTACCACAAAACGACTTTTCTCAATTAATATTGATCTATAGATGTCGGACCTAAAGTTCGCACAAGAACGGCCCCTAATTAAATAAATATGTATCAGAAATCATTCGTAAGGTCGTAAATGGCGACACTGAAATCCTCAAAATTTCTGAAAAAATAATATTACATTTACAGGATAATTATAATGGGCTAGTTTCCTAAAAAAATCAAATTAGTCCGTCAGTTGGATTAACAGAAAATATTGCACACGTATTTTTTCTTTTCTCGATCAAACAAAAAATGATGAAGTTATAGCCCTTTCAAGTTCCGCGTAACGTCACGCCTTGCGACACTTTGGCAAGGCGTGACGTCACGTGCTCTTGTATCTAATCTTTGTAATTTTTTGTTTAATTGACAAAAGACTAATAACTATGACTGCTAATCTAACTGACGGACTAAATAGAATAATCTTTTTTTGACCCAGGAAACTAGCCTATTCTGTCTCGTAACGAAAGGGCACATTTTTTGTGCAATCGAGATGTACCTTCCTGTACATATTCGGATCAGTGAAAAAAGATAAGTATGTACAGACAACGGCAGGTTAACCTACCCAAAAAGTTAAAGGTCATTCAATTGATTTTCAACTTTATGTCCATCATTTAGAGATCAATATCTATTAAGAAAATTTTACGTCTGTGGTGGGTTGATGTGATGTTGTTTGTACATTGAACCTTAATTTTCTCGAGTTTTTTTTAAAAATAAACTTTTGTGCAAATGCCGCATCCTCTACGAGGCTGACTCTGGAGCCCTAAAGGTAAAATAGCCGCATTTTAAACATGTTTTCGTACAAATTTTTGTCGGATTTTTTAATCCGAACAATTCGGATTATCCAACTAGATAAATTAATCATTTACTGTCAAAACTGTGTACATAGTTGTTACTACTACACTAACTGTGTGTACGATTAATATGTTTTATTCGCACGATTTACATTCGTACGAAAACATACGGTGCGGCCGGCCTTATACAACAGCTCTTACTACGTGCCTAAATAGAAATCACAAATCATGTAGTTTCTTTTTTAATTTGACAGTCGTGTAAGCACTTTCCATTGATACAAAGATAGAAGGGTCCTAGAATTTTTTTTGTAACGATTCGCTTCCGTAAAAAAAAAAAAAGTATTTTAGGAGAAAATATAACCCTAAATCATATGAAAATTAGAGGGTTATACAGTATGTTAACTAACGAAAAGCGTTTCCGTAAACCCGTTATACTATAGCGTCCACACATAATAAAAAAAACATTTAAAATAAAAATGTATTTAATTTTATAACTTCATAAAAAATAAATAACGTCCGACCCTTTTCACACCGTGCTAACAATCCAGAAAAGCGACGTTGCCAGTTTGCGCATTGTAATTACCGTAGTTCTTTATGTACAGTAGGCCAAGACAGTGGTCTATCACCCTAAGGTTGAAAATCATTCGCGCGTCATAAAATATCAGGGTTGATTTTCTGATGCAAAAATATGTTGACAGCTACTAATGCTCTCTTTATCATATTACGTCAAAAACAAGTAAATAATAAGTTATAATTGTGCATCTCTTTCATTGTTAAAAAGGTAAAAGTCCATGAGTTCAACCTTACTGCTATTTTATGTACACATTAAATTTTGTCAAAACTGGTAGACCACTTCCTTGGCCGACCGTACTATTATTCCGCGTGACGATTTTGGTTTGGAACAAGTGTATCTTTCTTTTTCTTTTTTTCGCCCTCTGTCTGTACCAAAACACGATATGATATGATATGATACAGCGATATATCGACACCAACTTTAAAAATATGATAGATTTAGCCGCCATTTTGAATTTCGAAACAGCGATCTTAATATGTAACGGCGATTCAACATGGCGTCTATATCTATCATATTTTTACAGTTGGTGTCGATATTTCGCTATATCATATCGTGTTTTAGTGCTCATGCTAGGCAGGCTGTAAAACCATTTTTTTTATAACTTTTTATTAATAATACTGATTTAGTTTTAGTAAATTCAGAACAAAGAGCTTATTACCTACGAAGTCTATGATTAATTTCATAGATTAACCATATCCTAACATACTGAGTTCTGGAGATGCAGTCATTATTTATAATCTTATTTTAAAGGGCCCCATGCTGTTAGCTGAAAACGTAAGCTGTATAGTAGTTTACCTGCTTAATTGATAAGTGCTAAATAAGTGCTAAGGGCTAACTTAAGCAGTGTCTTCCACACTCTGCTTAAGTTAGCCAGCTAGCGGGAAGGTATAGGTACCTACCTACCTCAGGCGCGGGCCAGGCTTCACAAAGCCTAAGGCTCGTCCGCGACCGGGTCCCGTACTAGTTCGGACCCTTTTCCATATCCAAACAAGACTGTAACAAATCACAAACACTATTATCATTAGTATTAATATTAATGAGCCGCCAGTTAGAGATATAGGACAGGATTCTGCAATTTGCAATTGAATAGAATAGTGGAATTTATTTGTATTTTCTTATTACCATCTGAAATAGATAAATATCTTACTGCGAAACCATATACTTAAACACAATTCGTAGGCATTCTTAAGAGTATGACGGGGATTTTTATATTTATCATTATTACGAAACAGAATTTCTTTTATATAATTTTTTTTTTTTCACTAATTTACAGTCCGAACGCGATATACTTTTAAGGCAGGCCCCAAACAATCCATACATTTTAGATTCATAAATGTATTCGAATTCCCAGCTTACCTCTATTGAGCTAGAATTCTAAATTTGAAATCACTCAGCCGCCTGCTCGAAATTCAAAACTTACTCCACAAACAAAATCCAGTCTATGTATAATGCGGCCAGTATGCCGTGATTCAGCGTGACCTTCGGAGGAAAGCGAAACCGGTGTGGGTCATCGCGCCAGCCCGCGCTCGCTTTCGAGTGAGGCCGCGGCCGCGAAGCCTCCTCGCACCTCCTGCGCTACTGGTACTCGGACGGCGTTTGGAGGAACATTTTCCTATCTTCTAAGACACTTAAAGATAGATAAATATAATTAAAATAGTAAGTAAATATAAGCGACAGCCAACAGGCTGTTAAAAATTAGGCGCCTTTTAAGGAAATCGTTTAAAATAGACTAGTATACTAACTAAAACATCTATTGACCATTCATTTGTAAGAAATAGTTTCGATAATAATTATAGAAAAATCACGCGCGGTTTTCGTTTCTAATGAATTTTTTTTTTACAATAGATGTTTTATAATATTTTTCCTGTATTCTAGACTTGACTTTAAAACCATCCCTATTGGTTTGTACTTTTTAAAACAGCCTATGAATCTGGCAAAAACTTTGACTACACATAAAAAATATGGCTCATGACATGATAAAACAAAAGAAAAAAACCTGGCTAAGTGCGAGTCAGACTCGCGCACCGAGGGTTCCGTACAAACCTGTAGGTTATAATAAGTAAAAGTTCACCCATCACGACAATAGAATCATAGTTATGGTATTTTTATTGCAAAATGAAATCCGTAACATTATGAAAGGTAAATTGCGGTTTACGATTTATGACGTATTAAAAAAAAACTACTTACTAGATCTCGTTCAAACCAATTTCCGGTGAAAGTTTACATAACTATTTTCGTTTTACGCAGAAAATATTATGAAACGGAATGCAAAAACTCATTGATTTTAAAAACCGGTAGTGAATCGCTATAAACGGAACGTAAATGTCAAATCAATCAGTTATTATGTCAAATCTCTGTCAATCATATGTTTACTTGTCAGTGTCATTCTTCTGTACTTTCTACAACTAGTAAAAAACGAAAAACGAGTAGATAGGACCACTCGTAGCAGAATTCACGGAATGAATTTTCATAAATAGTGATTTTAAGAATTCGCTTGTGAATCTTACGATTTCGTATTCGGATTGAAATTCGCATGATTCAAAAATACGTCTCCAGGTCAAACACACTCTTCATATTAAAATTATTTAACTTGACAAGAACGGACTTTGCTTTATCAGCATTGTAAATTAATAAAGATCGGTCAACTAACAATAGTTCACTAAACGGTACTTGAACTGCACTCGCATATAATTTCTCCAATTTATTTGCAGCAATCTACATCGCCCGAGCCAATGGTCAACTTTCATTTAGCAAATGGAACAATACAAACCGAAGTCAATCGATCAATCGATAGCAATTGACCAGAGTAGCCAGGCCTACTGGGCAGAGTACGATCGTCTGCAACGCCTATAACGAAAATATTTCGTTTGTTTGGACGTATAAACCCAATGAATAGAAATAACCTGTGTCAATCCTTTGGCAAAATATGAAAATCTGAAACTAACAAAACACGATCGTTTTCAATTGTTCATAAATTGTCAATGATTTGAGTAGATGGTATTTTAATTTGTTAGGATTAACCTACTACGAAGGAACGTAACATTTTCGTAGAAGGCCTCCTGGCCCCCGATTTAGAACCCTTTGATAATGAATTGACAACCGGTAAATCACGTGACACTAATGTTTAATCCTATACTGTGTCACGTGGTTTTCCGGTCGACAATTCTCTATCGAATGGTTCTAAATCAGGGGCCTGCCCTGTTCTGGTAGTCCGTGCTCGACTATAAAGCTAGAATAGAATATTTGTCTGCCATGATGTGATGTGATGATGTCTGTCTGTCTAGCATGATCACCAAAACACGATATGATATAGTGATTTATCGACACTAACTGTATTTTTCTCTAAATATGATAGATGTAACCGCCCTTTTCAATTTTTATCGAGACAGAAATCATAACATGTGATGTTACCGGCACAGCGATTCAATATTGCGGCTATAGCTATCATATTTTTACAGTTGTTGTCGATATATCGCCATAGTGTTTTGGTGGTCGTGCTAGGGGGGCTGATCCTTTCTTACAACAGATACGGGTTATATTAACAAATACGCTTTTTAATGTTCAATTAATGTTTACTCTGACATCGGAACTTAACGTCAATTTGGACACGGTAAATTAAAATTAAAAGTGAATTCCTATTCACTTGTCGTTAGATATGTAGGTACAGACAACGGCAGGGCAACCTATCCAGAAAGTTAAAGGTCATTGAATTGATTTTCAACTTTATGACCAACACTTAGAGATTAATATCAATTGAGAAAATGTGACTTTTGTGGTAGGTTGACGTGCTGTTGTCTGTACATTTATCACACACATACACACATTCATGCGTTTGCGGGAGTGTGTGTTGCTGGTGATGCAGGTAGGTTCGCACATAAACGTAACTTTTACACTTACCTACGTCTATTTGTCGAGCGTATGGTATAGATAGACGTTCACGTTGCGGGTTTAAATCCCGCAAGAGGCAGATGTTTGTCTGGCAACAAAAAAAAGCATGTCGACGCCAATTTCCCTTTGCTTCATTGCTGTCATCTACCTGAGGGTTGACTGGAAGAGATCGCTTTTAGCAATAAACCGCCAAAATTGTGAATCTTTCTGTAAACATCAATTATAACTTCTTTGAAGGTATGGTGTACAATAAAGAGTACCTATCTATCTATCTATAATTGCTGTCATTGTTGAAAGAATTCCATCATCATCATCATCATTTCAGCCATAGGACGTCCACTGCTGAACACAGGCCTCCCTCAGTGACTTCCAGAATGGCCGATTGGAAGCGGCCTGCATCCAGCGGCTTTCTTTGGACCTTTACTAGGTCGTCTGTCCACCGCGTGGGTGGATGTTCTACGCTGCGCTTGCCGGAAAGAATTTATGATTTATTTATTTATATTGTGAAACCACAAGTACTCCCATTCATAAAACACAAAAGTATAAATAAAAGCCATAAAACCTATAAAAACCAATTTATTTCTACAAACCGGCCTAAATTAAGCTCTTTTATATGCCCAATGTATACATAGGTACTTCCGCAACGTATAGACTGTGATAGTTTGTTTTTAAAAGCGAATACATTTTCTCACACTATGGTTACATTGGGAACTAGCGAATCGACCAACGCTCAAGTTTGAGTATGACTTGAATAATCGTAGGCCTCATCTCGTGGTGTAATTTGAGTGGAATTCGCTTTATTTCCGGACTCCTCTCAGCAGTATATTTCGTGATACCATAAATTGTGTGTAGTGGGCGTTTGTGGTAGGCTTTACGAGTTATTAAGTTTTAAGCCCTGCGCAGACGTACACTCAAACGCATTGTGTTTGACACAAGTACAAGCCTGCAAGCAACCGACAATTAGCAGTTAATACTTTATTTTTGATTCATATAATTAATATAAAATCGAAGACTACACACATAAGAGCAGCAACTGCGGTAAACGCAAGCATAATTGGCAGTGAATATTTATATTCATATACCTGAACATGAATTTGACGAATCCAAACTCATTTACCACTTATTTTGCAAAGCCAAAAATTAAGATAAGGATTACTTAAGGAGGAAAATAAATTTTATTTGACGTAGTTTTCAAAAGCCGGTTCTCGTTAATATAAAATCATAAATTTAAAGATAAAACTTCAAAGATTATTGTTATGTCTTTCAAATATCTTTATATACATTAAATAAGAAGGAGAAAGCTGCAAAAAAGTAGGAAAAAACGAGTTTTAGTGGGGTTAGGGCCTTAACACAAACCAACCGCTGATCGGTGTACAGTGGCAGAAATTAGAAACTAACAAGGTCAGTTAAAGACATAAGCAACATTTTATTTTACATACAAAATAAACGAGTTAAATAGTTTTTGCACACAATATAAAATAAATAACTTCTCCCAACAATTACACCGGTTATGTAGTCCTAACAGAATACCTAATAGTACTACCGTACAGAAGATTCACTCCCTAACAAAAGTCAGGTTTAGGTATAAAAATATACCTAGACTCGCAAGAGCTACCCGCCTGCAAGCAAAATTGAAACTTATAACCGCGCGCAAACCGTCAATTTTCTTTGCGCGCCCCAGTTTTATGACCGAGCTGCGAACGACGGCACAGGGTTGTCACTTGAGAAGTTTTTGTACCTTTATTAGAGTTAAGATAAATAAGTAGATTAAGCATTACAAACGTTAGTTCTGTAAACATAAAAATTCCATCTGCTGTCGTGTGTTCGATTCCCACGGGTGTAACGGGATTAACGGGATATTTATTACAAAATAAATTAAAAATAAGTAAAGAAATAAAATGTGTTTATTACAAAATCATCTTACAATTGCTTAACTTTTAAGTATTGTTTGATTGATTTTTTTCCAGGTTTAAAATGTTAGTTCTGATTCACTATTCGTTTTAGTCAGACATCCGTAAACACAGCAATTATCTTTTATACGGATTATATTGACGTTTAGGCTTAGAAGACATTGCTTCTGTCGAAAAGCAAAAAAATATTATTAAGTATGCGCGAGCGCGACGTGACCGCGACTGTCGTGCGAGCTGAGAGCGACAGCCCTATGCCATACGCCGCTTCGGGCGGTGTATACTATACAACTATACTATATAATATACCTACACTGCGGAGTGACACCCCCTGCCTTAACTAAGCAAAGCTTGTACTATGGCGTTTAGATAGCAGATAAACGGTGTCCAATCATTTGACAAAAAACAAATTTTCAAACAAATTTTCAACAAACAAATTTTCGTTTGAAAAATAACGTTTGGCAACATTTTACTTGAGTCATTTTACAAACTATTGTTTAATAAACTACTCATTAGACAATATATTTACAAAAAAAAACATACTAAAATATTATTTTTTAAACATAAAGAATAAATTACATTTGACAAAATGCATTGCTTGGTAAATATTTTATTTACCAACATATACGTTAATACAACAATCTTTCTTACACGTAAAAAGTTAAGTAAGTGTAGGATATTATTACTTTAGGTTCATGCATGGAAGTCTAATAATAAAAACAAGTTTAATAATCATAATAATAATTTATTTAAAACTCTTTGAAACTCTTATAAAGACATGAGAGATGTTTTTAATTACTAGGTTGTGAGCGAGCGAGCGCAGCGAGCGTAGAGCGTGACGCGACAGCGGCCGGCGAGCGCTCAATTCTTAATCTTTAATGAAAATGTAGATTTGATAACTTCCACAACAACCCCCTCTACAACAACCTTAAAAACCGTCATTTTTCAAGGTCACGGCTGTAAAGTCATTTTTAGCAGAGTTCTAGGTTAGGTTGGGTTACAACAGTAACCACAAAACCAGATCCAAATGATTTTTGCAAAATTAAGGTAAAAACTAAGGATTTTGAGGTTAAGTTTTATTAATTTTCATAAATTCATATCTTTTGAACTAAGCATTTCCAAGAGCCCCCTCTTGGAAAGTAATACCGGGGGTAATCACCCCTTATTGAGTCATATGAACATTATTAAAATAATATTTTAACAGTTGAAATATTTCTTAAGTAAAACATTTGCGAAACCTGTACATCAACACCTTGCGGGATTCGAACCCGCATCAACCAGGCTTTGTACTCCGGAGGTGAACAACTAGACTAGTAGCTTGTGTCGCATACACAGGACATACGAAAACATCAGTCCCGCTAATGCGACTCGTGGCACTGACGGAACACTAGGAAAAAGAAGCTCCGAACCAATACTAGCCCCCTAGCATGACTACCAAAACACGATATGATATCGCGATATATCGACACCAACCGTAAAAATATAATAGATATAACCGCCATGTTAAATTTTTATCGAAACAGCGATCATAACATGTGACGTCACCGGTACGGCGATTCAAGATGGCGGAGTTTTGTTTGCGCAGCACCTTAAAGTATCCTAGGTCGAAGGCCACACTACAATCATGATTCGGTATTCTGTTAATTAATGTCTTTGGCTTATACATAATATGGTCACAGAATTCTGCCAACCAGTCTAGTGTTCAGCATGGACACCCACCCTATGGCTGAATTTGATAAAAAAAAAAAACAACAACACATACAGTGCTTGTGTTAAAAAAATCTGAAACAACGACGGTACCACAATACCAAGACACGAATCAACATAGAAAAGATCGTTTTCTATATTGACACGACCGAGATTCGAACCCGGGACCTTGGCGACGCCAAGTCTGGCGTACTCGCCTCTCGGCTACGGAGGTGGTCACTTGTTTATGTCTACCAAATTGAGGAAAGTTAGTTTTCTACATTGATCCAACTAGAAATCGAACTGGGACCCTTTGCGTTCAAGGCGAATAACAGAGCCACTAAGCCAATCGGGTAGTTTTATCCACTCACCTGGAATTCGTGTACTTACCTACTAAGTATTTATTGGGAAAAATTGTCATTGAGAATACAACAATACGACATATTAACGGTCATTTAGGACATTGCTTACCTACAACAATATGTACCTACTAAAATGTATTACAAATTATGTACAGCACGTTAGTACTGCAGGTGTTATTAACTGTTCTGGGTAGTGTATGTTGTTAAGGCTATCACACCATTCTGACCTACAAAACAGATGACTTTGAAATATTTACGAGACAATATTCAAATCGGTCTACGCGTAGGACCTACGCGTTGATGAATTACTTACAAAACTAAGTACACATTTTAACTCTTATCCCCTCTTCCTAGAGAACCGTGATGAATATCAGGATTAAAAGTATCCTGACCACCTAGTAACTCATATCATACTAAGTTTTAGTTAAATTCGTTCAGTAGTTTCGGAGTGATGCGCGGCCAAGATACAGGCAGGCTGTGTACCAAACAAAAAGGAAAAAAAAACAGTTTAGGCTTCAGGATGAATTATAGACGGTATACAAAAACAATTTTTAGATGCTAATTATATGCAGCTTCTTTCAATTGTCAGTCTTTTTTTTAAGGTAAAAAGTATGATAGTGCATTAAAAAAGTTGTTAATTGACAAATTGTATTATAATTTAAAAGAATTCTTTGATGACAAATTGTAGTATATACTCGTAATTGTAAGTTGACTAAAATGGGATTATTGACAGACAAGCCTTATCTTTGACTTTTTTTTTTGACATCTTTGCAATTTATCAATTCCAGCATTTGTGTTATTCAGTTTGACATAATTTATTGTGACAATTTTTAGTTACTTTTGTTATGATTATTATTTTATGTTTTTCCTTTTTAATAGAATTCGAATACCTTTATAATGTTTAAAATGTATTAATTTAAGATTTTATTATTTTTAAAAATCACGAATGACTTAGTAGGTCATACTGTAACAAAACGAACATCTTTTATACCTTTATTCTGTGGACTACTGTTACAGTATGAAAGTGAATAAATGAATTATGAATTATAAACATATGTACAGACAACAGCTCGTCAACCTACCATCAAACGTCAAATTTTCTCAATTGATATTGATCTCTTCGTCGCGACATGGACTTTAAGTTGAAAATCGGCTCAATGACCTTCAACTTTTGGGGTAGGTTGACCTGCCGTTGTCTGTACCTACTTAGTTGTGTGAATTAAAAGGTTAGCGACTATTCAATTCAATATCAATTCAATATATTTATTGCATTCTATAATGTTACACAGTTGTTATAATTAGATACATAAAATAGATCATTATAAACCCTGTAGGGCACAACAATAAGACAGGTATTGTGGGCAGAGAGGATGACGCCATGCATAATTAGATCAATTTGTTTATTTTAAGAAGTTGTAAAGAATTAAAATAATTAAGAAATCATATGATAATTATTGAATAATTTATTGAATAACATAATCAAATAAATAGTATTTTTAGGCATTTAAATATTTATTTATCTTTGGATTTCATTTATTGTTTTAGATTGTTGTCATTTCAACTAACTTCAAGCGTGTAATAAATACTTCTCAAGCGACCGTATATTGTAATACAAGCTACGGTTAATATTATAACTCAGCATGGTGATTATTTTACAGCAACTTGAGTTGTAATTTGTCTACAAGTCGCCAGCATCTAATAAGTGTCTCAATTGCATCTATAAAATAATTTCAAGGACCTCTAATTTCATTTAATCACTTACATTTTTGTACGTTTGTTTGCCGATGGGGCAGAAAGGTTCTAGAATGGAGGCCGCGTACCAGCAAGCGAAGCGTAGGACGTCCACTCACAAGGTGGTCAGACGACCTGGTAAGGGTCGCAGGAAGACGCTGGATGCAGGCCGCTTCCAACCGGCCAATCTGGAAGTCAAGGCCTATGTTCAGCAGTGGACGTCCTATGGCTGAAATGATGATGATGATGATGATTTTTGTACGTAACTTACGCTAAAGTAATAGATGACTGAATCTACTATAAAAAAGAAATTTACTTATTATTGTCATCAAATAATAGTCAATGATAGCTATGCTATAACTTCATTTATCTAGAAATTAGAAGACTTGACTATTATTCATATAATAATTTAAAATAAAATTTTTCTTAAAATAATGGTTATTAATAGGAAATAAAAATCAAACGATCGTTTTTATACATGCGCAAAATCGTTCACCCGAGTGAAAAGAGTGATATAGTTCAATGCGAGTTAAAGATGTTTCATTCATCTAGTTCATTTAGTTCATCTAGTTCAGTAGGTTTATGTTATGTTATTTAACTGACTATTTCATATTTAAATTAATTGCATTTGATATGATTGACTTAGTTCTGGACAGTTCTATTGAGATTACAGTTTTTTGGCATTCAAGAGTTACGAGTATAATGAAAATATTACTTAAAAAACTGATTTTGCCCTATGTTAATTCATGTAAGGTGCAAAATTAGCTTGAACTATGACCGGCGGCATCACACATAAATATATCCGTATGTTTTAGTTTGAGTTACTGAACTGATTGAACTAATTCGGGCTAGAGTGAGTGAAAGATACACATGAACTGGTTTGCTGAAGTAGTTCAATTGTGTCATTCATTCAGGAACTACCCATGTCTAATCGTTTTATTTCTGAATCACATTAGATACTCTCAATGCACACCACACAAAGAAGTTCATTGATGTTACAGAAAGATGCACAATTTAGAAAGATGCATAATATAATTTTAATGGCAATACATTATACATGTTTTTATTGTACTTTCATTCTAGATTACATAATGTATGTGAAAAGTAAGCAGTCAAATAGTGCCCTTGTCATTTCCAGCATACCATACTGCATAACTACCCACTGCCGCGCGAGATGTGTTGCTAATTTGCATTAGCATGAAAAAATAACATGATTTATTCATTTAGCTGCTGAATACTGTTCGATGCCTAATAATTGAGGCTAAATATAATTTTATTAACAGACATCTCTAAAATGTACAAAGTAGCTGACATACAATTTTAGTTGCTGAGTATCACTCCAGCCCCTCTAGCATGACCACCAAAACACGATATGATATAGCGATATATCGACACCAACTGTCTTTTTTTATTTTAAATATGATATATTTAGCCACTATGTTAAATTTTTATCGAAACAGCGATCATAAAAACTCAACATGGCGATATATCTATCATATAAAAAAAAATTAACAGTTTGTGTCGATAAATCGCTATATCATATCGTGTTTTGGTGGTCATGCTAGAGGGGCTGGATCGATAGCTTAGCAACTAAAATTATATGTCAGCTACTTTGTACATTTTAGAGATTCAACACTGTCTGTTAACAAAATTATATTTAGCCTCAATAATTAGGCATCGAACAGTATTCAGAAGCTAAATGAATAAATCATCATCAAATATCATGTTTTCAACCGACTTCAAAAAAGGAGGAAGTTCACAATGCGACTGTATGTTGTTCTTTTTTTTGTATGTATGTATGTTACCAAAACATGATCTGGGTATATATTTTGTTATTTTCTCAAAAACTGCTAAATCAATTACGATAAAATTTACATAGGACCACCTCTAAAGTATGATCTACCAAACAAAAAAAGAATCATCAAAATCAATTCATAATTGGCGGAGTAATCGCGTAACATACATACAAAAAGAACAAACAGTCGAATTGAGAACCTCCTCCTTTTTTGAAGTCGGTTGAAACTGGCCGGTGCTATTCACATATAGCCCGCTTGTTTTAAAGATCGATTCCCGGGTGAAGCAACCTGTTTTCAAAAATCTATGAATAAAAAATTATTTCTAAAAACTGGAAATATTTTTGTAGTATTATATCTACCTTTTTATATGTATCTGCTTAAAAAGATTTATCAATCCTAACTATTTAAGATATTTTAGGTCCTTTGACATTTTAATGGTACCTTTGATTTGACTCACCTTTATTAAATCAACCAACGCTTGCCAATAGGTTAAGGAAAACACATATACGCACGTTGAACTGCATAAGATAATTTTGGTGAATTCATTAACAGGAATTCACCAAAATTCCGTGCCGTGTGGGGACGGCCGTAAAGAATACACTTCCTCACCGCCAACAGCAGGAGTGTCGTAAGAGGCGACTAATTCCTGTAGCACAAGACGGGCAGCAGCGTCTGCGTGCGAAATATTGTAAAAAACTGCGCTCGCCAACCCGCCTGCCAAGTGAATATTGGCAATCCCCCCCCCAATGAAAGTCATTGGGGGAGGGCTATGTTCAGCAGTGGACCTCCTATGGCTGAAATGATGATGATGATTAACAGAATGTCCCATCTACTACAAACAATTGAACTAAAGCCTGAACTGAAGATAGGATTTCATAGCCATAGGATCCTTTTTACTCATTTAAGAAGAACAGCAATTATAGAATAAAATAAAATAAAATATATTCTGTAGTAGATTTTGTCGAAAAATCTTAAAAGGTTTAGAAATTGGATCATTAATGGTTGTCAAAAATACAGGCTGTTGATTTTACGCAACTGTTTTTCTATCGAGTAAAACTCCCATGGAAATGGGACAGCCTGTATTTTAATGAGGACCAATATGTTTTGAATAATGCTAAAGCTGCGATTCGAGCGTCGCGTGCGCAACGGAGGCGGGTGTAAACGACCGCTTGCACTTGAAATTTTGAGGTCAGTGTCGCGTCAGACGATCACTGTTCGAAATTAAACTTAGATGAGCGACACGACGCCTTCGAATCGTTTTAATGCTCTTGAGCAAAGTTCAAGGCAAACAACTGGTACCTAATTAGAATATCAGCAATACCAAATAGGTCTGACATTCCTTTCTCATATGTGCTTCAGATTTAGCTATGTCAGCCGACTTCGGAAACCCAATAAACCTAACTCGACGTGTACGTACATATATTTTGTTTCTGCTATATTGTGTATGCCTTTTAAGTGCGTCATCCTTTTGGCTGATTCTTTTTTATATGATAGGGCTTATTAATAGTATATTGCCGTTGTAATAAAAAATCGTTTTTTTATATTTAAAAACATTATTTGATATAAATAAATCAAAGTTTACGTACCTACTTATCATTAAGCTAGCTAGTTAAAATAATGCCAAAATGGCAACTTCATAGGTACTTGAATTTAAAATTTAATCTAAGTAGTTTGAAAAAGTTTTAATCAGTAGTTTCATAATACTTCAATCGACTTTTTGTGATAACTTGAAGATAAGTCTCACTTAAAATTGCGAAATCATTATTTTTCCAGAAACAATGGTAGGTAAACAAAAAAAGTGTAATCTCTGATTTCAAATGTAATCATAAATATTGGAGACCATATCAATGATTTATTTATTTACAATCTTACAATATATATTTACAAAACAATAAAAATAACTATTCTAATCTTAAATATCTACATATTTAAAAAAAGGAATGTTTTTTTATTTTAATCAATATCCCGATGATGAATTACTGTAATGTTTGAATCTAAAAACGGCCTATACCGAGTTTTTTTACTTTTAAGAGATCGTTAAGTATACGCGGACTTGCATGTAAAGAAAATTAAACAGCGTCACCCTGAATGCCTTACAAAGTAACTTTACGCATTAAAGTAAAAGCAAGTTAGCAAGGCCTATATATATATTTTTTTTCAATCACATAGGTATCCTCATCGCCAATAGCATCTTGTCAGACGATTGTTGCAGTTTTCCTCTATAATTATCGTACAGATTTTCGTTTTTCATATGGCAGCGTGATACCTTTTACCACATCTGTTGTAGTTGAATGTTTGTTTGGAAAGCCTTTTTTGAAATCACAAATATCTATCTAAACGTGAACACAGACCCGCGTTACAGGGCGTAATGTTACAGTGCGCCGTGTCAATGGACTGCACGAATACTCGCTTTGTATCATGTTACATTACCTTAATATTGGACTTCACGCACGAAGCACTTTGGTATTTACTCGTATAATGTTTTATATTAAACAACAAAGTCACTTTTAATGAGGCATTGATGACTAAGAATAACATTTTATTGGCGATTACAATAACAACATTCGTTAATAAATATTGTTTGATGCAAATGGAAAAATTGGTACATTACTTTTAGACGTCACATCTCGAAAATAAGGAAGTTCCTTCAGTTCTTCAACAAAAGCGAAAATAAATCGGTCTAAATAGTATGTAACATTAAGTGTACAGTTTACTTACGTGTTTATGTCTGTTTTGTTATTCGTCAACTGTTTCATATTAATTAGAGATATTTAACAAATAAGAGTATTCCTTTTACGTTAGATAAAATAAGGGCTTACTACACTTTAAATCACGTATTATTATGATGTATCATTCTGTTCATTTATGGTAGAATTTTTAATTTCAGGCATAATTATCTGATATTAGAGAAATTTCTACCATTGATATCGGCTTAAATGGCTTTTCAAAGAATTGACTAAGTTTAGAAAAGAATCATAGTTATGTCTATCTGACAACTAAATGGCTGACTGACTAACTGACTCGAGTAAATTAATTTTTTTTTTTTCTACTAGTAGATACATAATCCATGAATGAATTTCACATTATCTGTACCGGTTGCACCATGTGTTGTCTGTGTAGTTGCAAACATAGGCTCATGATAACATACAGATAATCCAGTTAATTGTAACATGCAGACCACAAAACAACACAAATCAAGCACTAAGAAAATTTGAAAAAAAGTTTCCGCTCAAAATAGCCTAAGGAGCCAAAGAAGGTTAAAGTTAGACGCACAGAACAGGTCTATCTAGATATTTACGTTCATACTTAGTCATTATAACGATTAAAGGCTCGCGCACATTGGGGTGGGCTGCACCGCACTGCATCGCAAAAAGCCTCTGACCAAACATTCGTTTTTCTGAAAAGCGAAAGTTTAATTTATGATGCGATGCGGTGTGGCCCACTCTAATGTGCGCCAACCTTTAGTTGGCTCTACTAAGTTTAATCCTTAATATCTAACTGCTATCATGGCTAATAATATCCTCGGATAAGCTAAGGAAACTCGTGGGTCGAGCCTAGCTGTAGAACGCGTTCATAAAGTTACGATCCAGTCAATCTGGGTCAAAGAACGTTTCCCCTTGCAACCTCCTTCAAACCGCAAGGCCAATCACCAGAGCTCATGGTTTTTTTTTTCTTAAAATCAAATCATTTTTATTTACGTATTACTTGACCACCGACTTGGGGTTATCTGGTCATCAGCAAGGACAAATACAGATTACCAAGTCGAATAAGGAAGCTGGTTTTTGGCTGCATATAGTTGCTGTTGGTTTAAATGCACTGATACAGTAATAACACGCTTTTATTTCCTACAAATGTAACATTGAGATAATGGTTGTCTGTCGGGGGTCTCCTCCCTATGGTGTCCACAATCTTACAACAAAAATTTAGCAATCGGTAGATAAAAATAGTACCAAAAAAATAAAACCGACTTCAAATCACTAAAAAGCTAAAATAATAATAACATGTAAGTGCCTCCTAATCAGTTACTTTTAGAGTCGGTGCAACGAAAACATTCAAACTCTGATCAGCTTGCACCGCCTCCAAACTACCTACCTACCTACTTACGTGTTAATATTATTTTTAGCTTTTTAGTGTTTTGAAGTCGGTTTATTTATTTTATCTATTTTTGGTGATAAATCCTAATTTAACTCCTGAAAACCGATTTCATCCTCTTTTTTTCCAACCTTAGGGCAAATTTTTTTTCCGAAAATTTTAATTATATTATTTTCGAAGTATAAGTCTATATTCTATTTAAAAAAATCAAAAAGTCTATTATTTTTTTTTTTTAAATAAAAAATCGGTTTACATTGTTTAAGATATTAGGTAACATAGATACAAGAATCACGAACCAAAACATTATAATATGGGTATAAATTTTGTTATTTTCTCAAAAACTGCTGAATCAATTTCAATAAAATGTATACGAGTATGACTACCTTTGAAATATGATCTACCAAAAAAGAATCATCAAAATCGATTCATAATTGGCGGAGTAATCGCGTAACATTCAAACAAAAAAAAACATAGGTATAATTGAATTGAGAACCTCCTCCTTTTTTGAAGTCGGTTGAAAATGATAAAAATACAACAAGCAGAAACTGTCTGTACAAATATAATTTTTCCTTCCTGTCAAAGTGACAGATTTGTGGCGCGAAATTTTGTGTGGTCGGAATCGCCACCTATGTAACAACTATGTACTTAATTAAACCTACGAGGTCGCATTTAACCTACTTCTAATTGTCGTATCGATTTGAAACTTTGTAAGTCCTATATGTGTAATCTTATTGTCAACCACAATACGATAGAACTTCTGTGTAATGAGTATAGAAATAGTGTCCCTATGAAATACTTTTTTGCAAGATTATTACATAAACTCTGGTAGTTACTTAAAATATAAAAATGAGCGCTCACTTGAAAATATTGTAGGACGTATTAAAACGTTATAGATTTAAAAATATATATCGGAAGTTAAACTTAAACCTTCTTCTATTGTAAACGACAACCTAAAATATTATTACAAGATCTAAGTATTCCAATCGATACCCCACTGATTACGCAAAAAAATATTATTCTATTTAGTCCGTCAGTTAGATTATCAGAAAATATTAGATCCATATTTTGTCTTTTATCAATCAAACAAAAAATGACGAAGATAAAGCGCATCAAAGTGAGCACGTGACGTCACGCCTTGCTAAAAAGTGTCGCGTGACGTTACGCAGAACTTTAACGGGCTATATCTTCATACTTTTTTGTTTGATTGAGAAAAGAAAAAATACGTGTCCAATATTTTCTGTTAATCCAACTGAATGGACTAATTAGATTTTTTTAGGAAACTAGCCCATTATAATAAAATGCCCGTTACTTATAATCCTGTACCCTAAAATATAAGTTTTTTGATAATTAGATAAAAAAGATAGATAATTATAATATTAGATAGATAATAAAAGATCTACTACAAGCATGCTAAGTTTCAGCGTTCTGGCAATGGTAGTAATGCAAATAAATTGGCTGTGACATATTAAGAATAGATGGAATGGACGGAATTTAGTTCCGTAAGTTGCATTTTGGTCATTTGGCAACGGAAATCTAAACACCAATACATTTTCAAGTATATCAGTCGTTTTTTGTCGATTTCCACTTAAGTTTGGTGCTAATTACTTTCCACATTAATAACCTTTAGTTTTCAGTCGTTGTGAAGTTTATGAATTTGGAGGTAGTTAACTTTTTGATTATTATTTCTATAATTTTGTAGGGGTTTACTGCCAGGCCGTTAGTTTTAATTTTTACTATGCTCTTATTTTCAAAAGGGCAGTACATAAACAGATCTGATTTAGGAGGTGAAAGTAAGGGGCCAGCATTTTTTCGCCTTCTAGTTGGACGTTCTAGATTTAGGACGAAAAGAACCCTAGAAAATTTACGTTTACGCCCTGCCAAAAAAAGTGGTAAGTACTTTGTTGTTAAAAGTATCTTTGTAATGTCTTTATTTTGACACCAATTAGTGTGTGGTCTGCTTAATACATATATTTCTTTACTAGCTGTTACTAACGACTTTGTTCGCGTGATCTTTTCAAAACCATAGTAACCTACTCAAAACATAAGACCACGCGAACGAAGTCGCGGGCAACAGATAGTTACAACTTTTTTTTACATTCAAAAAATATTGCCATTTACAGCGGCATCTAACAAGTAGCGGCATCTGTAATGACAGTTATCATGCATCCGCAGAAACCGTACATTTTACGGAATAAAAAGTTTTCTATCTTTTATTTCAGGCTAATATCTATTTCTGTGCCAAATTTTATATAGATCCGTTCAGCTGTTCGGGCGTGATTGAGTAACAAACATCCGTTCTTCGAAACTTTCGCATTTTTAATATTAGTAAAATAAGAATTAAGATCTTGGCTAGGTACTTAAGTTACCTTACTTACCTACTCTTAGGTGTTATTAATTTCAAATAATCGTCATTTATTTTGCAGTCACTTCATGCCAAACTCAGTAATATTCATGTGTTATTGATTAACTTACAACCGGTTTTCCGTGTCGTTCAACACATAAAATGCATTATAGAATCGCAGTCCAAAGAACAGAGGAGAATAACCTTTTGAGTAAATGGTAAATAATACTTGGGTGCTAAAATTCCACGTGTGGGTAGTCAGAGAAGGAGAAAGGCGTTGTATTCGAAACATGGAACTGTTCTGTAAAACCTAAAAAACAGTTCCTTTTGTGTCAATAATCAAAGGTTTCTATTCCACAATAGGCTTGAACCATTCAAAACATGCAAGGCTTGTGCTATGAAACAAGGTTTTCACATTATAGCACAGGGATGTTTGTTCTGATACAAAGCAACACCTATTCCTTGGAGTTCCCTACATGTGTTTGAAACACTTTTCTTCGAAAATTTTAGCATCAACAACCTTATACCGAAGCTTTCATAGTGCGATGGCTTGTTTCTACGAAGGTTTTTTTGTTCGACGTATCTGAAAATCGAACATCTTACTTCGGTACCTTGTTTCTCCAACTATTGTTTGTCTGATGTAACGTTACTTCAAACATTTTGTCAATACACTTTTCTGCGACGTGGTAGGTACAACTTAAATTCAAGATTGCGATAGGAATCAACAAAAAACATTTGTATAAATTAAATCAATATTGTTTTTAATCAAATAGTCTGCCTACATAATGATGTATGATAATGAAAACTCAAAGAAACAAAATATAGAGAACTTAACAACATCTCTTTTAAATAATTCACTATAATAAGACCGGCTTCGACCAAGCTGGTGTAAGTTTTAACTTGAGAGTATACCACTGCTTAATCTAGAGTAAGCTGATTTTTCATTCTACCAACCACTAATCTATAAAAAATATTAAAACGGGCGATTTTGACAGTGTGTAAATTAAACTGAGAATAAGTAAATATCAAAGTTGTCACTTGTCAAATCCACTCCTGTCACCTCGAAACTGTCATTTTGTCAACATCTAGCATTGACACTCTATTATCCTACAAAATTAAAATGTTGTGGCATATCAAGTCGACCTAGAAGAAATGGATTACATGGATTTTGGTAGGTTTATCAATTCGTTAATCGTTCACTCTTGAATTACAGAATAACAATACTGAGTATGGTGTATTGTTCGAAAAACGTAATCTAAGTTATCCAAGGGTAAATTCAAGGTGTAAAATTATACCCGTAATAGTTATTCTGGTATAGCTTTGTGTTTGGTCGAATCAGCCCAGACTAATAAAGAAAACTGAAATGTCACAATAGGCACGTTACATATGTCATTTGTTAATCTTACTTTAGAAAAATTAACACCTAACACGAAACTTTTATAAAATTCTGTAATATGTGCAATAGAACGGCCACCACCACCAGAACGGCTCCGAGTTCGAAGTCATAATCACAATTTAATATGATTTAAAGGTTACTTTATTATTGTATGTATGTTAGTCATCTGTAATAATTATTATGCCTGAAATAAATGATTATTATTTGTACGCTCTTGAAGTTCACGGGCCAAAAGTGACTTTGAAAGTCCTTTATAAAGCTTGCGTGGGGATACTGATCCAACTCGTAGAGGCCGTTTTAAGTGCAAATAATAAAATCTGAAAGTGTTACACTGCTGGATCCAGTCTTTGACTACATCATAGGATATAATGAGAGACTATACCTAGCACGTGTACAGGAACTATTGCAGATAATGATAAATTGATTGGGATTATTGAAGGTAGATGAAGGGACTGGGTTCTGGGCTATTGATGGAAACTACCGGTCACCAGCCTGGTTCATAGTCTCACACAGGGGCAACACTGTTGTTGGCGGCTAAGAGTGGAGAGGTGGCTATGGACTATAAACGATGATCACTTGCTCCCCCCTGAGGGTCCGGCATCATGTGCCCACTCGCCACTTACGAACAACCAACCACCCTTCGAGCATCATGCTCTAGCAACTCCACTCTGGCCGGCCGGTTAAGGCAAGCCAGACGTGAGAGTACTGCAGACCCCCTTGGGTACAACTTCGGCAAGCCGAAGACGAGGGTCTTGGGTCGCCTCTCGGGAGCACTCGGATTAACAACTGACCCCGTGGTGTCGCTACTCACCACAGCTCGCCACAAAGCTGCCCTGCGGGGTTTATTATTATTATTGTATCTCTCCTACGGGAAATCACGGCACAAAGGCTGGTCCTGTTGGAAGGCGTTCGTGGGGATACAGATCCAACACGAAGAGGCCCCTTTGAGATACGATAATGAGTTGGGATATGTACACCTAGCGGATGCTGTCTCTGCCTGCACTATTGAGAAGATACAGCCAAAGACAGCACCCGCTAGGTGAAAGGACTATTGCAGATAAGATGGAAACTAAACCGGGTCTATGGTAGGAACCTTGATGGACTGATTGCCATATCAAATGTCTCATCTCGATAATCAGGGCAGACGGTGACTCGCCGCTCACTAAATGGGCCGCCCTATTAAAGCCACCAGAAGGTAGCCAGGGTAGCAACATTGGTGTCAACGGCTAAGGTTGTAGAGAGGTGAGTCTGCGGGGTGCAAGATTCCAGTGCTTAACGCATTAGTCAACGGGCCCACGGCGTTATGACATTTTACACTTCTAACCTGGAGCACAGGTTCTGCTCTTGCAACTCCACTCTCGGCCGGCCAGTTAAGGCAAGCACAAGAGGCGAGGACCAAATAAATACGGGCCCTACGGAAGATCGGGGTCCGAGGTGTCGCCACTCACCTACAGCTTGCCACAATTTTTAATAGCAGCAATTATTATTATTACAATTATTAATAGCACGTAAGAACTCGAGTGTTTCCATTTGATTCCTTTTGTCACAAATTCTTGGAATCGTTTCGGTCCTAGAATTGCGGTATTTTTTTGGGTGGGTTATTTACAATTACAGCTTGTGATCTTTCTATGGCATGATTTAATTATGTAAAGTGGCAGACTATTTGATTATAAAACAATATTTATTTACTTTTTACAAATGTTTTTGTTGATTCCTATCGCAATCTTGAATAAAGACTACCACGTCGCAGAAAAATGTATTGACAAAATTTTCGAAGTAACGTTACATCAAACAAACAATAGTTGGAGAAACAAGGTACCGAAGTAAGATGTTTGATGTTCAGATACGTTAAACAAAAAAACCTTCGCAGAAGCTTCGGTATAAGGTTGTCGATGTATCAATTTTCGAAGAAAGGTGTTTCGAACACACGTAATGTATCTTATTAAAATGTAACTGGAAGTTTTTTTGAAATAGCCTTAATTTTTTAACAGGCTACTGGAACTGTTATTTCAATGCAACTGGTAAAGTTGGGACAGGTTTCCAATTTTGCCTGTTGTAGCCCATCTCTAAGGCAGAGGTGACAAACTGGGATTCGTTACACCTTCACCTCGGCACTTATTTTATCCTCAAAGTACTGTCATAAAGATTCAACCTTGTATTAATTGCTTAGAACAAAGACATTTCAAAATCTTAATCTTACAAAATTTTTAAATGTAAGTGTTTAGATGTTTCTTATTTACTGTCACCTAATATTTAATTAATATAGTAATATAGGGTTAGTGTGAAGTCAGGAATATCCTTGGAAATACGTAATTAGCTGCTGGATCAACACCAAAATGGAGTGTTTAATTTACATAATTATCTACCTCGCCAAAATCGTATGATGCATTTATATATAGGGTGACTGGTAAAACAAAATAGTCATTTATCCTGTTAAAGGTACTATACAAATATCTGACACGACTGCTATGGGAGAAGGTATTGTGTAAATACAGCAACTATTTCTATGGGACCAACATCGAAATCACAAATGATAATTTCAGTTACCGATACTAAACCACCGATGAGCAGTGTTTTTTACAAGGTACTAAACAATTAACTTTGCTAGGGGGTCTCCCAGCACACCCAGGCGCAATTCAATTAAGAAAAAAACGCTTTTTATTTTACTCGAACCGGGTATTGAACCCGCGTTTGCGTTCAACGCAAATCACTGCACCGCTACGCCAATCGGGTTTTTGAAATTGCAAAAAAATATCACAATTCTAAAAGTATCAGTTGCATTCGCAAAACAATGCAAATAATTAGTATAAATAAATACTGTAGGTACTTACTTTTTTATAGTCCCACCGCAAGGATCACGACAAAGAGTAGGTACTTACTTTATTGTTCCATAAAAACTTAAAGTTTAGGTATGGTATATTTAATTTTTATACGCATATTACTAAGACAGGAAAATCTTAGATTGGTTTTTCCATCACGTTTGCTTCTGCGCAGAAGCATTTTCTAAACAGTGCGTATTCTGCACGAAATATAAAAGTATATCATCGCTTTAGCAATTAAGATGACTGTCCTTGAATCACAGACGACCTTAGGGCATTGCAAGATATGCATAAAGGATCAAACACTAAATTGGGGTTCGAGTGAAACCGGTCGGACCACATCGCAGGGTGACGTCACGCCGCCGCCGCTTCCGAGCATCGAAAACAAAAGTCTAAAAAGCTAACTGTTACTGTTTTAGAAGACCAAGGCTGTCTGCGTCTATTTCGTTATGGTGGACCAATTAGAACTTGCCTTTAGATGAATTACGCTTTCTGAGCGCTTATGTAGGTACATATTTTGTCACATCAGGCATTGTCGTTTCCAGATACTTGTATTGAGAGATAACACGAGATAAAATTGTTTTTTTTTTCTGGATAGTTAGTTAAATGAATAAGTAATGATAATGTATAAACAGTAGACTTCCCTATGCTGGAATAATTGCTATATTTAATAATGTAAAAAATTGAACAATGAAACCTAATCCTTTGTAGTTTATTGCTAACAAACAGGGACTTTGCGTCTCAGAATCCAGAACATAAAGTCAAGCTACCTATATATGATATGAACTGATGCAATTTGCTCTTTCCCTAGACAAAGCACAGAGTTTCTTACTTCTTCCATTGGGTCTTGACTCAAAACTCATGGTAATGTAGGTATTCTTGATGAGTTCCATGTTTTAGCTTGCTTTATCTGTTTTACGTTTCGTCGAAGTTGGCTTTGAATTTGATGGCTATGTGCGGGGACGGCCGTAAAGAATACACTTCCACACCGCCAACAGGAGGCGTGTTGTAAGAGGCGACTAATTCCTGTAGCACAAGACGGGCAGCAGCGTGCAAAATCTTATAAAAAAACTGCGCTCTCCAACCCACCTGCCAAGCGTGGCGAGTCTTGGCGATCCCCCCGATGATAGGTCATTGGGAGAGGCCTATGTACAGCAGCATACTTCCTATGGCTGAAATGATGATGATGATGAAGCATATATACGGGACATTTGGCGAAGGTCACAGGTTTGACCGTGGTTTTGACAGAACGCCTGCAAAATATTATTATTTTCTTTAATGTGGTAATAAAATATTTCTCTGCGTGTTAAAATTCGCAAAAAAATACAAAAGTAACCAACCAACATAGCTCTTTAAAATGTGAAGTTCGTCTGCTCGTCTGCTCGCAGACCCAACAAGCATTGGGAAGAAAGGTTCTGAAGTGGTGACCACAAACTGGAGGTGGCAACGTGGGTAGGCTCCAGTTTGTGGACCGATGGCCTAAATGTGGACTTCTAGAGGCTGATTATGATGATGATGGTGTAACTTGCAATTCTTACAAACATATAACTATTTTACCAGGCCGGCTAGCACATGCACTAAAATGTTGTAGTGAAATTCGTTAAATAACAATAATAAATAAATAATAATGAATCACACCAATTATCTAGCCCCAAACTAAGCTAGCTTGTACTATGACGACTAGATAACGGATAAACATACTTAAATACTTGTATAAACATCCATTGCTGAGGTACAAATGCTCGTGCTCATCACACGAACATTGGCCCCTTGCGGGATTCAAACCCGCAACCGTTGGCTTTGTGGTCCAGAGCGCGAGCCACTACACCAGACGATCGTCGTCGTTTAAGTGAAAGCATCCAAATTAAAATTCTTATTTTTACAATGCGGGTGAATTGGTGTGTCGGCGTCATAAACATAATAGTCATTCAGAATATAGGCCCACTTCAGGGCACTTATACACATTCTAAAAATATAGCTTTGCCTACCACCGCTTCTGGACTACAAATGCTGGTGATGTAAACGTTTCTTCGATACGTAAGTTAGGAAATACGACTTTCGTTGCGTGTATGCTAACCCGGCAGGCAGGACAAAAACATTAAACAGGTACTCTACAGTATAGGTATCAAGTGAGAGTGGTGACCCTTGTGACGCCACCACCATTCCAGCACCCTATTTGTTATGACGTCACAAGGATATTCTTGTGTAAAAGTAAAGACGTAATTTTAAGACCATAACATTTTCTCTTTCATAGATAAAAGCAGATAAAGGAGATTTGAAAGTCGTATCTTATCTCTTATGAAGGAATACAA
Source organism: Anania hortulata (assembly GCA_963576865.1). Taxonomy (NCBI): domain Eukaryota; kingdom Metazoa; phylum Arthropoda; class Insecta; order Lepidoptera; family Crambidae; genus Anania; species Anania hortulata. The sequence continues at coordinate 21,832,336 of OY756387.1, read as the reverse complement.
TGATGGGAGATAACATAATGTAACAAGTAGAATATGAACGTGAGAATATCTTTAAGCTGTCTTGTACCACCCACAATAAAATAAATAATAAATGAAATCTTCCAAATAAACTTTGCAGAGCTTTTTCTAGTGTAGGTATGGCTAGTTAATTACTATTTTAACACGTTAAATTTTATCTATGAATAAAGTAAAAATTCTCGTAACTCATCACACAATTATTTGAAACTAGTACATTGACTGAAGTTAGACTTAAAAATGGGATTATAACAATATTAATATTACTCTTATTATCTTATTATCCTCTTTTTATCAAATCTACTGAAATGACCACAAATCACAAGGCAGGATTTTTAGACCGATTGAAAGTCGGTGATCAATAAAGTATCTGGGCATCCGATCGTTTCCGGAGACACGTGTGGTTACCATAAGACCTCCAAACAGAATTCGCAGTATTTATTGTAGGGCGTCCATGCGATAAGTTTTAGGGTCCTAATCGGATTTAATATTTCAATTATAACTTTTACAGTTTACTTAATTTTAGGTTCAGACTTATGCCTGTCATCACGACTAATCATAAAATTTAATTGATATTAAGTTTGGTGACCTCAACTTCAGACCAATCAACTCAAATCCCTCACGCTTCACACCGAGGGTCCTCGCGCTGTCGACTCGAGCAAGTCCGCACCACCAACCTAGCCAAGGTTGGCCGTACCACAAGCAACCGCATTTTATTGCAAAAACCAGAGGCGATTGCGGGTGCTGCGCTGACGGCTCAAAGTTAGCTAACAGAATTGAAAAACAAGTAGATAGCACAGTATCCCCATGTGTCCACTGTTTTTAATTCCAAATGTAAACTGTAAATATGCCACAAAGCTTAGGTCCGTTTTTAGTAACCCTAATGTAAGGCGAAGCTGGTGCTGAAGCGCTAAATAGACGACGACATATCAATTGATCACAATATATTGTTGTCATACAGATAAGAATATAATTTAATGATTTGAAAATTCAAAATGAAAATGAAATGAAAGAAAATTTAATGACTTTTATGAAGATAAATTTCATTATTTATTTTGTCCTGATTCCAACTATCTATGTGGTTCACCTATTTTCACAGGATTCCTGTTTGCAACAAAAAAACCGCGGTTACTCATAGGTCATTGGTGCTTAGTTTTTTTATTTTTTATGTGTTAATATAAATTATACTTTTCGGCCCTGGTTTCTGTTGAGACAATTTATTTAACGACTAAATTTAAATTTAGATTAATTTGTTTGCGCCCGTTAATGGTGCTTGGTTTTGTAAAAGAGAGTTAAAATGGACATATTCACATTACTCTTATGTGTTTCCAAAAATAATTTTAGTATATCTTTGACCATAAAAGATATAAAAAGCCCTTAATATTATTCAAGGTTTATAATTTTGTTATCAACAAAAAAATGAACTTTTTAAATAAAAATCAATGTAGGTAATTATTGAAGTCGACTGGAAAGTTCTGATGATCATTACTGAGTCATGAGTCATACTGACTGCATAGTTAGTACACCTGGTAAGCACAAAAGGATTAGGAGAGAAGTAGAAGTATTGTTTGGCAATAGGGAATATGCATGAAAAGAAAAGTTATTTTTACTATTAAGAAAATATATGAAATTATAGTGCTAATAGTGAAAACAAAATTGATTTTAAGAAAATATATGAAATTATAGTGCTAATAGTGAAAACAAAATTGATTTTAGGTAAAAAATAACCGTAATATTTTAATTAGAAATTAGGGTATACCTATCTCTTTCTAAAACAACTTTCACTATGAAAAATGTATAGCGGACGTGTAATGTGACGTCACGGTACATATCAAACCTCCTTGTCTAACACGCGACTTTAATGGGCTTGTAAGTCAGGTATTTATCAATACGTATCGATTTTTTTAAAAGTTGTATTAATTTTATTTAAGTACTATTTATTTTAGGACCATGTAAAAAAACATGCATATTCCCCACTAAAAGACTAAAAACTAAATGAACTAGGTATCTTATTGGACAATGTTATTTTACTCATACCTAATTGTCGACCCGGTTCAAAACGACCTAATGGTAATGCAAAGAAAAAACTTGAGAAATTAAAACCTTTTCAAATCAAGAACGTACGGTCTTAGATTTCAGTTATCTAATCACAATTAAATAATGTAAAGTTGTTATAAAAAACTGTGAAACAAGAACAGCACGGACCGATTTACCTATTTGAAGAAGGTTAATAAGTTCAAAATTCGCCGGGGCAAGTCACTATTCACGAATCAAATTGGTTAGTTAACACTAAGCCAGTAATAAGGGTCCTTAGAAAGAACAGAAACAGACCCTGGACTGCAGAACCCCGCCAACTCGAAACTTTAACGTCGTCAGCCAAAAAACTAAATTTCGCCTTGACCGCACGTTTCCAAGTATCCACTGCAATTCCAATTCGTTCAGACTTTAATAACTTTGTCCATGAGTTTTTTTTTATCTGACTGCATAAACACGACCACACAGACGCAGCGGTGTTTCTGATCTATCACCTTCAAATAACATTAGCTATCAACATAATATTATGTAGTGCAATCGTTTACGATCATCAGATGCAATAAATTTTTGTTGTAGTACTACATACATATGAATTGTAATTTGTAACTTAGTGGTGATAGTGTTTCGGTTGTTAATAAGTTAAAACACTTGCCTCAGTCAGCAGGAATTGGGGTTATTAGTTAGTCTCATTTATCCAATAAAACCAATTTATTTTGGTAACGGCAAGTTTGCAGTCTATAATTACAGTTATTAAAATTATGTTTGTCACTTTTATTAGGCAATAGACATCCTCCGTAGCCAAGAGGCGAGCATACCGGTCTTGGTGTCGCTATCTCTGAGGACCCGGGTTTGATTCCTGGTCGGTCAATGTAGAAAATTTTCTATAATGTTTCGGGTCCGGGTGTGGTAGTACCGTCGTTGTTTCTGTTTTTTGTAACACAAGTACTTAAGCAAGTAGCTTCATAGGATCAAAATAATGTATGTGGTCTTGTCCAGTATTTAGTTATTATTTTTAATAGATGCAAGTTTTTCCTACACAATATTTTTATAAATAAATTGAGAGGCCACTGTTAGAATATTATTTTTTTCCATTCAGTTCTTTTAACGAGTCGGGTCTTAGGTTAGAAAATGCCAGCACAGATCACTTTTGTAGTACAAAGATAGATTCAATATCAGCTGCTGAGCCCTATCGCAGGCATCACCGGCCAATGAAAGGCTATGCTAAGAATAATTTCGAAAGCTTTAAAGGGCTTGATAACATTACATCTAACAGTAAAATTATTTGTTTCATACTTCTCTTAAACATTTCTGTTGGGTGGAGTGAGACTACGCAAAAATTATAAAGTCTGAAATTATCATATAACTTCAACAATGACATGACAGGGGAAACAACGATATGACACGATATAATTTTTAGAATACGCAACCCATACTTAGCATGGTTGGAAATACTCTAGACTTTTTACTAGTTGTTAATAAGCAAAAAAACCCATATGTCAATGTTATCTGTATTCATTAATTTTGATATATTAAACCCTTTTTATTTTTCTCGAAAAATAAATTAAAACAAGAAAACATTTAACTAGAATATTTTAACCAACAAAAACTATTAATTAAGTAAAAACTCTGATTATGTTGAGTAGATAATTTAGATTTAACATAATTACTAATCGTTCGAAATTTTGTCTCGCTCGGCCCAAAATAATTCTAGTTAAAAGTAATGACATGTTTTTTTTGCACAGCCTGACAACAGAAATAAAGCATTTGACAGTTTAAATAGAAAAAAACAGAACAGCCTCTTAAAATTCATTTTAAGAATATAACTAAATATGTAATCCTACGCCATTTAGAATTTTGGTTCAACAAAGGAAGTGCAATGTCCTATAAGGATTGAAAGTTTGTTTAAGAACGTCATTGTGAAATCATTGACTTGTACTATCATGTCATTCATTCATGACCGTATAATTATTATTCAGTTATACCTCAGTATTATTAGTACCTCAGTAGGTAGGTAGTTATAAGTATTTGTAGGATGTCTTCCATAACATTGTTAATAATATGGACGCGTGTGTGTGTCTTTTAACCAGGGTCATCAATATTGTATATTTTCTGCTTCGTATTATTTGAAGGTATCTTAGTGTTGACTATAAAATATTGAAATGTGTGCAGGCTCATGATGATATATCTCTTAGAGGTAACATTTCACTATCATCGTCATCACTAGCCATTGGAAGTTCTCTGCTAGACATAGACACCACAGCGAGCGGATTTAAGTAAGCTTGACTAAGTCATCAGTCCACCGGGCGAAAGGTCAGGAGATAACATTTGTTTGTATTTAACTGCGTAATTATATATGTTTTGCATCTTTGCGCCAGCATTAACACGTGTGTACTAATAGACTTATAAAGTTCGTAATTTTTACCTAAAACGGAATCACAAGACTTGATATAAACTTACATCGATCTATCTTTCCAGGTAACATACATCTTTTGTTTGGAAAAATATTTGATAAAACATTACTCATATTGCATGTGTTATTTTAAATGCAACAGAATTCAGTGTTCACTCTATAAACTTCACGATTGAATTTCTAAGAGACTGGTGCAAGACTGATATTTATCAAGATAGGCAACTGCAGCATTATTAACCACTTGTTTAAAGACAGCACTTGTGCATTCTTTGTACGTTTTATGATAGAGCAATTTGGGTACATTACAACATGTAGGATCCTCACGATTTCACTTTATTATGGATGTAAAGTTTAGGAATTACACAGGGGTAGAGATGCTAGATTAATTTACGACAAAGTGACCGTAACCGGTCAACTAAATATTTAATTTTAGCCAATCAAGGGACCCTGGATACCTCAGAATTAATGTGTTAAAGAATTTTTTTTCTGTGTCTCTTTTGGTCACACAGTAAAAGTAGGTTATGAGAGAAAGATCCGTCATTAATTTGTCGATCGAATTCGGTTTCACCTTGTAGATGCTGATTTAAAATGAGGACTCATCCAGTTTTACGAGTGAGCCCAATTTTAAATATCGCACGCCACAAGATAATAAACCTTATTTATTTATTTATTTATGCCACACGAATAAAGTACATTATCATTTATTTTTACAGTTTTGGTTTACAAATCAAAAAGACTTAGAGCGATGTGTTTTTTACTTTTGTCTCCAGAAAATTATGACCTTATACTTAAGCACTTGATGCCTTGAATGCAAGGGTTTCAAATTCAATTCCTCGTTGAGTTTAGAACAAATTATTTAGGAAAATGTTTTTTTAACTGTGTCGTTCTTGGGGGTGTATAAGAAGTCGCGCGCCTGGAAATAAAACAGTTTTCTGGTATCTCTTATTACAAGCATGTAATCCATTTTTTCTTATTTTTAGTTTAGTAGTTTTAGATATATTTTATCATTATTTTAAAGGATTTGAATTTATTGTTTTATTGTAATTAGCTATCTCAAGCCTAAATGTCCTAGCGTAAGTCGCGCCCGCTTGTCACCCTGCGCGGCCACAAACGCGATATAGCGTGGCCCGTTCGCGCGGCCCTACTCGCGGCACGAAGCACTTTTGATACATTAGGGGTAAAAACACAAAATGCTACCTTAGTTTTGTAATGTAGGCAAGTGTCTGTCAGTTCCTTTAAAAATACACTTGGTTTAAGAATAAAATTATTATTTTTTATGTGGCACTCAAAAATAATAGGTTACAGAAGTGTTGTATCAAAAAGGTGCGCACAGTATTTGTCGTGACAACTTATAGCTGCCACGACACTGATATTCTGCGGGGGCCTTAAACACTTGTGACAGAAAAAGAACAAGAAAAATACAATCAAATTAATTAATATTTTTTTAAAATAGTAAAAATAAAATAAAATAACAATAATAATAATCTCGATTTGCAATAACATCCAAAGATTAATTACATGATTAGCTAAATTATTTTAAAAAAATAAATAAATAGAAATAAATTAAAAATAAATACAAATCACAATCATTAAAAATACATAAATAAACCTAAAACGATATGCCAGAAACAATGACAACTAGCTCAGAAGCTCTTTCGAGGACAGATTTTGTTTTTCGATTTTGCCAAGGTAAAAATAAAGTAAAAATATCAAGCGTTTATTTTTAGCAGATGCTCAGATTCATCATCATCATCATCATCATTTCAGGCATAGGACGTCCATTGCTGAACATAGGCCTCCCTGATGACTCACGGATTAGCCGGTTAAAAGTGGCAGTGGGCGGAGCACATGGCACGTAGAACTGACGGCCGATGGGGCAAAAAGGTTCTAGAAAAGTCGTTCTTAAGCGGTGGTCCGCGGACCACTGGTGGTCCCTGGAAGCACGCAAGGTGGTCCGAGAAGCCACTCTAAAATTATAGATAGAACAGCCCATTCATTTACAATGGGCTAGTTTCCTAAAAAAATCTAATTAGTCTGTCAGTTGCATTAACAGAAAATATTGGACACGTATTTTTTCTATTCTCAATCAAACAAAAAATGATGAAGACATAGCCCGTTAAAGTTCCGCGTAACGTGCTCACTTTGATGCGCTTTATCTTCGTAATTTTTTGTTTGATTGACAAAAGACGAAATATGGGTCAATATTTTTTGATAATCTAACTGACGGACTAAATAGAATAATCTTTTTTTGACCCAGAAAACTAGCCTATTGCTTTATATTACCTACCTACCTCCAAGTAGTGGTGGTCTATGGCAAGACATTAGTTTGGTCAAATGGGGACCATTACTAAAAAGTTAAGAACCACTGTTCTGGAATGATGCTAAGATTAGGAAGTATTTATTGCTTCGTCGCGATGAAACACGTTTCAGACTCTTAAGAGCGCTTTAAAACTAGGCGATTAGTCCGCGCGGCTCGTGAGCTGAGTCGCACAAGTAGTCTATAAAATTGACTGTAGCATTATTTAGTTAGATAGTTTTAATTATTTCGGTACCATTACGATTGGAGTGTGTTCTAACGCTTCTTCTTCTTCATCTATACGGTCAATCCCGGTTGCGTCCAAAGCCATTGCTTTGGAGCTCAGGGTCAGCTTTCCTTGATTTACTCCTGCACTTCGCGCGGTCTTGAGCGTCTCTAGTTGTGAGAGCATTGGCACGCATGTCAGCCCTCACGACGTCAAGCCGGCATTTCTTGGGTCTACCCCTTTTGCCAGGTCCTGGCGGTGGCGGCATGGTGTGTGTTCTAACGCATTTTCATTATTTATTTAAACTTTGTAGATCTCAAAATACGAATAATCAGTCTTTTTAAAAATAGGGGTAATAATTATAAATAATCAACTATAGTGTATTTTTGTCAACAGTACAAGTTGAAAACAATAGAAAAAATAAATGTAATCACATTTATCGCATTATTGGTCCTCCCGGGGCCCTCAGGGATCGGGGTACTTAGGGAATAACCTAAACATTACCCAAGAAGTGTTACTTTTAAGAATAAGAATAAAACAATTTTAACTGATTGTTAGAATATTTGCAATAATGTTTCTTTCGGATGTTTGTGGGTATAAAATTTAAGATATTAAGCTATAAACACTTGAAAGAATTCACCACCATTACTATGTCCTTGGTAGCTAACTTGGAAGAGCAGTCACCCGGATAGCGAAAGGTCATGAATTAGAATCCCACTAGATATCGTTAAAAAAAATTACAAGTAAATTTATTTTACTTGACGCACATAGTACCTAACTTACTAAAAGTAAAAATACGATGTTATCTTATAATTAGTCAAACTATTCAGAAAAAATAAAACGAGGTCTAAGTCATATAGACCCTAGAAAAAAGTTCACTAATTACGACCTTAACATCTCATCATCAAGCAAGTATCCATACCATGGGTAAATAATCTCCGATTAATTACCGTCTCCGTAGAATTTCAAGTTTGTGGTGTTTTCGAATACCCACAAATTGAGCAAGTAAACTACGGCTTGACATAAAAAGCGGTAACAAAAGCGCAAAAGCTGTCACTAATTTTTATTGCGAAGTGCCACAGTAAACATGTAGCAGAATCCGATCTTCATACAAACGTCCGAATTGACGAACTCACATGGCGTCACCGTGGCGGCAACTTTATCGTAATAAGTTGCCGGGTTTTGCAATACACGACATTGTAAAATGTGCTTTCTATACAGGGTTATTTGTAAAACATCAAAAACCCTCTAAATTGTGATTCTGGTGCTTAAATATAACAACTTTTTGTATGGGACCAGCATCGAAATCGCAAAAAGTTTCATACAAACTGATGTCAGCTGGTCGCCGGCTTTAGATGGAGAAGTGAATTTTTTCTCACTCAAAACATTCAGTCATTAAAAAAATCTATGACAGCTATAAATGCTCGTGCTCATCTCACAAACATTTGCCCCTTGCGGGATTCGAACCAGCAAACCTCTAGATTTGTAGTCCGGAGCGCGAATTACTACACCTGATGGTCGTCAAAATGGGGGTGTTTTTTTTTATATCTATGCCAGAAAAATCAAATATTCATTGCTTTACTATGTTCAGCTCAGTGGACGTCCTATGGCTGAAATGATGATGATAACGCACGACCAGTTTGGCTGATTTCTTTTTTGTTGCTTTGTATGAATATAAAAATTAATGTAAAACTCAAAAAAAAAATAATCGGGAAAACAGAATGTCGTTTTTCTATGGGACTGTTTGACAGCTGATTGTCAAATTTGGACAAGGCTACGTCGGCTGGGACAGCTAGTAAATAACTAAATAGATTTTACTCTAGGTACCTACATAAATATCTTTAACTTATAGCCGAAATGAGTGATCTCCTAATTCGTAGTTGTTAAGAGGTAAATTATGTCCAGTTAAATATCAAATGAATAAACTCAGTAGTTACTGTACTATACGTTTACTGTGGAAGCGCTATCAGTTGCCAGTGCGCGTGGCGCGGGCCTTGCCGTCTTTGTGTCGAGCAGCGCAACCCCGTGCCAACCACTGGGTTAGGGCGGCGGGACACATGGCGCGTTGATGCTATAGCAGACGAGTCCTACCTACAGTACCCATGGCTTAAGGCGGTTCCCCGAGCAAATGCCCTTCAGCATTAATTTCTATTACCCCGTATGGCACGCCAGAGAAACAGAAGTTCGTAGATCATGAATAATTGTCAGAAATAATCATAATGGACCACTAAAAATTTTTTTTTCAGCTAATTTTGATATTTAACATTTTCTATCAATTGGTCAAAGCCAAAAATTAGAAGGAGATGCATAGAATACGTTTTTATCGAATTTAAAGCTTGTTTTCGTAAATATAAAATATAGTAAACACAAATTTTAAACAATGATTTTAAAGATATAACTTTAAAAATTATTGTTGTCTTTCAATTATTTTTATTTACATTAAATAAGGAGTGAAGAGCTGCTGAAAAGTAGGAAAAAACTAGTTTTGGTGAGGGTCCGGCCTTTAGGATGAGCCATTAATGTTTGACGAGTTAGCTCATCGTTAGGCCTACTACGTATTACTACTAAGTTTTACTTCAACCTTGTTTCGTTTTTTCGATAGGTAATATAAACGTCGTATAAACAACACTGTTTAGGTATCTACTGTTAAGTGTTCATGTTGCTAATGTATTTAGTTAGTGCAATGCGAAAACCTACTATATTTAAGACAGAGCACAGTTTCTTTTACAAATACTTCTTTGCACTGAACTTGTATAGTCACATCAATAATGACCAATTAATCGTTAAAGCGCTGTGATTCTACTTTGAAAGCAAAAGGTTTTGATTCCCATTGCAGTTCGATTCCCAGTTTGGGTCAATTTACAAAACATACTTTAACAAAGGCTCGCCCCGACCAGAAATGTCTTCGCTGGACAAATTCATTGTCTTGTGCCTAGTAACACAAGCCTTGTGTTATTCTTACTTTAAGACACCTGATGTGTTATCTGGTGCATTTATTTTGGAAGAAATAAACAAGTTTTCTTATTGCTGAACTTTTTAAGGCGACGGGCAAGTGACCTTGAGCATTAAGCGTTGATTAATGTGTCTTTTATTACGTACCTAAGATAATACAAATGCTTCTCGCAGACTAAAAATCCATCCGTTGCGCTTCTGTGCATAGATTATCATTGCAAGCAAAATATCCACTCATGGAAAAGTAGGCGCTAAGAGTAAAATCCATTAAAAATCCTTCTAATTCTTAATTGGTTGATCATTTAAAAAAAACATCCCAAAGGCATGAATGTTATAAATAACTAAACTAACTTTGAAGCTTAACAAAAACGTCGTTTAAAGTATAAATGTGTATAAGCTCGCGATATTTGCGGTAATTTTTAGTGTTTATTAGAAATAATAACTAGAATTTAGATACAACAGGGAAAACTTTACGTAAGTTACTTCAATATAAGTTACATGATATATTAATTTCCACATCCTATATCCAGTATTTTCGCAATAAAACTTGTCCAAAAACACCTCTTTTACGTATATTCTCCTTACCCTGCGCCTTAAAAGGATCACCTGTATAATGGAAGAGGCATCGAACATCACTGGTATATCGTTATAAAGTTTGTTGTACACCTATGAAATATATCCCTAATCCCTATCGATCGACGGATAATATATTTACAAACAACAAATAATCTTTGACAAAATGTCGTATATAATAATATACTTTCTGAAATATTTCAGTTTGAAGATGTAAAATAAAATTATATGTATATTTTACCGAAAAATATATTTCAATGATCAATAATATACATGTATTATAATATTAAAGGTATGTCTGGCTCCATACAAAAAGCAGCTTTAGCAGTTAGTATTGATGGTTATTGTACGAAAAAAAAGTAGAAGCAGTCCTATAGATGGTCTACCTCAATTTTTTGTTAGTTGCAGTAGAGCATTACTCGGGCAACTAAAGTATACTATACAAGTTACGAGAGCTACGTAGGTGTATGTACAGTACAATACAGATAAAAAAATTGCGGAAATTTTTGTCGAACAAATCATATGACATTTCTACTTTATAGGGTATGTGCTCCATGCTATTTAAAGAATTCCTTTATACACGATTATGCTACCAGTTGTTAGTAAAATATTAGAAAATATAATTAATTAAATTATAACCATTGCAGGTCGCGCCAAACTTCTACTTTACTCTGAAGTTATTATTTTTGAGTCAGAAATAAAATATTCAAGCGTCTAACTAAATCAACCATTTAAGTAATTGTTTCAATAAATTACAGCAAAAGACTGAAACTATTATCATTCTGGACGTTAAAAAAATGGTAATTACAATTTAAATAAAATCTATAATTGTATTTACTGAAATATGCCTCTGTGTACCTCAAACTTAACGCTGTGTTATTATTAAACCGCAGCCCGTTCTAGGTATAGACTGGGTGTACTCGTGGCACTAATTACACTACCGATATACCGTCCTACTAAAGGAACATAAATTAGTTTTAGTTCTCTAGGCTGTGACTCACCATGACTGATTAATTTGCTGAAAACTGATTTTTAATGTTATATTTGAACCAATAATGAATTATGCGAACCAGACGACCTAGTAAAGGTTGCAGGAAGACGCTGGATGCAGGCCGCTTCCAACCGGCCAATCTGGAAGTTAATGGGGGAGGCCTATGTTCAGCAGTGGACGTCCAATGACTGTAATGATGATGATGATGTGATCCAGTTGTATCCATCACTCAAAAACTAAACTAAAAGTATATGGTTCTTTTCCGCAGTTAATGAAATTAGACAGCTTAGGAGATATCAAAATAAAAAGGAGTCAATCATATGTAGTAGGTATCCTCCATTGATCATTATAAAACTTGTTCGAATACTTACATAATGTTGCGAAATACATGGCAAACAACTAATTTATTGTTTAAAACATTTTAATAGTCTATCGCCTACCTATAATTTAGCAGACAAAATAGTTTTAAGAGTTAAAGCATTTTCTATGGATAAAACAAGCATTTATATTTGTCTAGTATGCAACATAAGGTACCGTACTTAATTTCACCCTACTCTGTGTATATATATCTGTGTATGTACTACGTTTAAGTTACGTTCAAAGCACTATTTAGTAATAAAGGTACATTGATCTAAAACTGTACATATTGATCTCATTAGATTTTTATCATAATTATATTGTGTTTTTTGTCAACAAAATACATTATTCAAATGTAATTACTAAACTTGGCGCCTAGGATTATGGTCAAGCGTAGGTACCCTGAATGTATTATATTTATTATACTTATTATTAAATCACAAATACATTGCTTACTTTCTATTATTACTTACATTCTACGGTAAGTAGCTAAAGCACTTGTGTTACAGAAATCAGAAACAACGACGGTACCACAACACCCAGACCGGAAAAGTTTTATTTCTACATTGACCAACCGGGAATCGAACCCGGGACCTCAGAGATAGCGATATAGAGTCCGGTTTGTTCGCCTCTCGGCTACAGAGGTCGTCGTCGTCAAAGAATAGAAACGGGCTGAAATGGCAGACGAAAAATTATACATACCTATCAAGATGTCACGTTCATAAGTTGGATAGGTAGGTGACATCATTGATAACTCAATGGTATAATCGTAAACTAATAGGCACAATCATAAACAGTATTGTGTTTCAGAACATTTAAATCTCACCGACCGTCCAGAGACTGTTCCGTCATTGTCAAATCTGTTAAATTAATTTAAAGTCGAAGAAAAAGCATAAAAAGGACCACCCCAAAACAGCAATGTTAATAATAGTCAAACAAAAATGTTTTTACAACGATAATGGTGGAGAGAGACAAATATACAATTGTGTTTGTGCGAGAGGGACAGCAAAACTAAACTACCGCGTTATGGGTGGTCGGGGACTTTGTTTTTTCATTCGCAATTTTCTGAAAGTTTTGTAATCGATCGTTACTTATCATCATTTAGTATTAAGACTATTAAGTTAATTGTCAAGTTTTAAAGATGTTTTTTTCTTTCCTATAACGTAGAACAAAGTTTAAGTTGGGAAAAATAAGTGTTATGTTAATAAGATGAAGCACAGATAACAGTTCGTCAACCTACCCCAAAACGTAATTTTTTTGCCTCCATGCTATCATATCAAATACGTTTAAAATGTGGATAATTTAAACCCAAGATGTTTTCTTGATTTGATTTTACAGCAGTAAAAAAATTGCACGAATATAAGAATGAATAAGTGAATTTCAGTTATTTCCTCATGAAACAAACATAATTAGATAAATAAAAGTTGGACAAGATCACATACATTGGTCTGATTATACAAATCAAAAACAATGACAGCACTACACTACCCAGACCCGTGACAATATATAAAAGTTCGTTTTATACATAGACCATTAAAATTTATAAGAGACATTAATCGCAGGGCTAAGTTTCTAACTCCATTCAAAATCATAGTGTTCATTTTTAACCAATTTAAAAAAGGACGAGATTTTTAGTTGTTTCCGCGATATCTTCAGTAAATGAGAATAGATTTGATTAAGTATACTTTTTTATTTAAGAAAAGTTTACCTCAAGGCTTGTCCCATTTTAATTTGAAGACCAAAAACCCTTGAACAGAAAATTAGGGGATGAAATCAGTACAGCAGATAATCAGTGTTTGCACTCATATTATTTTGATACGCCATAATGTGGACTTGACACTTATTTACAAATGTAGTAAACTTTTATAAAAATAATAATATTATTTATTTACAAAAAAAAACAGGTTTTAGTTATGTTTAATAACAATAGTACTTTATTTTTTATTAATTAGTCCATAAGTAGAGGTGCTTGTAACTCAGTTGCGACAGCGCTTTGGTATCGATTACTAAAGTTTTTAAGTTAGTTTTAAAGTTGGGTGACCATTCCAACCATATTTAGTGACATTTATCACAAGCATCTCCGTGCTTCGGAAGGCAATTCAATGTTTGTCCCGGCTAATATCGTGGTGAAGCCTAGTCAGAGGCCTTAGGGCGGCTTAATAACCTGACAGTAAGGTTAAGTTCCCGGCCTTGCAACACCCCTCCACCAAACCGCGCGGGGCCTGTGTGGTGGAGTTTGGCCCTAACCACCTCATGGCATACTTTTAGCCCAAAAGTTAACTTAGACGCAATTAGTTATTAAAACAAGCAAGTATACTTGCAGTCTTGCATACTCATAGCGTTTTGTTTGTTACTAGTCAAGGAACCTGGTTGCCCTTGATCAAGACAATAATCAAATCCGAAAACTATACCTACCAAACATGTATATTTTTCGATCTAAAATTAAAAATCTAAAAACGTTAGTTAAAGTTGACAACCTAAATACCTAAATGGTAGTTTCAGTCTGAAATGAAGCATAGTCCTCGAGGGAGTTTAGCATGAGCTTAGCACATAAAATAGCGACGGGCGAAGTGGGACACCTTGTATAAGATTACCGCTGTTCGCACGCTAGTAAGCTGCGTCCACACTTGGTAGCGGAATCAAGGCCCGAAAACGTTAACCTTATAGAGGGATTATACTTTAAACGGTTCAATTTTAACAATTCGGCTGAAAACCCGATGTTTTCGCTTAATCCATAAATACGGGTTAACCCTATCGTATAGGAACCGGTTAGGCCTAAGCTTCACTTTCGTTTTATTTTTTCAAGCTTCTATATAATCTACTACTATTTCTATCTCGTTCTTTCCGATTTTTCAGCGATATTATACGGGTTAACCCGATATGTATACGAGGCGGGTCCGACTCACCCCCAGATTGGGGCCTTCTAGAAAGGAGCCCGACAGCGTCAGTCCCGGTTCCGTCGGCGCCACCACTAGCGGTTTGCCTCTTGGTAGGGTGCCGTACGCACTCGACACTGGCCCGATCACGCCCGCTAAAATGAGAAACTTCAGAATCGGTCGGGTCGCGGCGACCGCTAGTCGGGCGGACCTAGGCTGTGTGCCCTCAGCGCACGCCACAACTGCCCGGTTAAGCTGACGAAGCCTTCCTCAAAGGATTCCTAGCGATAGGTCCGTCCGAAAAAAAATAATATTGGTTACCGGAACGTCGGGTTAATCGTCTAAGCAGTTAACTGTAAAACCCGGTTTTTGGGTCCTTGAGCGGAATCTTTAATTTTATTCACTTCCTTAGAGTTTTCATTAGTGAGTATTAACAAAAGGGTTCTCAATTAATGGACATTCAAAAGTTTGTTCGTTAGTTCTGTCAGCGTTTTTTTATCCATTCATTCGATTGCGATGAAATTTTTGTAAGTACCTACGCCAGAGAAAGATTCTGAACTGACTAAATCCCAGACGAAAGAAATCGCCGGCAACGGCTAATGAGTATGGATAAAAGTGGTTTTAAAAACTAGTAGGTCCATAATCCCAATTTTTTTATGTAACTTAACGTAAATTGGTTTTATTAGGTTTGTGGCTCTATTGTTAAAAAAAATGTTTAAATACAGAGCAAACTTAAAAGAACAAAAATTGACCACCTGGCCTAGTGGTTTAAGCTCCGAACTACAAAGGCAAGCGGTAGCGGGTTCGAATCGCCTTACTTTATCATAGCATCGCGTTCTCCTCATTGAAATTCTCAAGAGTAAATAACAGTTTAATGTGTTACAAATTACACAAGTAGGTCCACAAGCATAAGCTAATACATAATTTGCTATAGGTACCTGACATTGACGGAAGACGTATCGTTGAATATTCTGAGCGTAGTAATAGCAGTAAGAACGTAAATATTTTCGTACGGCTATAACCTGTCCGAAATTGATTGATGTTTTGTATAACTTTTCCCCTGTGTAATTTTTTGCACTGGACAAAGTATTTCTAAAACCAATATAGTAGTTCTTTATTTATATTTATTGTTAGACCATGAAAAAATGTTAATAATCATAGATTTCATTTCTATATCTTTTTGTCGTTTGTGCGTACAAATCAAAGGTTAAGAAAACTAAGCTTTAAGAACAATCTTACATTATGGGCCAACTTTTTCAATGTCTATTTAACTTTTTGCCGTTTTGATAGTTTTCGTAAAGCAAATGTGTCAAAAACTCTATTTTATACGTCAGGTATAAGTTATTTGGTATTTAAAAATTGGCCCTAAGATGGATTAAATTATTATTATTAATATAAATTATTTTGTGGTTAATAAATACTAATCTATTCTATTCTATTTGCTGCTATTCCTTTCACTGTCGTTGAGTAGACACAATACGCAATACTATTGTTTTTGCCAGTTACCCGGTTATCGGTCAAATGGGTGAAATTAAATATTTTAGATTATTTTTAATCGGTTTTATGAGTAGCAAAACTATTTTTTACCTTAACTGACTTTAACTAACTTTGTCTTCTTTTTCTTTCTAGTGCTTTGTCCCGTTACTCGTCGGGGTCCTACTCTTTGACCTGATCATAGATGCGGCAAGTCTGGGTATTACATTTGGAGCGATTGCCACCAGACTTTCTTAACACTAAGACCGGAAAACCAGACCATTTTTGGCTCACAGCCGATCTGGACGTGCAGGTTTCTCTACATGTCGGTTTTAAAGTTGAAAATTGGTTTAAAGACCTTTTACTTTTTGGGTAGGTTGACCACTCATTGGCTGTACATAATTCAGATGTAATTAGGTTGTCTTCTTCTTTAACATGATTTTTATTAGCTTCACTTGTATTTAACTAACTAACAACCAACTAACTCTTATCAAATCTTGGAAGGAACTATTGCAGCTAATGACAAGTTAATTAGGTCTATTGAAGGAAGATAGAGGGACTGGGTTCTCGGCTATTGATGGAGACTACCGGTCGCCTGCCTGGTTTACAGTCTCAGACTGAAAAAAATGGCAGGTGGTGACTCGCCGTCAACTAAATTATGGGTTATGGGTCATACTAGATCGGATTGAGGGGCAACACTGTTGTTGGCGGCTGAGAGTGGAGAGGTGGCTCTGGACTTTAAAGGACGATTACTTGCTCCCCCCTAAGGGTCCGTCATCACGTGCCCACTCGCCACTTACGAACCACATCCACCCTTCGAGCATCATGCTCTAGCGACTCCACTCTGGCCGGCCGGTTAAGACAAGCCAGAGGTGAAAGTCCTGCAGACCCCCTTGGGTTCCACTTCGGCAAGCCGAAGACGAGGGTTTTGGCCGACTCTCGGGAGCACTCGGATTAACAACTGACCCCGTGGTGTCGCTACTCACCACAGCTCGCTACAAAGCTGCCCTGCGGGGTTTATTATTATTATTGTATATATATATATATATATATTTAGAATTCTACGTTTTTATTGAACGAACTTTTTTTTTGTATCTAAAAATTTTGTGTACACATATGGGAAAATCTTATTAATATTAGAGTTTATATTTACGACTAAACAAGAGGATTCTCAAACTATGGGCCTTTTTCATTTTACCTTATAATCTACTAACAGTTTCATTTCTACTTCTTATGTCTATTGCTTATTATACTTTCATATTTTGCTATTTAATGTATTAACTATACACAATAATAATAATAGTAAAAACTTATTTATATACTTTTGTTTTTTCTTATTGCTCTTGAACACATTATTAAACAGTACAAAATAATCTCTGCTTTTTATGAGGTGGTTTGGACTATACTCCAAGACACAGGCCCAGTGTAAATTGGTGAAGGGGTGTTGTAATGCCATGGCCAGTGACTAAACCTTACTGTCAGATCTAATCAAGCCACTTTAAGACTCTCGAGTAGGCTTCACTACTAACGACGACTATCAAGCGATATTAGCTGGAACCAACTTTTAACGTGCCATCCGAAGTACGGAGATGCTTGTGATAAATTTCACTTAATTGCATTCTAGTAGACACCCATTCAATCACAACGGTAGTAAGCTTAACTTTGGTCATCACTGCCAAACGCTGCCGCCAGTGAGCTACGAGCACCTCCTCCTGTAAATAGTCTTCTCTTTCTTTGCGTGTCGACTCAGGCTTTCATTTATGTGAGGGCCAAAACTCAGCCATCGATATAGCACTATTGGTGGCCTTGTAGAGATCCTCGCGCGTGCAGGTGTAGGGACACGCAGGGCATGACAATAAATGTGCCATTGTCTGGGAGGAAATACCACATAGACATGCGCTCTCTAAGCTGTAGCCCCACCTTTGCATGTTCTCCCTGCTTCGGCCTACTTGGGTCCGTAGTCTATTTAAGGACTTCCAAGTAGCCCAACGTAGATCATGTCCAGGAGGAAGTCGCTCTGACACCTCTATGTATGGGTCTATGGGATATTTCTCCTTCCACAGTTTTAAGCAGGCGTCTTTAGCATCCCCGTCTAGAGGAGGGACCTATAAGTAAATAGTGGAATACTGGAACTCTTTAACTACTAGTAAAACTCTCAAGGTGCGGCTCATTTGATTTTGTTTGACGAATCCCAAACATATAAAAGCGTATCATATTGTTAAAAAAATTATAGGCTGAATACATTTTTGGTTAAGCCAGGTCGGGTTTTGTGTGTCTTGTGGACACAGCCTAACGAGAGGTTATGATTATGGTGTGGCGTAGTCGCGTGGCGCCCGGCAAGGAGCTCACATCGCCCGGTAAATACCACGATACACCTGCGAATTCACTTTTCACCTTACCAGTGAAGTAGACAAATGCAATATGCACCAAGCTTACAACGCACATAGGTACATTATCTTGGTTTTCGGAAAACATCTTTCTTTTTTTTAAAAATTTTTTGGACTTTTCGGAACCGTTTCAATTTTAAGTTGAGAATAATGTATTGTTCAAATAGTTAATTAATCATTTTTTAGTAAATTTGTTGTAATTATAAAATCTGTTCTCCTTATTCTAAGATGGAATGAATTAATGAATTCAAACCTTAAACTATAAATGAACAATAGCTTTAAACACTTTTAAATGCATCTTGCCATTATCAATAAAATATTAGTGAGTCATACATTTAAAATTGTTACTATATTTATTAGGCCTGCTTTAAAACCCATTTTATTGATTTTTTAATTAGTCAATCAAAATGAAATGCATCTGAACACTATTAACACATTAGTTCTTGTTTAAACGTAGATTATTTTTTTATTCATAATGTTAATCCTTATGCATCTAATGGTATGTTTTATTTACTTAGATTGCACTCAATATAAATTAATGAATGTGCAATATATTAATTTTGTAATCTTACAATATGTAGTCTATGCGAACTGTAACTGTGGTTGGTACCTTCGTTGTTTCTGATTTCTGTAACACGAGTGCTTAAGGTACTTATGATAGGATCAGAGCAATGTATGTGATGTTGTCCAGTATACATTTTATTTATTTATGTGCTTTTATTTAATTATTTAGCTGTTTTTACGTGAGATCTCAGTTATATAGAAAGCATAACGTGTCTTTGGTTTTTTCTAAAGTAGAATGTGTGAAGTAATTTTTAAGGATTTTGAATGTTTTAAAAACTAAGTCATGGCAAAGC
The DNA here is from genome assembly GCA_963576865.1 of Anania hortulata. Lineage (NCBI taxonomy): Eukaryota > Metazoa > Arthropoda > Insecta > Lepidoptera > Crambidae > Anania > Anania hortulata. Next base: position 21,812,889 of record OY756387.1, on the reverse strand, counting down.
CTAAGGTTTATTACACTAAAATTTACGCCTATAAGCGATTGTGAATTTGTCATAATTTTATAATACAGTAGTTTTGTGTTAGTATGGATTTATTTTATTTTTGTTAATGACAAATGTGAAGTAATTTCTGAAAGACCAGAGATTTTCCACCGTGTGCAGTTTTTTATTTTGTGGTAGAGTAGCGATTTATTTGGCAGAAAGTATAAACGGTATTTATATGCAAAAAAACAGCTAGTATAGCTGTTTTTTTTTGAGTGCCTTACAAGTTAGTTAAAAATAAGATGACAAGCTTGAAGATGAATTTAAATAACCCAAAATGTAAATATAGAAGAAAACAGTGTATGTGTCGCAGTCAATTGGTTAACTAGTCGCATACACGCGACGATTCTGCGTTAATCCCAGTTATTTTACCTAGGTAGTATATGCTTAAATCAATTATATTTATAAAAATACATTGGCACTTGGTTTGATAATTGATTTAGGGAATGCTGATCAAAACATAACAGCGGTTGTTTACACACATACCACTTATGATATTAATATGCTTAGTATGTACATGCCATACAATATATCTATACCTAAATACCTACATTCCCACTTAAACAGTCCTTTTTAGGCAGATATGTGCGAAACGCCACTACTAAGTCAGTGTACACTACACCTACATTTTTATTGCCAGTGCTAGTGTGCGATATAAAATACGTGAGATATCTGAGAACGACAAATTCTAGTATACTGTTTAGTTTCTTAGTTTTCTAAAGCAAGTCAATTTTAGTACATTTACAAACAAGTGACGACCGAAGTTTGACGTCATAAAACTAATCACTGCCAACATTTCGACTGTAATAACCATTAGCGAGTCTTCGCTAATATTTTTTTCCCTGAAATCGATTTTTAATGCCTCAAAGGCAAATACGTATCGGCACCTTTGTTATAAACGTGCCGACAAAGGGACCGACAGCTCATTGTACGACTATTGTAGTTCTGCTGCTTTATTGTGCTTGTAGAAACTAGAAAGTGCACTTTGTATTTCAGTTCAGTTGCTGAGTTGTCATTAATTTTCTAAGGAGCTGATTTTTTTTTTTTTAATTTGGTTTGCAGAAACTGATGTGTTGTAAGAGAACTTAGTTAGACTAGCACTTATTGTGTACATTCTTAACTAGTGAATACAGCATGCATGAATTTATCTTGATAGCTAGCAAATTTCTAAACTCATTAAGCTAAACCAAAACTAAGTAACGTATTTTATTACAGATCAGGAGACGTATTTTTGAATCATGCGAATTCCAATCCGTATACGAAGTCGCAAAATTCGCATGCGAATTCCTAAAATGACGAAAAACGAGTGGTCCTGCCCACTCGTTTATCGTTTTCTACTAATAGAAAGTACGGAAGAATGACATTGACAAGTAAACATATGGTTGGCAGAGATTTGACATGAATACTTTTTATTTACGTTCGTTAATGAGTTTTTGCTTTATGGTTTATAATCTTTTCTGCGTGAAACAAAAATAGTTACAAGATTTCAATTTAATAGTAACACCTATTTCGAGTATTTTAAAAATGCGTAAAATGGAAAGCATTAGAAACTATTTTCATACACGAATTGTTTTCGTGTTCGAATTCAAGATTCATTTTTAATGCTTCAAAAATACGTCTCCAGGTACTCTCAATGGCCTGTTTATTTTAATTTTAAGAACCAACGAAGATAGAAACGTTTTTGATATGTTTTATTCGTACCTCCTCCTAGTCGGGATCCGCTTGATCACGATCCATGATGCGGATCCAAGATCCAATACGTCATGTCGCACCACCCACAAAACTTCTCTGCTTAGCCTATAATGGTCGACTGGCACTACTGGCAGGCAGCGAATGCCACATGGCATTAAGTAATGTTTAAATGTTTATGTAATGTTTAAATAAATAAATGCGCATATCTGTTTATTACATTGAAATTGCCATCAGACCTGCGGAACTCTTACAGTTATACCGAGCAAACATACAATTATGAGCCATGGCTACATATCTAATGTTATCTGAGTGGTCTTTCTAACCACTGAATAGTGGTACAAATACAAAATGGGTACCGAAAAATCCAGAGTAAGTGCCTGTATTCGCACTCAACCCACAGTGACTTGAGTCAACCGCTACGCACCAGTACTTTAGCAGACCTATATGATAGACATCTATCATAAATATAGACGTCTTATGAACTATACATAATATAAATAAACAATAAATATTGGACAACATCAAGCACTTGTTTTACAGAAATCAGAAACAACTACGGAAATACAACACCCATACCCGAGACAATATAGAAAAGCTATATTTCTACAGTGACCGACCAGGAATTGAACCTGGGGCCTCAACGATAACGACACCAAGTCCGGTATGCTCGCCTCTCGGCTACAGAGGTTGTCAAACTATAATCACGGTGGTCAGTAAACCTGAAGTCATAAATATTTTCCTATTTTACTTTAGAGAACACACGTCGTCTTTTTAACATGACTAAACCCGCGTGGCCTACGGTGGTATGCTATTTTAAAATTCATAAACCTGTTCTTAAAATATGTATAAATAAAAATTTATTAGAAATCATAAAATAATTAGGCTCTTTTTCTTCTCTAACAAAGTTTATTTTAAACCAAATATTATACACAATCATAAAGTTCTAAGATCTTCTGAGATCTGTTAGCGAAAATATATTCTTACTTGACTTTTCGTTGGTTTATTTTAAATATAACTTTAATGCACTTAAAGACTGATTACAACTTGAGTTAAGTTTTATTTCTTTCGCTGATATACTTCTAGTTCATGATATTTAAAATATATTAGCAAGCAAGTAACAATAACATTTAAACTTATCATTACAATTTTAATTATCAAGATATTATATTGTTATAATGTATCATGAAATTCATTGCGTTCGTTGTTCCATTTTATTCTTTGTGTCGATTCAAGCAAGCTACTTCTCTTAAGTACCTATGTAAAAAAAAACTGTTCTAACCTAACCTAACTGGCAACATATTATAATTTCAATTTTGCTATTAGCAACAACTATACCATGCTTTCACGCTTGCAAACGATTCCACATTCACCCCGTATGTGTGACAACACCTGTGCTTATATTTCAAGCTAGTTGTCACCTTGTCGCTCAAAATAATTATAGGTAACACAAGTTTTTAATTTCCTGACCCCATTTCCCTATGCTTACAAATCTATATTTTCAAAAGTAACTGATACGCAAATGCATTTAAATAGCAAGGTTGTTCCAATCTATAACTTCATACAAAATTCTAGTACCTACAACAATAATTTATTATTCGCGGACCCAATAGCAAATGCACAAAGTAATCTAAAATCATGCAACCGCTTGCAGGAACTTTCCATTGAATCATCTATCCCATTGAACGAATAAGATTGTCTAGTGAACAATTTCAGAGTGAGATAGACATATTTTTGTGTGAGATAGATATAATGGTTCCCACAATGATTACCTTCACCTGAGAGTTCGTAGGGGTGGAATAGTCGAAGTATGAGATTTATCGACTCGCTAAACTAGGTTTTGAAAAGCAAACTTCAAAATATAGGCCAATTATTAAGAGTGCATTCCTAAAAAAATGGAGGGTCCTATTTACAATTACCTATAAAGTTTTGATTCTGAATTTCCGACTTCGTGTTTTAAGGAAATTCATTACAAAAAACGTAAAAATATTAAGCCAACTCGAACTTGTTTCAGAATCTTAGTGTTCAGTTCATCATAGCGGTAAGGTAGTGCGTACCATAGTTTAAATTCTTGCTTACTGTTTTAAATCATAGGTGGTCGCAGGATGTCGATACATCGACATGCATCGTTAGTTACTTCCCTAACAAGAATGCACCTTGACAGTACTAAGGGAAATGGTTTTTTTATCACATCAGTCTTCACAATATATCATCCCTTTATTTACTCAATGCGTTGCTACATATTCGCGCACCATGCTTTGTCTGTATAGATTTTAGGGCAAAGGGGTCTCAAAGTCTATAGAAGAGCGATACGAGTGAATTTTTTATGTCGTGTCACAAGCGCAACCATTTACACATCGTATGGGAACTCGACTAATAAACTAACTCGACTATTTAATAATAGTACTAATAGCTCTTCGGCAAATAATAAAGCTAATGACTTTTCCTTAAATCTTCTTTTCCCTAGCGCTTTGTCTCGTTCCTATATCCTAGATGCGGTAGGTAAGGTTAGGTTTAGTTAGGTTACTTAGAGCGATTGTCACAGGTCTCTCTATCGCTTAGACAGGAAAATAGACCATTAATGGGCCATGGCTACACATCCAGTGCTATTTGAATTTGAATGTGCAAGTTTCACTGCAGAACCACTAAGCTACTATTAAATTGTGTATTATTATATTATTTTCTCTTGTGTGTCGAATAAACGTTTCTTTCTTTCTTTCTTTCTTTAAATTTTTATATTAATACTTCATCAAAAACTAATTGCATTTGTTTTGGAAGGTGACGATAAATCATTCAATAAATTGCTATGCATTTGTGGGAGTGGTTTGGGATTTCGTACCCCGGAGAGTTTTATTGTGATGGTAATATTGTACGCCATGTTACCGAAGTGCGGTAGTCGCAGGCTGGGTGACCCTTTGTGCGAGTGACCCAGTGACAGGTTGTATTATGGTCAACTTGCTTGACGGGCTTGATCGGCAAGTGCAGGGTTACATGAATGACCTGTTTGCAGGCGGTTTAGGTAATATTTTTTTTATACGGAAGAAGTTAATAGTGACTAGGTTGCTTTTGATGAAGACGTTTGTTTTGAATCATTTCAAGTTGCGAGTTGTTAGTTAAGTGTATTGAGTAGAATGAGTGACAGATATAAGATAGACATAGACAATGAATTTGCCACGGATAAACTAGAATTAGTCATAATCAAATCTATGTTAAAATAGAGATTCAAACACTGGCCTTATAAATAGCATTCCATGTTTGTTAGGAATGTACACAACATTTTGTCTCTTGTTTTAAATTCTTTAAACATTTATTCAACAAACAATTTCTTCAAAGTAAATAATTTGCTTGAAAACTTATTTGCGCGTTTCTTTTCACTGGGCTGTTTTCACAATAATTTGCAAAGCTCTTTTGTTTCTCATAATTTTCATTCAAAAATCGCGAGTTAGTGGAATTTGTAGAACAGAATCTCTAAGTACAAAATAATGGTCTTGATGCTATTGTTCTAACTCGTTGATATTTTTGTTTCCAAGAACATTGGAAACGATAACTTTTTCCAGAAAACGCTGCTTTACAATTTGTATTTAAGCTAACTCGCACCTTTTGACGCATAGAAGTGAAATAATTCAGTTTTGTGAGACCTTCATTGTATCTTACGAGTACAATGATTTCAACAGTTTGTATTGAGATGGTATGATTTGGTTTTTTGAAAATTAAAATATTAATTGATACAAATGTACATTAATTATAAGCGCATTTAAGCTTGTTTTACATGTCGTCGTGTATAATAAAAATAGTAAATATTTTTAGTTTTTTGTTAAAATACTTTAAACATTTTTTGAGGTTTCCCAGATCATCATCATCATCATTTCAGCCATAGGACGTCCACTGCTGAACATAGGCCTCCCCCAAATGACTTTCAAGAATAAAGAATCATTTATTTGCTTATGAATATAGTACATAAGATCTTAAATATATTATAAGTAGTTTCATATATTCTGTCATAGATATAGCATGCAAATACTCGCCACGTTTGGCTTCGCTATAAACTATGTTACTATTATATAGACAAAGTAATATAGATCTGATTAAGTACCCGAGAGTTCATTTAATAGCAATTGATCCCATTGTCCAAAATATTGCAGGTTTTAAAAAAAATCCAAATAAAGATCAGTATGTATGTCATGTATCGGTCAAATGGCTTGGAAGTTCCTTAAATCTCGATTGTACACATAAATATTTATTTATACTCGTACATATAATTTTTAATCTTTTAAGATTAAGAGAAAATCTATAGATAAACAAAAGTACGACGTGCAAAGGTCCGCATAGTTTAATTGTCCATGGTTCAAAATGATTTAATGTTGCTGTACTTATTGTCATTTGTTTCCTGCTATGCGCTGGACATAAATCATTAATTAACTTTCTTCCTGATCAAGTAACTATATCGTACTTCTCTGTTCCAGATTTTTGCAAAGTTATAAATCTTAGAGTTATAAACTTTAACAATCTCTAGATAGAGTTTTTCTTTAAACAACACCTACTCTACTATTTACAGTACATAGTAAGGCTCCTGGCCTTCTGGACAGTGGTGCGAGGTGGGAAGCAAAGTTAGTGAGTTTCGATTTCGGCATATCTCAATGACATATTATGGCTCTTGATAAAGCTATTTTGAGTTTCACTGCAGATAAATCTATCAATTCTTTATCCTAGCCCCTCTCTGCCAGTCCACACTAGCTATACAGTATTGTTTTTCGTAAAAACACAATTTCAGGTAGGTATTTAAATTCAAGTGATACATATGTATGATGGATGTCTGCTTTTGTCACTTCAATGTTCTTGTCAATGCAACATAATCCAACGTAATGACTACGAGCTGCGTAGAATCACGTTTGCGAGTTCTACCCCAACAAATTTCATAGAATCTATCGTAGGCGTAGTGCAGCGTGCATTTGGCGCCTAGCAAGATACAAAGTTTTTTTTACAACAATTATTAAACTTAAATTCCTCAGTTCCTTTAGCGAGCAAGATTCAACCTAATCGTATTTACAGAAGTACAAAAATCGCATCCAAACATGGACGACAAGAATAAAATCTAAGTTAATCGCTTTAGGAACCCATACTTTTAAAAATACTCTCTGTATTGTCGCATCCAAGGTTGATTTTCCGTCGAAGACATTCGTCCTTGTTCCAGGATAATAATAATGCGTTTTTTGTTATCCGAGCAAGACGCGATGCACCGGCTGTGAATGTGTGCGTCTCGTGGCAGATGTGCCTATTAATGTGTCTGTGTGCGAATATAGGACGACTGCGTAAACTTGGTACTTTATACTAAACTAAAAACGTTTATATTGGATAGCAACCGAAGAAAAATAAATATTGACTGGATGTTTAGCCATCTATTTATTCTCATCTATCAATATATTTTTAATAGTTTATAAATAATCTGAAATTAAGTATATTTATAGTCCGGGCTTAAACGGTTATAATAAGAAAAATAAAAGCTTAAAACTGCTCTGATTATGTTATAAACGGTTGCGTGACATTTTGACATTTGTGTAAAAGAAAAACCGAGGCGGCAGTTAGAGTGAGTTTTAGTCCGGTAATTATGCAAAGCGTGTTATTGATCCGGCCTCGACACGATCGTGCTGTTAAAAATGGGAAAGTTTACGGAAACTTGTCAACCCCTGCATGTAGATCACCACCTGTCTATTGTTTTTTAAGTTACTACACTACACCTAAAACAAAGCCATCCTTGTTGGAGTAGGGTAACAAGTCTCTTCTAGTTGTCTTTTATTAAACAACTTTTAATTACCTCCTTCTAACAACGTCCATTATAACACCATGCATAATATAATTGTAAATCACGTATAACGTAATATATAATAATTCAAACGTCAAAGACCAAAACGATATTTTTCGAATAAACTTTAGTTATGATACCTTAGTTTCGACTGGCCAAATAATACAAAACTAACTTACATACCTACCAAAATGTTTCTGACAAAATTTACATTTTAAATATTCCAAGTAGCACTCTGTAAAATATCAAAAACTATAGAGCCGAGCATAACAGCATAGAGAACGTTTTTTTTTTGCATCTTTGCCAAGCTGTTCCCAAGAACATGTGGACCGCTACGTTGCTAGATCAAACACACTGTCCTACCGCCATTGTAGTTCCTTTATCAATACTTTCCAAAAAAAACATTGTACGCCATCCCTCTCTTTCTTAAATAATATTTTAAACTGTAGTAAGAAAGAGACACCAATATAGTTTTGGAGACGCTAACATAATTGCTTCCAAAATGAATAGATGTTAAACAATAAGTTTGAAGAAATAATGACAAAAGCTTTGCCAAGTTTTTGCTTTTACAATTACTGACTTTACATTTAGTTTGAACTTCATTTATTGCACTTGAACAAAAAGATTACTTGTTGTTTTGTTCTGTGGTTTCTTTAGGGAACTTCAATAAACTAATCCTGCATTTTGTATAGGATCAGGTGTAACTAATTTGTGTAAATTATTTATTGGTTAATTCAAGTCGTTTTTAGCTTTTAAGTGATAGAGGGGTTTCCGTCATAATAACTTTTTTAGTGGTTAGCGCTCGAGCGCTTTTGACTACGAAGCCAGCGGTTGTGGGTTTGAATCCCGCAGTTTAAGTATTTTTGAAAGTCCTGAATCTAACTTAAATGAAACATTGAATACAAAAAATTAAAAACAGTACCCAGGCGTTCTCTATGACCAGTAGAGCCCAAAAAATGAGTTTTTAGGATTCTTAGATTTCATAAATATTGAACTTTACTTTATTTTTACTTTACTTTACTTTACTTATTATTTTCTATATTGTCTCGGGTCTGGGTGTTGTGGTACGTTGTGTCTGATTTCTGTAACACAAGTGCATAAGCTACTTATCAGGGTCAGAGCAATGTGTGTGATGTTGTCCAATATTTATTTATTAACTGTCACTCAACGGTTTCTTTGTTAAAACGTTAGAAATATCACTGAAGTGTATCTAATATATAACTATGTATGATGTATATATATCACTATGTATGATGATAAAGAGAATTTGCTTGCTCCACATTGTTGGTGAAATTATTTTAAGAAAATAACGGAAATAATTTTATTTTTGTACTTAAATTTAAATTTTAAGAGCCCGTGCACCCTTTTCAGTGCAAAATTGAAATACAGTTCTATGCTTGTGTGCGTCTATGATAAGAGATAAAGCGTCAACAATGTTGATCTTTTACAAGATAATATTGATAATTTATTAGGTAGTGGACGTCCTACCTAGGTTTGAAGAACGATCGGTTTTGCGCGCTTGATTTAATAGTAATTTTGACTTAGGTTTATTAAAAAAATTCTGTTTTTTACATAAAATAAAAAAAATATTATTTTAAAAGTATACCTGAAGATTATTGTGTAGTGTTTAAATCTTATAAGTTGTTCATAACGATAGAAAAATAAATGATATTTGAATAGAAATTTCTAAAATTTTATGTTATTTTAGCATTTTTTTTCAAAATCAATTCAAAAAAGCAAAAAAAGTCTCAACCTATGTGCAAATAGACCATATCTTCAATTAAATGTTAAAATCAAATTGTCAGCATAACTTGTAGTCTCTTGTAAACCGATGTTTGAACCGATGAGTCGAACGTCATTTTTCTGAAATAAGGGTAGTTCTTTTGGTGATATAGGTACCTTTATTTTTGAAATGATATGAAAAATCCAATTGTGCTACATGCAAGAAAAAGAACTTTTTTTTTGAAAATACGTGTTATTTTGTTTTAGTTACGTTACGTTTAGTCCACGTCTTTACAATCAGAGAACAAAAAAAAATACGACGATTTCTAGGTCGGTCTCTTAACAGAATGGACGCCATTACTGAAAAGTCAAAAGATCTTTATTTTAGTAGTTACTCCTGCCTGTTACAAGCCACCTCCTGTTATAAAAGTTGTTAGAAGTATATTAACCTGCTTAAAATATCTTTAGATAAACACTGTGTAATTGTGTTTACACCATTCCTACCATTGTTCCATTGTAAAAGTAATAACGAATGCAAAGTTATCAAGAATGTATCGAATGATTATCAGTTATACTGTTTCCTTGAACTCCTACCAAAACCATCACAGTAAAAGCGACAGTAGGTAGAATATACTATTAAATGCGTAGAAGTGCATGAAGTGGCGTGTTTGCCATGATACACTTAAAATCAATAAATACGAATCGCGCATAAATGTTTTTTTTTTAAAATTTATATTTATTAGGTTTATCAACGGTTGATACAATAATTCTTGCATAAATATAACATTTTAAAGATTACAAGTCAGTTTGTTCAACAGAGTTGCCCAAATTTTTATTTAAAATATCGGACATGTGCAAGAGGACCTCCTGTGGATAGGTTTCAGTATTTCTGTAATCTTTAAGTAAACAACTAACAAGTGTATTATTAAAAATTCCAGGCCCTATATTTTTAGAGATATAAAATGGGGGATGGTCTAATATCATCTATTTTCTTAAATCACAATAAAGCTAATTCTTTCTAAATTAAAATAAATAAATAATTATCGAAACCCCTTACCAAACCCATTCATTATATAAGTCACACGTACAGTTGGCAAAACAAACATTCAGGCGTTTAGAACCCTATGAATATTAGGTAGGTACTCGTACTTTAGCAATACTTTAGATAAAGTAACTGATTTGTCCCTATCTGCCTAATGTTATTAGCGCTAAGAAGGAAAGAGATAAAAATAGGCATTAAAACAATAATTCCTATAATTGATTTGATGAATTGTGAATGCATTATGTTTTGTGTATTGCGATAAATATATTGCAGAAATATTGTCTTTGTTAAGTAGGTATTGAAGTCAAAATACTTTTATCTCTTATAACACTAGTCTAGTAGTACCTTCTTATAACTAGTATACTAATTTGACAACACGAGAGACCAAATAACACGATAGTGAAATAACTTTACGGTCAAAAATATTATTTAATAGCAATGAAATACTCCAAAATCCACAAATATTCAGATTCCCCTTATCCAAGAGTTTATTTTTATTTTTGGTCTATTACGTGTATCTCTAATTTCGTAGGATTGATCCTTCTGTAATACTGAGTTATACTGTGCCATATCTGTGACTGTAAGCTGCTGAATTTTACTATTACAAACTGCCGAATTTAATATCATGGCGAGAAATCACGTTACCGAATCAATTCAAATGACTTACCTTGAACCTTATATCAATATTTACGTTCAAAAACAGGAACTTTATAAGCCCACTTTAACGATTGTAGTACGAATTGTTTGTTAGGCGTTTCAGCAAATGACCTGAGAAGTGCTAGTACGCATGCTATACAGCTTTCATATTGCTTAAAGTTATCATATTCGTATACATGTTTTGACTATGCAGCAGCTGCATAATCGAAACATGTATTGCTATGGAATTGGGTGAGCACATTTTTCTTTTGGATTGTTTTAGTAGAAGAGTGTATTTTAGTAAGTGTATTTTGTCACCAAATCTTATTTAATAACAACTAAAATTCTAATAACATAAAAATAAACTAACCTTAAACTAAAAACTGCCTACTCAAAAATAAAAGCGTGTCCATGAGGCAAAGAGGCGAGAATGCTACCACGCTGAATAATACATAATAATACTGAATTATAAAATAAAATAAAACTTGTGGTGATAGAGCAAGTCTTCGATCGTTTATAATATAGGATATAATATATTATCTTTGTAAACTACAAGAAAGCAAAATAGTTCATGAAATGGTGTTACCAAAATATTCTTGTTCTCTTGTTTATAGATTTAGATATGCAAACGCTTATATGTAATGACTGGAATAATTTTGCGGATGCTTTCCATGCTCAGGCCAAGCGTACCTATCCCGACACGGCCTCCAATGCAGAACCGTTCGATAAAAAATTGTCGTCCGTAAAACCACGTGACTCTTTATGATTTATCATTATTGTCACGTGACTTACCTGTTATCAATTCGCTGTCGAAGGATTCCAAATTGGGGACCTGACCAGATGCCCAATTCCCGTAATTTGACAATAGTCGCAATCCAGTGTCGATCCGCTCCCAGTAACATTACAATCACAAACGGTATTCTCGTAAACCCAAAAAAATCAATTATAGTTTCTAATGCGACTGAAAATGGAAGAAACCAAAATGAAATTTTGTTTTGCTCTATTTTCAGTCGCATTGGTATAGTTTTGATAACTTTACGTCAAATTAAAAGTTTACGAGAATACCGTTTGTGATCATCATGTTACTGGGAGCGGATCGACACCGGATTGCGACTACTGTCAAATTACGGGAATTAGGCCTCAGGAACACGCCAACGCGACTTAATAGCAAAACTCATAATTATAACAGTTTAGCGTTGTTTTAGTATTTTCGAAAGATGTGGTTGGTATCTTTCGAATCGTTATTTTGCATGACTTATATTTTGGGACACAATCCTACTAAAATTAATTCAACACAATCCGCCCAAATGAACCAGAGTCAGGCTTTGAAAGGTCCCCGTCGAAATCATAAACTATTGAAGAAATGTTATGCAAATCTCGACTTAATATGCAGGGATAGCTATTTTAGGCATTGCACGATAGTAAGCAATTACCGAATATAGATGTACCTTACCTACCTGCACAACTGAAATATACATACTTAATTAGAAATAATTAAAGAAATTCAACATCTGATTTAACGAGAAGGGTCATTCCATATTTAAAGGGTTCTGTTCTTTATAGCTTAAAGGTACAAAGAATTATTTTTTCGTGAATATAGGCAGCTTTTGTATGAGTAATAAATATTGGACATCACATGAGTAGTTCTTCGAAGGCTGTTTTTAGGCGGTCACACACCTAAATCCTACCCTATGTACACTACAGCTTCATAATTAAAGGAAGATGATTCTTAATCTATTTACCTATACAAAAAAAAGTTAAAACTATTATGTATGATTAATAGTATTTTTTAAAATAATATTTTGCCGATATAAACCGGAGCAAAACAGGTGTTCTCCGCGCGTCACACCGAGTGCGCGCTCAGTTCAATTACTTATAGCTTTCTTGTCTGCCACTGTATATATACATATTGTACCTCAAAAAAATTGTATTTAAGTCAAGAACATTTAGGCCAAAAAGTAATATCGATACCTTGCAAACAAAAGATTTAGAAGGTGTTTCGTCTCGGTCACACGTTTCTGGCAGTTTCGCGAACGCGGCATACAAAAGTCTATAGCTTCAAAATGCGCCGACTTGTCGACACCAACATTACCCTTACGGAAACTTATAGTCGCGCCACGGCATCTGAGGAGGACACACACGTGATCACCACTTAGGATCAGAAAATATAGGCACGTGATTCTCCAACTTTTTTCTGGTAGCTTTACTTCAAGTAACCCTTCATGGGTAAATTTTAAGGTCAATATGAATAGTTCGAAATTCGTGGATACCATTAAATATGAAACATGTAATCGAGATTGTGTTTCGCTAATTAGTTTGAATGTATGTTAATTAATATTTTTTTAAATTTGAATATGTTAATTTGTTATAATTTTCGTGGCACTGTTTTCGTGGACATTTACCCATGAAGGGTTTCTATCACACCACGAAAGGTTACGGTTCACTAAATCTCTACTTTGCAATCTCAAATTTATTATCAGTCTGGTGGTCTGACGATGTTTTCTTATAATAACGTTATTTTTTCCCAAACTTGTTGACTAGAGTGCATGATTTTGAAAATTATTGAAAACTGAGTAATTTGAAATGACTTATATCATAACTTATTGAGTTTTGTGATCTACTGGTTAGACCACCAAATTTAAAATTAAGTTAGTCCACCGATTAACAACGTATTTACACAAGGGAAGTGCTTACCTGACATTCGTTTAAAATAATCAAATACATATTGGTATTAAATTTAGACATAAGTAACATTGTTTTTCTGTGTCTTGTTAATTTTTTTTGTTTAAGTCGATTAATCATAGATAACATATGACAGACCTGGGCTGTTCTGGAATATTATATGCGATGGCAAGTCGATTGGGGATATGTCAAGGTGCTGAGAAGCCTACAAAATGGCATCGATGACTGTTCAAGTCCAAAAACTCCAGAAGGCCAGGCAGAGAAGGCCTTGGGCGGAAAATCGCTAGGGAGTGCACTGCACTTAGTGCAGCTTGCCTGGGAAACATTTGAAAAGTTGAGTGATAACTTCTAGTCGCTACTGCCACAATACCTGAAGAGCAAAAGTATTCGATCTGTGCGTCCTACAAGTAATAACCTACGTAGCCGAAAAGTGTAACATGGCAGTAAAGCTGGCCCGTAAACTTCACGTCACTCAGCGAGCTATAGAAAGGTCGATGCTTGGGATAAAATCCGGAACTAGGTCATAAACCATAAAACCAATTCATTTAATATAAGCAAATAAGCCTAAATTATTTTACCCTATCACTGCTTAAGGATGATTGTGTGCTAGCGCCGAGAAAAAGCAGTGTAAGAAACTCGGTCACTACTGTCAGCCTCTTTTTAAATAGTATGTTTACATAACAAGATAAAATATACCTGTGTGAGCATGGCAGTATTTAATTCATCCGTGAGAAGACCAAAGTAATGGACATAGTCCAAAATATAGCAAACAAACTTGGCAGTTGGCCGGCCACATCTTTTACAGAACCGATAAAAGGTGTAGCAAACAGGTTCTTGAGTGAAAATCTCGTTTCGTCAGACCACAAAGTACAAGCCGGCACGGCGATTGGATTAAAAGCGATTAGTAGATAAAAGAAGGAGATAAAGAATAAAAACAATACAGTGTTGTATTTAAAAGAAAAGCAGAGAGAAAAAATATTTTAATTTTAAGTGACAAGGAACGTCAACACAAAATAATGATAATAATTATTACATACTTTACTTGAAAAAAGTGCTGTTATGCCTACAAATATGTGTCTTTTACAAATGTTTTAATAAAATTGACTTCAAATAGAATGTACGCAATAATTTGTATTGCATTAATCTGTATTAATTTTAATTCCAAAAAATATACACTAAGATTAATAACAATTACATACCGACTTTTTGTTTGGCTTGGGATGGTTCACCTTTTTATTTTCTATCAAAATAACAGTTATATTTACCATATTCGCTAGTAAAAAATACGTTTCGTAACATTCGTGGAGTCATAAATAGCTTTCTTGGACACCGAAATTTCATTATTAAATATCGAAGTAGATTATGTATAATTTTTTATGTTTCAAACAGAATTTACCTTACTTTTACGCTTTTTTTATTGTTCTAATTTTTTTCTTGCGAAAAAACGCTAAATTAAATTTGACCATGAAAGTGACGCGGAGAATGTTTTCTGAAGAATCACTCACATACATTGCTCTGCAAAGACACTTGTGTTATAGAAATCAGGATCAATGAGTGTACCACACCGCCCAGAGACCCGAGATAATATAGAAAATTTAGTTTTTTAACCGACTTCAAAAAAGGAGGAGGTTCTTAATTCGTCGGAATCTTTTTTTAATATTTTCTTATGTATGGTCAGCGATCATTCGTTACTACGTTGACCGATTTCGATAATTATAATGGTCCCATATAAATTTGGTCAAATTCTGATGATGGGATCTATAAGAAAATCATCAAACACTGCATGAACTCCGTACCACGCCAACTGATTTTAGTATCTATCTTACCTAATATCTTTGCCAAATGTGAACCGATTTTGATGATTCTTTTTTTAATGAATAGCTTATACTTTAAAGATAGTATAGTAAAACATTTTTGGAAAAAAAATTACCCCTAAGAGTGAATGTGAGTGAGTGAAGAAATAGGAAATGAAATCGGTGTTCAGCAGTTAAATTATGTTTGCACTCGTAAGATTTTTTTTGATTAGGATTTATCACTAAAATAGATGAAATAACTTCATTTTATAAAAAAAACCTGACTCCAAAAAACTAAAACGCTAGAAATAATCTTAACCCTTTTTTTTATTTTTTATTTATTCTACAAAATTCACAGCTCTTAATACACAGAAGAATCACAGTCTTACATTCTAGAATTTACAGCCAATAATTAATTTACATTTTATAATAAATGAAAATATTTATAAAATTGCGTTAATACGGTGCAAACAAGACATTACTTAAGCCTAGAATCTGAACATCTGCATGTTTTATATTATTATTTTATTTTATTAACTAATACTCCTTAAATTTTAACATTTTGTGTCAGTGTGCGTACTAAGTACCATATACTACTGTGAGAGAGAAAGTTATGATAAATACATATGTATAAAATGTAATAATTGTAAATGTATATTATATATCAAATTATTCTTAGATATAAGTAGCAAAATTAAATACCAAGACCATCATTCAGACATACAATTTTGCAATTCGCTGTTAATGTCAATCAGACATCTGCTCTAGTATGCTCCAAATACCCTTCTTGAACGCAGCTTTACCTAAGTGAAATAGATCAATTGAAGAAGATCTTAAGTACCTAATCAGTTACTTTTGGAGTCGAAACGAAAACAAAGAATCTCTCATCGACTGGCACCGACTCCAAAAGTAACTGATTAGGTACTTAAGTGTTAAGATTATTTTTAGCGTTTTAGTTTTTTGAAGTCGGTTTTTATTTTTTTTATAATTACATTAAACCAATCGGGAATCGTAACCGGGACATCAGAGATGGCAACTCCAAGTCCGCCGTGTTCTCGGAGGCTAAATAATACATGTAATTGTCATCTAACTTTGTTTTTTTTTCATCTGATCCTACAATAATTTTAACTGTTTGTTTTTTTTGCTTAATTATGTTCCTGGTTTTATGTATTTTGTGACCAACATTATGTGGAGTAAACTTCGAAACACTTTTCGGGGTACCAATCTTACTTCATGAACACTACTAGGATTACAACTATACTTAAAATATGGATTTAGATACTTGAGAGACCTGATGTGTTATGCATACATTTTATGTCTCTTTTAAAATGGGTATTAGAAGTACATGTCTAAACATAGGCCATCGGCATTAACCTCCAGCATGAACGATCTATGTCACCTTGCCGGATTCAATGATGGATGGAAGGATGAGTCCCTGTAACCTTTATCAAGTGGTCCTTTCGTCGAGTTGTGAACTTGTGACTAAGGTAAAGTCTCCTATTACAGAGGTAGTCAAAATTGGCACCTAATACGGAGGTATTTTTGTTTACGTGTTTTACTTTCGTTGTAATGAGCACAAGTGCACGAAAATAGACTTCTGTTATCTAAAATCTAATAATGAATCACATACCTGACGTTTGAAAGTACCACATGCAGGTAGCAATTATTATCAAACAGTTTGTGCCACGGCGTCGATTCGGCAGGACATTTCATACAAACGCGGAGCGACTAAGGTAAGTACACTCGTATATTGCCAGCTAAGTTTTAGGTATAAAATAGCATGGAAATTGGTGACTAAGGCGTTCATTAGTTTTTCTTATTAACACACTCACGATACATTTAGGTTTTTTTCTATTTAAAACTAGTTGTACAACTAAAATACAATAAACAAACCAACGCCGTAATAGGGTAACATATTTAAATGGTGATTCTAATACGGTGGACTCATCCGTAATAGGAGAAATACTGTATTTTATTTATTTGCATATAGCTTTAACTATAATAAACTATTTCAAGAGCTCGAAGTTTTTTGAAATCATTTTTAATCTCAAAAACTAGAAACATTTTTCTGTGGTATACTTTATGCACTAGGTAACTTATTTTAACATAGAAACAGTTAAGTGTTTTGTACGAGTTCTTTGAAAAGTAAAATAAAGAGGAGTATTTTAATTTGTCAAAAACCAGTTGATTGTGTATAGATATTTACTTGAGGTTCACAAATCTAAATGACGGAACTGGTGTCGTTTATATAAATTACTTCCACTGTTCATTTAGCAAATTTTTGATGGGTCTGAATTAGGATTAAACAACACGAATTTTTATCCTATTACAGAGGTAGTAAATGTTTGTATCTCCGTGTTAGGCTCTTTGAACTCCTAATACAGTGGGCATGGCTCCGTAAAAGATACTTAATATAACCTATTACGGAGTTATTCAAAATTAGGATTTAGGGTTCCATAAAAATGTTATACCTACGTTAGTAATTTAATACATCTACTTTTTAAAGCGCCAGTTGAACTCACACACGGAGGAGTTAGTATTTTGTATAGAGACTACTTTTAAACTTTCTTTTGAAATAGAAAATCATTTATTTGGTACAAAAGAGACATTACAATAAGTCTTACAAAATATAAAGTTTTGTTTTAGTATATTTATTGTTATGCAGCAATAGCATACGCAATCAATTAAATTTAAATTTATTAGTTATATATAATTAAGCCCATAATCATAACAAGTCAACATTCTGAGGTGACATAAATTACTATACTCCGTATTAAGAACCGACTACCTCCGTTTTAGGCTCTCACCTTCATCATACCTCCGTAATAGGGAAAATCGACTTGCGTATTTCATATATTTTTTTAAATAGTAAAACCCTTTCATAGTAAAAAAGTGTTAAGAATAAAATAAATTTCAATCCCTAATCTAGTCAACAGTATTTTTTATAACGCACGTTTATTAGAAACGCTTATTTTTTTGTCTTACTTTCCAATGTCACGAAATACCTCCGTAATAGGAAACTTTACCTTACTACGCGTTAGTCTGTTAGAACACCTTGAGTTTGCACTGAACTGAATGAGGAACGAAGGATTTGAATGAATCATCTAAGCTCTAAACGAATGCTCTGTACTTCTTGAAGTTAACTCAATTGTCCTAACAAATCACTTATAACTATAAAACTTATAAAAACTAAATGCTAGTACGATGTAACACACATACCACATCTAATTGGTTGCTTGTAAAAACTACGTAAAGAACATACGGACTTTGGTCTTGACCAGTCTACATTTGGAAACCTGTCTCTCTGTCTCTAGTCTACCCAAGCGGCCGTGGTTCAATGTGCAATGTGCCCTGCCTATTTCCACTTCAACTTGATACCCGTTATGCTATATCAGCAATGTCTAAAGCCAACACTGAGCATACACGGTAACAAAACAATGCAATCAAAGTACTTTTAGCTATGACGTATAACTTTTAAAAAATCGGCATTATACCATTTATCATAATTTGTAGACATCGTTTGATCCTTAATTACGTCTAAAATTCATTTGCATTACCCTGAAACCTTACTTAAACAATGTCTCAACAGAAAAAGTTTTAGTTGTAAAGTAAATTGGAGAATTTGAAACAGGGTCGGACGCGGAATCCACAATGCAGTGTGCCCGCCTCAGCCTTCAGGAGAGGTCCAAGCCTAAGTCCAGGCGGACTCCCGCCCCCGAAAAACCTCGGAGGTATTGCCAGCGGAGGATGATCAACCCTGAGCACTGCGAGGATCCACGGTGGAACGATGTGTTTGAAAGGTAGACACACCCTCATTTGTCACTACAAACTACTAGGCCACTGCCTAGTTGATCAACGGAAATCATGATAAACACGCGATAAATGGGGTAACGAGTCTTTTAGTAAAAACTGTTAACTGAAGTGGGCTAGCCGGAATATAAAAGTAATCTCAATCCAGTAACAGTTATATTAAGATTATAAGGGTATTCTCGTAAACTCAAAAATATTGGTATTTTAGTCCGGTAAGCATTTGAAAAAATTTAGAACTATCTAGAATTTGTCTTTTTGGTTCCATTTAGTTTTTTTTTTTTTACCTTTTTTTATAGTAATGTTACTGGGACCGGTTTGAACCTGGATTTCGGCTATGTATTTTATGGGAATGAGACCTCTGGACAACGTATGGTTACCACTCTGTAGGCTAGGCTAAGCTTCTAGCCGATGAGGCCCATGTCAAGGTGTAGTAGAAATGATATGCCCTCCTGCCTCAACTAGCTACAGTTAGCAGCAAATGCCTGGCCCTTTATCGAAGGAGCCACTAGGCGTCCTACAGTACGTTTACTAATAGAAATACCAAGCATAGCAATTTGTAGAGTTTAGAGTTCGTAAAGGGACATGAAAATACATAAAGTCATGTATTTCCTCCATGGTATGTCATGGCATGTCCATAGCATATTTCTACTATGTACCTAACTAATATATTTAGACGCATAATACTATTCCATTTAAAAAAACTACTGCTATAGTACATTAGTAGATTTTAAATGTACATAATGTTTAACTACACATTAACCGAGTTAATATAATTTTATTAAAAAAACTTATCCCAACTGCCTTTATTAATATAATTGTAATAATATTTAAAATACAATATTACCTTTACTAAACATTGTATAATAAACCGATGCTAAAAATGATTAAGTTGGAATTCTTACAGATTTTAAGTATCCACAGCTTAAATCATTTCTTAATTTTTTATAGATTTCACTGCACACAACATCCGAACTTCAGTAGATACAAGTACGCATACAACGGTGGCTCAGCCAGGGCTTATCAGGATGGCCAAGATTTAGTCCTTACTGTGCAAAATCTGAAATTTCAAGGAGACGTCCAAGAAAGAAAAAGACCACGAACTAGTTTTAAATATAAATCGCTCACAACAAACAAAAGGCACAGAATGTTTGTGAAACAAATAGTCGATGATATTGGAAACTTCGAAGAAGACAGATCTTCTGAGCTTACAAGCTACTATTTTGATGATTATGTCAAATATATTTTAAGCGCTGATCGGTCACGACCTTCTTCTAGCAAATCAAGCATTTTTTTACAAGACCTCAGTAACAAATATAGAGAAAACAAATCAACTCAAGTAAACAACAAACCAGTGACAGAAATGAAGAAGCCACGTAAAATAGACCCGAAGGTTAAAAACTCAAACAAACAAGTTAATGAACAACTCGAACCAGAATTTATTAATAACGATCGAGTTAACATTTACGATAGTACAAAAGTGGCCTTTCATAAGTCTGGGAAAAGAAAAAGTTTAACAATTTCTACAGCTCAAAGTCCGGAAACCATTCAAATTATTAGAGTCGATGTTGTTTGCAATTACAGCTCCAGCTCAGTTGTATCCGACTGCGAAGAAAATAAAAGTGAAATTAGTAAAAAGTTAAAAGAAAAGGATTTAGAAAAAAATGATCTCAAAAGACCTCATTTTGCTGATAAATATTTGCTGACTAATACAGTAAAAAGCATTAACGAGAATTTGTCGTGTGGATCCAAAGTTACTTTGCTATGTAAAACGTTTAAGTTGACCGATAGATCGAGAGTTTCAGAGAAAAAATACAGTAAAAGTGGAAAAAGTGGAGTTAAATCCAAATATTAAATTATTACATTAAATTAAAATTTAATGGAGATGAATGACATGACATTCGATATTGTTGACGTAGTTAACAAAAAGTTTTTTTTCTGCTTAATAAACAATAGTCTGCCAATACAGAGAGGTGGATAGACGTTGAATACCTGCGAGCAAATCCGGGCGTCCCACTGGCGCCACCTTACTATCGGCCTGCGGTACTCAAACTGTCAGCCTATTGTTACAAGTACTGCGGATTAAATTATGATTCTACGCATCACACATTATTGTGTATTGTTGTGTATATGTATTAATGTATTTTAAGTTACTAAATGTAAAATTTATCAATCTAAAACAATGTATTTATCTATATCTATTATCTAAGTATATATATAAAACAAAGTCAGGTTAGTTACACTATTTATGAGTCAAGAACGGCTGGACCGATTTTTATAATCTGTGATTTCTTGGTTTCGTATCTGCCCCGAATAGCAGAATAACTTACTAATTAAAACATCGGAAAAATTAACGGAAAAAATATATGAAAAGGCGGTACAAAGTTCGCCGGGACAGCTAGCTGTCCCGGCGAACTTTGTACCTAGTAGTATATAGATAACTAGTTATCTTTATATATATATCTTATATATATAAAACAAAGTCGGGTTAGTTACACCATTTATAATTCAAGAACGGCTGGACCGATTTTTATGATCTTTGGTTTGTTAGATTCGTCTTCGCCCCGAATAGCAGAATAAATATTGAAACACCGACAAATTTAGAAAAAAATATATATATGAAGAGGCGGTACGAAGTTCGCCGGGACAGCTAGATATTAATAAATAAAAGATGTGTAAAAGTATAATTGCCGTTATAAGTACCTACTGTTTGTTCGAGAATTTTTACCGTCAGGCAGAATTTTTATCAAAAGAATAGCTAGACCAGTAAGTATCAATTTAATTTTCATTTTGTTAGGTACCATAAAAATTAAACTTGTTAAACATTTGCTAAATAAACTGATTCTGAGTTTCCTTTAAATTTTTTGCAGCCTGCGAACCTGCAGCTATTTTTATACACTAACATCAACATCGGCAGTCATAACAAAATCAGAAGAAAGGATGTTTTTGATTTAAATCAAGCGCCCACTACTCAGCTTGATCTTAACAGCTATGTTATATCCAGCACCAAGGCTAAAGCTAATCTCTCCTCTATCCTCCTAATAAAGAAGCAAGTAAAAGCAAAATATCACGCATTGCGGTGTACTTGTAAATTTTCTGTAAAGAGAAGACATAATATAATTTTTACCTCTCTGTTAACTTAATCAACCTAGCCCTGTTAAAAAGGGAACTTCAACCCCCCCCACCCTACACCCTCATCAGCTCCCACCCTTGAGGACTTTTCGTATGTTCATCTAAAAGCCTAAAGGTATAATTGTACCAATTATCAAAACTACACGATTTAATTCCCCTGATGTCTTACATTTTCTTGAATTTCCAAAAAGAAATAGAAGTTTGACAACCAGGCGCAAAGTAATTTAAAAAAAGTTAAACGAAAATTTTTCACACACCCTGTGATTTAGTGCGACGGTGCGCACAATCAATTTTCGAGAAAAAAAAGTTAAATCTTAAATGTCGAATAGGAAAAAAACTATACGCATTGGTAATCTATCTTCTATTTTTTGGTTTTAACTCAAAAAGGTGTAAGATGATAGGTTGTTTTGTCATTTTATGATACTGTTTTAAGCTTAACTAAGTAAAATAATTAATATTTTATTAAAACTCGTTTTATTCCTAGAATAACATTAGGTAAGTATACCAATGTGAATAGATTTTACAATTCGAAATGTTGACACATTTGACAATTGTGGATAATGGTGACATACAGAAATAAGTTGGATTTGACAATTGGGATAATGATACATAAATAAATTGGTTTGTTAATCTTTAGTCATGGTTTAAGTATAGTTTATATTTTTATTAACAACCGTCAAAGGCTTTATATTACAACATAAGGGTCCACTTTCACAAACTTCTTAAATCTACATAGATAGATCTAAATCTGTCCCGAAACATAATTTGTGTTTATTAATTTGAAAATTGTGTTTTAAGCCATTGTAAGACGGTTAAGTGGACCTAAATTATTAATAACAATGATCGACTTAGCAGAACGGTCGACAACCTCAAACTAGTAAAATAAAACTAATTTACGAACGAGTAGCTTATTTATTACTAGCTACTGCCCGCGACTTCGGCTGCGTAAACTGTAGAAATCAGCCAAAGTGGAATTAATAATGATCCTATTGGAACATAATAGAATATACATTGTCCTATGTTTTGTGTTCGATCTGAACACAATCTGAATCAGATGTGAATTACGGGATAGAACCTGGAATCAAGGAAATTTTAATATTTGCATTTACTTTCTAATTTCTATTATTTGCTGTCTTCGATTAAATTATTTCTACAGGGTTACATTGCAAAGGGGTGCCATATTGAAAAAATAAGATCTAGGGAACAAAATAAAGAAGCGTCTTAATCGTTACTATTTTTAATAATCGTATGTTACGAAAAAATATTACTTTAAAATATCCGAAAATAAAGTCAATAATAAGTGCCGTGTGGGGACGGCCGTAAAGAATACACTTCCCCACCGCCAACAGGAGGCGTGTCGTAAGAGGCGACTAATTCCTGTAACACGAGACAGGCAGCAGCGTTTGCGTGCGAAATCTTATAAAAACTGCTCTCACCAACCCGCCTGCCAAGCGTGGCGAGTATTGGCAATCCCCCCCGATGTTGGGTCATTGGGGGAGGCCTGTGTTCAGCAGTGGACTTTCTATGGCTGAAATGATGAAGTCAATAAAGTGATTACGAAAGCCGCGCCGTCATTCATCAGAGGCGTAGGTATGGCAGGCTTACGCAGTGCACATACGGTGCATTTTTTTTCATGAATGAGTAAAATTATCCACGCATACGACTTTCAACAACACATAGGAATAATTAAACGTGAAATAATTTGTTTTTGTTCTTTGCATACCTACTTCGATTAAGTTACTGATTCTGCTAAAGATTTGGCACCCCTTTGCAATGTAACCTTGTATATCGATATTTGTTGAGTTTAAAACAAAATTGATGGTTTTGCCATCCTAACGGGATCAAACTAAACCATTTGCTGCAAGTGCAAAATATTTACTACCTATTTCCTACCTACATATAACGTCACGTTTAATTTTTGTTTTGAAATCATTTTGAAGCTATGAAAATTAAATTGTGGTCTCGCCATTTTGGCTATCTAGTAAGAGGACAATTTAATAATACATTTCCTAATGAGTAGAATTTACTACTACGTCCACATCAGTCCACTGCTGGACATAGGCCATAGGATTAAGGGCTTAGCCGCAAATTATTAGACTATGACATTAACACTGAACTTACATGCTAAGTAACTTTTTATTTACGTTCCATTTTAGCGATTAATGTTTAAAATCAATCAGTTTTTGCATTTCGGTTTTAATACGTGTATTTTCTGCGTGAAATGAAAATAGTTACAAGATTTCAATTTAACAGTAACACTTAATTGGAGTGATTAAAAAATGCGAAAAATCATAAGCAATATAGAAATTAATTTCATACACGAATTGTTCTCGTATTCGAACCTCAAATACAAGATTCATTTCTAATGTTTCAAGAATACGATACAATTCTTTGAAATTTTCTATGCAAATTAGAATATTAATATACAAATACGTCTCTAGGTAAAATTAATATGAAAGCAGGACGACACTTGTATCATTTTTTTAACTTCGGATGCAGAAGGCGACTAATATCCAAGTACCTGCAGCTAAAGTCGGCAATAAAAGGAACCTCAGTATGCTCTCTTTAATTATAAGTATCGCGCTTTTCATATTATGGTATTACAACCTAATATGTTAGTGTTATTGTTGTGACTACGAATTAGCTAAAAATTAGACATCTAACTGACGTTGTAACGGCGAGGCTCGTGTTTTTTAGTTACTTTCACAGTATTATGTCTTATGGTCTTCTCTTGTGGGGTTCTGCTGCGGACATCGATACCATCTTTATTTTACAGAAAAGTGCTATTTACATACTTAGACCGCGCAATTCCCTGAGAGATTTCTTTAAAGAAATCAACATACTCACTTAGCCTCTCAATACA
The DNA here is from genome assembly GCA_963576865.1 of Anania hortulata. Lineage (NCBI taxonomy): Eukaryota > Metazoa > Arthropoda > Insecta > Lepidoptera > Crambidae > Anania > Anania hortulata. Next base: position 21,787,684 of record OY756387.1, on the reverse strand, counting down.
TATTTGATAATATTATCATGTACGTTCGCAAATATTTAGATCTTTTTATAAAAAAAAGTGATATTCATCCATATAAAACAAGAAACAAAAACAAACTTGAAGTCCCAAACTTCAGATTGGCCAAAACAAGTAATTCATTCTTGGGTAATTGTATTAAAATTTTTAATAATATACCTTACAATGTTATCGATCTTCCTATTAATATATTTAAATCACATGTCAAAACTACCCTAATGTCAAAGGGGTATTACAAAATTCAAGACTATCTTGATGACAAGAATGTATGGTCAGTCCAGCCTGCACTAAACTGATGTACCTACCTGTTTATTTTGATTTTATATTTTTTTTTGTGGTAGCTAGTGGAGACTGAGTTTGTCGTTTAGTCCCTGCTTCTTGAGTTATATGATATTGAATTGGCGTCAGACGTATCTTTAGCGATTATTTATCTTCCATGGCTCTCCAAACAAGTGCTGTTGTCAACTGGATACTTTTAAATGGTTGCAGAATTTGTGTTAATACAACGACGCATAAGTTATATTACCGTAGTGGTTATCATTTAAAAAAATGCGTGAGTTTAAACCTAAACAAACGAGATAGGAAAAATTGTCCCGATTCTTTTATCCACCAAAAGTCAGTCAGCTGGTCCCTCATTTTTATTTTCGCTATTATTATTAGTTATAGTCGCAATAAAGATCCCGAAAAACTTAACTTTAAAACGTCTATTTGTCAATAGAGCTAAACATAATAAAATTTCACAATATTTTAGTATGAACTAACATATTCGCATCTCGCCGAACGTAGCCTTGTCTTTGCCGAAACGCATCTGTCAGCTGATGTTATTGAATTGACGACCCGAGCACGCCACTGGCGCGATTATTTGCCTTTAACGTCAAGGGTTCGATTCCCGGTTAGTGACAATTTTGTACACGTTTATTTTTAAATTAGGGTCTGTGTGCAGGGGACGTCCTGACGTCGGCAAAATAACCTCGTTAACATCAAAGCGGTCTCAAGAGACCGCATAACAAAAGAATTTGTATTGTGTCTCGACTTTGAATGTTTGATGAGTTGTCTGGTACCTTGTAGCACAGGGATATTATTATTATTTTACTGCAAGACCATGCTAATTCGTTAGTGTTGTCTGCCATATTGATTTATTTATATAATAGTTTAGGAGAGGTAAAGTGGAAAAAGTAATTTAAAGCTAGACAGCTAAATAAATTTCTAATTACTGAGTTGATAGTTGCTAGTAAACGTGAGTCAACTCATGGTAGGTCCACAGTAGGGGATGTGGTGGGGGAGTGATGTGAACCTACTGCATTAATCTTCGATGCGCAGAGTACGCGTAATCGAGTTACACTTGTGTACCAACTAGTAATGGAGACCGCCGGACAAGCGGGGCGAGGCGATACGTAAAGCCTCAGATACACATGCCTAATAGTAGAATGCAATATCAAAAAATCGTGCTAGCATCGCATGTAGGTACTTACGTATATTACAGAAAACGTATAGCTTTTAACTAGTAATGATCGCAATTACACATTAAGTGACATACACGTTTTTTTTCCCTCCTTTATACGATCACTTTGTTTTTTACTAGTCAAAACCCTTTATTTTAAGACACGAGATAGAGGTATCCATTGGAAATTAATATTACATACCTAAGTGTTCAGTCTACGGCCCATTTGCGATATCAAAATGCTGGCATCTAAGATGGCAACGCAATTAAAAGGTAGGAACTATTTTGTTACATATTTTGGTGCTCGCAAACTCACTCTTCAATACGTTCAGAGTACGGGTTATTCCGTGGAACTAGAATTATGTTTTACAAGTAGCACTAACATAGCAAGGCCTCACAGCACAGCTCAAGTAAACAAAAAATCTGAAAATCTAATTTGTATATTTGGCTTGTGGGGTCTACAGAATCGGTAATACATTCCATCATCTATCTTTGCATAATGTATAGTAAAATAACCAAATAATAAAAAAACTGTTGTGTATGTCCGACCGACTTAGAGGAAAAAAGCAAGAAGTTTATTAAAGTGAACCGATAGATCAATAGATATTGCTTCGATGCTCGATTGCTTACTCACTTAGTTTGGCAGGATAAAATATTAAGGCATTCAGCTGACCTCTTGCTATTAAGCAAGCAAGATTAAATACTAAAATGAACACTTATAAATAAATAAAAAATAAAAAAAACTATTCGCAATTATCTGAGGCCCAATTCCTGTAATTTAACAATGTTTTTAATTCAGTGTCGATCCGCTGCCAGTAACATTACTATCTAAAACGGTATTCTCGTATTTATTTTATTTGATGTAAAATTATCAAAACTATCCCCAATATAATAAAAATACTACCTTTTTTAGTTTGTACCATTATCAGTTCAATGAACTGTAATTGCATTTTTTGGGTTTACGAGAATACCATTTTAGATAGTAATGGGACCGGATTGACATTGGATTGCGACTACTGTTAAATTACGGGAATTGCGCCTCTGATCGTGGTTATTTTTCACATAGATTGAGACCATTGCGTTACATTACACTGGTTCGTTTATTGGACACTACTACACCTACAAGATAACATTTACTGAAAAAAAAACATTTAAACAGTCTACGGGTGGCACCGACTCCAAAAATAACTGATAGATAAGAATGTTTGTCTAAATATTATTTTTAGCTTTTCAGTGTTTTTGCAGTCGGTTATTTTGTTAAAAAAAATTACTGTATTTGTCTGTTCTTGGAATTAATTGTCATCAAGACGAATGATAAGAGTGCCAGCAAACACATTATATCCGCTGTATACAGATTTCATTATCTATTATCCCACTCTAAATGGCGATCTTTGATATAAATGTTGTATAAATAATTATAGCTAGAGTGCATCTGATGATGAAGTCATAAGATGAACTCTAGCCAAGCTAAGTCTAAACAGGGCAACATACATAATATTTTTATAAATATATTGAAAAGCAACTGTAGGTATGTTAGTTTCTTTAAATAGTTATTTTAGATTTTCGTGGTCTAAGGTTATAAATAGCCCGAACAGCTCTCTTTGCAGCTAAGCCCCATAACAGTGTTCCATATGACATTATACATACAATAACAAAAATACACTAATCTTGCCGTTTCAACATCAGTCAATTATTGTCTATTTTTTCTTACAGCATGCTTATGTTTCGCTGCTTCTGCTGCTTAGCTGAACTAAGTCTCCTTGACAAAGCCTCAATATGTGCACCACATTGCAAACGGGAATCTAAAGTTATTCCTAAGAACGTAGTTGAATTTGTCGTATCTAGTTGTTCATCTTTTACAATAATATGCGTTGAGACCTCCCTAAAATTAGGCATTGTAAATTTTATGCATTTTGTTTTGCTTGCATTAAGCAAAAGTTTGTTAGTATTAAACCAATGCAATACAAGCGAGATGGCATTATTGACATCGTAAAAGGATTTATAACCCCTTTTAATTTTGAAAATTAACGATGTATCATCCGCAAATAAGACCATCTCACATAGGTCTTTTGTAAAGTAAGGAAGCTCATTTTTATAAATAAGAAACAATAGCGGTCCTAATATGGATCCCTGCAGTAACCATAGTACCCATAGTTAGAGGCAATCCTGAAGACTTACCTTCATTAATACATACTTTTTGCGTTCTACCTGTGAAATTAGAGATTACTACATCTAAAGACTTTTTCGATGCACCTAAAAGTTTTTTAGTAAAATTTGATGATTTACACAATTAAAAGCTTTAAAAAGACTACCAAAGACATCTTGCTTACTCTCCCAAGCATCAAACATGTGTTTTAAGAGTGCAACTCCAAGATCAGTGGTACTTTTACCTTTCGTGAAACTATATTGTTTATTATGTAAGTAGTATTATTATTCAGAACAAAATGAGATATAAGTTGATTAAACATAATTATTTAAAATATTTCACTAAAATAAATAATAATAGATAAATAAGTACTAAGTAGAGGTAAGATAGATATTGGTCGAAAATTCGGTCGGTTCGGTTTTACTAAATTTCATTGAAGTTTGGAATTTTCTACCATCAATTATATTTGTTAAAGATAATTGTAAGGTATGGGGACTATATGTATTTATAATTATATTAATGATACTAACAGAGATTCCCCATAGGTCCTCAGTTTTTTTTTCAGTTTTAATTCTCTAAAAGTTTTTATTATTACATCAGGATTTATATAATATCTAAAATTTTATGGAGATTTACACACATCCACACTTGACTTAAGAAGAGATTCAGCTAGTTCAGCTGAAGAAGCAAGTTCTTTAGTTGTAGAAGAAGCTATATTTGAGGAAAAATGTTTTAAAAGTATTTGCGACTTCTGTGTTTTGAGTTAATTTCCTTATCCCTAATTTTAAGAGTGTAAGTGATCCCTTGATTTTTGTTTACATGTTTCTTTATTTATTATATTCCACGTGGTCTTTACTTGAAATCAAGCTGCGAAGGTGGTCACTACCAAAGCGCTGTCGAGTTATGCTTATCATGTTTACAAACATTAACATTATTTATTATTTTATCTATTAGTTCATACCTTAGATAAAGGAATTGCTATTCGAAACTCTACAATTTGTGTATAGTGCTATAAACCTATAATATACGTTTTTAAACCAATTTACGTATATGGTAGCGCCATCTACATTTTGTACAAGGACTTACGAGCGAAACAAATCAAATTCAAATCGTTTGGTAGCGCAGTTTTATCTCCTCTTAGCTCTTTCTCCTGGTCCTAGCCGAAATAAGCTTGTTGACCATGATTCTAGATGATGCAAGACCTGTTATTACATTTGGATCGATTGCCGGTCTATGGCAGCATCTTTAACAATAAGACAGGCTTAACCAGCATTTGTAGGACTATAGGTGAAGCTATAACTATTATCTGAATGTACAGATTTTCTCACGATGTTTTCTTTCACCGCAGCAAGTGGTATAAATCCGTACATGGATTTCCAAAAGTCTAGTGGTACGTGCTGTGTTGAGATGCGTATGTGAGACTCTGACCTACCACCGCTCTCTACTCTACATACTCAAAAGCGTGGTACTGTCTATAGGCAAATAATTTGCTAAATGAAAATCTGTTCTCGCACCTTTACAAAAAGTAACGAACCATCCCAAAATAAAACTGTGAAGTCGCTGTGACAGTAATTTAAAGTACATTTAGGTACTTAGGCCTCCGGGGAGACGACAGCTCCGGCGCGACCGTTCTGCATCTCATCGCCGAAAAAAACGAAATCTGGTCAATAGTCAATGTAATATACAGGATAACTTTTAATGATTACATTTAATACACCTTTCAGCATGGGACAAATTTTACAAATATTTAAAAATTTCATATAGATCTGTTCATGCGTTCTGGCGTGATTGAGTTAAAAATTTTAGCTAATTGCAATATTATTAAAATAAAATTTACAATTACCAATTACATCAGCTTCACTTGTGTAGAGTTTTATTTGTATGGTTCCAGGCCAGTTCCCAGATGCGAGATAAAAAATAGCTTTCATCAAAATCGGTCCAGTAGATTGCTATCGCAAATCCAAAAAAGGCTTTTTGGAATTATTTGTGAGTAATAATTATTTATGTGTGGCATAACTATCACTACATCATATCTTACTCATATCACGTTTAAATGGCTAAACGGAATTTGCAAAAATTTGGCACATATAACTCACGATGTATAGAACATGTGGTTACAAGGTTATCCATGAGTTACGAGACAGCCTGTATTGATCTAGCTGTAACTACTGTAACAGAAATGTATGTATGTATGTGACTACTATAATTGATGTAGGGAAAAGGGTTTTTGTGAAAAATAGAATTTCGTAATGGACAAGCCTAGCCAAATGCTTGTTGAAAACGAAAACTTTGTGCGATTTATTACAATTTATATTCGATTATTTATGTTGATAAAAAAAAATACCGTTTCAAATGAGTGTTAGCTTGACTACACCCGACAGGGCTTTTTCTTAAATCAATACAAGTTCAAACTCCGTAATGAGTAGTGCGAATGCGTAAATGTTCGAATGTATGCGTGCAGAAACTGTAAATAGTGTACAAAGGTGCGAGCTGCCCGATCTCCGGCGATGATTAACGATCGAAACGGAAACGTTTGTGAATATTAATTTCTACTAGAGGTCACCACCGGCCTAGCAAGTGTGACAGGGCACACCGAAAGGATTGGTGCGCTATGGGCCGCCCCCCCCAAAAGGGGTGAAGTGTGTGTGCCGAATTTATAGGTGTGGGAGATGGAACTTCAGGGCAGCTAAAGGGTGAGGAGCTCGGACCACCCTCTCTTAGGGTGTTGTACCCCCCAATTTGCCCTAGTCCGGTTCCCCGCCTCGGGCTCCCCGTTCCTGTCCAAGCGATAAGAGGGAAGAGGGTGAGCGTCAAATGGACGTTTTACGCATAATTTAGAGCAGTAAATGGATTCGAACAGTCTCCACACAGCACACCTACCTCGCAGGCTTCTACGTACTGATTTTACGAACACAGAGACACTCATTATTGCTTCTACGTAACGCGCTAAGTCTATTACTTTCTCGCTTTCGAATATTTGATATTTTGAAGAAAGGTCGGCTCTCATAAAACTTGTAAAGAGTAATGAAAATAAAGGCAGTTGTAATTAAGGAAGTTTTTTTTAAATAGTTATTTTAATTATGTGAGAAACTCGCTTTGCGGAATAGGAATGACCATAGCAAATTGGAAAATTTTCGGCCTCTATGCCGAATAGCATTTAAATATTTTACACACGTCGAATTTAGACGCTAGTGCTATAGATTTAAGGAGTAATTTCACGTGACTTGAAGGGAAAATTTTCTGCTAGTATTTTCCAGGAGCACGCGTTCGCTGCTACATCTCTGAAAACATTTTATAGGCAGCTAAAAATTGTATTATGTAGGTAAGTACGGTCAACAGAGAAAGTTGTACGCTGCCCATATAAAGCGTTCTTGTAACCTTATTTGCTGCTACAATAAGGATTACAATTGAATAAACTTTTGTCTACTTTAAGATTAGTACCGGGCTTAGGCGAAGCTAAATCAAACTAATTTTGAATAGCTCTGTCTGATAAGGGAACTTACTACAAAACCTTTTGAGGTTTTATTAATTAAAACAAATATGTTTTTTCATGTACCTAAGTAGATTAAGTAGCTTACGTACTATGACTATTTCTTACACTTGCGCTGTTTTATAGGGCAATACAAATTACAAAGTATTACAGATCAGAAAAGTTTTGCAATGAGACCTATGCATATTCACCACCATTCACGATGGTCTGTTTAGCCTTAGCCTAATGGTCGACTGCCAGAGATTGCATTAAGTCTGCTTTACATACGTTTTTTAAAATCTGTTTTAATAAAGTTTTTTAATATCCAAAATAAATTATTCTAAGTTTTCAAGGTAAAGTTTAGTTCATGGTTCTACTTTGCCTGAATTAATATTATTCATTTACATTTATATTTTGGGTTGGTTTTTCGAACACATTACAGAAAGACATAGTGTTAAGAGGCACATTATTCGTCACTGAAGTAGGACTGAGATTATGATACAGTCAGATAAATGTTTTTATATAATATTAGGTTAGAAAAATGAAAGCCTGTGTAAAACGAAAAATGACTAAACTTAGCAAAACTAGTACCATAGTGACAAAATAACAGAATGACATACTTCAATTATACGACATCCTTGACTGAAGTACAAATTGGTTGTTATCATCACAAAACCAAGGGAGGTTATAAATAAATAAGGGGCAAACCATTTCGGGAATCGAACTTACATCCCGCGTTTTGTAGTCGGGAGCATGAATTACTTGACCAAGGCATTTAACTTTCTTTACGATTTTCATGTCGACTGTCGCATCAAGGAGCAGCAGAGTCCACCGTCCCTACAAACTTGAAATTCTGCAAAAATGTTCCAATACCGATAGGAGCACTAAAAAAAATTTTAAGAAATGTAACCCTTTTAAATTTGAACGAAGAATTTAATTTGCGTAGAAGAAGTCTCAGGGGACCGCTAGTTTTTCATATTCGATATTATATTTGCCTCTATATCAGACGGCTGATTTGATAAAATAATGTCAGTCATAATACCAGTGCACATTTTGGCAACTTTCAAATGTTCCCAAGTCCTGTCCAGACTTGAATGTTCTGAAACACCTGAAACTAAGTACAATCGCGTGGCTTGTCTCATAGTTCTTAACAATAGACCAATTCTTAATTCAAATCAAAGTTAAACAGTCAAGATTAAGGGCCCTAGGATCTAATCAGAATCGGTAAACAGTAACTTAGGAGAGTTATTTTTACGTCAAACCACATACAAACAAAACAGAAGTAACACCGCTTAGATTATGTTAAGGAAACTAAAATGCCAAAAATATTACATATTCATTTAATTTTAACTCTATCGGCAGATTGTTGCGAATAACGAGTAGATTGTCAAAGCCGGCAAAAAAGTTTCTAGAAAGGAGGCCGCGTACCGGCAAGCGCAGCGTATGACGTCCACACAAGGTGGACAGACGACCTGGCAAAGGTAACGAAAGACGCTGGATGCAGGCCGCTTCCAACCGGCCAATCTGGAAGTCAATGGGCCTGTGTTCAGCAGTGGACGTCCTATTGCTGAAATGATGTCACAGCCGGCAATCATTATTCGAAGCGACATAAACTTTAAAATTAAACATCCTATAGTTTAGGTTTTAGTGCCTCCTGTCACTGTGCTGGAATATTTTTGACGCCAACAACTTGATCAGTTGTGTACAACAGCAGTCAACTTGAGTGATTTTATTCATTCCAAAGCTAAAAAAATACTTTTCCACAAAAACTTATGTCAGCTAAACGAAGCGAATTTCTTTTTGCAATTTCTATCTTGGTCGTATAAAAAAGTTGCTTTTCAAGCAGAAGAAACACCCCCTAGAAGGAAGTTAATTGATAAATTAGTAACTAATAGTTATTTAATTACTATAAACGAGGAAATCTCATAACATAGGTACCTATATTTCGCGTATCTCGGAAACGGCTCTTACGGTTTGTAAAAATGTTGTATTTATTTAGTACTAGTTGCTCCGGCGAACTACGTACCGCCTCTTTTTTGATGTTTTAATAATTATTCTGCTATTCGGGTCGGAGACAAATCAAAAAAATCATAAATCATAAAAATCGGCTAATCCGTTCTTGACTTAAAAAAATGGTGTAAATAACCCGATTTTGTTTTATAAATATATAGATAGATTTAGATAAGGTTTTACATTTTAAGTTTAACTTTAATTTTGTATTTCTTGCAACAACGCAATAAAAAAAGGGATTTCATATAAAAAATTAGAGATGTTATATATAGTGAGTAAAAGATGTGTTTCTGTATGTCCAACATAGAAAATATAACAAAACTTTTTACGAAATTTGTAATAACTATAACGGTTTATTAGCGAACGTTGGTCACGTTTGAATGTAAGTACATAATTTATAATGAATAATTTTATAAAAATTATACGGCGAGTAAAAGAAACATTTTTTTCTACTAAACGCGTATACTTGAGATCCAAATTGTTTTCCTCCATTAATTTTGACTAAGTATAGAATAATGATCCTTCATTTAATTGGCCGATTTTATTTTAAGTAGCTTCTTACCATGGCATGGTTCTTACAAATATTCAAATAGCTTAGATCTCGGTTCTCAAACTTTTTTGATGACATAAAACAAAAAATATTTTAGAACCTAAAATTCCTAAAATAAGTAGTTTTCTGATTTGTTTATGGTTAAATAAAAATTATACAAAAATAAGTTCTTTACATTACACTATTGATCTTACTCTAGACGTAAATGGAAAGAATTAATTGCCTCTTCTTCTTCACTTTACGTTTGTTCGCCGCCGAGTCAACACTAGCCACGGAGCTGCACTGTGTTTCTTTACTTACTAGCGTAGTAATACTTTGTAATGTCTCTCATTACTATAAACCGACTTCAAAAAACTAAAAAGCTTAAAATAATATTAACACTTAAGTACCTAATCAGGTTTTTTTTTATAAAAATGATTTTTTTCGTCTATTTTTATTGATCTAAAATCTACATCCATCCTCAACAAAACGAATCATGAGTGCATACAAAAGTTAACTGCTAAACACCGATTTCATTCTTTATTTTTCCAACCTTATTTTTTTCCCAAAAATTTAAATATACTATCTTTAAAGTATACTTAAAAAGCTATTCATTAAAGAAAAAATCATCAAAATCGGTTTACATTTGCTGAAGATATTAAGGTAGCATAGATAAATCAGTTGGCACGGTATGGAGTTCGTGCAATATTTGATGATTTTCTCAAGATCCCACCATCAGAACTTGACCATATTATTATTCCGAAAGTATCCAAAAAAAAAAGAGTTATCGAAATCGGTAAACGTGGTAACAAATAATCGCTGAAAATACATTTAAAAAAACCCGACAAATTTTAATTGAGAACTTCCTTCTGTAGGTAATACCTATGGTGTTAATTATTTAACTACTTCCTTCCGACCGGTTTCGGCCATGGCAACCACTTCAACCCCTAGTCCGATCTGCCGCTGATGTATTCGAACATGGCTTACGTAACCAAAATTCAACCATTGTTGTAGACCAAAGGGTGCTACAAAGGCTGCTGTTTGTGTATTTGGAACTGGCCAATTACAGAACAATATTAAAACAGTAATAATAACATTATAAATGGAACTCTTTGGTTGAAGAATACAATTTATTTCATGTACAACAACTGTTATTTGTTTAACCTTTGTGGCGTCATTTTGAAAATTGCGTGTCACCATGGATTTAATTCGTGAAAATTTTCATACTATGATTTATTACGATTTTCGGCGAGGGCTAACTCAAAAACATCGATCAACTAGCTTCGCCTTTTGGGGACGAAGCACCATGGCAAACTACTGTGTATCACTGGTTTAGTGAGTTTAATCGTAGGCGGTCTGTGCTCACGGACGAATTTAAAGAAGGTTACCCTAAATTGGTTGTTGTACCTCAAAATATTGATGCTATGCTATACTTATAATGCAAGAGCTTCATATTACATATCGTGAGATAGAGGCGTCTCTGGGCATAGTAGTAGTATGACGAGTACAAGGTCACATTTTACGGCAGTGCCAATTTTTCAGGGACCACTCAGAATCGGTAACTAAATCAATTTACATAAAAAATATTTTTTACGTAGATTGAAACGAACCCAACAAAAGTCATTAATTCAAAAAGCACTTTGAAGCAAATGGTCGCTTGTTTTTTTTTGTATAAATGGACATGTAGCTACAATGCCACTAGCTAGAGGGTCAAAAAACAGTTAATTCTGAATAGTATACGACCATTTGTTTGCCAGAAGTCTGAAAAAAAAAAAAAAATTAGAACAACCAACAACACAGAATCCTTCTTCATCATGACAATGCTAGCAGCTACACATCGGCCGAAACAATTCGGTATTTAGAAGTTCAAAAGATCGAATTAACGGGTCATCCGCTGTACAGCCCCGACTTAGCTCCCAGCGACTTCTTGTTATTTTTATTCTTCACATAAATTACGTGGTCAACGATTTTCGAGCCGTGAAGAGTCTGTTGATATTTTCAAAATGCACGTTTTGGAGATATTTAAATCCGAATGTAAAAAATGCTACGAAATTGCTTCCAACGTATGCAAAAGTGGCGAAATCATCATGGCGAATATTTTGAAAAGTAATGAAACTATAATACCTAAATCTATATTTTTACTTTGTTATTCAGGATACATAAATAGCAGCACGTCGTATAATAAAGTAAATGAAAAACTGTGTAGGCTCGTAACGTATATATAGCCAGCGGAAGTACTCAAAGGCAGGTCACATGGAACTGATAACTGATGGGGCAAGCGTGTTCCTTAGCGAAGACTGGGGTTTAACAAGGTAGTGTACGGCTATGGGCTGGATAATATAGGAAAAGGTCTTGTTACACTGGCTTATTTTCTTATTTCCAACATCTACAAACAAATCTTTACTTTATTTACAAACAAAAAAATCTGTCTAATTGTTTATTACAGGCAAATAAAGCTGAGTTAGTAACAATTTACCTTGAAGCTCGTGTTAGTGTTACTTCAGCATTTTTAATGTTTAAAAGCATTACACATACTTATTATTATTACTAGCGATCGCGTGCGGCTTCGCTCGCGTGGACTATTAAATTGTAGCGATTTTGTTTATTGTTGCTCTCAACAAACTAATCCCAATATTAATTTCTGTCTATTCTCTAACTCCTTAAGCCAATGAAAGAAATGGTACTTATAATATCCTCTCGGACGACATAACGGCAACTGGAGAGAAAGTTGCAAGATAGTGCGCAGCTGCTGTTAAGATGAGATCTACAACATTTTTTTTACTATAGACGCTGCTTCTAACATTTAAAGGGACGGCGGTACTGAGTTTTTAAATTCCGGACTTTGAGGGTATAATTATTTATGTTGTTGCTAAATGAGGATTGTCAGTTTTTTTTGTTTACACTAAGGGTACCTCTTTGTATACGACATTAGAGGTTTCGCCTTCAAGTGCCTTTATGACCAGACTGCAAGGTGAGCTCTCTCTGGAACAGGCCACACAAAACTACCCGTGCGAAAAACATTTCCCCCTGAGATCAGTTCCTGCTGTTTTAGTGTTATCTACGGTATATATGTCGCAGCCAGATCGTATAATTGGCTAATTCATGTGACCGATCATTTCATAAAATGATGGTATTTCATGATATGGCCAGCTAAAACTGACCATATCGTTCATACGTCAACATTCAATGAAATGTCAATCCACGTTTGGCCATATCATTAAAATAAAATTATGTTTATTAATATTTGTAATTTTGTTCGATAGATAAATGAAACATTTTAAATAATTATTATTTTTAAACAAAACTAATAAATAAAAATACTTGAATAGCTAAATAACCTAACTAACCTCTCAAATTACGTTCCAATCTCCTTGATTTTTTGACGTTGCGCTCGTTTTTTGAGTGATTTTCATAAAAATCGCCTAGCTTGGTGTCGTAACGATATTTCACTCCACTTTCACCTACAATTTAAACATTATTATTCTTTATATTTGTCCGCCGCCATTACTCATCACAAAAACAAAGCAACATTAGCGCCTCTACCGGTGGGTAATGTAACGATTTCACGATATGATCACTAATGTTTAACCATTTCATGAAGTATTCGTGCGTTTAGCAGTTTATATCGTCAAACGCTGAGTATTCATTGATCTGGTTAGACCACATCATGATGTAGGCAGCGTGTGCTGTTCTATATCATGAAATACCACTATTTTATAAAATGATCGGTCACATCATGAAATGATCAATTTTACGATTTGGCCACGACATAGGTATATACCGATTCGCCTTAAGCACAGCCAATAAATACAATTGCCTTTACCACATTTTTGTATAAGGCATTCACATGCAACCTGATTCCATTGCACAACTTTGCATTGCGCAACAGTATTACTAGAGCACTTTAAGGGTAAGAACGTGAGACGGCAAGCCAGGTGGGTTGAGTGTATTTAGGAATTCCACAGGATAGTGTATCCACCCTCCGTATGTACTTCAGTATCCACAGACTTAAACTGGTTTTCTACACCTTCAAACAACTACATCAAGGTGCCATTTATGACGGAAGCCTTATATCATTCTTTGGTGTCAGAATCGCACGTTCGCACAGCCACTCCATGGATTTGCTGTTTATGTTGTTGACATCTGGATATATTCGGGCTATTAGATCGTCAACGCTTGACTCAACTAAGGCAAGATCTAATGGAATTGTAATCTTGCCCTCGGTTTACAGATATTTCATAATTATTTTTTTTGCATAATTTTTTTCAGGTGGAGTTGTCTTATTATGGACCAAAGATCACGACCACGAACTGTACTAACGGCAGAGTTTGACGGAAGTCTCTCAACACGGTGACTTCACCGATCATGTCATCGTTCCTTCTTATGCCTGTTAGAGTTCTGTTAAGTGCTTATATGCCCCTTTAATGCACCATGGTCCTTTCATCCCAACCTATAAGTTTACAATCGCGCAATACTTGGCACGCATTATTCTACTTTGAAATGTTGCAATGTGGAGTATCGTCATGAATGAGATTTAGCGGCAGCTTGAAAGGAGGTTGAGCTGTCTTGCCTCCCCAACAGAGATGCTGCTATTCCTAACAATGCGGCCGCTAAGGCAATGCTTCGATTATTTCTTAGTTTTGCTAATAATAAATTGATAAGAAAAGTTTTTCCAGTGCATCAAGAAAAAGTTTCCCCAATTTCTTACTATATTAAGAATCTGCTGATGAAAGTAAAGCTGCTCATCCGTCTGCAACTTCTCATTTTATGACACGATCTCTCTCAGGCCGCGGGGGATATACTTGATCTCCCTCAGATAATCTCGATGGCGCAAAGTTGTTGCTCCTTGATCTCGTCTGAGAGACTGTTTTTGTATTTCTCCTAAAGGCTTAAGGGATCAGACAGTTGACTGAAAACTAACATTATTGCAAAAACTCTTGCAGCTTTAAAGAAGAATCGCACAATGCTGTTTCGTCTTATGTACCGTTCCGATATTTGTCATCTTCTTACAACTCAAGGGCCTTGTACGCAGACTGAAATGTTGGATGGAGGATACCATTCACAGTTTTTGTCTTCAAAGAGGAATTCCTCAAAGCTTGAGATCTTCAATCGATCCAGTTTTTAATATAACCTGTTTTTGAAAAAAGAGACTAAAAAAACGTGTAGCTGGCATTGATAAATATTTTAAGTGTAGTTCTTTCAGTTCTTTAAAACTGTCTGGCTAAGTTGCAGTATTGGATTTTGTGTCCGGGGAAATAAGGGTAAATCCAAATACTGTTTGGCCATGATTATTGCTTTATACCATGAGGGTTTGCAAAATATTTACTACGGAATTATCAAAATAATCCCAAATCGATGTTTTTGTAATAGAATTTACTTGTTGATTTACATTATTCACAGTCTTTGTTTGAACTTCTTGGCTCTTCAGATGTTACTGATAAATAGTCGTTCGGTCGCCAATTCAACATCCCTATTAATGACTGATATAATTTCCTCTTCAAACCATCGATGCACTTGGTTAACATTTTCTTTTCTTAAATTGGGGATCACATATGTATCGCATGAGATAACTCAAGAAAATCCATTTGTTTTTGATCTTCCTTAAAATTTTAGCTGACTTGGTGATTAGATTTCGGGCCTTCGCAAGTATTGCACTGATTTCATCGACATGTTTCATAGAATCTTCTACTGAACGATTCAGAGTATGCGCGACACATACACACATGTGGTGGGGCTTATTTAAAATGGCGACAACTCTTTTGATTTATTGTCAATCTCCACGACGGGTATTCTTTCAAAGATGTAGAACTCGTCACGTATTTCTTTTATAATTGTCGCAAGATTATCAGCAATGTAATCTTTGTAAACAGTTTTCAAAGCTATACTTTTAGGTTCATTGTCATGCACAAAGTTACATTAAATATGCAACATTGTTGTCTGCTGACGAAATATCACTCGTCAAAGCAATATGTGACACAACGTTAAACATTATTTTTTTGTTTTGTCCATATAAAAATTATACAGTTCAGTCAGTGTAGTTATAAAGTAAATTATAAAATCCCAAACCATTGACAGTGGTTGATAATCTACAGCGACCATTTTACAAGAGCTTTAATGATTGATGATGATGAGCAAACCGGACTTGGCGTCGCTATCTCTGAGGTCCCGGGTTCGATTCCCAGTCAGTCAATGTAGAAAAAGAACTTTCCTATATTGTCTTCGGTCTAGGCGCAGACACAAGCGCTTAAGCTACTTATCATAGGATCAGAGCAATGTATGTGATGCTGTCCAATATTAATTTATTGTTTTTTTTTTTAAGTTAAAATGTTTCGTGTTGTATTAGAATTTGATGTACCGGAGCTTCTCGATGTACTTGGCAGCTCACTGGGGGAGATTACTCGTGTTTCCAAAGAACTTTAAAATTTTGCACAAATGCTGCACGTCCCTGACGACTTGTCACTTGATTTCACATGATTGTCCCACACGTTGGATACTATATTAGATATTTTTTTAGTAAAATTTAAAAGTCATTAAATTACGCCTTTAGCTCTTTTCAACACTATTTTACACAAACTGTATCAAATATTCCTAAGATTAGCAAGTATACACAAATTTTTTACATCATTAATAATAATCATAAAATCGTTTATTAAATACTAGGAAAACAGTTACATTTGTTTTTGGTAAAACTTATAACTAAACAGTGCCGAAGATGATATTTTGCCTGAACTAGGTAGAACCTGTGCTTCAGACAAGAAAGATTTTACCTGTATTTAGATTATATTTAAATTAACAATAAGTGTTTATCTTAAGTACAACTTATATTACTTAGGTAACAATACGATTCCGAGTTAATTGAGATAATACTAATCTATCTTTATTTACAAGTTAGAAGTAATTCTTCTATTCGTAGGACAAGCTTTTTAAATATTTATCAATACTTTACAGTTATAATAATTTAGTTCATAGACATAAATAGATTTCCAAGAAATAAAGTACTAGGTAAGGTTATTTATACTAGACAGTAAATTATGTAAAAATAAAAAATATGAATCACTCACTTTGAAATAAAAACATGTTGTGTGGTTATGTTTCTAAGAAATATTTATTTATTTACTAACTTCCACTTATTATGCACTTTTTGACAAATTTCTATTTCAGTGTTACCTAAAAAACGGGTATTTTATAATTAAGTTTTAGGTCCCATACAAAGTATCCCCCTCAATTTCACTCCTTTATGGATACATTTTCCGGAAAACATTGAAAGAAGTATTTTTTATTTACAAACAACCACTTATATAGAAAATTGTAAATCTTTCTAAGTTGAATGACGAACTTTCATACATATATGAATCCCCATTGTCACCTACCTACCTGTAATTTTGGAAATCCGGCCTTATTCCTTGCCTATGTTATTAAAAGAACGTCTTTATTCAAAGTTTTAGCTTTCTAGGTCCAAGGGCTTGGCGTTGATGAGTCAGTCAGTGAATAAATATGTGAGTCAGTACTTCTTTTTATATAAATAGATAGATTAAAAGGTACAATACGGAATTTTCAATATACTATACCTACATTACATATACGAGTCCAATAAAAATTCTAATTATATATTAAAAAAATAAAAAAACACTTATATGGAAGTTATATGAGTAGGTATATGTCCTACAATAAAGCTGACCATCTATGTTCCAAAATATCATCAAATCAGTCTTTGGAAGTCCACGGCTGAACATCATAGGCTTCCCAGAATGCTACAGCGAGCGGCTCTGGGCCGTTTGCGTTTGTTAGCGGCTTCACGCAAACTTGACTATCCCAGTCCACCCGGTGGAAAGCCTGGCCGTGGCACGCTGCCTACATGCATATTATGTAAAATTACAAATAAATAAGAACAGGCAAAAATAATAAAAAATACAAAGGGAAAGACATTCAGTTTTTGTTGCCACGAGAGTAGGTCTCTGGCCGCGTTAGTTTACAACCCGTCCCTGCTCTCTACAGATGATTATGATAGTGCTGACTGACTAATAAGATTATAACAGACAACTCAAACGTAGTCAAGGTAAATTAAATTAAATTTCTACAATTAATTTTAATCAGTCGCATTTGACAGATAAGACCTCAAAATTAAATGTACCTAACACAGTATGTGGGTTTTGTACACTTTTCACTGAATCCCACAATATTTTTGACTGTATTAACTTAACTAGTTATTTACCTATGGTACATATTATTTCAGGGTTATAAGTATATTAGTATTAAGCATAGGTATTTATACCTGTAATCTCTTAGAAATAGCAGCGCAACTGTAATTTTTTTCGGAAATTTATTTTTAAAAAATTTTCGAAAAATTCTAAGACAAAATATATACATAAAACAAAGTCAGGTTAGTTACACCATTTAAAAGTCAAGAACGGCTGGACCGATTTTTATGATCTTTAATTTGTTTAATTTGTCTCCGCCCCGAATAGCAGTATAACTATGAAAATATCGGAAAAATTCACAAAAAAAGAATGAAGAGGCGGTACGAAGTTCCCCGGGACAGCAAGTATTATTATTATATAAAACAAAGTCGGGTTAGTTACACCATTTATTAGGTCAAGAACAGCTGGACTGATTTTTGGCTTGTTGGATTTGGCTCCGCCCCGAATAGCAGAATAATTAATAAAAAAATGAACAATTCACAAAAAAAAACGGCGGTACGAAGTTTGCCGGGACAGCTAGTATAAATATAATAATGTGGTTTTTTCAAGCATTAAAGGCGAATTACTGCGCCTTATCGAGTCTTCAACACAATAAAATAAAATTTTATGTAAATATGTAAATCTTACTACTATTATAAATGCGAAAGTTTAGATGGATGGATGTTTGTTACTCCATCACGCCAGAAAAGCAAATTCGGTACAGAGATAGATTAAATTCTGAAATATATAGGTTACTTTTTATCCTGGGGAAATGTACAGTTCCCAAGGGATAGATTTGTTTTTGTTCTTCACAGAACATGACATCGACATGATTTTTTGCATAGTGGTAGTTTTGAGTTCAGAGAATAACAAAGGCCTAATTCACCTCTTTAAGAAATAAAATAGGGGATGACAAGGCATATTTCACGTGGGCAAAGTCGGGGGCACAGTTAGCTATTTTAAAGTGAAAGAGACAACAGTTGGTGTGCCTCATGCCGATCCTAGCGCAATAGAGTTGGTTTAAAATAATCGAGGGCACATCCCGTCCATTGCATTTGCTCGTCACCGCAAGACGTGACACGTGGTGTTGAGAGTTTAGCGATCTACTGAATTTTTAACGACTCAACCCTTTTCAATTACCATCGAAAATGGGGTTGCTTCACTGTCCAACCTCGGCTGACAATCCTTTTTGCGCTGTTTAATTATTTACGGAAATTTCTTAATTTAGACGTGAGTGCAAAAAACGCAAATGCGTCATGTTGTGCCGATGTCGTAAGAGTATTACTTGCCTAAAAGCCAATGGGCCAGTTCGAAATAGGACAGGATCAACAGATTTAGATCGAGTCTATTGGGATACAGGTCAGAAACGTGTGAGTCAAAGGAAGGGAATAAAACCGGTGGAGAGCTTAGAAAATATAACACCTAGGATTTTGTAGTGCTTTTTTATATTTATTTAACACTAAAACACATCTTTTGAAAATGAAAAAGAAATAAAGAAAAGTATTTTTTCAACAGTTCTTTATAAGCGTTTAGAGCCGATTTTTCAACAGCCAAATAACTTTTATTTGAAGAATAAGTTTGACATGTTGACAGTTTTCGTATAGAAAATGTGTCAAAGCGTCACTTTTATTCGTCGGATAAAAGTTATGTCGCGATTGCAAAATCGGCCCTTAAAAAAAAAACAAATAATACATCTCCTGTTTTCTTAATCGTTTTATAGATATATGGAATTTGCTACATGACAAAAACCTGGGGTCTACCAAGATGATGATGATCAGAATGATTGGGCATAACAATTAGTAGTTAGTAAAATAGTTTCCCTAAAACGTGACCAATCTTATCCTAAGGGATAAGATTGGTCACATTATTTGCTAAATTTAAACCTTTTTTTAATTTATCTATCCTAAAAGTAGATATTGTTGTTTTTTAAATACCGTTTAGTCTAAAATAATATTACACTTGAAGAAAATTTTAAACAACAGCAAAACATATGATTTCAGCTAATTCCTCCGGTAGGTCAGTTGAAGGAGCATTCATCTAGATAGCAAAAAGATAGATAGTAATAATAATCATTTAATATTTAGTATATAGGCTCTCTTCCGGGCACTTATATATCCCGAATATAAAGCTTTGCCCTACTACCGCTTCGGGATTACATATCGGCTGGTGATGAGAAGAAACTGCGCAACAAACTCAGTCACCTTTGTCAGCCTTTTTTACAGAAAATACAGTTGCATGACAAGTAAGTGTGAGCTAAGCGGGTAATGAGAGCTCGATTTATATATCTTAGATCTAGCATTATTTAATTGCAGGAACAGTTTATACAGGGTTACATTGCAAAGTCGCTCAGAATCAGTAACTTTATCGAACTATGCAAAGAACAAGTTTTTTTCTCACATTTATTTATTTCTATCCGCTGTTAACAATCGTACGCGTGGATAATTTTACTCATTCATTAAAAAATTGGTGCACTGCGTAAGATCCTGGTAGGCTCGCCGTACCTACGCCGCTGATGATTGACCGCGCGGCTTTCGTAGTCTCCTTATTGGCTTTATTTTTGGATATTTTAAAGTGTTTTTTTTTTGTTATATACGATTATTGAAAATAATAACGAACAAGAGGCTTCTTTATATTGTTCTCTAGATCTTATTTTTTTCAATTTGGCACCCCTTTGCAATGTAACCTTGTATATACCTGGTGGTGGTGGTCAATTTTATCAAGCATACTTAAACGAGACACAATAGAAATTCCATTGTTATGCGGTCTCATTAGACCGTTTGGATGTTGACAAGTAACCTCTTCAGATTGCATACATATTTCTAATACTTACTTACTCTTCAATGTTAACAATGTCAAGTAATACTGCTCAGTTGCGATTATCTTGGATGAGGTAATCATAAACACAAACTTAATATGTTACCAAGGCTTGAAATTCACCAGAGCAATTTTTGTTCGGCTATCAAAAAGGCTTTGCTGCCTTTGTAATTTAGGGCATCGGATACGTAGGTATCGTGGTGGAGATACATATTAATACGAGAATTTAATCCTGGGGCACATCGCAAGGATTTCGCACCCCTAACCCAAGGGTAAGTCCGAGCGGCTGTGTGTGGGCAGTGCGCGTGTGTACACGGCCCTATATTAGGTGTGCGTTCTGCTCCTCTCAAATTTTACATCTCGGACATACAGGGTGATTGATGGTGAAGACGTTAGTAATTAATTAATATTATTTAAACAAATACCAGGTCAGGTTCTTCGACACAGGTTTTTACCGGATAGTTTATTAGTCGTAGTAGTATTAATAGTAGTAGATTTGTTTCATTAAGTAAATAGTTTTGGATCATTAAAATAAACACAACTCAATTAAAAAATCGATTCAGCGATGTTCTGTATGTAAATGAATATCTCTTAGGTGCTTTTTCGGTCGGTTTTTCGGCCTTTTAGGTGCTGGTACGATAAGATTTGTCGTTTGTTTTATTACCTCACCAACTGCTGCTGACCATGAAAACTACTATGATTAAGGTACAGTTTTTTAAGACTGCACCTTCAGGACCTCAAAAAAGCCTCACGACGTATTATGCGAAAAAAAAAACTGAATATCATTTTTTTTAAACTATTTAAAAACACTTTTATAGTTATTGGCCTCGTCAAATGAATACAAATAAAAAAAACAAACAAAGGTAAATGGGCATTTTGTTCGGACCTGTGACCCACCAGCGACCACTAACGAAACTATTCAGAGTATGTTAAGGACCATGAGAGTACTACCTAATGAGGTAAGCCGCATCAGAAGCATGGGAAATATTTTTTTATCAAAACGAGAATTAATATTACAAAACGAATTTTCGCATATCCATATGCTTTTGAATGTATAAAATGCATACAAAAATGCACAATATCTTCTTAAAAAGGTACGAATTTTTAGGAGCTTTTCTATCTTGTTCTTCGCAATGTCCGTCATCCAAAGCGCGGGCGCGGGCAAGCGTTCCCGAATGATCGACAGTGGCGAGCCGGCGCATATTATGTGAAAGGGCCTCTAAACTCTGTATTGTAGTGGATTGCGCCTTACGAGCGCCAGAGAACGTATCACAGTAAATAATAAATGATATCAAAAATTTGAAAAAATATACGTTTTGCTTTGAAAGCACATAACTTTTTTCCCCCATGCATTTGGATCAAAATAAAAACATTCTGTGAAATTTTAATCCTAAATCTTTAAAAAATACATTTCAATAATGGTCGCGAACTTCGAGGTACCGGGTTAAAAATGCCCAATGACCGTTCAGCGTTCTGTCACTGATATGCTGCCAGCGAAATGATTGTGAGTGCATACTGACAGGGAGGGACATGACAATACTTATCATGGATTTGCGTTGTTTTTTTTATTTGGTAAATTTATTTATGTAGATAAAATAAACCCACTAAAACATATTTTAATGTTAAATGTTTTTGGTAAATGGGCAAGCCACATATTCTTTGACTAAGGTGTAGAGTTTGTGAAGTTAGGGCTTGTAGGGTTAGGGCGTGTAGAGTTAGGAGCTTTACTCTACATGAGATTTGATAACTTTTTGACAGTGCGTGCCATAAGGTTTCGTCTTGGCAACATTTTACATGAAAATATTTTTGGTAGGATTTTACTTCTTTTTGTAAGTTGCTTATTAAAATCCTGAAATATGTACTTTATTGCTTCTAACAAGGATCCATATATAAATTTTCTCGACCTCTAGCATCAAAAATTGCGACAGTCTTATACAAACTTCCATCCCCTAGTTAAAGGGGTTGAGGGATAAAAGTTCCAAGTTTTAGAATTTTGTTGTTGTTTGTGTACTAATACCAGGCCTACGACACCGCGTCTCGGGCGGGATAACCTACGCGTCGCGTCCCTTCAAAGGGACTAAAATCAGTCGAGTTTCACGCGCGGCGCGCTGTTACACGCTCTCACTATTATAGGTTTTTTATACGCGTTCCGAGTTCCGACACTTACGACTTTATTAAGTATGAATAAGAAAAATAAAAGAAACCGACGATATTGTGCAGCATTTGGGTGTACGATTTCATGTTTCATTGGCTTCTAGATTACATTTTAGGTACGATTTAAATCAACGTACAGACAACAGCAGACGTGAGACCTACCACAAAACGTCAAATTTTATCAATCGATATTGATCTCTACGTGTCGGACTTAAAGTTGAAAATCAATTGTCTTGACATATATGGTTAAAAATTAAAACTATAATAAAAATATATAAAAACCTCAGTCCAATCAACTCGGTCAATCTGAAGGCGTGTTGTCAGGTTAGCAGTTTAATAATGTAAAAATTTTTGTTCTTTTATGTAGTTTATTTCGTAGGTAGGTACCAATCTACTTACGAAATAAAATAACCCTCCATCTAAAGTACTTACATATTTGCCAGCTAAAATTCAAACTCATTCACGGAATATGATGATTACTGTTAATAATTTGCCATACACATAATAATTAGGTTAACATTATTATAATGGCTACAACATACTTCTGTTTGTTTGACTGAAGCAACTTTGTCAGAATCTAGTCAGTCGTATACGCAAGATAGGCGCCATAAATAATTATCTACATACCTATTTCATGCGTAGGTATCGGCTAAATTCACAAACACAAGTCGCAGCCCTTGCCAGAGAGCGCGCTCGAGCGGCAGCTGACAGGACAAAGTAAAAAGAGCTCTCGCTTGTGGCGTTTTGGTAGGATTATCTCTTACAGTAACGCTTTGTAGACTATTATAAAATTAGAGTACATTGCCCGGTGGAAGCTAATTTCTTTAAGTGTCTATTCAGGATTTATCCTATTATATATTTTATGCTAATACTAGCTTACACCTACCAAATTCCAGCTTTCTAGGACGTCAGGAAGTCCCCTAAGAATTTTGATGATTATCAGTGAGTCAGTCAGTGACGAAATCGAGTTTTTTTTATATCAATATAATCTAAAGTATAAAAGCTATGCAATTGAAACTTTATATGTTTAATAATTTTACTTCTGACATATCTTGGTTTTTTTTTTATCTGGGATAATCCAAAGCCAAGTTATAAGAGTTCAAAAAATCTACGAAGCGCTTCAAGAAAAAGTAGGTAGTGCCCCTGCGCTTCGCTTGGCTCGTCTTGGCAACATTTTAAGTTTGTCGGCAGTAGATCTCATGGACCTAAACCTATTTTGTGAATAAGTTAGTACTTACTTAATTGTTCCAACACGAGTACAATTTACTTAACAGTTGAACTTGGACAGTTCTTAACTCTCGAAGTTTTATTTGTACAAATATTATTTATCCAGTTGAAAAAAGACTTTGTTTTACCTAAAACTGTAAAGTTACGTAACAAAACGACTGTCAACGGTTACCTACGTCGGTACTTAGAAGCGAGCACAATCAATTCAAATCCAACTCTCCGTTGTCCTCGGCGCAAAAACTTACCCCTTCCGAGAGCACCCTTTGCGCTGCGGACATGCGTGCTATACGTATACCTAGAACGTTATTAATTTATCTGTAGAACTAACCAAGGCCCACCACCCTCACCCACCAGGCGAACCGAGGTGATGTTTAAACATCCAAATGTGTATGCAGAAGTCTGTTACTACCTATACGTGAGCTTCTAAATTACACCGACTTAATTAAAAGCTCGCCATTCTGTACATGACAAGTATTTCAAGACCTCTGATAGTACAGCACTAACTGAATTTCTCTATTGTTGTACTGGAATTTGTAGTCTAATTGGATTTTGGTTACACCTAGTTTTTGTTAGTTATAAATGGTCTGCCTGCTTCCTATTCTTTTGTCTTATGAATAACCTCGTTTTACCTTCGGAATAACTTAGTCTTTAGAATAAATACTTTGGAACGTTGTAAAATTTGACACGTCTTGATAATGGTGAATTAGTGACATACTTTTTAGTTAAGCCTCATCTTTTGCCATGGCTTAAACCCAGTATATTTTTAATTAACGGGTGAATGTATTGCGTTAAGTTTCATAAATTGGCATTTGAATTATCCTTTTCCAGCGGTTTCATTATATAAAATATTAAGAATTCAGTGCTGTAACTAACTTCATCATCATCGTATATTCATCGTATTCAAATATTTACACTAAAAGTAACGTAACTAACACGACGTTCCTCAATTTAAAAACCACAGAGATCAAAATATCTATAGATATAGAGTCAAAATATATCGATTTCTGTTCAATAAGTAAATTCGAGAATCTACCGAGTAAATCAATACAACGCAACATTCAGACATACAATAAAACACCCAAAATAATTTCTGTAATGATAAATTTGCCTCAATGTGATAATATAAAAATACACATGACTACTTAGTACATATTTTTTTAACTACGCATTATTTTATTAAATTGGAGAAAACTAATAAACTAAATGTTGCCCTTTATTCTTGACCGCTCTATGTAATCACAAAAACTGTACAAAGAAAAGTTTTGCATCGAGTTTGGCGCAAAGTTAAGTTACAATCACGTGGTCGAATTACTTACAGGCATGTAAAGTTGTGAATGAAATGTCAACGGCCTAGGATGTTGTCCCAAACAACGTGTAAGGATGTTAGGGCGAAATGACATCGAAACGTCGGTATAAAACTGCAGCGGATTTCAAGCAGTGCTATGCCATAGCAAAAAGTTTATATACCTATACAGCAATAGGTACCTATTGTAATTTTATTTCAAACATAAATTCTGAAAATCAATTCTCATACATTCGTCTTATTAATAAACTCATTTCGTCCTCGCAATAACCCTACACCAAGGTTAATTTATGGATTATACTATTTGAAATGTTGTCAATTTTGATACGTCTGGATTATGATGACTATAATAATATTATAAAGCTAAAGAGTTTGTTTGGTTGAGCGCGCTAATCTTAGGAACTACGGGTTAGTATTGAAAAAATATTTTTGTGTTGGATAGTCCATTTATCAAGGAAGGTTTTAGGCTTTATAATATATATAATATAATATATAATAAGGCTAAAACGCTATGACTATTAGGAGCGGAGTATCAATAAAAAGTTTTGCAAAAACAGAATAAACACTCCTTTTGTGAGCTTCCATTGCGTGCGCTACGTAAACGGCTAAAGTTACGCAAAAATCATGTATGACGGAATTGTTCCCCTTTAAAAGTTCAGTGACAGACAGATCTATCTTTTCGGGTTGACTCACTATAATCTTTTTTTTTTTCTAAAATAAGCATTGGTGTTAGGTTTGCTTTTTCTTTTACTTTTAGAGCGAGGCATTAATGTGGTTTACTGTATTATTTTGACATGGATCGTTGATAAAGACTAAGTAACAGATTGAAATCCACGCGGGCGCAGCCGCAGGCGAAATCTAATACAATATAAATTGATTAATGTTTTGGTCTATTTTGGGGGAAAAAACTAACCTGAAACTAAAATCTGCTCACTCAAATATATAATATTAAGCAGGTCTGTGAGGCTAGGAGGCGAGGATGCTTGCGGAGAAATAAACCTTAATGCTTATTTCTCTTTAGCAACATCAAGAAGCTGCAATAGGTATTCTTCTTTAGAGTTTTCCAATTACACATTCAAACATTTTGGGACTTGGAAATTATAGACATTTTGGGAATTTGACATTTTAAAATCGCTGGATATGTTGAGACTGGACTTGAATATAAAATCATACGATATAAACAAGCGCATACTTGCTACTGTGTTCCGAGTTTTATTCTACCGAAAAACTTATAAGGTACCTACAAATGAATTTAATTTTCTCATGCTCTTTAATATTACTTATTTGGAAGAGATTCCTAATTTGACGCGTTTGTTTTGCCCAATTTTAATGATTATTTGTTTGGTAGGTAAAGCAAAATTGATTTCGGTTCTATTTAAATTAAATTTTTAAGAGGAAAATTAAGCCTTTTTTTCCTCAGTTGGTAATTTTTGAGATGCAAGACCACCAGTCAAATTTATATGAGAAATATGGTGATACAAATTAAAGAATTTACGAAATCAATTTTAATCAAAATATAAATGTCAATTTCGATAAATTTAACTGTAGCTTCGAATTTATAGGTGATAGAAATAGAAAACGTTTATTCGACACACAAGAGAAAAATACATACTTAACAATATAAATTCAGCATTTGTCGTGACAACTATGGTCTTATCACGACGCTGATTTTCGGTGGAAACCACCGACGCTAGGACATGCAGCGAGTGACGCAGCGGCACATCGGACCACCAGAGAATCTCAAATCCTTCAAACGGACTCCGAGCCCATGGGGAGCACAGAATCGGTCGAAGAAACCCACTACCCCTGATAGGCCGATACATCACCGCGCACAAACACGGTACCAGACGAGACAACATATTACATCAATAACACATGTATGTGTATTACACACGAAACTAGTTTTTTTTAAAATTTTGACGAACACACAGGTAACAGTGAATACTACACAAGAGTTACATAATCACAACAAAATAAATACATACTTAATAATACATACCACACAGCGTCACTCGGACGGAACGGAGTATCAATCCGG
This sequence comes from Anania hortulata, assembly GCA_963576865.1. NCBI lineage: Eukaryota > Metazoa > Arthropoda > Insecta > Lepidoptera > Crambidae > Anania > Anania hortulata. The sequence continues at coordinate 21,760,361 of OY756387.1, read as the reverse complement.
ACGAATTAAAGTGCCCCAAAATCGATATCGGTCCGATTCGGAAATCAAATGACGCTTGTCGCTTGTGATAGTGTACTCTACACCAGGCTCCCACTGGTAGAACGCATCTTGGGATACCTTCTATAATAATATTATTTAAATACAAGTTTAAAAAAATTTTGCTTCGCCCAGAATAAAACTTGATGAAGTGTCATTTAGTGTTATTATCATACTAAACGATATTTTTGATTATATATCAATTTCTACAAATAAATGCAATGACGTAAAATAAAAGGAATCAAATACATTTTAGGGTTTTTTTTTTCATACGTTAACTATACAACCAATTTAATTGATGAACAATATAATATTTAGTAAATAAACAACATAATTTTGGATATTTTTTTTCAAACTACCGTTTTTATTGGTTTAGTTAATAATAAATATAAAATGGTAAAAATGACCCATTTGCTATTTTACACTAAGTTTATTTTCAATTTTATCAAGACTGCCCCTTTTTAGCAATATTATCGATTGCAATGATATAGTAAACAAAATTCAGCTTCAAATAAGTAAGGCCTATAACCAAAATTAGTACTCAGTTTTAAATAATTAGTAATACCTGACGTACTCATTATTTTTTCATGTTTTCAAACATATAATCAAGCAGTTATTAGGAAGCAATTTGCTTGAACAAAACTCTGCAGAAGTTAGAGGGTTAAGTCACTTTTCAGTACTTTGGAGGACAATTCCTTCCCATAGGTTGAGATTGGGCATTTAAAAACAATACGGGCCTTACTACAAAAAAGATAGACTAGGTTTAAACACTGCCTAAAGATTAGCCGACCAATTAAAAAGTATGGTAACATAACCGAGACATGTGTGATGTGTCAATATTCCAAATTGTATGGCTATTCTTTAGACATATTTTAAACCTAGTCTATCTTTTTTGTAGTAAGGCCATTTGTGTCTATTATTTTAGGCTACTCTTTAACACAATATCCTACTAATATTAGAAATGTAAAAGTTTGTGAGGATCTATGGATCTTTGTTACTCGTGAATGAAAAAATACATTTGACATACTGATAAATCATGGCCTGGATTAACACATAGGATACTTCTTATCCGGGTAAGATCAACGCAGACGAAGTCGCGGGAAAAAGCTAGCATAAAATTAATCAAATCGGAGCCGGACAGTTGGGTACCTTTCCTTGTAAGTATCTACTGGCTGAAAATTTATTTAAAAAAATAACGTAAACCGTATTTTTATTTTGTTACGAAGTATGTCGAATACAACGATGACGCTGATCAGTGCTAATCTGTATAGCTGCTGTAATACTCGTAATTCGAAATTTTATAAAGAACGTTTGTGAACTACAAAAATAGCCTAATCCTACTGTGTACTATTAGAACTATTAGTTCAAATAAGGTAATGATATATAGAAAATTGACAGTTTTTACGCAAACGCAATTGTGACGTATAATATATTTAGGTATATAATCACATATTCTCATGACCTAAACCAACACTTACTTAGGACAGTGATAGGTGTCGGAGTTTTTAATATATGGAAAAAATCGATCATAAAGTAACACGAATATAGTCGGGAACATGTGTCTTTTGGGATGTTTGTTAAATGTATTCTTCAAACTTTGTGTCTAAGTCGGTGGCAAAGAACACATGCCAATTAACTAACTAAGTAGGTACTTAGTTTCTTGATTGTCCACGGCACCCGGTGTCCACTGCGTATGTAAAGTTTCCGAACGGACTACGAATTGTATAAAATGTGGCCGAACACATTTCCATTGCCAAGGGAATTTGCACAAGGAGGAAGAAGGAAGATGCGGGGGAAACCCCTTTCTCGGGGGGAGGGGAGGTCCGTCCGCCCTACATACGCACGGCCGCCAAATTTATTCCTTTTGTTATTTGAAATTGAGTCTTATATGTAGGATGGTAAGGGTGACGTTGCCTGCATATCGGTGCGAGAGTCCAAGCTGAGGGTAGGCTGTTTACAACGCGCCGGGCACGCACGGCGTTCTCTGTTCTAGAGAATCAGGGCTGCTGGCCGGACATCCAGGGCTGTCAGTTGACACTTTTTGAAACTTTTAATTTTTTACTACGGCGTTGAAGTTTTTGTATAATCGTAGTAATTTGAAATAGGAGTGTTAGCGTCTTTATGTTATTGGTCGCAGAGGCAATGTGTATTGGTTGTATTTTAATATAAAAACAATTAATAAACTGAAAAAGCAATTAAAAATAAAATGCAGTCGGTATAATACAATAGGTAAATATACTATTTGCTAATATCTTAACACTAGATACAATGTTGTATGTATTACCAATATTTTGCCCAGCTAGGTTTAGTAAAACTGATTTATAATCATTAGAATATAAACGAATTAGCTCATTTTATTTGTAAGTGCCTATTCAGTTTGCTGTCATAAACGTTTCTAGAGAGACATTATGCATTTCACACAAAAATGCTGGGACATGACATAATTCGTGATGACGTTTGACCTTGAGATGCTGTCTTTTGTTGTACCTAGTTACTTGTATAGTGATGTTAGCTATTTAAGGACATTGACGTTCTGTTACCATCTAAACACTGCACCAACCTACATAGAAAGTAAGTCGTTGAATATACGGTAAAGTTAAAAATTACAAACTTCGTCCGAAAACGCTTTTCTATTCGACTATCCGACCAAAATACTGGCACAAAAACTGAAATAATAAAAAAAACAAATTTTAAAATATTCAAATAGTATTGAATAGTTCGAATTAACCCTAGCCGGCCGCACTGACGCAGGGGGGGCCACCCGGTGGGGTCAGGCGCGGACCGCCCCCCCTACCCCCTCGCCTGGACGTTGCCGGTAACACGAGTGCGCCTATGCGAGGCATGTATCTTGGACGGGCAGATATAACAGAGAAGTAGCCCCCAGTTCGAAGCTGTAGGCGTTTGGAAGCGAAAGATGCTCAGTTTAATTTTAAATTGATTTAAAATAACAGAGGAGCGCCACTATTTTGATGACCGTCTGCTTTAGTGGTACTATAAAGACTAGGAGGTTCGAATTTCGCAAGGAGACAAGGTTTGTGTGATTAGCACGAGTATGTGTACCTAAGTTATGGATGCTTTTATGTATTAAGTAGATATGTCTATCCGTTATCTAGTTGCATAGTATTACTTAGTTTCGAGCTAGATAGTGGGTTTGATTGTTGAAAAAAAAATAGTAAATATCATTAATGTCAAATTTATTGATTATAAGGGTCAGTCTTGACATTAATCTTATGGAGGCTCTTATCTCACTGATACTTATATTTCATAAAGTGCATGGTATGGTCTAGTTCGACGACCGGATTGACGTAGTGGTTGGTGCGATGTTTCGCCTTAAACGCAATGGGTCGCTAGTTAGATCCCCAGTTTACTTTTGGGCTAGGAGACAAAATAATTTTCTTGCAACATTCTGGTAAAAAAACTGTCTCCTGCTACCTCTTAACACAAGTTAAGAACATAAGATTTGATTATACAAATAAAATACAAGTTTTTTAGTTAACTAACTTATTGTGGGTGATTGAACTGCTCAACTGCAGCATCTTTTTCTATGGGACAAACATCGTTACCGAAAAATATAAATTTACTGATACTAGATGTATTTTCATCGTATAATGATATCCTAGAAGGAATTTAGCTAACAATTAGGATTACATACTCGTATAGTTAGACAAGTAGAGCTAAAAAAAGTAGGTTAACTCAGAGGGTGCAGAGTGGTGTCATGAGACCGCGTAAAAATATATTATATATGATTATGTCTCGTTAGCTGGGCTAACTGGGTTACAAGAAGATTATCTTTGTCAAAAAATCACAAAATTTACTTAATGATTTAAGTAACAGTTGTTTTGTAAAACACCTTGCGGTTATGTAAAACTAAGAATTATGCAATCCACCCTTAACAGTTACATTTTTTAATAAGAAAATAAATAAATCGAAGTGGAGCATCATTTGATAACAAAGCTATTTTACATGTGCGCGAACTAAGCCGCCCGCCCTGCGTATTGGTAGGTAGGGCAGTCGGAATAGGTTCGGTGACGGCGAATACATTTTGGGCCTTGTGTGCTCGCTGCTCCGAGTAGGCATCTCGATCCCACGCCAAATTCGTTCGATATTTAAAAGAAAAAACCAAAGTCCGCTCAGACTCCTTTGTGCGATACGTTGTCTTTTGTTAAACGAAAAAAAATCAACGAATACCTGCCAGAGTTTTTGTTTTTTAAAATTAATAAGCCATTTAAAAAAAAATGTGGCATTGAATGCAATCGTCATTTTAGACGACTGCATAAATAAAAGCAGAATATTAGAGCACTTAAATTTAAATTACATCGATTTAGACATTTTATTTTGAGACTAGAAACACTAAACTCGTTCTGTTTAAGATATTAACATCGTATCTTCTGAATGCCTAACAAATTTTTCGCGTTGGATACTTAATTACTTATATTTGCAAAGTGTATCAAATGGATGAATTTTGCGTACTAAATAATAACAAGGGTTTTTTCAAGCGGCAAATGAATTAGAGTCTTAACGCATTAATATAACGTTCAAAATCTGTTGAAAACTTGGATTGTTTTACAGAAATTTGAACATGTAAAATTGAACCGTATTTCTTTGGGATAAGATTTATACAAATATGAAAAATTTAAAACTTTTTATTTTGGTAGTCCAGCTTATTTAGATCTGTAAAATTAAAAGCTTAAAATTGTTTTTAATTTAGAAACATGCGCACAAAATATTCACTTTGACTTCACTTTGGTTCATTTGAACTTAAGAACACATTGTAACAAATTATGAAATGATATTTATTTGTCGATAATTTAATCATAGCTCAACTCACTTTATACTTCAACTTCGTCTACCACAGTGCTACGAGACTACGATGCTACGAGCTCTCGATCTCGATACAGACAGATAGTACTTGACATGAGAAGCATAAAGTCTGTTGTGTGATTGAAAACCTTGCACACATCAGACCTTATGCTTCTGAGGTCGAGTTATTACTTACTATCGAGTTATGGAAAATCGCATGTAATTGGTTTGTATTTAAAAAATATATTATTACAATTATTCTAATGATTACACAGTATTTTAAAAGTGAGATAACATGTCAATAATTCACTTTTGTAGTCAGGTTACTACTGCTATATCCAAAGCTTTATAATGCACCGTGTTATTTTCTCTACATAAGTACTTACCTTAAAGGCATGATTGTATTGATAAAAGTCATCACTGTCCCCAAAGACCTGAGCAAATGGACTTTCTTAGTAAAAAAAAACAAAGACTCACATACGTTTCTAGGGGGATTATATTCACTGGTAATAAATACCCACTTAAGTACTGAATCTTTTGTGATTCTGAGTTTCTCAGTTTATTTTAAGACCAGCTACTGCCCACGGCCTTGCCTGCGTGGAGTTCGATCTGTCACTTAGTTTCTATTAAGGCGACGGGTAAGGCAAGTGACCTTGAGCATTAAGCGTCGACTAATGCGACTTCTACAACGTGCCTAAGATAGTACAAATGCTTCTCGCAAACTAAACATCCATCCGTTGCGCTCCTGTGCAAATAGATTATCATTGCGAGCAAAATATCCGCTTATGGAAAAGTAGGGGCTAAGAGTAAAATCCATTAAAAATCCTTTTAATTCTTAATTTGTTGACTATTTAAAAAAAACGAAAACTTCATCCTCAGGGCACGAATGTTGTAAAGAATAAAACCAACTTTGAAGCTTAACAAGAACGTCGTTTAAAATATAAATGTGTAAAAGCTCGCGATATTAGCGGTACTTTGAATTTTTTTTGTGTTTATAAGAAATCATAACTAGTATTGAGATACATTAGGAAAAACTTAAACATATAAGTTACATGATATATTAATTTCCACATCCTGTATCCAGTATTTTCGCCAGAAAACTTGTCCAAAAACTCCTCTTTTACGTGTATTCTCCTTACCCGGCGCCTTAACAACCAAAAAATGTATTATTTCAGAACGAATTTCATTAACATAAAAATGTTATATTTAGTAAACCTTAAATATAAACTGATCTAACTATGCTGAGGAAGTTTTTTTTAACTTTTATAGAAGAACAAATTCGTCATACATGATTTTTGCGTAATAATCGTTTACGAAAGCTCTCCAAAGGAATATTTTTCATTGATGCTCCGCTCCTATTGGTCGTAGCGTGATATTGTATAGCCTTTTTCTCTATAAATGGACTATCCAACACAAAATATTTTTTCAATTCGAACCAGTAGTTCCTGAGATTAGCGCGTTCAACCATACAATTCAGCTTCTTAGTATAGATTATACTTTAAGTATCTAGATTTAACCAGGTTTCAGCAAGTGGGCCCAAATAATGCGAATTGAATGCGTGACCAAGTATGGAAAATGCTTCAAAACATCCAAATAGCACACTCCGCGATTATCTTACGTTACCTCGATTTGTATCGGGAAAAAGAATTGAATGAAATGACGTCACGACAAATGAGTATTACTGACCCCAGACCCGCTAATAAGAGGGTAGGGCAGCATAACTACAACCTTTTTCCCGGGAAACTTTCCCCTGCGAACTATCTGATACACACCTGACTTTGGGAGTTACTCAACGGGATGATTTGACATTAACGACTGACCCTTTTTAAACGTTTGAATTGAGAAGGGAAAATTATTTGTTATTTTCTTTTGTACATACATTTAAGTGCCAGATATAAATGTTAAAGTTTTTGTTACTTGTTATTTTATGGTCATCCATCACATTTATTGTTTTAATGTTTTTTTTATACGTGGCCTAAAAAAGAATAAGGTACTCCTTAAAATCACGCAGTCACCTATTATAGGACCAACATTTAAATCTTGACACAATATTTAGAAGCTCTATACAAAGCTATTTCCATGATTATGTAGTTATATTTAATTATTTTAATGTTTCCTAATCGTAAGAGTTGTCACCTAAGAGTTGTCAGTGTGGTATATCAGCAGTTGAGTCAGTGGTTTTAATGAGTGTCCTATTCTTTTCAGCACCCTGAATATCGCTGATACATATAATTAAAATGCTGCAATGTTCATAGACATTACAATTAAGACAATTATAATAAATAATAAATTATTCATCAGTTTCAAATAAAAATAGTATTTAAGCTCATTAACACGCTGAGATAACTCAAAAGTTTCTTAATGGCCAGTCAATTTGTAAGTGTCGCTCAAAGCATTTTGGACTCTACCACAACGACATAAAGACGCCGTTCGGGAACTATTACGTTTGGACATAACTTTTAATGTCGCATCTATTGAGGTCACATTCCTTTATTATTACCCGTTTGGTGCAAAGTTTATTTTTGCCAGGACCGTTCCCTTTTGCATCTATGATTAAATGATTGAAAAACGACACAGTTCATATATTTAATGGTCTATGTAGGTATGTCATTTAGTTTATCACACGCCTTAAAAGTAAGTCATCATCATCATCATCATTTCAGCCATAGCCATTTTTCAAAAGTAAGTAAAATTAATTAATTAAGCAGAAAAATATAAACGGACCACAAAAAAGATTAAAGCCATGCCTAGTTTTAAAATTTACTTACGCGAATACTATTCTAAGAACTAATGGTAAAAGTAGTTGAGCCTTACACCGTGATACAACAACAGTCATCATTACCGCAGGGTTGCGTCATCGCGAACAGTCGCGTACGAAGCGCAAATCTGTAAATTCAATTAAGAGTGCGCATTTTTCGGGCCGGCCAGCCCTTCAGCCGCGGGCGCTCGCCTCCACGTTGGAAAATTTTCTCTCCAAAATTGAAGATATTCGTACCTCCTCCCTCGACACTTATGGTCGGCGTCCTGTACGAACCTTTTTACATAAAGTCCACACGTAGGGTATCGATCCGGGCGCTGGACAGGGGTACGCAGATGACGGGCCCTTCCCCCCTTTAGGCCCCTTTCATTACATAAGTGCGTAACGCGTGAGGCGGACCTGATTACGGGCCTCTTTTTTAACTGACCTCCTCGCAAAGCGATTAAACTTAATTTGAGAATAGCGATTAGGTTACACTAGCTGTCGGCGATTATCGCTGAGTAATCAGGGGATCTGTTTTTTCGAGTTAAAAGACAATTTTGGCTAAGACGTTTGTTTCGACAAAAAACTGCAACCTAAGAATAAAGCTTTCGAGTTGTAAGGAACTCATACTTTTTATAGTAAAGACGCCACATTTTGACAATTAATATTGATCTCTAGATCTCGGACTTAAAGTTGAAAATCGGTTCAATGACCCTTAACTTTTTGGATAGGTTGACTTGCCGTTGTCTGTACATCAAAAATAGATCTTACATAGGTATATTATTTAAAAAACAAACAGAAGTTTCTTGCGTAGTAAAAATAGATTTTAGCTAAACTTGAATCCGTTAGTGAATTTAAAGAATGGACTCTATGTCTAAGATTGGAGAACTTAGTATCGAAAGCCAAATCGTTTATCGAACTTCTGGATGGTCATTGGAAAATTAAGTACCTTTTAATATAATTTTTAAGTTTTTTTAGTTAAAGGGAAGTATGAAACGAGTCCTATGTTATTTTAATTGTTTTTAACAAAATTCAAAAAAGGAAGAGGTCCTTAATTTATATTTAAAATCTGATAATGGTTTTTGGTATAATATTCCGCACAAGTCAAGCATTTGCCTACAGAAAGTATCATTTTGTGAGGTGGAACTGGTGAAGAAGACCTCATATGGCCACTTTTATCACAATTATCAGTACCTAATTTACGAGTGATGACGAGAGAGATAATATGTCTTGATTCAGATAGATTGCCTGAATAGAGCTTTCTCCTAGTTGACAATTTTAATAAATGATTCTGATGAAAGGTACCATTGAACTGGTCTGATGACAAGGTGGGGAGGATAAGCGCCGGAACTTCGCAATAAAAAGAATGTATCCGAGGCTTGTTTGGATTTATTGGAAACGTCATAAGATGCACTTTACAACAAAAAAATAATTGTTGCAATTGCGATGTTCTTTTATTTGCAATCGTGATAGTCGCATTTTTTTTAAACCACTACTTAGAGAGGAAAAATAGATAATGAAATCGGTGTACAGGTGTACATTAAAAATACCGACTTTAAACATACAAAAAAGCTAAAAGTAACATAAAAACAAACAATTAATTATTATAGCCACACGTGTTGAATTTCTTTGTCACCGACTCCAAAAATAACTGATTGTGGTTTAAAGATTTTTTAGGTTACCTACATTCAGTTTAACACTTAGGTACTTAGCCCGTTAACATCCAAGTGGTCTCATGAGACCGCATAACAATAGAATTTATGTTGTGTCTCGATTACGTATGCTTGATCAGTTAATAACAACTCAACAGTTTTGATATCTTAGTGAGAAATTATTACCTAATACCTGAAACAAAATATTTACTTATCATAAAGCTGAAACAGGTCAAATAAAAAAAAATATCTTCTTCAAATAGATTTTTTTTAAATTTGTATTCTTTGTTAGACGGAACTATATATATATTATTATAATATAGATATAATAAATCCAATACAGTTTTTTTTATCTGTCTGTTTGAATCTTAGCAACACATTACTCCGAAACTTCATGAAACCTGGCAAGATTCGAGTTCATATTACGAGGAAGTATATAAATTCAGCACGGTTCGCAATTCAATAGGTCATGTAGTGTTAAAATAATTGACAAAAATAGGCTAGTTCCTTAGGTCAAAAAAAGATTATTCTATTTAGTCCGGCATCAAAAAATATTGGACCCATATTTTGCCATTTGTCTATCAAATAAAAAATTACATTACAATATATTAAAATTACAACAATTACAAGTTTAAGAGTGACGTCACGCATAGCTTAAAAGTGTCGCAAGGCGTGACGTTACGCGGAAATATAACGGGCTATATCTTCATAATTTTTTGTTTGATTAGAAAAGAAAAAATACGTGTTTAATATTTTCTGTTAATCCAACGACGAGCTAATTAGATTTTTTTAGGAAACTATCCCATTGTGTCTGTTTTTACTGATCAGTATTAAAACTCTAACTTAAATGTAGGATAGGTTAGGTTAGATCGTAAATAATCGTAATTGGACACAACATTAGATACAGTTTAAAGTCTCTGCTCTATGGAGTTTCATAGAAAGTAGAGGTCACAGTTAATGGACAATGGTCACATACGAAATATACTTTTGCTGCTCAAGGTAAAATAAGGTATATTGCGTAATTTTTGATGAAAATCTAACAGAAATAGTTAGTTATTGAAATTTTATACTTAAGAGATATTATGCCTGGTTGATGGTTTGTCTATTTTGAGACAATACTGCGGAGCTTACATTGAAAATAGGTGTACTCGGGTATACCCATGGTTAACATGAGGTGGTGGAATTTATCCTGGCGTGAATAAACTATAGACCACGCGAATGAAGTCGCGGGCAACAGGTAGTCTTAAAAACAATTCTCTAAAAATCGAATGCTAAAAATGCTAAAACTTATATTCGGTCTAATGTGTGTACAATAGTTAAGCATAAAAAGTAGGCTGAGTACTCGTTCTCTTAAATTTAATGTTCGCAAGTTTGGACCGATTCCCAGCAGGGAATCATTTCCACTGGCCGACTCAGAAGGCCCAAAAACTTCGCGAACAGATGAAAAGGGGTATTCTACATTAAGTATTCTAAAAGAGAAATTGTACAAGAAAAGCAAAGTCTTGTTTTAAACGGGAGATCGAAGCTTTTATAGAACTTTTCCAATGATCGGACAAGGAGGAATTTTTCAATATAGATGTTTGGCGCATCTTCTATCATTTATATTTTAGTATTTAGAATAGGAGAAGAGTGGAGACGGTTAGTGTCATTTATAACTTATTTTATTATCCATAGATAGATAGAAGAGCGGTGGTAGTTCAGTGGTCGGAGTATCGCCTCATGTCCATGGGTCGCGAGTTCGCATCCCAGCACGTACTTTTGGATTTTTTGCAATTTATGTACACATTTATATCATTTGCTCGGCGGTGTGGGTAGGTGACGTGTCGTGTGGGGACGGCTGTAAAGAATACACTTCCCCACCACCAACAGGAGGCGTGTCGTAAGAAGCAAATAATTATTGTAGCACAAGAAGGGCAGCAGCGTTTGCGTGCGAAATCTTTGAAAAAAAAACTGCGCTTGCCAACCCGCCTGCCAAACGTGACGAGTAGTGGCAATCCCCCCCGATGATAGGTCATTGGGGGAGGCCTGTGTTCAGCAGTGGACTTCCTATGGCTGAAATGATGATGATGATAATGAGGGAAAGCATCACATTCAGATAACTCTAAATGTGTAGTGATGGTCAAAAATGACGTGATTGCCTTATCTTATAGGAGCAGTGGCTCTCAACATAATATAACCAGACATACTGTATCTAGTAACATGGTAAAGTGTTACCAGATCAGCCCCCCTAGCATAAAACGAGATATGATTAGCGATATATTGACAATAAATGTAAAAAATTATAGACATAGCCGCCTTTTTGAATCGCCGTGCCGGTGACGTCACATATTATTATGATCGCTGTTTTAATAAAAAATCAACATGTATAATCGTGTTGTTGTGCTCATGCCAGGGGAAACGGCAAGGAGCTAAAAAGAATAAGAAGAAGAAAAATATTTAGAAGATACTCTTTATTTCACACCACACCAAAAACATTTAGAATAGTGCTATTCTAATCCAGGCAATCTTACGTCTCTTCCAGATAATCTTCTTCTTTATTTTCTATTTTAATTAGCTAAGTAAAAGTATACGGATCGCTCCCGCCATCGAGCACTTAACCTATAGAGCAGCAATACGAACCAGCTTTCTCCGAAACTAGTAAGTGATTTCTCAATTACATTTAGTATGAAATGACAAGTCCTGTCAACTTTCACCCATACAAAAACAGTGCAGATACAGATTTAAAAATGGCAGAAAGTTTTGTCGAACAAATCATATGACATTTCCACTATCATCATCTCAGCCATTGGACGTCCACTGCTAAACACAGGCCTCCCACAATGATTTTTACTGGGGGGTATGGCCAATACTCGCCACGCTTGGCAGGCGGGTTGGCGAGCGCATTTTTTTAATAGATTTCGCACGCAGACGCTGCTGCCCGTCTCGTGCTACAGGAATTAGTTGCCTCTTACGACACGCCTCCTGTTGGCGGTGGAGAAGTATATTCTTTACGGCCGTCCACGGCATTTTCCACTCTATAGGGTAAGTATGTGTTCCATGGCTCCCGCCAACCCAGTTGCCAGCATTTGGTTTTTAGGCACGTATCAAATAACAAAGTACTTCACATATCCTAAGACTGGACAAGTCAAAATAACATCTATCAATTGTATTTAAGCAAAAGTTTCAGTTTGTCTTGGTATATATATATTCCTAGGTTATTAGTTTTGAGTCTATTGTGTAATCATATTTCCAGTTATAATACCATTCCAGTCACTTGCTCCTGACTTTAGGTTTTTAACTGATGGATTCCATATTTAAAAAAAAAAATTAACTTCGTTTAATGTAGATAGCTACTTTAGTACGATACTTATATTTTTATATCTATGCATGTTTATTTATCTAAACATTATATTATTATTTTTGAATTGGAAATATTATCACCGGTAATATTTATGTTTAATGAATTTCTAAATAATTTGGTTTTTCTCCTGTATAACTTGCTTTTTGCATGACTTGGACTGATAGATAACGCTTTTTGCATTAAGTTCAACTGTTTTACAATGTTTAATCTATATACATATATATAAAAGAAAGTCGGGTTAGTTACACCATTTATAAGTCAGGAACGGCTGAACCGATTTTTATGATCTTTGGTTTGGTGGATTCGTCTCTGCCCCGAATAGCAAAATAACTAATAGAAAATCTGAAAATTCACACAAAAAAAAAGAGGCGGTACGAAGTTCGCCGGGATAGCTAGTATTATAAAAATAAACAATATACAAAAAATACTAGAATTTTTTAATGGTATAGGTTTAGTCCACAGTTTCAAGTCGACTCGTAAATAAAAATGAAGAGAATTTTAAAATTAGAGGGTTAGTATTTTTATTGTCAATGTTCTTATTTTAAAAATAAATTGTATCTGTTCTAAAAACATATTGTGAACATCTCCACTCTACGGTTTTTCTTTTCACAAACGTCGGACTGGGCGGCTGTGCGCACCGTAAGTGTCTATAAGTACAGTCTGTACCTTCGGTTCAGTAGGTAGGTACTCCTTAACACTAATCTATATACTTAGTCGGGCCATAAATACTGTTACAATTAAAAATAAACAAAATATTACATTTGAATTTAGAATCTGTCATTTTTATATTTATGATTGTTCATTGGGTTTTCTCATTTTGGCGCCAACACATTGTACAATATTTTGCGATATTAAAATGAAATGGGGTGATAAAGAGAACCGAATCGCTGTGATTGCATTACACAAAGTAGGTATGGAGCCAATTGCAATTTTAAAAACTCTCCATACGCTTGGTATTAGTAAAATGTTTGTGTACCGGGCTATTAATAGGTACAATATGTCCTCCTCTGTTTTGACAGAAAAAGTTCTAGTTAAAAGACTGTTATTGCAGCCAATGAAGACCACTTCGAATAAGCTTTTTAAATTTTTAATTGTTTTACATTTATGTAATAAACTAACACACTATAAAAGTAATAAATGTTATTTGCAATAGTTTTTTATTTTTTCAGTATTTATGGCAAGACTTGTTATAGGTATATAAAACAAAGTCGGGTTAGTTAGACCATTTATAAGTCAAGAACGGCTGGACCAATTTTAATGATCTTTGGTTTGTTGAATTTGTCTTTGCCCCGAATAGCAGAATAACTATGAAAACATAGAAAAAAAAACAAGTTTTTATTTAAGGTGGTACGAAGTTCGCCGAGACGAAAGTGTGTAATGTTTCAAATAAAAATTATTAGTATAACGCTTTACTGATATAATTTTATTTAATGAATATATTCTTTTTTTCTTATAACAACTCACATAATATAATAACCGTTATTAATGTTTCCATGAAATTGGGTAGTCAAAAAATCCATCTGAAAATATTAGCACTCCTTTTCTGTATTTTAAGATATAATTATCTAAGACTAAAGTACAGGCAAAAGCTCGTCAACCTACCACAAAACGTCAAATTTTCTCAGCTCATCTTGCGTGCTGCAAAATTTTTGGTGTTATTCGGGTCTACAGTTGGTACGAGGCACGCGAAGGTTTAAATTGTCGTATATGAGCAGCTTAAGGCCTACTACGAAAATGTTTCGTTCGTTCGAACGTATAAACTTAACAAAATTAAAATCATCATCATGATGTCAGCCTATAGCAGTCCACTGCTGGACGTAAGCCTCCCCAAAGAGCGCCAAAGAGCACGGTCTCCCACATTTTTCTTCCTTCCACTGACAGCTATCTTTCTAAGGTCGTCGGTCTATCGAGCTTGGGGGCGTCCTACACTATGTTTCCGAACACGCGGTCTTCACTAGACCTTTACTCATCCTTTCATCGGTTCTGAGACAGATGTGGCCGGCTTACTGCCACTTTAGATTGCTAAATTTTTGGACTATGTCCATTACTTTGGTCTGCTGCCGGATAACCTCGTTTCGGATTTTATTTCTTAACGAAATCCCAAGCATCGATCTTTCCATAGCTCGCTGTGTGACCTGAATTCGGTGGGCCAGCCATGTTCCACGTTTCGGCTCAGTAGGTCATCACTGGTAGGACGCGCTGGTGGAATATCTTAATACTCTTCAGGCATTGTGGCAGTGGCGACGAGAAGATATGATGCAACCTCCCAAACGCTGCCCAGCCAAGCTGCACTATTCTAGCGATTTACCGCTCCAAGCTGTCTCTACCTAACTGTAGCACTTGTCCAAGGTAGACATCATCATCATCATCATCATTTCAGCCATAGGACGTCCACTGCTGAACATAGGCCTCCTCCATTGACTTCCAGATTGGCCGGTTGGAAGCGGCCTTCATCCAGCGTCTTCCTGCTACCCTTACCAGGTCGTCTGATCACCTTGTGAGTGGACGTCCTACGCTGTGCTTACCGGTACGCGGCCTCCATTCTAGAACCTTTCTACCCCATCGGCCGTCAGTTCTACGTGCTACTCGTATGTGCCCCGTCCATGCCACTTTAGCTTGCTAATCCGTTGGGCTATGTCAGCAAATTTTACATACTCCTTGATAACTTGACAACAACAGGTAGACATACTCCTCGACAACTTCGAGCGCCACGCTTTCGACGGAAACCGATCCGGGAATGACGTGGTCATTTTCAAATTAAAATACCATCTATAGTAAAACCTCTCACAATTTACGAACAGTTAATACTCAATACTCAATCATTTATTGCATCCATAATTAACTTAAGTAGAACTAAAGTACATAATGGAAAAAAAAAACGGTCTTGTTTCTTTCCCGGTTAGTTTCAGATGTTCATATTTTTTCAAAGGATTGACACAATTGAATGGTTATTTTGGTTTTTTAGGTTTATACGTCCGAACGAAAGAAATATTTTCGTAGTAGTCCTACAGACCATGGTTTAAAGGCTCGGACTACATACATTCAGTCTTTGTTTAGTTTGTGGCTAGATGATTGTAGGACGAATTATAATTATAATTAGCGCTCTTTTTCGCCAAACACTATGGCAAAAATTTGTCTGTTAAAAGGTAAGAGGACCACATTTGTTAGACCATGTGACCACCAAAAAATGTTTTACGTTATACATAGGTAATTAAATACTTGTTGGTATGTTACGAATTTACGATGTTCTGGGCGTAATTATAACGGCTAATGATGCAGAAAACAAAAATACAGATTTAAATTAAAAGCCTTATGCATACAAAAGCAGATTTAAGGTCGCACAGCGTGCGTGGAAAGGGCTATGCTCAGTGTTTCCTTGTGAGATCGAATAAATAATTAGGATATCTGTAAACAAACAAAAGCTGCTAACATAGCTCAACAGATTAGCAAGCTGAACCGGCAGTGGGCTGGTCACATAGCACGCAGAACTGACAGCGACTGACGATAGGGCAGCAAGATTCTAGAATGGGGACCACGTATCCGCAACCGCAGCGTAGGACGTCTACCCACAAGGTGGAAAGACAACCTGGTAAAGGTCGCAGGAAGCACTGGATGCAGGCCGCTTCCAACCGGGCACTCTAAAAACAGCAGTAGACGTCCTATGGCTTGAATGATGATGAGGTAGCTACCTAATCAATACATATTATTTTAAGGCTAATAGGAACTTCATTGGTTGTAGAAATTAATAAATCTAATTCGTCATCAGAAATATGTAGTTATTACTTTACATTTGGTTAAAACAATAAAAAACGTACAATCAGAAAAACACCCTGTTTTTTTAATTTTGTAAGATAATACTTAGGTATTTATGATTTACTAAAATGTGAATTGCTAGACATCAATATATTACTTAGTGGTTGATTCGTATAAATGTAATGTGAGCAAATACTTAAGAAAAATAAAAATAAATTAAAAATAACAATGTTTCTTTGTGTTTTGCGCCTAATTCAACATTTGAAAGGGAGGTTACTGCCACATGTACTGCCATCTCGTGGTTAAACGAGTAACTAAAGTAGATCAGAAAAGCTGACTGTGTTTCAGGTATGTACAACCAACTGTTTACTTATATCCCTGCAAGAGGGCGCTGATTGCCAAAAGCATTAAAATTTAGATGTCGTGGCCAAATTGTAAAAATTATCATTTCACGATGTGACCGTTCATATCATAAAATGGTGGTATTTCATGTCAAAGAACAGAATTTGCTACCCACATCATGATAATATAGTGATCTAGCCAAATCAATGAATACTCAGCGTTTTAAACGATATGAAAAGCTGACGCACGACTACTTCATAAAATGGTAAAACATTTGTCATCATTTCGTAAAATCGTTTCATTGTCCATTCAACTATTTAAAATGTTTAATTTATCTATTGACCAATATTACTATTAATAAACAAATTCAAGTAACATAAACGTATTATAATTTCAAACGATTGCTCGATAAAATATTATCAAATGTTGACGTTTTGCCGATGTGGTCAGTTGTATGGCCAATCATAAAATACGACCATTTATGAAATGATCGGTCATATCATAATGTGGTAGGGCGAGTATAGTACCGGTACTGCGGGTACTGCATCGCATGTTTAATTATTATTCTATTAACAGAATTCTGTTCATAGCGGACGTGTGGTTATTTTATATATTCTTGATCGTGACAGAAAAATGAATATAAAAGTTTTTTTTTTAAATTTATTAATGTATGTATTTATTTATTAATAGCTAAATGCTTTTATCCTCTTAAATAATTCTTTGAAGAGAAAGATCTTTAAAATAAACCCTTTTTCGCAGCAGAGAAAAGTGTAGACTGACACTTTTCTCTGCTCTCTGCAAATAATTTTGGATATAATTATTTAATCTTTCTGCACTTTAGGGTTAGTTTTTATAAATATATAAAAGAAAAAACTGACTGACTGACTGACTTACATATCAACGCACGGCCAAACCACTGGAGTTAGATACTCCAAAGGCTCGTCGGTTTCTTATCAGGTGTAAGGGTGTGTACGAGCACGCTCGACATATCGAATTTAGCTGACAACGCGTCCTTGTGGAACATACTTTACTTGATTTGTAACTTTATTTTAGTGTAATAAACATTCTCAACGGTGACGGACACTTTTATTAACATTCTGCTCCCGTACAACTTATTTTACATTTTCTAACTTATAACTACTTATTTACTTACTACATCAACTAACAACTTACATCTACCTAAGTGTAAGGGAGCTACAACCCCTACATTTATTCGAGCCGGATTACATCCATCAGCAAACTGCAGTGTGAAAGTGTGTGATCAGTGATAAATCTGCGGTAGCGAATCGGTTGACTGGCCTCCCGGAAGAGGGAATCACCAGACCAATTGAGAGTGCGCACATATCGCAGAGGCATCTCTGTCACGTACAACACTGGTAAACAGTTCCAACAACAACTTAAAACTCATCAACATGGAAAACTTACTTCAAAAACAGCAAATCATTACCGAAGGGATCGAGAAGATCGTGATCAACTTTAAAAAGGACTCTCCCATCAGAAAGACACCAGACTACGCCCAAAAACGCCTGGACGCTCTTGAAGCACTGTGGAGCGAGTTCGAAATCAACAATAAACAACTTTTAACTTTTGAAGACCAATCAAACGACTACTTTACCACTAACGCTTATCAAACTCTGTCGAAGATATAAATATACAGGAAGCCTTGCAGCAAATTATAGAAGCAAAGAAGGTTGGTGAACTTACGGAAACTGGAGTGCTATCCAGATCTGACGAGCTAATCAGCCTTCAAAACACAAACTTTCGTGCCTTTTCTCGTATGATTCGCAACATCGACATTGAATCCATCACCGAGAAGTGGGAACTCGAAGACAAACTGCAAATGCTGCACACTCCATCAATGCGTTGAAGCTATAGCCTGATGATGTGTTAGCGGAGGCGTTGAAGACGACACGGAGTTTGGTTGTTGTGGAATCGGGTCTGATGACTCCATGATGAGGTAAAGTACAGCTAGGCTCACGTGAAATCTTACATGTCTTCATGTGACCGAGTTCTAAGTACTCATTGATGAATTCTTTGTAGCCTTTATTTAGTTGTTTGTTTTTGGTTAGTTTCTTTTCTAGTTGGCGTAATTGCGCAATCGCCTGTGGCTTCGATGCACCTAAGTGCTGTTCAAAGTTTGGCTTTATAGGAATTTTGACCTCGTATCGCCCGTCTTCCCGCCGGTATGTTGTGCTGCTGTACAGTATTTCGCAATAGTGGGCCTCGGGTGTCTCGGGGCATGATTCTGTAATTTCCTCCATTTCCCAGAATCGAGAAACGTCTTCAATGTTGTTAAGGATGGCGTGGCAGTTAAAAGTTTTGACGTTTCCAAGCAACACCCATCCGAGCTTGGTTTGTTGTGCAATGGGTGCCTCAGAAGAGCCTCTCAGTACACCACCCATGACAATGTCGGCGTATATTCCAGCATCCAGTAGAAGGTCAACTGGCCGAGAAGTGTTATAATCTGGATCGGCCAAATTGATATTATGTAGATGAGGCCATTGTTGTTTTTCAAATGTGTAATTTGGAAGATTGTTAAGCATCTTTGACATGATCAGCGCCTCCGTAGTGAATGTGTAGTCGCCAAGGACTGACTCACATACAAGTTGTATAGTGCCATTGCTTTGATTAGATGAAAATCCAATTCCAGAGATAGTTGCATTTTGTTTTCGGCGTTGCAACCCAAGACGTTGTGCAGCTGATTCTGTTATTAAGTTTATCTGCGATCCTTGATCGAGTAAACATCTAAGTTTTAGGTAAGTTCCATCAGCTGACCTAATTTTAAGTAGCGCTGTCGCAAGTAGCACTTCGTTGAAATCACCGGTAACGTGATTCGCCTTACGTTGCGGTGGCATATTAGGTGTCAAAGTCGTAGGCATGTTCGTTGTTGAATTAGTCGGCAAGCTCAAAGAATCCGTTTCTCGTAATACGTCATGTAATGAAGTGTGGTGTTGATTGTTGCATATACGGCATCGTTTGATTGAGGTACACTTCTTGCCACTGTGTGAGTACATGCAATTTTTGCACACGTTAAGTTGCGAAATTGTTTGAACTGCACAAAATAAGTCGAAAACAAAATAAGCGATGGCGATATCAGGGGTGCTGCTCAGTTGTTATTTTGCAATGATGTTTTTGCTCCAGATAATCCGGAAACTGTTGCAGCACTTCTTTCCAAACATCCTCTTCCTTCAGCTGCGCTTCGCCTCCCAGATCCACCACTTCCGACCAACCTCACCCTTTCTGCTTCCACAAAAGAAATTTCGGCTGCTATATGTGGGTCCAGGATATAGGCTCAAGAGAAAAACCGCACTCACTTTTAAAATTAAATATTTTATTGGTAAAAAACCACCCGTTCGTTACATTTCAGTCTGTCACACACTCTCTACACCTTATTCCAAAAAAAAGCATAGACTTTACGTACCATAGACAATATTAAAAAAAAAAAAAAAACGGTTCGTTTCTACATTTCGGCCACTCCTGACCTGTGTCTGTCCTCGGACACATAAACATCTTATAAAGTAATACATCAACTTAAAGAATTAATACTGTGTTAATTAAAAAAAAGAAAAGAACATTACCAACTTAGTTGACTTAGAAAAGCTACAACTTACTTAATAATAATACTGGTACCATGATAATGAACGCTAGGGTAAACCAATTATAATAATGGAATAAATCCCAAAGTAATGACTTAGATAAAGTAAAATAGAAGCAAATAAAATAGATAAACTCACGGCTTACTTCAAGGTGACTAGGCTGCCTCGATCTGGCCATTTTTTCATCTGGTCTGCTGAGCTGGAAGTTCTAGTAGGCCCCTCAGCTGAAACATCGATCTTCTCAACATCGTAACGATCATTACGCTTGCATTTTGTTACCTTATAGGGTCCTAAGTACTTAGGTTTCAATTTGAGTCCAGGGCCGAACTGCGTCCGCTTTATAGCCACCACATCACCTTCCATATACACATAGCTCTCTTTCCGTTTTTTATTAAACCCTCTCCTATTTTCCTCTTGAACCTTTTGAATATGTTCTCGAGCCTGTTCTCTTAAGTTTTCTCTGTTTTCATCATATAATGAAATGACTTCCTTTTGCAGTAGGTTCATTATTTCTACATCTTCTTTATTTCTCATCTTGGTTCCCATCAACAGTTCGAATGGTGTTGTATGCACAGTTCTGTGAAATGTACTGTTTAGGGCTCTTTTCACTCTACTGACGTATCGATACCACCAACCAGGATTTTCAATACATAGTTTAGTCAGGGTGGGAATGAGGACCCGATGTACCCTCTCTACTTGTCCGTTTCCCCTGGGAACACCAGTAGTGATCTTGATATGTTGAATATTCTCTTCTTTACAATATTCTTCGAAGTCCTTGCTGGTGAATGCAGTTCCTCTATCACTTACTATTCTTCGTGGGTTCCCGAAAGTTTGTTGATGCAGTTGAAGTTTGTTAAGAGTCTCTTTACTGGAAGTGGTTCTTGTAGGGAACAGCCACACGAACTTGGTAAAAGAGTCGATTACTGTTAATATATAATTGTATTGTTTTTTTGTCTCAGTTAGTGGCCCTATGTGGTCAACATGTATGGTGTCAAATGGAATGCTCTCCTTTTCTATCGGGTTGAGCCAGCCCTCTTGTTTACCTTCCTTTCTCATTGACATTAGACATGGTATACAGCTTCTCAAAAACTCTTCAATCTTTTTGTCTACATCTCTTATGTAGTAATCTCTTAGTAACAATTCCTTCATCTTCAATTTGGCAAAATGACCATTACTGTGTATCCTCTTGATGATTTCTTTCTCCAAAGACTTTGGTATCACTAACAACTTCTGTTCTCCTTTATACAACAGCCCATTCTCCAACCAATAGTTGTTGAAGGAACTTTTTTTCAATATTTCCTTGATAGCTCTTAAACCCTCGTCTTCGTCCTGAGCAGATCTTATATCCTCATTCAAAGTGGTGATTGTTGCAACATAGGGGTTCCTACTGAGGGCGTCAGTATGCATCATTTTGGATCCTGCCCTATGCTCTACCTCATAATCATATTCGTCCAAAAGCATTACCCATCTGGCTACCTTCGGGGTTAGATCTTTCTTTTTGAGGGTCAGTTTGAATGCTTGGCAGTCAGTTACTATTTTGAAGTGCATGTCATACAAGTAATGTCGAAACTTTTTCACCCCTTCGACTATAGCTAGAGCTTCTAATTCATAACTAGAGTATTTTCTTTGGGCTTCATTTGTTTTTCGACTCATGTAATGCACGGGGTGTAACCCGGAACCAGGATGGTGCTGCATGAGGATGGCTGAATAAGCCAAACAGGATGCATCAGTGTGCATTTCTGTTTTCAGTTTAAAATTAAAAATTTTCAAGACAGGTCCACTAGTCAATCTTTGCTTTAATGTTTCAAAAGCTGTTCGTTGTTCATCACCAAAGGAGAAATCTTCACCTTTTCTCAGTAAATCGGTTAGGGGTCTCGCTATGACAGCATAATTCTCTATATATTTTCTGAAGTAGCCAGTAAGGCCCACAAAACTGTGCAACTGTTTAATATTTCTGGGTTCTGGGTACCTTGCTACAGCGTCGGTCTTCTCTGAACATGGCCTGACTTCACCCTCCTTGATGACATGGCCGAGGTATTGAACTTCTCGCTGCAGGAGATGTGCTTTTTTCCAGTTTATTTCCAATCCAAAACGTGACGACACCTCTAGCACCTGTTCCAGCCTTTGAAGTGCTTCTAATTCATCTTTAGCTGGAATTAAAATATCATCGATGAATATCATTATTATTCCTTTCACAATCAACTCCCTGAAGATTATGGTGACAAATCTCATGAATGTCTTAGGTGATGTAGAAAGACCAAATGGGGCTCTTAAGAACTCGAACTGCCCATGATGAGTGACGAAAGAGGTGTACCTTCTAGTCTTCGGTTACTTTAAGATGGAAAAAGCCATTTTTTAAATCCAGCACACTAAATACTCTTGCCTCACGCAATTTGTCTATCAAATCATCCACTACGGGCAATGGGAATTCATCCTTCACAATTTTCTTATTTAGCAATCTATAGTCCACACATACTCTCACTGATCCATCCTTTTTCTTTACCAACACTAATGGGCAGGAATACTCAGAATAACTCACCTGTATTATGCCGTTTTGCAACCACTCCTCTACCTGTTCCTCCACGATTTGCTGTTCAGTAATAGATAGCCTCCTAGGCCGTTGGGCTACTGGTATATCATCCTTAAGTACTATTTTTAGTTCAATTGGCGCCTCCTCTGTTTGAATAGGTTTGTATCCCTTGATGCACTTTATCACCTTACTTTTCACCAATGGATCGACTATGTGGTCTAAAACAATGTTGATACAGCCTGCAAAATAATGTATTTTACTAATCCAGTCAAAATCTTGAGGCAAAAAGTTTACTGACCCTTCGTTCATTATCATGGTTACAAAGCCTAACAGTTCCTGACCAATTATCACTCGATAAGGCATTACATTGTCGGGGACTACGTGAAATATTACATCTTTAAAAAGCAATCCATCTACGAACACTTCCGCATTTATTTTGCAAGTAGATTGCACTTGTGACTGTCCAAGTCCACTCAACACCAAGTTGTCGTCCGTTCCGGCCGCTTTTAGCGATGTAAACAAACTCGACGACACCAAATTCACGTCACTACCGGTATCAACTAACGCGTTAACTGTTATTTCGTTTATTTTTATCACTTTAATGGATTTTTTCGCACTCTTTTTATTTACGATTTGCATAACTTCATGGTCTGACGTTTCGCTGTCATTGTCAGTTTCAACGGGGACAGATACACTAGCGCCACTACAGGAACCGGAACAATGATGCTCGTTTGTCGACGTCCCAAACATGGCTGACGGCTGTTTTACCGACACCGCTCCTCTGTGGGCCGATGATGACACTTTAAATTTTCCCGCCGAAACTCCGCTCCCTCCTCTGCTATTAGCTGCGGCTGCTGTACAATGCTGTCCAATATGGCCGCTCTGGTTACAACGAAAGCATTTAACGCCTTTCACACATGCACTAGCTACATGACCCATGCCTCCACAATTGTAGCATCGTCTTGGAGTAGTTGTAGATGATGATGATGAGGTTCGCTGCGCTTTAGCCTTCTGGGCAAGTTTAGCTTGGGCAGCCGTCTTCTCTTTCATGCGCTCGTATATACGTAGTTTTTCCTTTAAAGCACCGTATGTTGTCGCGCCATATAAGATAGCTTTATTATTCTCTTGATCTTGTATTCCATCCACAATGTACTGTATGGCAACGTTATCTGCAATTTTAGCCCGTTTCCCTAACTCCTTCATAGTTAGTAGGTACTGGTAATAAGACTCACTCTCGAGCTTTTTGCGAGCTGCCATTATTTCATGCATTTCCTTTGGGTTTACGGAATCTAGAAACTCCTTAAATATAGCGGCCTTGAGTTCATCAAATGTTTTAAAAGTTTTTTCCGTCCGCCGCCATAGCTCTGCCGTTCCTGTTAGCGTTCGCCTAGTTATAATTAGCTTTTGTTGTTGCGACCACTGAAATATTTCTGCATTGTCCTCAATATCTTGCACCCACTGCGACACAGGGTACGTTTTATCGTCACCGCTGAACCTTGTTATGGTGTTGTACACGCCGAGGAAGCCATCTGTGGTCGCGCCAACGGTACAATCGTTTTTCAGGTTCTCGTCAGCTTGATTCACTTCTGCCGTTAGTTTGTTCTGGGCTTCAGACATAGTTCTTCGTATCTTCGTTTATATCGTCTTAAGATTCGTCGTATTTTCTCTTCTCTTCGTGCAAGAATAAACCTCACCCCGCCGGCCGCGTGCAAGAAAGAGGTTATGTCGCCAATCAGTAAAGTACGTTCGTCGTAAGTATTTTCTTGAGATCCCGGACGAGCCCCCAAAATTGTGGGTCCAGGATATAGGCTCAAGAGAAAAACCGCACTCACTTTTAAACTTAAATATTTTATTGGTAAAAAACCACCCGTTCGTTACATTTCAGTCTGTTACACACTCTCTACACCTTATTCCAAAAAAAAGCATAGACTTTACGTACCATAGACAATATTATAAAAAAAAACAAACCGTTTCGTTTCTACATATATTTTCATTTAAAAATGGTTCAGCAGGTGGCCTCGACGGGATCACACCCCAGCACTTAAAGGACCTTGTGTCTTCCGAGTCTGGTGTTGCGGCAAACTCACTACTTGTTAACTTGACCGCCCTCGTTAACCTTATGCTTTCCGGTAAGGTTAACGAGGGAATCATAGATATACTATACGGCGCAAATCTAATTGCACTAAAGAAAAAAGATGGTGGCATTAGACCAATTGCTATTGGCTCTACTGTCCGCCGCTTAGCTTCTAAAATCTGCGTTCGTCATATTACATCTTCCTCGAATATCCCTCGCGAACTTCAGCCTCGTCAGCTTGGCTTTGGCACGAAAGGTGGGTGTGAGGCCGCCGTTCACGCTGTCCGCACGTTTTTGCATCACAACGGTGGCGAGGTGTTGCTGAAAGTTGATGTTAAAAACGCTTTCAATTCTGTCGACAGAGGGGCCCTGCTGACTCAAATAAAAAATCGCTGTAACACATTATATAATTATATTTGGCAGTGTTACAGCGAACAGTCAAAATTAGTTTATAAAGACAACCTCATTTTCTCTTCAGTCGGCTGCCAGCAGGGTGACCCTCTAGGTCCTGGTCTTTTTAGTTTGGCTATTGACCCTATCATTTCGACCCTAAATTCTAATTTAAATGTATGGTACCTTGATGACGGCACCATTGGTGGTGAAGCAACTACTGTCTTGGAGGATTTATCGTTTTTAATTAGAGAGTTTCAAGGTATTGGCTTAGAGTTAAATTTTTCAAAATGTGAACTTTTTGTTTCTGATCACCTGCCTCTGACTTACAAGCAAGAAATCATCTCCAAATTTACTGCTTTGGCACCCAATTTAATCATTCAATCAAAAGAATCACTTCGCCTCCTTGGTGCCCCTATTTTCGATGAAGGTATTCCTGGTTTTATTTCGGACAAAAATTCCAAATTTGAGCAGTCTTTTGGCAGAC
Organism: Anania hortulata; assembly: GCA_963576865.1. Taxonomy (NCBI): domain Eukaryota; kingdom Metazoa; phylum Arthropoda; class Insecta; order Lepidoptera; family Crambidae; genus Anania; species Anania hortulata. The sequence continues at coordinate 21,734,621 of OY756387.1, read as the reverse complement.
TTTTAAGTATAAATTCTCACATGGCCTTATACCTTATTCGTTATTGTACCTTTGTTCCTAAATTTACATATTATGTTTTACGTTGCTCTCCTCTATGGAAATTTAATAGTCTTTTAGCACTTTTAGATAACACTCTGAAAAAACTACTTTGTGAAATCCTAAATTACCGTTCATGGGCCCAGGCTTCTCTTCCAGTTCGATTTGGTGGTCTGGGCACTCGTAAAATTTCAAGTGTAGCTCTACCTGCCTTTCTTTCGTCCGTCTATAGCACCCATGACCTCTTCCTTTCTATTTTGAATCCGTCGCTTAGCGATGCTGAGGTCTCCTGCTTGGCGGATGCGAGAAACGCCTGGTCTAGCTTTTGCAATGTTAACCTACCCAATTTATTATCATCTCAAAAACAATGGGACGAGCCGCTCTGTAAACTTTCTTACGATTCACTTCTTGTTTCATGTAATAACGATACAGAGCGTGCTCGTCTTATTGCCGTAGCCGAATGGGAGTCTGGACTTTGGTTGCATAGTTTGCCTTCTGCCAACGTTGGGACTCTCATCGACAACACATCTCTTTCTATTATTGCATGCTTACGTCTCGGTACTAACATCGCTCATCCCCACCGTTGTCTCTGCGGGGTCACAGTGGATAGTCTCGGACTTCATGGTTTGTCCTATGCCCAAAGCGCGGGCCGTATCCCACGCCACGCTAGCCTTAACGCCATTCTCCACAGGGCCTTCACATCAGCTAGAATCCAGGCAATTCTAGAACCTTCGGGCATTTGTCGGGATGATGGTAAAAGGCCCGACGGAATGACTGTTATTCCATGGAGTAATGGCCGTGCGTTGGTCTGGGATGCGACCTGCGTGGACACTTTGGCCCCCACCCACGTTCCTGCCACTTCAAAGGCTGCAGGTGCTGCAGCTGCCTCTGCAGAGGCTATAAAAAAAAGGAAATACTCCTGCCTAGACAGCTGCTACTGTTTTTCGCCTTTTGGAGTGGAGACGCTGGGACCTTGGGGCCCTGAGGCAAAAAAACTATTTTCGGAACTATCCACCCGCTTGATTGACGTTTCTGGTGACCGGAGGGCCGGTAGCTACCTTGGCCAACGAATAAGCTTGGCCATTCAACGAGGTAATGCAGCCGGCATTCTGGGCACCTTTAACATTTCTGTAGGAATGGGCGATGTTAGGTTTTGATAAATTTTTATTTTATACATTTTTTATTTTGTATGTATATTATTATTTGCCTTATATTTAGTTTTAAGCTGTATATTTATTTGTATAAAGTATATATAATAGTATTGTATTATCTTTTAATAAAAATAAATATTTTCTGTGTAAAAAACAAAAAAAAATTCTTTACTTGACTACCTATTTAAATAATGTGTATGTATTTTGTATTGAAGTTGGCCTAAATGTACTCTAAAATATAAATGTACATACATATTATGTATACCAATTATTATGTAAATATGTTTTAATTATTCTACCATTTCTTGACATACATGAAACGTATTTTTTATTTCATTTACTCATATTTGTCTTTATTGGACTAACTATACATTAATGGCATATGTTTTTTATTTACAGTGTTATATAACAGTGCTAAAATGACGACTCTACACGACTGGAACGTAAATTTTTATTTATTCCATTTTTGAGCGACACACTACCCCATGTATTTTATTGACTTTTCTTAATGTGTCTACTCGTGCAAAGAGAAGTGGTTAAATATAAATAAATGACATCCACTATTAAACTTTCTGCTACCACAAAAACACTTACCCTTGCGGGAATTGAACCCGTTACCGCTTAGGATTGTAGTCCGAAGCGCGTATCTCTACACCAAGACGTTCCTGAGTTAGTTTATGTACCCCTTATTCGTTAACTTCTAATATGGGGATATAGCTCAGTGGTAGAGCATTCGGCGCAGACCGACCGGTCCCCGGTTCAATCCCGGGTGTCCCCCCCAAACACATGTGAGGACGACCTTTTTTGTTTTTTGCAAAGTTCTTGGATTAGATTACTAAAAAAACTGAATTCGCAAAACGAGTGACTGACCACCGTATTTATTTTTACACTGTAGTATTTCATATTAATACTTGCCCCAATAAAAGTTGTGTTTGCAAAAGGATCACAGTTTTTTGAGGTTTGGAGTCAAAAAAACAGAAGTAATAATCAACAATCTATGTATTTTCAGTTTATTTTTAACCGACTTCAAAAAAAGGAACTTCTTAAAGAGTCGGAATCTTTCATAAAAAATATATTGTCATCTTTGCTCAGACAGTGACATCTTGTACCAGTTCATAAAACCAATGTTCAACAGATGTCCTGTCTCTACTTTATTATAGCATCCATAAGCAGCGACATCTATGAAAGAGATAAGAGCTAAATATTCAATTCAAATATAAACTCATAGAGGGCGTGATTACACATTAAATCACGCACAAATAAAACAAAAATATAATATTTGTAGTTATCTACCTCCTGACTTCGTCATCAGACCCTCTTAACCAAATGTTTTGTATGGCACTCGTCAAAAAAAAATGAAATTAGCCAAGCTCGAAGATTTCCATCATAAGCCAATTAGGAGTTTCCTTGTCCACCTCCTGGGTCCATATAATATGTCTTCAGAGAAGTTCGATTCAATTTAAGACAGAAAATTGCCACTTAAGAACGTCAATAATAACATTATTGGCCCATATGGAGCCATAACATGTCTCCTTACTTTTTGGGCCCTACTAGCGCTTCGAGACAAGACACAGACAATTTGGCAAGTGCTGACAAGAAACGCCGTACAATAATCAGAAGTTCAAGAAACTCGACTCTCAAGATTTTAATAAGGTAAGTACGTAGCGGGTTACAAGTGAAGCTAATATTAAAAGCATTTAAAATGAATTACTACTTAAGTCCTTTTTACTCACGACAGAACGGAGATGGGACTTATATGCGGTTAGGGTTAGAGGTTGTTTGCAAATGTTTTCATTAATTTCCGAAACAAGTTGACTAATTCTGACGCGGTTTTCTTTAATGGGTTGGTCATAATAGGGTTTATTAAATTGCATACAGAAGCAATTGCCTGAAAAATCCTAGTGCCACAATGAAAGGAATTTTATAAGAAATATTTGAAAGGTTTTTTGTTTCATAAAAGCCTTCGCTTGACAATAATTAACACAACAGAACGAGAATTTGCGAAACTGTTCCATCCGTTCACGTGTGATGCGATGACCAAGAGGAATAAGGATTCATTTTTATATTTAAAAGATCAGAGATGTACAAAATGGTTTTAAAAAAGCATTTAAATGCAAAATACCAAATAGTTTTGCGTTTTGTATTTTAAATGCTAAATGCAAAAGAATATTTTCAAAATACTTTTTCAAAATAAAATACCTTTCCATTTTGTGAATTGTGTGGCCATTTATTTCGGTTGATTGAGCATCTAGTTCTTATTTTATTGTTATTACACTTTTCTTTTATTAATCACAATTGGACTAGTATTGTTAAAAAACAGAGATGCGCCGAGTAGCACTTTTGCCGAGTAACGAGTACCGAGTACTCGGCGAGTAACTCGGTTCAATCAAATTCCTGTTTCGGGCGCGTAAACAAATACAAGATTGTGTGTAGGAGGTGAGTTACGTACTCTACCAGTACGAATACCGCTGACCCCGGGCCCATAACTAGAGCACACAAGATATTGCAAGATCACGGAAACGCTGACATAGCGCTCGTGCGCCGCCAACGTGACCGAGCCGCCGGACAGCATGCCACCACCATCATCCTCACCTCGTATCTAACATCGATCGAGTCAATTAGTATTCCTCCGGCTGTCGTTTTGTAATGAAGCTATCTCTGTGAAGAAGACGTCAACCATCATATTCGCACTGTACCTGATTGAATCCAGCATCTCATCTCGCGACAATCTCTACTACAACCAACCATAACGACGAGATAAAAGGATTTAAGATAATGAAGATCCCGAATATTGAAATGCAAGCTACAAATTCATCTCACATCAATTTACAGTTTTCACAGCATCCAAGGCAAAATAGCGTTACAGATACCAGTGCAAATCCGAGATCCTTCAACTGAGACGTTATGTCATACGACGATACCTTTCTACGGCGTACTAATAACTGTGCAACTATAGGTACTCATCCTCGTAGTCATGCTACGTCGCTATGAGAAACTTACCTGCAATCGTACCCGTGACGCAGATCACTGGAGACAGAAACCCACCAGCAACATTTTCGCTAAACGTTCTCAAATAGTTGCTGATCTGAGGGTGGAGGAGTTACGTACTCTACCAGTACGAATACCGCTGACCACGGGCGCCTAACTAGAGCACACAAGATATTGCAAGATCACGGTAACGCTGACACAGCGCTCGTGCGCCGCTAACGTAACCGAGCCGCCGGACAGCATCCCACCGACATCATCCTCACTTCGTATCTAACATCGATCGAGTCAATTAGTATTAGAACCTCGTTTTATTGTAATTTTAATTATAATTTAATTAGATATTAAGTAATTTCGTTTTTTTTTCGATCCTCCGGCTGCCGCTTCGTAATTGGTATGTAGTACCTGGTAATTGTTGACATAATGAGTTCACGTAAAAGATCACGAATTTGGCCATTTAACGACGAGATTGAAGAAGATAAAACCAAATTGAAATGTACTTTATGCAATTCTTTGACTTCACATAGTGGTGTTGGACAAAAGGCTTCTACGACGGCGATGTTGAGCCATGTTAAAATAATACACTCAAAATAATAATACTGTTGTTTTAATTATATCTACTAAAATATATTGTTTTAAATAAACCGAGTATTCTCGGCATTAACCCGCCGAGTACGCCGAGTACCGAGTATTAACCGAGTACTCGGTCTATCTCTATTAAAAAGTGAAAAATATAAACAATTTTTTTTATTATTACACTTTTTAACAATACCACTTCACCAGAACCAGCACCAGCAAACAATAAATCCGTGAAATCGAATCGTCGACGTCTACGGCGTTAAGTTTTTATAGCCATAGATAATGTTCGTCGTTTTCGTTTGACAATGACACTATACTTAAATATAAGGCGCATATGTCAGTTAGAAGGCGCGCACTCTGACCAAAAAAGAAAAAAGGGAACGCATGGTTAGCACCTCTATCGGTCAAATTCGTTAATACAAGCGTCATTCGTTCATTTCATTTTGTTTGACTGGTAATGTTGGCTAAACTTAATCACAAAGTATTTTGCATTTTGAAATGGATATAAAAATGCAAAATACATCTCGAAAGGTATTTCAAATAAAATACAAAATGCTTTTTACTAAAAAGCAAAAAAAAATTATATGCAAAATACAAAATAGGTATTTTGCATTTTGTATTTGCATTTTAAATAGAAGTATTTCAAATAAATCGCATCTCTGTAAAAGATAGGTTGTTTCATAAGGTAACTGAAAAAATCAGGTAGTATTCATATTAAAACACGTCAAAATCAGCGTCGCGCGCTTTCCTTTGCCATGTCACATTTTTCCATATTGTGCATTATCTTAAAACAAATAGGTGGATTCCTTATTAAAAGTTTAAATTAGAGTTAATAATATAAATATTTATAAAAGTCCTTGACAAATATTTAATTTCATTTAGATAATCTGATGACTTCGTTTTAATCATTCTTCTACTATTTCTTGACATGCATGAAACGTATTTTTTGTTTCATTTACTCATATTTGTCTTTATTGGACTAACTATAAATTAATGGTACATGTTTATTATATTACAGTGCCCTTTCTGTGCCTATATGTACTCTAAAGTATAAATTTATAAGACCAAATGTACCTACATTATTATGTGTAGCAATAAATAAATGTAAATGTAAACAGGTACAGACCTACAGAACATACAGAACTTCGAAAGCCTACATTACGCGTGGCATTACACGCTCTTTGCAAGTTCTTTTGTTAATAAAAAAGTTTAGCTTATGCTAAAATGACGACTCTACACGTCTGGAACGTAAATTTTTATTTATACCATTTTTGAGCGACACACTGCCCCATGTATATTATTGACTTTTCTTAATGTGTCTACTCGTGCAAAGAGAAGTGGTTAAATATAAACAAATGACATCCTCTATTAAACTTTCTGCTACCACAAAAACACTGCCCCTTGCGGGAATTGCACCCGTTACCGCTTAGGATTGTAGTCCGAAGCGCGTATCTCTACACCAAGACGTTTCTGAGTTAGTTTATGTACCCCTTATTCGTTTACTTCTAATAAGGGGATATAGCTCAGTGGTAGAGCATTCGGCGCAGACCGACAGGTCCCCGGTTCAATCCCGGGTGTCCCCCCCAAACACATATGAGGATGACCTCTTTTGTTTTTTGCAAAGTTCTTGGATTAGATTACTAAAAAAAACTGAATTCGCAAAACGAGTGACTGACTACCGTATTTATTTTTACAATGTAGTATTTGATATTAATTCTTGCCCCAATAAAAGTTGTGTTTGCAAAAGAATCACAGTTTTTTGAGGTTTGGAGTCAAAAAATAGAAGTAATAATCAACAATCTATGTATTTTCAGTTTATTTTTAACCGACTTCAAAAAAAGGAACTTTTCAAAGAGTCGGAATCTCATAAAAAATATATTGTCTTTTTTGCTCAGACAGCGACATCTTGTACCAGTTCATAAAACCAATGTTCAACAGATGTCCCGTCTCTACTCTATTACAGCATCCACAAGCATCGTTATCTACCAAAGAGATAAGAGCTAAATATTCAATTCGATTATAAACTCGTAGAGGGCGTGATTACACATTAAATCACGCACAACTAAAACGAAAATATAATATTTGTAGTTATCTACTTCCTGACTTCGTTATCAGACTCTCTTTACCAAATGTATTATATGGCACTCGTCAAAAAAAAAAAGAAATTAGCCAAGCTCGAAGATTTCATCATAAGCCAATTAGGAGTTTCTTTGTTCTCCTCCTGGGCCCGTATATGTCTTCAGAAAAGTTCGTTGGTATCAAATTATATCATTTTCATCGAGCTCTCATATTAAAAAAGAAATCTAATCAATCGAAATCAAAGAAAAAATAATTTATTCAATTTAAGATAGAAAATTGCCACATAAGAACGTCAATAATAACATTATTGGCCCATGTGGTCATAATAGAGTTTGTTAAATTGCATACAGAAGCAATTGCTACAAACATCCTAGTGCCACGATGAAAGGAATTTTATAAGAAATATTTGAAAGGTTTTTTGTTTCATAAAAGCTTTCACTTGACAATAATTAACACAACAAACGAAAATTTGCGAAACTGTTCCATCCGTTCACGTGTGATGCGATGACCAATAGGAATAGAGATTCATTTTTATATTTAAAAGATAGGTTGTTTCATATAACTGAAAAAATCAGATAGTATTCATAAAAAACATGTCAAAATTAAATCAGCGTCGCGCGCTGACCTTTGCCATGTCATATTTTTCCATATTGCGCATTATCTTAAAACAAATAGGTGGATTCCTTATTAAATGTTAAAATTAGAGTTAATACTATAAATATTTTTAAAAATCCTTGACAAATATTTAATTTAATTTAGACAATCTGATGACTTCGTTTTAATCATTCTTCTACCATTTCTTGACATGCATAAAGGTATGTTTTATTTAATTTACTCATATTTGCCTTTATTGGACTAACTATAAATTAATGGTATATGTTTATCATATTACAGTGCCCTTTCTGTGCCTATATGTACTCTAAAGTATAAATTTATAAGACCAAATGTACCTACATCATTATGTGTAGCAATAAATAAATGTAAATGTTAACAGCTACGGACCAGGCAACTACGATATCCTATATTACGCGTGGCATTACACGCTCTTGGCCAGTTCTATTGATAATGAAAAAGTTTAGCTTATGCTACACGTCTGGAACGTAAATTTTCATTTTTACTATTTTTGAGCCTCACACTGCCATGTGTTTTATTGATTTTCTTAATGTGTCTACTCGTGCAAAGAGAAGTGGTTAAATAAATATAAATTAAAAACGCAAATAACAGAAACCTACATTCACACACACACACACAATGCTTGGTAAAATGTGATAAGGTTTTAAATAAAAATAAATAAAAAATTCAATGACATCCATAATTCAACTTTCTGCTATCACAAAAACACTTCCCTTTGCGGGAATTAAACCCGCTACCGTTTAGGATTGTAGTCCGAAGCGCGTACCTCTACACCAAGACGTTCCTGAGTTAGTTTATGTACCCCTTATTCGTTAAGTTCTAATAAGGGGATATAGCTCAGTGGTAGAGCATTCGGCGCAGACCGACAGGTCCCCGGTTCAATCCCGGGTGTCCCCCCCAAACACATATGAGGACGACCTTTATTGTATTTTGCATAGGATTAGATTATTAAAAATAACTGTATTCGCAAAACGAGTGACTGACCACCGAATTTCTTTCACACTAGTATTTAATATTAATTTCTGCCTTGCCTAGGAAAATTTGTGTTTGCAGACGAAAGACAGTTTTTTGAGGTTTAGAGTCATAAAAACAGAAGTATAAATCAACAAGCTATGTAATAGCAAAACTTTTTTGGGTTAGGTTAGGTTAGGTTAGTTTTACTTACCTAGGTACCTAAAAATCAAGACTTTCGTGTTGTATTAATAAAAAAATATTGAACAATTGTAAACAAGATGTGTAAATTGAATGATCAAATTACTGAAAATTATATTAACTTTGACGTGAAAAAATTAGTACATGGTGGTTCATTTTAAACCAACTTTTAAAATAAGGTAATTTTCATTACTCGAAATCTTAAAAAAAGCTTCTTAGCTCAGACAGCGACATCTTGTACCAATTCATAAAACTAATGTGCAACAAACAAATGTCCCTTCTCTGCTATATTAAAGCATCCATTCGCAGCGACATCCACCAGCAAGTGAAGAGCGCAATATTTATTATGATTATAAATTCATAGAGGGTGGTGAGATTAACCATAAAATTACGCAAAATGAAATCAAAAATATAATATTCTAAGGGCCACTTTCACCACTTGCTGATAAGTTTTGGATAACCTATCTGGCACTTGTTTTGACAGATAACCCCTACAATTAGCTGTCAAAAAAGTGCCAGATAGGTTATCTGGAACTTATCAGCAGTGGTTTATGAGGCCCTTAGTTATCTATCCCCTGACTTCGTCATCAGACCTTCTTTACCAAATGGTATGGTACTCGTCAAAACAAATAAAATTTGCCTTAGGTTTTACCACTAGCCATTAAGAGTTTCCTTGTCCACCTCCTGGCTCTGTCACCAGATAAGCTGGATGGTATCAAATTAGCGCAACTTACCTGCGTTACACGTCGCGGGCCCGCCGTTTCACGTAAGAAATGCTATCGTTTACTTAGACTAGCATTATGATAACTTCGGCAAAGGAAATTGAAAATTGCTTTATTATGACCCTCGCAATGCCTTTTTGGTTTACAGCTAACAACATGTTACTAAATGCCAATAAAACTAAATACATTAAATCCACTATGCCCAATGTGAGGCAGGTCAGTAATATGCGTATATTAATAATGTCAGACGTTCATATTAGATGCAGTCGATTCCACATCTTTTTTGAGAATTATATCAGACTTCCGGCTGCAATGGTTAACATAGTTAACATAGTTGCCTTGTCAGAAAGCCTCAGTTCAGCGGCTTATGATGTGAGGAAAATAAGGCTTTTTACTGATGTCGAAACAGCAAGACTAGTATACTTCAGTTATTTCCTTAGTTTGTTGTCGTATGGCTGCTGACATTGAATCAATCTTTGTGTTGAAGAAAAGAGCCGTACGCGCAATATACTGCCTTGGACCTAGTGACTCCCTGATTCTGATCTGATTTTTAAATATTTTAATATGTATACTAAGAGTACTTACTAATTACTGTTAGTATACATATTAAATATTAAAATACTAAGTTACTACTTAGTCACTAAATATATTTTTGAAAGTATTATGTACGTTCGAAAAAAATTTAGTGATTTTTATCAAAATAATACTCGATATAAAATTACCTACTACATCATTACTAAAATACGCACTTACTACATCATTGTAACTGTCCTTTCTTGTAAAAAGGATGACAAAGATGACTGAGTTTGTTGCTCCGTTTCTTCTAATCACTATCCAATATGTAGTCCCGAAGCGGTGGTAGGGCAAAGCTAGATTTTGAGACGTGTATAAGTGCCCGGAAGAGGGTCTGAATAAATGAGTATTATTGAGTTTAATTAAGTATTATTGGGTGGCAGTGGTAGTGACACTGCGACGTCGGCTTGCGTCTGATTATGGCAAGGTACGCCCTGAAGCAGCCGTGACCCGTCTGCATCTGGTTTAGTTTGAAGATTAGGCGACCGTGCTACCATCAGGCTTACTCCTCAACGCAACTGCCGCAGTGATAAGGTATCCGCCATGACTGCAGGACAGGCGCTCCTTCTATCGGTTAAAGCCCTCAATCTCCAGTCGAGCGCGATCTGCCTAAATCTCCCTCGGCGCGAGCCTTTTCCACTGGGATTTTTGGTCTCCCTGCCAATGGAACATAGCGGCGAGGACCAAAGCGTTGAGATTCCAGGGCATACCCCAACCAGGGCAAGTAGCCCAGTGCTGGATACGGTCCTATACCCTTGTATGACCCGTATGGCCAAATCGCAACTTAAACGTGTCTTAAAAGGGCGCCATACCATACTGGGGCCCCATACACATGATTATGGCTCCATAGTAATGTATGGTGCTAACGCAGATATACAGACGTCAGCTGGAAGCTGAGAGCCCACCGTGGTTGGTCATGAGACTAGTCAGCTCTCCCACCGTCTTCAATAACATCGGCGCCAACTCCAAGCACTTGCAATGCACGTCGAAGGCCCATCTCCCGTCCAACGTAAGGGTGTATTTAAAGATACGCCTAATCTCGATGCGGGTTCCCCCTATTTATTATGTAGGATCTAACTTTTATAGCGCCACCTCGAGACCCAGCTCATAGATGTGGATAACAATCGCGACTCCCGCCGTTGCACAGCACGTCGGCTCACTGAATTCAGCCACGCCAGCCGTAACGAGGGTGTCATCAGCGTAACAAGTAACGCTAATACCCTGTTAAGACACCTGCGGAGGACCCAGTCATATCCGATGATCCAAAGAAGAATCAAAGAAGATCCTCGAACCGACCCCCGTAGTGTTTCGCATGAGGATTGCCGAGGTAGCACACTATACTTAGTCTTTGCCGGCTTAGTAGCTAGCCTTCACACGCTGCAGGTAGGCAGGCACCCCATAATAGATAATGGCCTTCTTATGCATGACCACGGCTGGGTGTTGAAAGCGTTAGCAATGTCGAGCGATACCAATACCACCCCACCCCTTGACTCTTTGCACTGCACTGTCAATGTATAAAAATAAATTTTCTATATTGTCTCGAATCTGAGTGTTGTGGTACCGTCGTTGTTACTGATTTGTGTAACACAAGTGCTTTGGCTACTTACCATAGGATCAGAGTAATGTATTTGATGTTGTCCAATATTTATTTGTATTTAATAACAAAGGAAACGTAAATACACCTGTTTTGAGAGATTTTCTTCGTAGTCGGTTTCACTTTAACGGTAACAACGGTTTATTGCAAAACAGCATCACTATCCCATCTCTAAAATTCACAGAAAGAAAACTACCTTGTCAAGTGTCATAATTTTTATTTTAACTATATAGAAACTATTTTCAAATGGATAGTTTGGATAAGATAAGATAAGGATAGATTTCTTTGGCATCGACTTTTTTAACCCGACATTTGGTGATTTTATCGGACCGTTCTCAGACTGGCACGAACATTTAAAGACATTTTAAAAATATAATAATTACGATTACGTTTTTTAAATTTCAATCCTATTAATTATGTGCAGTAGTTAATAACTAGTTAAGTCTTTCTCAAGTTTCAGGAGTGTTTTCATTTCAGTTTGTTGCGAAAATTTTAAGTTACACACCAAGATTAGTGGTTAATTTACCGTTTACGTCTTTGAAGAAAAAACGGACTTTACGTAATTTGCTTAGTAGCTACCTACGTCTCATCTCATCTCAGCTCTACTAACAGTACAACAACTAACGCCGCATACATAATACATGCGATACATGAAAGTGAATCAATTATGGCCTTAGGAAAACATTATTTAGGTATGCTTATATGCAATAAAGGTGACTTAATATCGGATGAGGTATTTGGAATAGCAATTTTTCGATACTAGTTGATACCTAATCCGAGGCGTCAATATTTCGAGTATTAGGTATCACAAAAAATATCTTAATATAAAAGGAAAATTTGCAACAAACGCCATCTAGGATTTCATCTAAATCCGTTCAGCCGTTTTTTCGTGAAAGAGTAACATACTTTTATCCATTCCTACAAATTTTAGTGTTTCTTTCTTTCTGGTCGTTCCCTCAATGCTGAGGATCGTGACTGTATGTCAATCTTCTCCACTCGGTCCGGTTCTGCGCCATAAGTACCGCTCCCCGTATCTGGCCTCCAGTCATCTCCTTGAGTTGGTCCACCCATCTAGCTGGCGCTCTTCCTCTAGCGCGCTTCCCCTCCATTTGTCCGAGAATGATGAGTTTCTCCAGGCTGTGCAATGGGGATCGCATTATGTGCCCAAAGAAACTCCGGATCCTTTCCAAGCACGTAGTCAGCAGGCGCTTGGTGACCTCTAGCTCTTCGAGGATGGAGACATTGGTTCTCATAGCTGTCCAAGGAATGCGCAGCAGCTTTCTCCAGCACCACACTTCAAAGGCATGGATCTTGTTGCGTTCCTTTTAGTGTTTAATAATAATAAATTGTAGTAAATAAAATCATAATATTTATACTTACATAAAAACACAATATAAAAATATTTTATTTATTATATATTTTACCTCATCATCATCATCATTTCAGCCATAGGAAGTCATCATTAGGGGGATTGTCAATATTCACTACGCTTGGCAGGTGGGTTGGCAAGCGCAGTTATTTTTTATATGATTTCGCACGCAGACGCTAATGCCCGTCTTGTGCTACAGGAATTAGTCGCCTCTTACGACACGCCTCCTGTTGGCGGTGGAGAAGTGTATTCTTTACGGCCGTCCTCATACGGCACAATTTATTTACCTAGTAGGTACCTATAGAAAAAAAACAGAGAGTACATTTTTTTTTCACAATATTTAACCAGTCCTAATCCAATTCATACCTAATCTACATTGAATACACACAATATCGTATCATCGTACATGTCGTACATGTCGTCGGATCGGCGATACTGCATAAATATTCGGAATAGGTATATGGATTAGGATTTTTTAAATATTAGGATTAGGTATCAATTTTACCTAACCCGACCCCTCACTAATATGATATCGTCGCACACAAAAATTTTGTTACACAAAAGCTACTTAAAGTCATCTGAAATATCAAAGTCATCTGATTTGAGTAGCAGTGTGACAGCGTGCGCTATTCGGAACGGACGTCATAAGACCTACTATTTTCTATTTAAAAAAAAAAGGCATCAATCTTCAAATATAAAAATGAAATTAGTCTCATTTTACAAGAATAACATTAAAAATCTTGATTTTGAATTGTTTTCATCGAAATCTTAAATACTTACCTTAATTTGAAACATAAAACCTCAGCATAGGCACACAGCATTCCCACTATTACATCAGCGTGAACTCTTAATTAAATAGCTTACTCGTAATAAAATTAATGTGATACGTGTCTAATTTATTTTTTACTAGCTGTCCCGACGAACGTCGTACCGCCCACTTTTTAAATTTTGTTTTTCGTTAATTAGTTAGTTCGTTATTTTAATAGTTATTCTGCTATTCGAATTCAACAAATCAAAAATTACAAAAATTGGTCTAGCCGTTCTTGACTTATAAATGGTGTAACTTACCCGACTTTGGTATATCTATATATTATTATACAAGTTGGCTAGAAAAGTGACGTCCAAAATTTTTTTTAAGTGCCTCGTGTTGAGAGTTACTCTGAATCACCCCTATGTATGTTCTACGATTTTTCGTAGTTTTCGAGTTACGATTTTTTTTAGATAGCCTATGAAGCCTATGAAGGAATACTTTTATTTATGAAAGCTTAGAGTCTAGCGCATTCTTTGAAGCTACTTAGAAACTAAGAAATTATTAGTTTAGATTTTTAATTTTAAGTTGTTAATTTAAATGATAACTCACTTAACATAAATTCTCAAATTTAGGTCAATTTTGTAGTAACTTACATTAAAGTTATGAGGCTGTTTATTTTATGCATAAATGCACAGTTCATAGAAATTTAGCTGCAAGAAAAAAAATTGGAAGAAAGAAATTCTTTTTTTTGAAATTTTTCAAACTGATCCACTTGCAAAAATTCATTTTAAAAAAAATGTTACTCGAAAACTACGAAAAATCGTAGAACATACTTAAATAGGGGTGATTCAGATACCTCTCAACACGAGGCACCTAAAAAAAATTTTTGGACGTCACTTTTCTGGCCAGATTAGATTAGAATACCTATATATATCGTGGCTAGACCGTAAAATTGATCATTTCATGATGTGACCGCTCATTTCATAGAATGGTGGTATTTCATGATATAGAACAGAACACGCTGCCTACATCATGATGTGGTCTGACCAAATCAATGAATAACCAGCGTTTGACGATATAAACAGCTAAACGCACGAATACTTTATGAAATGGTCAAACATTAGTGATCATATCGTAAAATCGTTACATTACCCACCGGTAGAGGCGCTAATGTTGCTTTGTTTTTGTGATGAGTAATGGCGGCGGACAAATATTTTATTCTAAAAGTGAATAATAATGTGTACACTAAAGGTGAAAGTGCAGTGAAATATCGTTTCGATACCAAGCTAGGCGATTTTTATGAAAGTCACTCAAAAAACGAGCGCAACGTCAAAAAATCAAGGAGATCGGAACGTAATTTGAGAGGTTAGTTAGGTTATTTAGCTATTCAAGTGTTTTTATTTATTATTTTGGTTTAAAAACAATATCTATTTGAAATGTTTACTTTATCTATCGACCAAGGTTACAATTATTAAACAAATTCATGTAACTTGTAAAGATATTTTTATTTTAATGATATGGCCAAACGTGGATTGACATTTCATCGAATATTGACGTTTAAACGATATGGTCAGTTTTAGTTGGCCATATCTTGAAATACCACCATTTTATGAAATGATAAATGATGACATATATATTACACGACTAGTAATGTTTTAAGGGTTCATTTACGTATGACAGTCTAAAGAAACATTACACGATTTTTTGTTTTTCTGTGTACCTGCCCTCTGTAACCCTTGTGTAGTGTGGTTCTCGCTTTAAATTACAAAAAAGTTGTCGCAAGTTCAAATCCCGGAAGATGTTTGTGTGATGAACACGATCATTTGAGGATCATCTAGGATTTAATATTTATCTGTTTTCTAGTCTGCTTTGGGTTTATTTTATTGAAGTTACGTCATGAGTTCCTGATACACAAAAAAGTTGTTTTAAATCACTTCTAAGAAATTGCATTATTTCAATTTCGTGATTGAAACATTTTAGGGTAAAAACTACCGTTTATTTATAAAGATTTATATAGTTAAATAGCATACTCGTCGAGTTTCTCACATAATAAAGTCACAAGATTTTAAGCCTCTGAAGTAATTGAGTGAACAGCCTTTTTATTGTCGATTATGATCTTTTTAAATAAAATCAAAGTTACCAAACTCCCTTCCTTCCTTCATTTATACATTCTTATTTCATTAAAAATACGAAAATTGTACTTTTTATTTTACCGTAAAACCGAGGTAAGAAATCTAATTACTGTAACATTACTCACACATTAGTATTTGTGCACGTACACGGAGATTACGAATACAGCGCGAATAAGCGCCTTCACTTGATTGTTCTGACAGGCGCTGTCTATTCTTGTTCTTATAATATATGCCACAGAACAGGGTTACCTATCTTATGTTCGGAAAGTTTTACCGAATTTTATTTCACCGAAAACTTTTCGACTAATTTCGTTTCGCCTTTTTTCATTCCATCGAAATGACCTTTGCAACTGTATTAGTTGACCTATTATCAATTAATTTTTTATTGTTAGCCCGACGTTTCATTTGTTTGTAACGAGGATCCGGCGGCGAGACATCCCTAACACGCGAACCGATATTTGACAACCCTACGCGCCCGCAAGCGCTCGCGCACCAATTTATAAGGCGTGGTGGGAGGCAGCTCCGAGACCAATCCGAGACCAATCCGCTCATAGTCAAAGCCGCCACGTACACGCCCCAGGAGGATGTCGCTGCCCGACTCCGTCGGCCTCGGCACGTTCTGGACGACCCTGACGATTCCTACACCGCGTACTGTAGAACAACAGCCAACACCGCCTTAAGCACTTCAAATACTGCACAACATTTTAGTTCGCATCACCGCACCCGCCGAAGGGTGCGAGGTCCCGTATTTCATTTCGGCCGGCACAGACATGTGCCTGGCCGTTTTTCCCCTGCCCACCCTACGGACGACGGCCCAAGCCGAGGTCCGAGCCTATAGAGGCGCCCTTGAGGCCAGAGTCCGACTCACCCCCAGATCGGATCCGCTAGAAAGGAGCCCGGCAGCGGTCCGGCCTGTTTCGGCAGTTCCGGTCCCGTCGGCGCCACCACTAGCGGGTTCGCCGCTTGGTAGGGTGCCTTTTGCACTCCACATTGGCCCGATCACGCCTGCTAGTATGGGGCTCGACACGTACGAGTCTGAGGCTTGGTCTTTGGTCTTGGTCGCGGCGACCGCTAGCGGGGCGGACCTAGGCTGTGCGCCTTCAGCGCACGCCACAACTGCCCGGGTTAAGCTGACGAATGTCTTCCTCAAAGGCGCTCAGCGATAGGTCCATCCATAAAAAAAAAAAAAAAAAGCTCCGAGACAGTCGTCCGAGTTCTACGGCCCTGGCAAGACGTCTTCGCGCGCGCACGTCACCCATTACCATTGCCTTGGCACAGCGGAACTCTGACGATTTGTTGACCCGTGCTCCCTACTAACTTAGTTAAGTTACCCGATCCGAAGGTTTAGCAGTGCTAGCGGGACAGCGTGGTACCGTATGACGGCAAACCTTCACTCCCAAACCTTGACCGCGCTCCTGCGGTGAACCCATCCCCGGCCCGGATGCTCTTGCGGCTTAGTGTCGCACACGACTCCGCATGCCAGCCTTCATTTCCCGTAGTGAGAACGTAGATATAAACTAACCAAACACCCGCCACGCTCCGCGTCTATATACCGCGTAGGACGCGATCTCGTTACCGCTCCAGAATCCGTCCCGTAGGGAACCGCGTAGATCCTCGTCGCCCTATCTCGCCGTCCAGCCGTGACGGCAGTCAGACAGCAGTCATAGCCTAGGCTTAGTTTAAGTGTTAGGAGTGCATTAGCATTAAGTAACTATTGTGGAACTACAAAATATATAGTGTGAAAACGTCACGTTGGTTTCTCTGGTCAATCCCTGGTAGGTTACCCCAAATTAGGTACACATCCCCTCACCGCACGCACGGCGGGCTGGGGCCAGTACATATGCTGACGAGGAACTCAGGCTGAGCTAGCTGAAAGGGTTCTTCGTCACATGTTCGAAAAACTTATTACCGAACTTGGCTTGGCCGAAATAACATTTGTTCAAAGTATTATGTTTCAAGTATGTATTGAGTAATTTATTATGTTACATACAACATTTGCCAACGCTAATAATGTTAGTTGATTTAGTTTCCAGAAAAATGATTCCAATATTATAATAATTAATCCTTCATCCTTATCCTTAGAATTTATCCTTAGTTTTTAAGCGCTCGGCGGCCGCTGCCGCGGCACGCTTACTACGCTCGCTGTGCTAGCTCCGTTTGCTCGCTTTCGCGCTGTGTGTTGTCACTGTCTAACCTAACCTAACCAATTTAGTCTTATTAAATACGCAGTATTCTGGTAAATGAAAAAGGTTCAAAAGAGACTTCGGCCAACAGTATTCTGAAAATCGATGAAACGTAGTTTGATAAAATTATACTTACGTCAAGAGATATTTCGATGGACTAAAAATATGTCAAATGATGCATATAGCAAAAGAAACGTCGGTCTATAATTTTCTGACAACTGAAATTATGTCAAGTAAATTACGGACAAGTAATCGGTTACCCAGAATGACACGCTACGCTCTGTGGTCCATGCTATTAACTTATGACGTCATACTTAGTTACATTTTTTAAAATTTAAATTAATCAGGCTAAGTTATTTAATTTACTTGTTTATTTAGACAGGTAAATCTCACGACAAGCTTTTAAAACATATAATTGTGTAATGACGTTGTATGTTGTTAGTTGGTAGTAAAAGTTTTAAAGGATAACTTGATTTGAAGTATTCTTTTTAGCGCATTTAAATTAATGTTTTTAAAAAGCGTTTTTACTTTTTATTTATTTTTTACTTTTTAGTTATCGCTGGACAGGTTTCTCAGTCTGTTCATCTCATTCAACGCATTGTTGTTGCAAGGTCGTTTGCCGGTTAATTTATAACAGTCTAGCTCTTCAATAAAGATACCTTCTAATGATTTTACCCTACTTAAGGCCACGTGCAGGCTTGAGCAGCAGCGAAGTGCTTCAAACTTTGGTATAAAACGGCATGCTAGTACTATCCTGCATTTTGGCCTTTGATTCGATCGAGACCTGGGCAGTGCCACAGTCTCTCCAGCGGAGTCTTATTGACTATCGGTACGTCAAGGTGCTAAAGTGCTTATACAAAAAAAAAGCGGCCAAGTGCGAGTCGGACTCGCCCATGAAGGGTTCCGTAGCATACAATTATGCTCTTGGAAAACAGGGCCATATGATTTCTGTAATCTATCCAATTGCAGCATTCACAAGACCTTTGGACATATCTACGAGAACATTGTAGTGCATTTTACCTTGATCCCAATGAATATTTTTAACTATTTAAGTAGCTCTCCTGTCTTCTCCTAGAACCGTCTATAACTGTTTCCGCATAAAAACCACCGAGTTTTATTTTTTTGGTAAAAATAATATTATTTTAAAGAGTTATGTCCCTTAATCGAGGCCAAGCTGCACTCCTAGTGAGAACCACACTCGGCACACAGTAGCATATAAATAGGTGAATATTATTAATAGTTCAGGGATTGAGTCTCGCAGTTTAATTACAAAATGTAATTACAAATATATGTATAGTTAGATATATTTGTAATTATATAATTGTTTTCCTGTACTTGTCCTAGTATAAAACAACATTACTTGCCGAATTTTATATTTCTAGATCAAAGGACAGTATCCTCTAAATTTTGATTTCCTTAAGTGTCAAAATATAAGTTTTTTGCTGAACAAACGGCTATATTTTTTTTTACGTTAACTTAAAAGTTTGATTTGTACAACTTCAAGGGACTGTAGACTTGAGTATATAACTACGCGTTTTTGAGGTAAAAGCTCTTAAGGCAGACAACAAAGTGATAGGAACACTTTCCGTTTTTTCCTTTTGAGGTACGGGACCCTTAAAACATCGCCCTTAAATGGAACTGTGGGTTCATTTATAATATTTTTAATCTAATATTTTTAATCTAATATTTTTAATGCAAATCGTAATATTTGTTAATGCCTTCGTGTGGTATTTCAATCATTATAATTGGGTGGAATCTTCCTAACCCAACACCATGAAGCGAAATAGGTCACTTTTCGACCCGTTCTTGTAAACAGGAATTACAGCAGCTGTTTTTCAGCATTGAGGAAAGAGACCCGAGGATAAACTAAGGTTGAAGATAGCTGCTAAAGGCTCTGCTATACTACTCGCGATGCATCGTAACAGCTGATCGTTGATGCCATCTAATCCAGATGCACTAGCGGGGTCCAAAGATTTAATAAGGCCCAGAACTTATGCATTCGTAGGCTGTAAAAAGAAAGAGCCCTGTGGAGAAGAATTGTGTATCACTACATTTGCTGTGAGATATTCCTGGGTCTCGCCAATACCCGACAAGATTGACTCCGCCAGCCTCCTGCCAACAGATGTAAAGAAGTTGTTGCAATAGTTGAGTAAATCTTCCTTAGGCGTCTTAATTTTTAAAAGTTCATCAGATTGTATCGTTTTTGTATTTTTGTACGTGATACGCACGATTGCACTCCACAGCTTTCTGAGATTATTCTTATTGGAAATGATTTCGCCATATTCAAACTTAAGTTTCCTAAGCAAAGAGTGTATAAGTACATTCTGGTTTAGGGGATCTCCAGGATTCTTGCGGACTACTGCGTGTAGTTTGTCACGACGTTTGGAGCATCTTATTAAGCCAGGTGTCATCCAAGGCTGCAAGACGACCTTGGAATGGAACCAATTTTGATTTTGGTAGAATGCTTTGAAACTCCCATTGAAATGATGGATATGAACAGCATAACGGCCTCATCAAGACGGTCGATGCCTAAGACCAGTGACAATTAAACGCTTTTAAAGCTGACCGAAGAGAACTGTAATTGACATTGAGTTTTCGTGCGCTCTGGTCTAGAAGTAGACAGTTTTTTGGATCCAATCAAGATTCTCATAGTGATTGATAAGGATTTGGCTGATGATGAATAGCTCGCATGTTGTTTGGTGGTTGTATTTTGCAGCTACTACGGTTAAGATTCGGATTGATCAATGCATTTTGTTACACAGATTAAATTTCACAAAATTGGGTAAGTATGTTTCTAAATAATTTTTTTACGGATAGTTCGTATTGGGAGACCATAAAATAATTGAAAACTTATGGTTACGCTGGTATGGGTACTTTATTGCACACACAACATTGAAATTCGCATCTTACATTTTGCTTGGCTACATTATCACTGACATATTATTTTTGCCATTATGTTACATTGATTATGGTTTTATTTTTAGGATGGAAGTAGTTCTAATATCTACTTGGTTCAATTAACTAATTGTTTATCATTGATTATATTATTATTGGTTGGTTCAAGCGGAGCATCCTTTTGTTAAAAGTGGTACATCCTATTGCCATTCAAAGAATCTGACACAACGAAATTGTGTTTGTCAATAATACCAGTCAATCGGGAGCCTATCCTGCTTACGATCTTGTCCATCCAATGAGAGTGAATTGACAACACGTGGCCATCGATCGTCTTCGTTGTCGTTGGGAATAATGAGAGATGAATTGTTAAAGGTCCCTTACATTTTGGCAACGGTGCGCGGTAGGCGGGCGCGGCGGCGTATTGGGGCGGGCGGAGAATGCGCGTAGGTCGATAAACAGAGGTTCAGTGTGATTCGAGCACTCAGAGCGAGCGGTCACACGCTTCTCGCGCAAAGCGGCCGACACGCTCGCGACGCGAACGACCCAATACAGTTTACATACAACCGTCTCGCAGCCGCGCCGGGCCGACCGAGCGACTTCTAAGTAAGTAACGCGACAAAGCCCATAATTTTATAACGGAAATCGACTTTTAACCAACAGTTTCCAAACTTTCAAAACTTAAACCAAACTAACGAGAAAGTAAAACTCTCGCTTTCAACAACGCGTACAAGAGTACTATACAATATTTAAGAGTGAAACAGACCTCGGTGAATGAAAAGATGTAGATCTTTATCCTGCCTACTGACCTAAGCTCGCTAAACTAGCGCTTTTTGTTCTAATATTCAAAATGTATATTGATTTTGTGAGTGAGTTACTTTTATTTGTTTATGTTTTCTTTTTAGTACTTTGTATGTTGAGTGTGTCTAAACGAACAATACTTGGCCGGATATTTTTTTTCGCTAAAACAATTAAATGTGTACGTACGTATAATTTATA
Organism: Anania hortulata; assembly: GCA_963576865.1. Classification (NCBI taxonomy): domain Eukaryota; kingdom Metazoa; phylum Arthropoda; class Insecta; order Lepidoptera; family Crambidae; genus Anania; species Anania hortulata. The sequence goes on along the minus strand of OY756387.1, from coordinate 21,712,791 downwards.
AGCTTATAATTATATCAGTCATGGAGCGATCTCATTTTAGATGCAGTATATTTTACTTAAGACATGGTACTCTGCAAGGTAGATAAAATTAATTAATTAATCTATCTATCCTAATCGTTACCTACATGCATTGTCTTGAGCTTTGATTAAACATTTATAATAAAATAGAAGGCGATCGAAAATGTTAAGAATGGTTGGTCTGTGTCTTTGAAGATTCGTGTATCGGGAATGTTGTGTTAATAAAAGGATGTGTCTCAGAGCCGAAATGGTACTTAAATAAGTAATTTTTATAATGTAATTTGTAGAGACCGTTTCTGAGACGTTGAAGTTTCGTTTTCTTATGTGAAAATTCTAATTAAAGGCGCCAAGGGGTGATTCTAATCTCATGCGGTATTTGTCCGCATTTCGTAGCAAAGCGTGTACCATTTTATTTAACCTCGTAGCACCCTTGTAGACGTTTCGATCGTCCGTAGCTTCGTAGATTTCGTAGTCCTTACTACGCTCCTAGCACATTGATTACAGACTGTCAAATGCAGATAGACAGTTTATTTGTATTCAAGTTACCATAAAATATTATAACCAATAATCGGCATACTTCTACAGATTATAAAACAAACGGTATACATTTGGGACATCGATTTTCTAATTAGTGGATAAATGAGAACTTGCCACTGCTAGTAATACAGTAATGCACGCGAGCCGCCTTTAAATAGTTTTTGTATCTATGTTAATAAGAATACCAAATGAATTTGTTCGCTTAGGTTGGGTTAATGTTTTTTTAAATACACGATATCAAATCTTATTAATCCTGCATACACGTAGGTAGTACTTGCTAAATACATGAGGGCACGTTATTATTGCTTCGTGAAGGTACTCCAGCACCGCTTAGGTAAGGGATATTTAAGAGAGATGACTCAGCACAAAAATATAAGTATGTATGTGCGTACGTGTCTTATTTGTCGTTTTGAGTGTGATTGCATTCAGACCGGAAACCTAACTACGAGCTCTTTAATACTTTAAGTCTAATTTTGTTTTGTATTTTGTAGAGTTTGACGTAAAACTAACTTTTAGCGTCTGTATAGTCTGAGAGATAGCGTATAGTCTATATGAAGCGTCAAGTAGTTAGTATTGTGAATTAAAAATCTGTATAGAGATTTGTCTAGTAAATGTATTTTTTACACTTATGAAATAGTATGATAAAATTATTATGTATTAAACTTTAAGCACAAAAGATCGTACCTATTTCAGAACTAGTTTAATTAATTATAAATTATTGTACAGTTTTAAAAAATTAGTATAAATGACAATAAATATCGAGTTATCACTGATGACACTTTTTACTTTCATAAATAAATAGTTAATAAGTTCATTTGGTTTATATTTTTCATAAGTTTTTTATTTTCACTTGAAACTAATAAATTAACAGCTAACCAATATAAAAAAAAATAATTAAATTCTAGAAGACTTCAACCTACTTCAAATGCAAAGAAAAGTGTGTTATAAAGCTGTTAAACTTATGTTTTAAATATTATGTCACGTTTACTCTGAAAAAATAAATTAAAGTTTTATTTAAATAAGATATAGATGTCAGTATATCTAGATACTAATCACACCACATCATAAAGATAAGCTCTGAAGATCTAAATGGTACATCTTAAAAGAACCCAAGGAGCCTATTTCAAAGTAAACCAGTCCTTTTTCTTTGAACACTCGCCTCAAAACTATTTTAATATGTGCACAGTCTTGTCTGTCTAACAGTATGCGGCACAGTTTCACAAAATTCTATTTGTTGGCCCGCATACGTGTGATTTAAATCGTCAAAGTATCAAAAGATTTCGATAAAAAAATTAGTCCAAACTGAATAAAATTTAAGCGGAGCCATGTCCGACTAAAAAACCAGCCAAGTACGTGTCCTGGTATAAGCAGCGTAGAATTCCGTAGTTGCCCATTACAATATGCGTACTTAGAATGGGAGTTTTTGGAAATATTAACATAACTATTATTATACATATGAGCTCGCAGTTTAACAATACACAATATAAGGTATTTACTCCCCGCAAAGAAAGCGGGCCAAAGCTGCGTATCGAATGTGAGCCACAAGTGTGCACATTTGCGATATCAGAAAGGCAACGTCATTATAATTTCGCTGCGGCAAAAGTTTTGTCGAAAAGATTTCTACTTTCATTAGCACTAATTAAAAAGCAAACAAAAGTATGGAAAAGATTCAGGTCAGGCTGGTGTTATAGAGATGGTGTTATAGATGGTGGTGTTATAGTTCCCTTCGTTAGTTGCTTTTAAGGCCGGCTTTCCCTAAAATAGGAATAGCATAAAAATATTTTGTGCAACAACTATTGCTATTATTATCATCATCATCATTTCACCCATAGGACGGCCACTGCTGAACTGAACTGAACTACCGTAGGTTGTTGTAGGTACCCAATGACATCCAGATTGGCCGGTCAGAAGCGGGCGGAATCCAGCGGTTTTGCAACCTTTACCATATCGTCTGTCCACCTTATCGTCCATTCGTCCTACGCTGCGCTTGCCAGTACCTGGCCTTCATTCTAGAAACTTTATGCCCTATCGGTTGTCAGTTCTACGTACTATGTGACCCACCCAATGCCAATTTAACTTGCTAATCTTTCAGCGACATATTTTGTTCGTTTACGGGTCTCCTCATTTCTGATTCGATCTAGCCATCAAGGAAACATCGAGCATAGCCCTTTCTTCAGCACGTTATGCATCTTTGAGCTTTCTTATAAGGCTTGTATAGTGAGAGGCCACGTCTCTGTTCCATATATAATCAAAACACAATAGTTGTAGACTTTCGCCCGGATAGTTCCAGGTAGACATATTTATCAACAATTTCGAAAATAGAGCTCCAAGTAATACTGGGTAAGGCGCAATAGGTATTGTCCAAGCTGCAAAACTAATTCAGGTATTCTTTATGTTATATTACGTTTAGGATCTACAAAAAATTACCAAAATAATCGAAAAGCTATATTTTTTTAATAGACTATTTAATTAGATATTTCAATTAGTCTTAATCATATTCCAAAGTCGTATTTATTTTGTACAATGAAAGGCTTGTCTACCTACTCCAAAATGTCGAGTTTCCTCAACCGATTTTCAGTTTTAATCTGAATGAATAGAGTTTAATGCGAGTATTAAATGACAGTAAATTGACGACTGCAATAAACGGGCACGGCAAGGCGAAACAAATATTAACACAGAACTTTCGATCAAATCTACAATCTACAAAATATTTACGTTTATTTCTTATATTATCTTTAAGACAGGATGACAGAAAATTATGGCCGTGGTTGGACTTTTATTTAAAAAGCCGAAGCTCTCACATTGACTAAAAAAATAAAAAGCTTATTCTGAGCGTATTATAAGTAATTTGTTTTTGTTCTTAAATAGAAGTAAATAATATAAAAAAATATTTTATAATAAGTATTTTGAAACGAACTTGATGATACTTTAACTAGATGTAATTGAAATGTGACCAAATTGAGTATGGCCTATCTAACAAATAAATCATCAAGTTAGGATGTTCTGAATATAAATTACCGATACAAAGTGCATAACTAAAAACTAAACCTTGGTGGTTTTTTTAAAGTCCGTTAAAAATGTTTATTATGCAGAGTTATATTTATCCTCTAGTTAAGAAAATCTATACGTCTAACTAAGGCTTTATCTTGTTAACGTTTCGATCAAAATATTTTATCAGCGGGTGATACGAACTGGTATGAGCACAGTACTAGAATCTGTACCGTAGCGTAGTGTTTTTAATACCAGTTCTGTGGGTATGACAATCCACAAAACGCTTTGTCATTTTTAACTGACCTTAATAAAGGATTCAGAGATTCTCAATTAATCGGAACCTACTTTGTGAGCCTCCTCAATAAAGTAAATACTAATGCTATATCTGCTATTTTATCAGAGCATTTAACATGTTTTCACTAAGCTAGATTTTTTCCATTTTGCAATAAATTCATAAACTAGGTCGTTTTATTAGCTGTTATTTACAACTAAATAATTTTAGAAACTAAAAGTTATAAATGATAGGTATTGGATACAAATATCACTTTTGAGCTTCAATGTGAAAATAGCTTTTAATTAAAAAATACCTGCCACGCATATCGTAATATTGGGGTTCTCATGTAAAATAGTGTAAAGTGGTGGCGGTTAATAAATCAATATTAGACCGACCTCGAAAACGGAGGAGGTTCTCAATTCTCCAAAACCTTTTCTATCAGCCTTCTTCCTTAAATTTACATTAGCGTTTGCGATATCATCACATTATTTGACATGTTTTAACAAAACTGTCTTTATTTTCTTTTTTAGGTACATAAACTAGGTCGTTTTAGTGAGAGCCTGCGACTGCCTTTCACAATAGAATATTTTCAGAAAATAGAAGTTAGCGATAGTTATTGGACAGCGCTATATCACTTTTGAGCCTCAGCAATAAACTGGGATATGGATTGGTATGACGATCGCGATCCACAAAAAGCTTTATGATTCAATCGACTTCGAAAACGGAAAACCTTTTCTGTTAGCCTTCTTTCTTAATTATAGAAATGTATTTTTAGGTTTGCTATATTTACAGCATTCGAGGTAATTTTAACTAATTTTGATTCTCATTTTTGAATGCATTTTTAAACTAGGTTGTTTTATTTAGAATTCGTTTCCACTCATATCGTGATACGGATTGGTACGAAGATCCAAAAAAAGCTTTGTCATTTTCAATAGACTTTGTGGAGGTGGTTCTGATTCGTCGGAATATTTTTGTCTGCCTTCTTAATATTAGTAACTTCTAATTAGTTAGATTTGCTATTTTATCGCACCATTAATTTGAAATATTTAAATAAGCCGAGTCGTTTTAATTTATTAGAATCAGCTATCACTCACAATGAATAATTACAGAAAATTAAAGTTAGCGATATTTTGTTTTAGTTGTTGGACAGCGCAATAGCACTATTGAGCTTCCAGTTTTAGTTTTCTGGTTAAAATAGCTGACCTGCTGGGTTATTTCTATAACTTTTATTACAGTGTCGAATGTTATATTTCAATTGAGTTGATGGCCGATATTTTACCAACTGTTTCTATTGAATTTTAAAAGTACTTATAACAGTCAATTTGTTTTGAAAATGTTTTTACACATTTGGATTTACTTCTACATTACTAAAAATAACTCATTCAGGATTATTACTACGAACCTTTTAGAGTTTTGATAAAAATGTTCATGGTATTAATACTAAATCAGTTATATCTAATTATGGTGACTCATCATCATCATCCTTTCAGCCATAGGACGTCCACTGCTGAACATAGGCCTCCCCTAATGACATCCAGATTGACCGATTGAAAGCGGCATGCATCCAGCGGCTTCCCGCAACCTTTACCAGGTTGTCTATCCACCTTGTGGGTGGACATCCTGCGCTGCGCTTGCCGGTACGTGGCCTCCGTTTTAGACCTTTTGGCCCCATCGGCCATCAGTTCAACGTGCTATATGCGGCCCACTGCTATGTCCTCCAGATGACAATTCAATAATTTGACACCATCAAGCTAATCTGATGATGGAGTTAGGAGGTAGGAGGTGGATACTGGAACACTTAAACGGCTAATAGGAAGAAAACTCATATGATTCGTTTTGCTAATTGAAATTGAATAAAATTATAAATGATTTTTTATGTTTTTAAGTGTAATTTATAGAAAAAAAAAATTACATATTTATTACATTTCTAGTTCACTTTAAATTTCAAATAAATCAATTATTGTCCTCTCTTAGAAACATTTAACTTTAAATTTGATTTTATTTTAAATACAAGAATTATCTGCAAGTGGGACTTATTCAACTATTACCTACTAAATAACCTTAGTTGTTTTACAAACATACGGATCAGACAATTAAATCAACACACTAACGAACCATTTTAAGAAAAAGAAGTCAATAATTCAAAATAAACAAACCAATGGTACTTATTGACAGTTACTTAATAGGGATAATAATTATTGCGGTGTTTGGATTTGCTACCCGCCGGTCACGACGAGCTTTGTCTTCGATTAATGTCCAAGTAAGCAAGTTATATTAAGTAATCCTGAGTTGACAAGAGGGGCTCAAGTTCCCAACATATAAACTCTAGACGCTGGATGCCATTCGCGCTTTCCTAAATAGTTAACCTTCGTCATGCTTGTAAAGATGCTGACTGGTCATCATTGCGATATGGAAGAAGACACGGACAAGCATATTTCTAAAGAAATGTATTACTCATGAGGAACATAGCTTACTTACAATTAGCTTATAAATCTATTAACATAATTAAATACTGTCCAAACGAATTGCCTTTGTATCTTTGGATCGATCTTTTCCTGCCAGTCGCTATCGCTGCTATCATTAGGGTTCCGTAGCCAAATGGCAAAAAACGGAACCCTTATAGATTCGTCATCTCTGTCTGTCTGTCCGGCCGTATGTCACAGCCACTTTTTTTTTGAAACTGTAAAAACTATACTGTTGAAACTTGGTAAGTAGGTGTATTCTGTGAACTGCATTAAGATTCTCACACAAAAATAGATAAAAACAATAGATTTTTGGGGTTCCCCATATTAGTTAGAACTAAAACTCGTTTTTTTTTTATTAAACCCATACGTGTAGGGTATTTATGGATAGGTCTTCAAAAATAATATTGAGGTTTCTAATATCATTTTTTTCTACACTGAATAGTTTGCGCGAGAGACACTTTCAAAGTGGTAAAATGTGTGTCACCCCCCACACCTCTGTAACTTCTAAAATAAGAAAATGATAAAACTAAAAAAAACATGCAAACTTCCACCGAAAATGAAGAATGTTCACTTTTTTTTTAGCTGTCCGTATACTCGGTTGAAAATAAAAAATATGAGTGAAAAAATTATTACGATACGTCGTGTAGTTTCCGAGATATTTAATTTTAAAATAAGTGCGCGACTCAGGATTCCACCAGGCCGGCGCTCTGGTAACGCCGCGTAGCCCGTACCTTTTACTATTAAAGTTTAAAAATGTCTAATCTACATGCTACAAAATCATATATTGTGCCAAAATGTACAAATACAACCATCAAGACACCTGTTGTTGTTTTTTCACGTTCCAAAGGATGTTAAAATGCGAAAGAAATGGATAAAAGCTATGAAGAAGTTAGATTCATTTGAAGCTAAAAGTACAGTTTATTGTTGTGAAGACCATTTTGATTGATGATTATCTCGCTCTACTTCATTATGTATTGTGAAACTAAAGTTTTTAGCCTTAATCATTTTGAGTGTACCTAGTCCCGATTCCCTAGAGCTTCGATTTTTTCCAATAACACTCTGTAGCAGTTGTTGAAGGCTCCTCGATTCGGTGATGTAGCTACATTAAAAATGCTACGGCGTGCTTCCAACCACCACTACTAGCGGCACAATTCTCGCACATTGCGTTTAAAATTTCATTGTCTTTTTTATTGCATTCTAAACTACAATGATATGGTGTGGCACATACGCGATGTTCCGGTGTAATCTTACATTTGACCGTACAAATATTACCTACTCTTTTGACTTGAACGTAAGCAATAGAATGATCACCGTAGTTGTCTCTTGCCGATCTGAAATAAAAAACAACCAACAAATGACTACCTCCGTAGCCGAGAGGCGAGCATACCGGACTTGGTTTCGCTATCTCTGAGGTCCGACAAGACAGAAAAAGTAACTCTTACCTCTGCATTTTACTCATCGCATTTTAGCGGCAACGAAATCACTATTCCTCGGAAAATAGTAGGCAATAAGTCAATCAATTTTAGGTAGGTTATCCGATTGCCCTTATTAAAATCCGTCATCCATTATCCCTTCGCGTGCCACACAAAATATTCTCCATTGTTTTCCAATGTTTTTCCGGTCTGCCACGGGTAAGTGGAACGCGAAGTACATAAATGACAATATATACACTAATATTACACTACTAATATACACTAATTAAACTTAATAATACTTAATGTACGAAGAGTACGGACGAAACACTATAAGATTTCCAGCGAGCGGCGCGTTGTGTTGTGACGTCACACATTTGATCTTTCTCAATGAAATAAAAACTATTGTATTTGTATAGATACAAGCTTTACTGGGACAATAGTTTTATATTTTGCAATTTTGTACACTTATTAACATTCTTCATTGGTTTGAACGAGATCTAGTAAGTAGTTTTTTTTAATACTTCATAAATCGTTAAGCACAATTTACCTTTCATTCAATCAACTCAAATATAAAAATTTTAAAAAATTACGTTTTGTGGTAGGTTGACGAGCTGTCGTCTGTAACTACAAATTTGTACCGAACCCTCGGTGACTTTTTTTATTAAGTATAATATACAGGGTGGTCTAGGCCCTAAGCCGACTACCTAAAAAATTTTTATAGGTAGTCGGCTTAGGGACCTATTTGTACCCGCCAGGAAAAAAATCGCTTGCCAGCCGCTTACAAGATATGTTTTTTTTATTTTAGAAATATCACCACTTTTAATGTTTTAATATTTTTTTATTTACTTTTAACATGAAAATTATTATTTTTTTACTTTAGGTGCTTACTTAGACATTGCACTCTTTCAGAAAAAAAATCAGACTGATCTGCAAGTTTGAAGTGCATTTAATTTCATATCAGTGCAAGAATAATTACTTTAAAAAAACTGTAGCAACTTATGCTCTTTCAATTGCCAAAAAAAAGTCTCATGTTAACGAACCAAAAAGAAAGTTACGATTTTTTCAAAAATCTAACTAGGAAGAAAAATTTTTTTTTTGTTTTGTTTTTTTTTTTACTTTAAAGAAATTGTTTATGCTCAAGAATGCAACTCGGAACAAGAACTGAGAGATCGGCTACGCCAAGTCCAAAACTGGCCTGGACCAGCCTGTATATTATTATAAAATTTTAGTTATTGTATAGAGCAATCACAAACACCGCATCGTCCTAAACAACGACGACTATTCGTCAGCCTAATAAACTGTATTATACAAGGTGTTACCATAACCCGTAACACTATAGCGTTCATTCATAGAAAAGTTATATTCCCATTTAAAATAAGAATGTTTTAAATTTCAAAATTGAATAATAATGTTTTTATGCTTATTTTTGTAATTTTTTATTTTTATTTTAATCTATTATAAACTGGCTGAAAGAACGCCCTCTGTTATTTTACATACTGTATATCGATTTTATTAAATCGTTTATCGCGCAAATTATCGAAATCGAATCAACATGATACAATTACGGTAGACAACAGTTGATTGAGACATGCAAACTCGCCCGCCTTCCCAGAATCGACGACCAGACTTGCCAATCAGGAAAGGCAGCGAACTGAAAATCATAATTCCCGTAATTTTACAGTAGGAGCAATGGGCTAGTTTCCTAAAAAAATCCAATTAGTCCGTCAGTTGGATTAACAGAAAATATTGGACACGTATTTTTTCTTTTCTCAATCCAACAAAAAATGATGAAGATATAGCCCGTTAAAGTTCCGCGTAACGTCACGCCTTGCGACACTTTTTAGCAAGACGTGACGTCACGTGCTCACTTTGATGCGCTTTATCTTCGTAATTTTTTGTTTAATTGACAAAAGACCAAATATGGGTCCAATATATTTTGATAATCTAACTGACGGACTAAGTAGAATAATATTTTATTGACCCAGGAAACTAGCCTATTCTATTTGGATCCAGTCCCAGTAACATTACTGTAAAAAACGGTATTCTCGTAACCTTATAAAAAGTTTGTAATCAACACTGAAAATGGGACAAAAAAAAACATTTTGGTTCGTTTTACTTCAGGCGCATTATGAACAATAATTGTTTTTTTACGTTTACTGGAGTACGGTCTTTAACCTGGTACTGGAAAAGGATCTAAACTAGATTCAAACTGGTTACTGTAAAATTACGAGAATCGGGCTTCAGGCCGGCTGTTGCAAGGATAAGACAAGCGCGAATGCGATGTTTTTCCTCAAACCATGGGCCACCATGTCCTGCGTGCTTCCACACGCAAAGACCTGTCAAGCGCTGATGAATGTAAGAAATTGTCAAAGTTGACGTCGAGTCGACACGAAAAGAAGAAGAAAAATCACAACATACAAAGTTGTTAATTTTTTCGACTGTGGCCAAGGTTGCAATTTTTAGTCATGATAAATAAACTAATAAATTACTAATAGCGTCTTCTAACAGGTTTACCCAAATGCGCGAGTGAAGAAGAAGAAGTGATGAGTCTTTAAGATTGTGATTAAACTGGGGACCCATCAAGTAATAATTTGATTTTAATTGTGTTTCCTCGGCACCAATTAAAAACCCATTTAGTCGTTATAAAGGTGCTTGCAGAACTTCGATGTAAAAGAGCATTAACTATATAAACCAAAGAAGCTTGTAACGACCATGAACTCGCCTGCACTCTACTGACTGGATCACAACAAATCCAACAGCATAAGGCCAAAACTAATGTTGTATTAAGAGGCTGAAATTAGCCAAATTGTTCTAACAAAAGAAGGTTTTGTGTGATATTTATAGCTTAAATCATTTTAAAAAGACAAACTAGTTATAATTGATCGTATTTCTGACCTAATGCTTGTTTCCAAAATACGATTCCACAAACTTCACTCGACAGAAAACATAAATAAATTTACCTCTAAAAATACATAAACGTTTAAATGACGTGTATATTGTACAAAGGCTCTCTGTTGTAATTATGTGTATTGTTTTTAAACGTTTGTTTTATTTTTTTTCTCTATGTCCCATTCTTATTGGTATTTTTAATTAAGAAAGTATTTATGTGACTTTTATTATGCATAAAAGTTAAAATGGCATGTAAAATTGTTAACAAACAGCCTGTGGTTTCCCGGAAGCCGCGCAAGCTTGAATGTCGACAGTTCCTCCATTGATTAATGTACATACCGTAGGTATATACCTACCGCAATTATTCTCATGTTGATTCGATCTCGATATGTTGCGCGCTTTAACGATTGGTAGGTAGGTAAATAATACATCGATTTTATTAAAATCGATGTATTACTTATTTAAACGTTTTTTGTTTTTTGCATTCACAATTAATGCTTGTATAATATTTCAAGGAGAATATTTTTACTTTAAAAAATTCCACCCGAGGCAGTTGAAAAATTATTTTCCTGCAAATCGACGTATTATATTCCAAACATTATCTTAAAGATAATTCGTTGTTTTATAGAAGCTTTGGTGTTTGTGACTGTTGTAAAATCATACATACATAGTAATTTATCATACATACATATACATTTCGACGACCGTCTGGTGTAGTGGTTCACGCTCCGGACTACAAAGCCAGCGGTTGCGGGTTCGAATCCCGCAAGGGGCAAATGTTTGTGTGATGAGCACGAGCATTTGTACCTAAGTCATGGATGTTTATAAAAAGTATTTAAGTAAGTTTATCCGTTACCTAGTCGCCATAATACAAGCTTTGCTTAGTTTGGGGCTAGATAATTGGTGTGATAATAAAAACAATAAAAAAAAAAAAAAATTAAAAAATATGATTGTCCTACATTTTTTTTTTAGTTTTAAAGTAGTCAAATCCGGTCTACATGTAACACACAGCTTTAAAAACACCCACATAAACTGAGAGAAGAACTAAAGTTTATGTAGATGCGCAATTTCACATGTAGGTACTCGTACCTAACTGTTCTGAAATACCAGAGTATCTAAAACAATAAGGTTTCTGAGTCTTCTCTTTTTCTCGTTTGACAATCGATAAATCGCGTGACACTATGCCAAATTCTATAATGTCACGTTGTTTTCCGGTTGACAATTCGCTATCGTACGGTCGGAATCGCTTATTATACTCGAATCGCAAGACTGGTTATTATAGTACAGTCAACGACAGGTCAACCTACCCAAAAAGTTACAGGTCATTCAACCAATTTTCTTCTTTAAGACGTAGGACGTAAAGATCAATATTAATTGAGAAAATGTCGACGTACGGTTTTCATCAGATATCCGAAACCCTTAGACACAACTGTTAACCATTTTAGACCATAGTTTCGTATCCAGTATTGTCTAAAATAAATGCTCACGATGTTTTCCCTCTCCGACAGACATAGTAAATTTAGTGTTAGTATATAAAAAAATCTGTGGTCAAACAATTTATATACATTCGCAAATTTGCATATATTATCTCCATTGGACAAATACATTTTATAACTGACTTCAAAAAAGGAGGAGGTTCTCAATTCAATAGGCTAGTTTCCTGGGTCAAAAAAAAATTATATTTAGTCCGTCAGTTAGATTATCAAAAAATATTGGACCCATATTTTGTCTTTTGTCAATCAAACATAAAATGACGAAGATAAAGCGCAACAAAGTGAGCACGTGACGTCCACGCCTTGCTAAAAAGTGTCGCAAGGCGTGACGTTACGCGGAACTTTAACGGGCTATATCTTCATAATTTTTTGTTTGATTGAGAAAAGAAAAAATGTGTCTAATATCTTCTGTAAATATAACTGACGGACTAATTAGATTTAGGAAGTTTCCTAAATCTAAGGGCTAGTTAGCCCAAGTAGGTTTTTTCGTATGAATGTTACGCGACTACTCCGCCAATTATGAATTGATTTTGATATTTTTTTTTTTGGTAGTTTTGTTTGGTAGATCATACTTTAGAGGTGGTCCCATTTAAATTTTATCGAAATTGACTCAGCGCTTTTTGAGAAAATCAACAAAGATATACCCAGATAATGTTAATAAGAAATAGCTTTAAATACTTTAAACTTAACTATCAACTAATCTAAGACTTCAAAGATACTATAATTAAAATTTGCAGATTAAATTCCACCCCTACGGGTGGAAAAATAGGGGATGAAATCAGTATTCACCCGCTGACTTTTGTTTGCACTCTTATGATATGGTTTGATGTATCACTAAAAGTAGATGACATATGTAAAAAAATATAATAAAAACGACATAAAAAATCTAAGAAACAAAAAATAATATTAACGCTTAAGTACCTAATTAGTTACTTTAGGAGTCAGCGCGAGCTGATGAGACTATTAGGTACTTATGTGTTAATATTATGGTTAGCTTTTTAGTTTTTGTGAAGTCGTTTTTTTTAAATATAATTTATTCAAGATTAGAAGAAGTGATTATTGTTTATTGTATCTAAGACGTCATTATTATTGAGCGCCATCTTCTAACAAAGTTTGGAGAACAGTATGTGAAACCGTGGGCGGTGATCTTTACAAATATTAAATAAATGGAATTTTGGTCTTTTTGAAAACCTTTTGACTCCATTTGAAGGTTTAATTATACGTTCTCCAATTCTTTCGAGTATTGTAATGGCCTCTTATAAAAATGTTTTTTTTATGTACTCAATCCCGCTCTATAAGCAGAGCAGTGATTCTGCTAATGTCGAGTTCTCGATAAAGTGTTTAAAATAAATAACGGTGTTTAGTTTATATTGCTTTTCTTGGATTCAGTGAAGGCTACTCTTCCCGTAGAAGCAGGTTTCAAGACTCTATCGGGTCTAAAGCAAGTTGTCTTGAGACAAGTCAATTGACACTCGATGCGGCGTTGAAAACAATGATATTTCAATAGTTTCAGATCTTTATTACTTCACCAAACATTAAAACACAAACTACACCAAACTTGCACTCTAAAGCTCTTTAAATGATATATAAAAACCATTAAAATAGATCGACCCCCCACCGAATCCTAAATGGTCTTTGTAAGTAATCGCTAACGCGTTCCTACGACAGTGTCATCCTATCAATATTTGTTACCACACTCGAGCGGTTTCACGCAACTGCTGCCCTAGCCGCACAAACACGGCATATTGGCCTGACTATAGGCAACGCAAATCGAAAGCTTATTGCTCGAAATAATTACATCTGTTTAAATAAATAAATGATAATTAATATTGGACAACATCGCATACATAATATTGCTCTGATCCTATGATAAATAGCTTAAGCACTTGTATTACAGAAATCAGAAACAACGACGGTCCCTCAACACTATACAAAGATAAATAGAAAAGTTTTTTTTCTACATTTATACCGACCGGGAATTGAACCCTATTTGTCTTTAATAACATAAAATATATGTAAAGGTTTCAATAAAATAGTAAAATGATATGCTTTCAGCTTAGTGGCGGCAGCGCTTTGGTAGTGATTATCAAGTTAAGTTGGTCCCGGCTAATATCGCTTGATACTAGTCGTGAAACAGTCAGAGGCTTTAGGGCGGCTTGATAACATTCTGACGGGTACACTACATCAATCCAAAAAACTTAATTCTAAAATAAAAAATCTTAAAATTCCGAACGGTTTAAAATTCCGAAAATGAAAATTCCTATTTATCATTATTCCGATTTTCAAAATTCCGAACACTCAATATTCCTAACGTTTGTAATTCCTAAATTCAAAAACCCGATTTTTAATAGATCGAACTATTTAAAATTCCGACTTATTAATTATCCGATATATCAAAAATTTATATTATATCATTTAGGTAATATAAAAACAATGCCAACATAAACTAATGGGCTAGTTTCCTAAAGAAATCGAATTATTCCGCCAGTTGGATTAACAGAAAATATTGGACACGTATTTTTTCTTTTCTCAATCAAACAAAAAATGATAAAGATATAGAGCGTTAGCGAGCGGGCCTCCCGCGCTTAGAGGAGGGCAACCCTGTACACTAAGGAAGCCCCCCAGACGTGCAAGACCGTGCGATGCAAGAAAAGAGCCCCTCGGCTCTTCTCCTGCTGGTCTTGTTTAGGGAGGGGGAAGAAGGCGAGCGTATCCTAACCTTCGCTCTAAAGTAAATTCTATAGTAAAATCTAAAGTAAATATAATTCGCTCTAAAGTATTTTTCTGTGACCTCCCTTTGCGTACCGCTTCAGTACCTAATTGTTTCGATTTTACCACCCTATTCTTTTATAAATTATCAGTTAAGAAATGACTAGTACGTCTCTTATAGGCTGTAAGTCCTAAGTCATCTTTTAAAATACTCAACATGGTTCTAGGTGCTATATTCATCTCCCGAGATAAAATCTTTTGCTTTCGGACAGGATTTCTTCGAATTCTTTCCCTTACTGCATTGACCACCGTTTTCTTACGAACACTACGTGGACGGCCAGATCTTTTTCTCTCACAAACAGAGGAGGTCTTATTGTACCTATTAATAGACCTGATTTTAACCACAAACATTTTACTAATACCAAGCGTATGGAGAGTTTAACAATTGCATTTGGCTCCATACCTACTTTGTGTACAGCGATTCGGTTCTCTTTATCACCCCACTCCATTTTAATATCGCAGAATATTGTACAATGTATTGGCGCCAAAATGAGAAAACTCAATGAACAATCATATAAAAATGACAGATTCCAAATTCAAATGTAATATTTTGTTTATTTTTAATTGTAACAGTATTTATGGCCAGACTAAGTATGGGTATTCTATACTTTAATAAAATTACTGCAATTAAAAAATAAAAAGCAAATAAAAAAGACAAATAGTTATTTCAGAGTTGGGTAAAAACTTAAGACTGTTTGTGCATTCGAAATATGCAGTGACCGAACACTGCGCCACTTCTCCAACGACTTCCTTCTATTATAACGCTCCCTAATCCTCGAGTAGTCGTCGGTAGTGTTGTTACATAATCGGTATATTACTCTATAAAAGGTTTTTTGTGTTTCGTGTCAATGAATCAATCATAATATAAGTAACTTTTACTAAGTTACTTTCACCAAACAATGGTTCATTTGTATAATTTACTTGCTGCTATTCAAATACACAAATAACGTAAGAGTAGGTACCTAAAAATAATCTTGCAAAAATACATATATTTCAATAATATCCCGCTGAAGGTCAGGTTTTTAAATGACTTGATCATTTAAAATGATGATTCACTGGTTGCTTTGTATTTTTTAAAATTAAGAATGAAACTGGTTTTGGTGCTCTTGAGGTAATGTTTAAGAAACTGTTTCGTACCGTCATTGAGAGGACGCAATGATAATAAAAACGCTATCTAGGAAACCACGCTAACATTTTTTTAACATACATTTTTCTGATCCAATGGTAAGTAGCCAAAGCACTTGTGTTACAAAAATCAGAAACAACGACGGTACAACAATACCCAGACCCGAGACAATATAGAAACAGTTATTTTTCTGCATTGACCGACCTGAAATCGACTCCAGAACCTCAAGATAGCGACACCGGTATGCTCGCCTCTCGGCTAAGTATGTCATCGTGTTTCCGTAACCTTTAGTAATATGATTCAAAGCTTACGGGAGGCAACCGCAAAATGATGGCACTCCTTTTAGAGCTTCACTGTAACCAGCAAACATGAAAGAAAAACAATAGGTACTTAACATCTCATCGATATCGATAGTTTTTTCATGCGAGACAACACTGTCAAACTGATGCATTGGTCAACAGAATTATTCCATTATCCCTTCTTGCTATTTTCTTATACAAACATACTTCGAACCAAGAAGTACGGTGGGATTAAACTTTTAATATTCTTTTGGATCTGTGTTATTTCTTTAAAGTAAAAGTATTAAACGTGATACTTATTATTAATTTATACACCAAAATATCATACGTGATAAAATATTGTTTTCTACTTCTATCTTAATTATTGTTTTAATAAATAAAATAAATTGTTTTTACAATCACACCACACACACACAATCAAACTAAGCTAAGTAAGACAACGTCTCATTATTATTTAGCATTAGCATATTGTGTTGCTCACCTATTGTGATCATGAACTGAAATGCTATGCAATAGATTAAAAATAATTGTGTTTCATTTGCCCACATTATTGGTAATACAAATACCTAAATAAAAACATTCATAAAAAACATCCTACTTTTTTGTTTTTAATAAAAGAACAAACAGAAAAAATACTAAGCTTTAAAAGAAAAAAAAACTTTTACCTTGATAAAATTTGTTTTGTTTCACCTAATTCTAATAATGAAGAATCACACTTCTGTTGCATATCTATGGATAGCTAATTTACCAGACATTCTTAGTCTACGGTTCAAACCAGGTAACCTAGTTTTAAGTAGGTATGTAAGTATGTATTTATCTCTACAAAAGTTACCCAACCAATAAAGGCCTAACAAAAGCCCATAATCTCTTAACATAGCCCTGACGATGACCTTAGGCCTAGGGAGCAGACAAACGAAGTAACATAAATCCCTAAACTGCCGTAGAATTAATGGTTGAAGGTTATTAAGGTAAATTATTCATTCACATTAATAATTTTGGGATTAACTAATCTGGGTCGCCGACTGGCAATTAGAACCAGTATAGCATCATAATCACTGATCAAGCCACGACTAGTAGGAATAGGGACGATTGGATATCGAAATAAATTATCGATCATAATAGGTAAACTACTCACATCGATACCAAGGGCGGGAACTTTCATCCAGTCCTAGCCGCTAGACCTAGGTCTTAGAGATTATATATTTGCAGTACACATAAACACAACTTGAGTATCTGGATGCACTAAGAAGAGAAAAAATCAATACAGTGTCCGAATTGCCTTTTTGATTACATTGAGTCATTATCTACGTGAACTAATGATATAAACGGTAAAATATCGTTAAGTTTAATCGTTTAGGCCATTCTCCTCCACGTGGGCCCAGTGCGAATTGATGGGGACAAAACAAAACCATACGTTAGAAGCAGCCGTAAGGCCTCTGACTTAGCCTTTACCACTAGTATCGAGCGATAGTATTTGGGACTAACTTTGAACATGCCTTCCGAAGCACGGAGATGTGAAAAATGTCACCAAATATGGTCGGAATAGTTAGCCATCCACTCACAACTACGGCGTGTGTTGCTTAACTATGGTAATTACTACAAAGCGCTGTTGCCACTGAGCTACAAGCAAGCTGACTAATTCGTATGGCTTTAACTATATATAGGTGGTGACTACACTATGTCTTACTAAATAATTAATTCAGTCCACAGTCTAGTTAGATTCTTACTATAAACAGCTGTGGACACACTGAAACATTTCATTACAACTGAAGAACAATTACTAACATTACTATGTTTCTATTCGTATTTATGGGGTCGAACTCGGTAGTATTATTAATATTATAAATTTAAACATACTGGCGTCATCTAAGATTAGCTTTGCGAGTGCTTCCCAAAGTAGTTCTCTATAGTGTCAATAAGTAGCTTCCAGCGACTTAGGGTTTTGCATCATAAAATTATCTGAAATTTGACTCGAAAACTATAGAAGTCGAACAACTACCCGTTAACATCCAAGCGGTCTCATGAGACCGCATAACAGTATAATTTCTATTGTCTCTTACGTATGCTTGATCAGTTAACTGTTATTACAGATAATTTTATTCTGACATGCTCACTCAATTATAGTGCTGACTTTTTAGTAACAACAGATTATTATTTTTTGTGTGTCAGGCTCTCGTTATTGACTTAGATGAGTCCGCTTTTTTTGACAAAGGACGTGTAATTGTAAAGCTATTATTTTTAAAATACTTAGCTAATTAATGAAGTTTTTGTCAGCTCCAAAATGCATTTTGTCAGCAAACAAAGTAAATTGAGCTGCTTCTGGTAATCGGCAAAATTAACTAATTGATCAGCTAGTCATACAAAATTCAATGTAATTTTATTAAATAATAGAGCAACAAATCGTGAATCTGATTTGATTAAACGCCCAATGTTTTGCTTCATTGGGTTATTAAATAAAATAATATTTATTACATTTGTAATGGACAGACTACTCTCTACCTAACTACTATTTTAAAATATTAAAAAGCTTGTTTAGGGCTGATTTTTCAAACGCCAGATAACTTTTATCTGACGAATAAAATTATTGTTTGACACATTTTATATACGAAAACTGTTAACATCTCAAACTTATTCGACGTATAAAAGTTATCTGCTTATTGAAAAATCTACCCATAAAGATACCTATATAATGCTAAAAAGGTCACATTATTATTAAAATAATCATCATTATTAAGTAGTACATAAGTACTTATATTATTAAAAAATCAAATCACATAAACAAATATAGGTACATAATATAGGTAGCTAACCTATTATTGAATATAATTTTGTGTTAGGTTGGACAAGCATCTTTCCTTTTTTCTCCTAAGGAAATGTTTTTTGCCTCTGGTTGACTATCCACATCCTTTAAACGTATAATACTAATAATAGCTAATCCAATCGTAGGTTTCCAATATACAGGGTTATATTTAATTTAATTCTGGTGCTCAAATACAACAACTTTTTCTATGGGACCAACATCATAAGCGAAAAAAAATACTTGCTTCATACAAACTAATGTCAGCTGGTCATCCTATAATCCTAATATTATAAATGATTAATGCGAAAGGTTTTGTTTACCCTTTCACGTCGAAATAACTCTATCAATAGTTATCTATGTATTCTACGTATCTGTTAAATATCCGCAACAGTACCAAATCTGCCAGATAACATTTATTTTATTATTCAACTAAAGTGGCAATACGAGCCGAAAGTGCTGTAACTTCACAAAGACATTCCGCGCTATGCCACGCACTTGCAAAGAGTGGCTTTACATTCTAGGGCCACTTTCTGAGTGCTGTAATAAAGCCCTTTGCTAAAGCTCCTGCAAAAGCTAATTTCAAAAGGGCGACTGAACTGAAACGACACTTTACTACAGTTTAAAACTTTCTTTAATATTTACAGATTCATAAAATATGTAGATTTCCAAAGAAAAAAGTAAGAACAGATATCATAACTAAATATTGCTTAAACGAGTAAGTATTATACTTTTTTATTTTACAACTACTTGCTTTTTTAAATATTTTCGTAGTATAATACTTTACAGTTTTCGGAATTTTCCTTCTATAAGATGTTGCTAGGTCAACAAGAAGTATCTTATTATATTATACATATAATTTAGATTCCCTTGCGAGTACCAAAACTGAAGCGCCGTATCTTTTGATTGCGTTGACTTAGAAGTTTGATTTTATCACAGCTTCAAGGAATTGCAGACTTGAGTATTTAATAATTTATATGATCGGACTAACTTACCTAGTGACGTCCGATCCTCAATTATGTGAAGTAATCTCGTCCTCATTGTGTACAATGTAGTACGCACTTTTTGCTACTGCACTGATTACAATCTTCAAAGTTAGGCGCGTGCATGAACGCGTCAATAAACTAAAAAATAAATAACCGGAACGTGCCCGCACCGTCACCTATCAATGTCATCTGTCACCTGTCAATGTCATTATTTCAAAGGATAAAACTGGACACAACTTTCAAAAAGAAGGGAAACTAAGTAGTATGTAGGTATTTATAGCATATAATCTTTTTTGTACTTTAAGGATTGATAAATACATACTAACTGGGTCGGGCTGGGGATAGGATGAGGACGAGATTACTTCACATAATTGAGGATCGGACGTCACTAGGTAAGTTAGTCCGATCATATAAATTATGTTCCATAATCTCGTCCTCATTGTGTACAATGTAGATGTTCAAAGAGGAAAGTTGTGTCGACAAAGCAATATAAACATTTATTATGATCATTTATATGATTTGCTAAAGTCTTCGCACATGATAAAACCTTATTTTATTAACTATCTATTGGTAGATGCTTAATTCAAGTTTTATCTAACAAGGATATAGTTGTTTGATTAATTCATTGGAATTAATCAACCAACCCTGTATATCGATACAACCCTGTATATCGATACAACCCTGTATATCGATACAATCCTGTATGATGATACACCTTGTGTGATGATACACCCTGTATGATGATACACCCTGTATGATAATACAACCCTGTATGATGATATAACCCCGTATGCTAATACAACCATGTATATTGATACAGTCCCATCCCATTTGATGACACAAACCTGTACCTATTTTATACCATACAGGTGGGCCAAAAAATGTGTAGGAATTCTATAAAATCGAAAATAGCAAATTTTACTTTAATTGCAATACTCTTTTATTTTTGTTAAAACTGTAAGTCTTTATGAATTTATAGATTTGCTGGGACTGAGACTGATAATCCACCTGTTGTACATTTTTAAGTTTGTGCAATAAAGTTTTAAATAAATACCCCGCGCTATTAAGTAGGTATATTCTTTACGAATAAACTAGAGATCACGCAAACGAAATCGCGGGGCAACAGCTAGTTTAATAAGTTGTCATGGAAATGGAGCCAATGCTTTGAACTATTAATATCCGTCTCATTTATCCAGTAGTATGTAGTACATACTTAGTATATGGTTACCTAACAAGGTAAATTTATCGATGTGCAAGTAGGTAGTTAAGCTAGTATTTCTTCTGAAAAGACTTATTTTATTTTATATAATAAGAAAATCTAGTAACCTTTTAAGTTATCATTGTCTGTAATACAATTTTTTAAGCAAATAAATTAGTCTTAGGTATTCTTAATAACTCCTGTTCAAGGTGTAGTTCCAAAGTAAAGGAAACTAAAAAAAATAATATGGATGTTTACTATCGCAAATTTTTCATTAATTATATGTTATAAATAAGGAAATTATATACAAATACTACTAGTATTGTTCCAGTAGGGATCCTATTTTGTTGACAATAGTTTCAACATTATTTTACTGAGAAAGATTGATTTTTACTCATCTTCTTAGAAAACCGTTATATGTGTTACACTTGTATGGCTGGAAATCAGTATGAGACTTCCTGCACTTTATGTGTGGATCCCTGGTAGGGGATATTAATAAGTTAATGAAACAGTCTGAATACTTATTTATAAAAAGATTCAATGACTGGTCAATTCTTGTAAGCTAATAAAAAATAATAATTAAATAAGTAATAATTTACCAATACATCACATCGGATAAGATAGAAAGTTTACTCCGGCTCAAAATACTTGTAGCAGCCTTACGGCCTTAGTCCAATAACAAGGTAAGGCCACATTTGTTGCCTGCATTGCCTTAATTATTGCCACTGATCAATGCCTCTATCGTCTCTTTTTTTTTTTTTTTTTTTTTTTTTTTTTTTTTTTTTTTTTTTTTTTTTTTTTTTTTTCATTTAAGTTAAGTTAGAAATTTTCTGTCATTATTTATCATCTCCATTTTTGCTTTACATGGTAATTTAATATCTAATAAAATTATTTATACATAGACTTACATAGGTACTTGACAATCTTCAATTATAATTGTAAGATTCATGCCTTAATTTAAATAATAATTTTAAGTCAGTAGTATATTTTTTATGAAGTTTATAGTTTCATGGATACAATTTTAATTTTTTTTTAATTATGTTTTAATAAATCATATTTTATTATAATCATCTATTTAAATATGAACCTTTGTTATCCACCTGGGATAATTCAGTTTATTTACTATCTTTAGTATCTTGATAATTTAATGATTGGATGATTATTTATCTTTGTCTTCAATTTTTGGTATCAAACATTTTCACAAATAATAAAATGTCTAGAAATATATGGTTTATAACAAAAATATATTAAAAATATATTTAGGTCAGATTTGAAAATTCAAGTTATCATTGGAACTTTGTGTCTAGTTTTGAATTTCTCTTACTTTTCCAAAGGTAGCAGGTACCTACTTAAAAATTAAAATAATTGTTTTTCGACCTTATGACAAGTACATAAGGATCAATTATGGTGCGACATTTTTGAATTTAAATAAAGCTGCATAAATCTTTCCATGGGTTTTTACTGACTGAAAATATTGGAATATAACATACAGTTACAGTTAAAAAAGTTTTTAATTATGGTAATTTTTATCTTGTTGATAACAAGGAGAATTATTTTTCCATTTCTGTAACAGTGATCTTCACTCACATTATTTGTAAGTAACACTCATCTTGAGTGTGTCTTTATTTCACTTGATGAAGACTAGAAATAATCTAACTAGCCATGGCGATCAGCTAGAATAATAACCTTAAGTCAGTAACAGTGTTAAATTTTAATTGCTTTCATAGATTATTATAGAATCTTGAAAATTAAGCTTGATACTATGAGAATTTAAGGTTTACCCGGTTGTAACCAGATCTAATATTATAAGTTACACAAATGGGATACCATATCAGTTGTATAGGAACATACAAACATGCACCAGCCAGCATCAATTTGTCATGGTCTCCAAACAGGGAGTCAACTTCCCTGTATTATGAGGTACAAGACAATATATCTCGCCAGGGTCATTCGACCAGAGTATCGAACCTGGGACCTTTTACGTTAAGGCACTTCACGAATCAAGTGGACTAATGATCTTTAAGTCACAGATATCAATTAGCAATGTCAAGTAATGTTTATTTATTTATTTAAGCTTTTTAGTAAAATATAAGAGAAAAAAAAAAAAAAAACTTAATATGGTCATAACTACATGAACTATTGGAGTAAACAGGTTGTTTTCTATGGTATGCTTTATAAAGTCTTGCCCTCTTGGGCCAACATCAAGAAGTATCTCAATTACTTGTGGTAAAAAACTTGTGGAAATCCACACCGAGATAAACCATAATTTGTAAAAGCGCTATTTATCATTGACTTGTATGTATATAAATGGGGCAGAATAAGACAAGCAGATCTGAGACCAACAGATTGTCTTGGTACCATTAATGGTTGCCAAAGGCCCAATTTGATAGTAACAACTGATGAAATTATTAAAAACTTAAAATCTTTATAAAAAGACTGAAATTGTCTAGGTAAGTATATGACTTGTTTACACAAGACTCAGAATTCCTTAAGCCTTCAATATCAGCAGGCAAAGGAGCTTCTTTCATAGCCTCCTTGAGTCAAAGTGTTAAGTTGAAAAAATTACTAAGACGGAGGGCATTACCTCATGGTCTCGGTACCCATATTCTCCCTCCTCTCTTTTTTTCTTCAGTGGCATTCGAAGATATGTATCGTCTTGATACTTTTGTGTTCGACTATATTTTCAACTTCAATTGATGAAGTCGGTCTCTGGTCAACCTTATAAGATTTGCAGACCCGCAATATTATAACAAAAATTTTAAGCCACAGGCTAACCCCTCGTGAAAGCAAGTGGAAGTGTTATAATTCTGCTGCGAGACAGAAAAGAGGAATAATTGTTCTCTCGGTACATATGATGCGCTAGAAGAATTTTATAATATTAATAACTTACCTTATGCTATTACAGATCCTTTGTAGTATATTTCTGGTGCGACATTGTATCGGTCTCATGGTCAACTCTTCATGAAGACTAGAGCCATAATGTTACGTCTCAGGAGGAATCCCTCGAGGAGACGCTTCAGACTGAACAAAAACCCACTGGCCACTCCATCGTAAAGGCCAGTGCTTCTGTACAGAGCAGTTTCTGTGGAGTCATTCGGAGACATGACAGACAACTAGAATGAACATATTGATCACCAACGGCCAACCTCCCGTGAAGGCTCCGATGTCATTCATTCTGAGACATGAGAGACAACTAGAATGAACTTAATGATCACCACGGCCAACCTCCCGTGAAAGCTCCGATGTCATTCATTCTGTCTCGTTTGCGGGCTGAAGAATAACGCAACTCTGTCACACACACTCCTTGTTTTCATGATTAATTTCTGGCTGATTATGTTGTTGGAGCGGAGGCCACGTCTCGGCGAACGTAGTGTAGGACGCTTCTCAACTCGATGGGCCGACGAACTCGGGAATATGGCTAGATACATTTGTATCAAAGCAGGAGATCGTACTCCTTGGCGCTCTTTGCGTCCTTCCCGTACGTCCAGCAGTGGGCTGTAATAGGCTGAGATGATGGTGATGGTGATGATATTATAAATATAATAACACTAAAGTTAGTGTGCTGTGGTGGTGATAGAAATCGTAGTAATCGTAATAATTGAGCCGAGGTATCGGTCCAACAATTTCACAAATTCAACTGACAAGTTTTGTTTTCCAGCCACCATACTTTTACACAAACATCACCGTATTTTCTTCTTGGTTTTTTGCATTTGTATTTAAGCTGTAAATCACTAATTAGTTTATAAACTAATTTATTCTAAATATTTATGTCTTCAGTGCTGTGTACAAAAAAGTACAATGACATTGACAGGTGACAGATGACATTGATAGGTGACGGTGCGGGCACGTTCCGGTTATTTATTTTTTAGTTTATTGACGCGTTCATGCACGCGCCTAACTTTGAAGATTGTAATCAGTGCAGTAGCAAAAAGTGCGTACTACATTGTACACAATGAGGACGAGATTATGGAACATAATTATTACAACGGACAACAGACAGACGAAGTGATTTTATAAGAGTATTTTTCCCTTTTTAGGTACGAACCCTAAAAAATTTTCAAAACAGTCTACATTCACAAGGTTTATATCAACTAATGAATTTCAATGACTTGCATGCGGTATAGCAACCGCTTATCAACTTATGACTTTCATTATGCGTAATATCGTACGCTAGAACTCCCCGCATGATGTTTATCGACTAAATAATCATTGAATAAAAATACACATTTTTGTAAAAAAGATGTTAAATAAAAAAAATGGGTTATACAATTTAACCCACAGTAAAAAACATATCTAACTAATGTTAGTTTGATTTAGATTATGTGATCTATTATATTGAACTACTGCTAAAGTTATATTTAAAAAACGTGTTTCTAAGGCAAAGAGGATGCGGATACTGACTAAGCGCCTCTCTAAATTGTGAAAATAATAATAGGTTTCCTTTCTTAACTCCATATGTAAATCCCAAATTTCCGATTTTAAATGCATTAATAGATAGACTTGTGACACAGTAATTATTAGGTAACATATTGTTACACGATAATCTATTCGCATAATGCAATTATTCCTGCATTAATGAGGTTATTCCAGGAACAACACGTTGCCTATAACCGCATGACGCGTAAGATTAATCAATCTATATCCCTATAGTTGGATAGTTAAACGTAATACCAAATATACTAACTCAACACAAATTGAAGGCCATTGTTAAATTTTCCTGCAAGACTGGCTTACGTTAATTGATCAACATTATGATCAATTACATTAATTATAAAAAACAGCCGTAAAGAATACACTGCCATACACTTCCCCATCACCAACAGAAGGCAAGAGGCGTGTCGTAAGAGGCGACTAATTCCTGTAACACGAGACAAGCAGCAGCGTCTGCGTGCAAAATGTTACAAAAAAACTGCGCTCGCCAACCTACCTGCCAAACGTAGCGAGAATTGGCACCCCCCCCCTCCCCTATACGTGGCAGCTTTAAGGTTGCCCCTCTATTTACCCGATAAACTCACAGAAAGTCGCCTGTGGTGGTAAGGACACGTTATGCGTAGAGAATAGGAATACGTGGTAAAGAAAGCCTTGTCTACCGGAGAATAAAAGGCCGGGGGCGAACCCGTCAGCCTGGTGGACCAGTATGAAAAAACTTATCACTAGAAACCACTTACCTGTTCCGACAACCCAAGACAGAATGTCTTGGCGCCTCAAAATTACGAGAGCCGACCCCATCTAAAGTGGATCGAGCAAAGAAGAAGAAGGATTTAGTACACATTCAACGCCGCGATGTGCTACCAAAACTTTATTGGGCTCGTAGGTAATCGTTTCGTTATCAAAAGTAATTGCTCTTCACGTTAAAATTTCACATTTTCTAAAAACTTTTCAAAAATTATTATAAATTACGCGTTATCCCTGATGATCAGTTTGTCTTTTTAACCAACTTCAAAAAAGGAGGAGGTTCTCAATTCGTCGGAATCTTTTTTTAAATTTATTTTTTATGTATGTTCAGCGATCATTCGTTACTACATTAACCTATTTTGAAAATTCTTTTATTGTTCGAAAGCCAATACTTTCATAATGGTTCCATATAAATTTGATCAAATTCTGATGATAGGATCTATAAGAAAATCATCAAACATTGCATGAACTCCATACCACGCCAACTGATTTTTGTATCTATGTTACCTAATATCTTTGACAAATGTGAACCGAATTTGACGATTCTTATTTTATTAAATAGCTTATACTTCAAAGATACTATAGTAAAAATTAGCGGAAATGAAATCGATGTTCAGCAGTTAAATTTTGTTTGCACTCTTAAAATCTGTTTCGATTAGGATTTATCACTAAAAATAGATGAATAAGTAAATTTTATAAAAAAAAACAATTTCAAAAATCTAAAAGGCTAAAAATAATCTAAACACGTAAGGTACCTATCACTTACTTTTGGAGTCGGTGCCAGCCGATGAGAGATTAAAAATTTTCGTTTGCACCGACTCCAAGATACATAAATGTATAAAAAATAAGCGTTTTCCCAGTCACTGGCAACGGTGATAGCACGGCTTTTATACATTCTGCGTGCCGCTGCTGCTGCGGCAGTCGCCGTTGTTATACCCTTTACTGTAATCATGAAAATTTTGTAGCGCTCGCTTCGCTTGCAGTTTTTTTTCTCGTTACATTTCTGAAATTAGCTTAGTCTGTGCTTCCCCATTGGCGGTAATTGCTACAGTTTCTTTTACTAGTGACAAAAAGGTAACAGCTGAAAGCTATCAGATTATGAAGTCTTATGAACAAGACTATCCTGCCACTAAAGCTGTGACGACGATTAAGATCGCTGACGCTATGAAGTCGATCCTATCATCGTCTCAAGGCTTTGCAGTTGGGATAGTCAATAAGGTTTGTTAAAATTCTTGAGTACTATTATGATATTAGTAGTGAATCTTGACTTAGACGGCTGTATGTTACACCAGATTCTTCTTCTTATAGTGCCTCTCCAATTACTGAAGGCTGGCTACCAGCTCCCGGAACTTGTCCTTATTTTTGGCAAGATGGAATTACTTAGCTGCACTTGTTATTGCTGTCCATTCTTGGATATTTCGGAGCCACCACTTTCTTTTGCGACTGACATGTCTCTTTCCGGTGATCTTGCCTATAAGAATCACCTGTTTCACCAGATAAAATCGCTCTAAAAGACCAGTAGATTTGACTTTGTGCACACACGCTGAAACCGTTTGTACGCCAAATTATGGGTACTATTATTATCAGTGACCAAACTATACATTATGATTTGCACGAAAACTAGCAGCACTTAAAATTTTGCCTAAACTGAACGCTGATTATCATGCGTACCGAAGCGTCAATGACAAAAATACAGCTTTTAGGAATTGCGTAACATGATATCATCAACATTAACAGCGAGTACACTCACCTTTGGCTAACAATGATATTGTGATCATGGTGAAAAGGACAATGCTCGATAGCCTTAGTCTAGTTTCCAAACAGGTAGGTCTTCGGAAGAACATAGACAAAATGAAGATCATGTCGAATACTCATGTTGCGCCCTACCCAGTATCAGTTGGGAGCTCTACTCTTGTTGAAATTTATCAAGTTGTAGGACAAGTAATCATGGGGTGGTCTAATTTTGAAAAGGAGGTCAATTGTCGAATCCAACTCAGCTGGGCAGCGTTTTGAAAACTACAAAACGTCTTCTTGTCCAAAGTATCTCCGTGCCAAAAGATGAAAGTATCCAACCTGTGTGTGTTACCAGTAATGACATATGGAACAGAAACGCCGTGAGGCATAAAGGTTCTATAAGGCCACCTACCGGAAAGCGTAGCGTAGGGCGTACAACCACAAAGTGGAAAGACGACCTGATAGTACCAGACACTAAATTTTGCCGGGGGCGTGTCCTAGCACACCCAGAGTCAGACCCAACCCAATTTAGAAAAGTTCGTTTTCTGAACTGACTCGAACTGGAAACAGAACTTGGGATCCTTTACCGTCAAAGCAAAACCCTGCTTGCCACTAAGTATGCCAATCGGATCATTATATATGTATGTCAACACTTAATTGGCTACATAAACATAATTACCATTTGATCATTTTAAGAATTCTATTAACAAAAAACTATAAAGTCTGCTCTTTTTCCGATGCCTGGTACTACAAATCAGGTTACAACAAAACACCGTAATGTTTGCGAAATGCCTGCATCGGCTGCTAGCGGTGTTTGCTTATCCCAGTTTATTTTGCGTACAAAGGCGCCGTGTCAGTATCCTGCCATGGACAACATTATCGATGCAAGAGCGCGTTTAAGGCCACACAACATAGCTGGGAGTGTCAAGCTAGTTAGGTATGTGTGTCAGCCTGGTAAGGCTACTCGCTTGACAGATGACAAATAAAATGTAGCACTCTTTAACTCCCTCACTGCAACCACAGAACAAATAATAGTACGTACAACAGTTATTGTTATATACGTGTTGTGTTTAACTCGTTAACATCCAAGAGGTCTAATGAGACCGCATACTAATGGAATTTCTATTGTGTCTCTATTACTTATGCTTGAAGAGTTTTATTTAAATATTTATTTTTTATCAAGTACTAGCTTCCGGGCGAACTTCGTACCGCTTCTTCATATATATTTTTTTCTTAGGAATTTTCCGGTCTATATTGGGTAAGTGGCACGCGAAGGAGTAGTTATTCTGCTATTCTTAGCGGATACAAATCCGACAACCTAAAAGCACTAAAAGTCATAAACATCGGTCAAACCGTTCTTGATTTATAAATGGTGTAACTAAACCCAACTTGAGTTTATTTATTTAGACGTACTATTTCATAATAAGCTCTCATCGCCACTTGCCTCTTTCTTCTTAGCTGTCCCTTTCCTTTGTATGGTGTGTAATAAAGATAATTTATCTATCTTATCTATCTACAATTACAACAACGCAATGTAAAATTCACCATACAAAAATTTGGCATGCGTTTCTGTGAATAATGTCCTTTTACTTGTGATTCGCAGACAAGCAGTATAGGGTCATTTTTCCCACGTTTTCAATTTGTTGTCATATATAATAGGTTAATTTCAACCCGTGCATAATAATAAAATTGTGGTATAATGCTTTGCTGGTAAAAACAGAGCTATCCCAGACAGACCATGTTGACCCGAGCTTCGAATATTTACAACGCATTTAACTAAAAGACGATCGATCAGAAAACCCTCAGATTCCTCAAATACTGAAAGAAACTTCGTAACTTGGCAATTTTCTAACAGGAAATAATTAACCGTCCTCTCATAATATAAAATAACAAATATTAAATTCGTCTTAATTTTGTGAAAATTTTCGGACGTAAAAAGACGTTTTGAATTTTTGAATTGTATTTTTTGCTGGTTACGGTGGGTTGGTAATATTAATAATATCTTCTTCATGGATAGGGTAGAGGGGTGCAAGATGGCGTACTTAACGTTTAAAGTTTCTTATAACTGAAAAATAAAATTGTGATCCCTTTTATTTAAGTAAATAATAATCCTTAAGAATCTTATTAAATCCTCTATTAATTGGGTATTATACCTAGACATTAATTAAAACTTCTGTTTCTTTATTAAATTATAAAAAATAAGAAAGTACCTATAGACGATCCAATCACTCTATCTTGCACCCTTGGTAAAGTAAAATGAGTTAGGTACCCCTAAAAGCAAGAAATATAAAAACCCCAATGCATGCATTACTGCTGAACAAATTTGCAAGTAAAAAGTAAATTTACATCCTCATCGACTTCTTCAGAACAGCTTACCGCTCTGCAATAAGTATACTCAGAACAAGCGGCTCAACCTTGGTTTGAATCGAAGTACTGACCGGAACAGTACAAACAAGGTAAATTTAATACTAGTCTAGTTATTTATACGCGGCAATCTAGCCATTTTTTGTTTTTATTGCTATTTTAAAGCTTCCTTTAAATATTAAATTTATTTCCTTTTTATACATATAATATGTATGCATGTATGTATCACGTAACCAATATTGACCCATGTGTGTATTTAAGAGAAAAAAATAGTGTTATAATATCTAGGTTCCTACTGTCAGCGTAATAACTGGCATATTAGATTAAATTTACTTACAAGTTGATATTAGTTTTAACTAAGTAAACACAACCTCTCTGCAATGAAAAAATAGCCAAATAGCAAATTCTCAAAATCGTATTTTTTATAAACCGCATAGTTTTGCCGCTCAGTTCTTTGGCTTTGGCTCACTAAATATTAGGTGTCGGTGCGGCACGTCGTAATGCGCTAGAACAAACGTGATTGATAAATTAGATCGCTTGATATTAACCCTTACCACGTTTTGCCCGCCTCTCCGTCTGGTCTCCCTTCCCCTATTTAGTACTTACAATGACGTAACTTATATCATATCAAAAGATGGAAAGGCGACGCGAAAGAAACAAACACACTATGCTGGAATTATGTTTTAAATTAATAAACAATACTTATTTTTTACGCTAATAAAATGTAGGGATAAAGGAAACACTAGTTTTCAGCGAATGCTTGGTTTATTCAGGTTTTCAGAAGCAAACATCAAAAACAAATCTACTCCTTAAAACAATAGATTGACGTCCGTCATCACATTAAAATCCGCATTCGCCATTCCTCTTGCCCAGTCTTCCTTCTCTTTTGCACATCTTACGTTCCATTCCAATTTTGTAGTCATGTCGTCTTCACCCTTCTTTTGCTGATAAAGGATGTACCTACTTGTTACAAAAACGAAATAACTATTATAATATATAAATTAAGATATGTAGATATACCCTTTAATATATAAATAGTAGGATTTCAAATCTAAAATATAGGTCTTCTAGAATCTTATCTCTAAGAAACTCTAAGAAACGACTGCGTTGACCCGTTTAATAACGCAGCCAAGAACGTTATTATAATGAGTTTCTGTCATGTTGCGCATAAGTACTTTCTTGCCTAGAAACCTAACGATGTAAATTTACATTGCATGTCGTCATAGAACATGGCATTTTAAAAGATGAGGAGCTAGACTTTTCTTAACGTGCTGACAGATATTCGATCCAAGCTCAGATTTCATAAAGATGAATTAATTTCACATACCTACTTGGATCTTTCTGTAGCTCCGTGCTTCCGTTAAAGCTTTTTCTTCTTCTTTTTCTTGCAAATTTGCAAAAGTACCTATAGAACAAAAAATGATTACCATGATAAATAGAATATGTAGTTACAAGGTTATCCACCGGGTCCTGGCAAAAAAATGCTGGCTTGACGTCGTGAGGGCTGACATGCATGCCAATGATCTAACAACTAGAGACGCTCAAGACCGTGCGAAGTGGAGGAGTAAATCAAGGAAAGCGGACTCTGGGCTCCAAAGCGATGGCTTTGGACGCAACCGGGATTGACCGTATAGATGAAGAAGAAGAAGGAGTATAGTTACAAGGTTATCCTTGAGTCAAAATCAAAATCATTTATTTTTGCAAATAGGCCATTTAAAAGCATTTGCAGCATTTTTGTTTTGCCCTACCACTGCTTCGGAACAATTTGTGGGCTAGTGCCGAGAAGAAGCAGCGCAACTCGGTCACTGTTGTCAGCCTCTTTTAAAATTAATATTTTTACAAGTTTTGGTGCGAGCTAAGCAGTTTTAAATCCACACATTTTTATCATTTATATAATCACTAACGGTGTAATAATCCTTTTTCATTAAAATTATCTGAACATATATTTTAAGTTCAAATACTGGCAGTTCAGCAAGGGATTGTGGTAATTTAATAAAAATACGAATATATTTTCTGTGTCTGTATCTGTGTCTTGTGCAATCTGAAATTTGGAACGACAAGTTTATCTTTATGCCGCGTATTATACTTATGTATGACATTTTTCTTGGAAAATAAGTGCAGATTTTTGCGAACATTTATAATATTTTCATAATATATTGAGAAGCAACTGTGAGTATGTTAATCTTTAAATAGTTTTCTTAGAAAGTCTTGTAGTCTAAGGTTATAAATAGCCCGACCCCGGTACAGGACACCCTGTATAAATAGTATCTGTCAAAAGGTTAAAAAATACCTATCTCTTAAGACTTTCTATCATTTCATTAACGATGCCTAACAAAATGTGTCATATGCATTTAAAAATATAAACTTCTGACGATTTCGACAAGCCAAATAGCAAACTAAATATGACTATATTATTTATTATTTATACATGTATTACTATATTTACTAAAATATGACTTTTTGATTTTACATTTTTCACATCGTCCTAGCCGCTCCCAATATGTTGTCAGCAGAAGTTCATATTACTTTGTATGTTTTTTGCGTTATAATGTGCTTTGGATTCTAGTCTGCTCAATCTTGTGAATATTTATAGTTCTGTCTGAAAGAAATTTAGGTATACCACAAGTAGGACAAACAACAACAAACAAGTCGGGCATCCAGCATCGACAGTTGTCGCAAACACTACCACCTCTAACTACAGTCAAAGTTCACTGCGTGTTAGTTACAAGTTAATAAGCGTGGTAAGAATAAGAAAACGCACTTAAGTGAGTTTTATTTTATTTAAAACTAGCGGTCCCGGTAAACTTCGTACCGCCTCTTTACACTTTCCAACAGTTTCGTGGTTATTCTGTTATTAAGGGCGAATTGAAATCCAACAAACCAAAGATACTGAAAATCGGTCTAGCCGTTTTTTGTATATAGTTGGTAACTTATAATAATGGTTAGTAGACAAAAAACAATCTTAATCTTTTTACAAAGTAGCCTAAAGAATTGGCAAACAAATCGACGTCTTGGTCAATTTTTCAAGTTTTCTATTTGATTGTGTGTCGTATGTCGATGCGGCCTGCCCATAGCCACATTTCAATTTGAAAAGTTATGTCCTTTCGGATTTTATCATGAAACGCCAAGCATAGCTTTGTCCTTAGCACGCTGGGTGATTTAGAGCTAATTAAGAGGCGATCAGTCAAGGCCCAGGTCTCAGTGCCGTAAGTCATCACTGGCAAGGCAACACGCACTGCTCAAAGACTTTAGTCTTTAGACTCTGAGGGATATCGGAGGAGAAGATATCACGTAGTATACTATATGGATATATCCAAGATTAAAGAAAGGCTTTTAGGTGTCATCTTGGTAAAGGTTATATTTTAATAGATAACTTCTTTTGAGCAGATGATTCTAGTGTTTAAATACAATAAGTTTCAAAATGGAACGAAAAAAAGGAATCCTACTTAAAAGTTGGATTCCGAATGTATTTCGTTAGCTTCGCAAGTTCTAAAAACTAAAGATGCTATTTGTGATGGATAGTTTTCATTTATTTTATTAAGAAGAGAAAGAGACAGGTAAACTTATAATTAAGTTCAGACAGGGAATCAAACCGTCTTTAGCATTCGCTAATATAGGTAATTAAGTACTCGTAATATGATAACATTACTAATTTACTTTGTCCATTCAGTTAAACACATTTTGAAATGGGGAACTAGGGAAATTGCTCCCTCCATGCGTCCCTAGTGGCTATTCCGGAAAGTAATATTTGTTTGTGAAATAACAATAAGATCCGCCTGTATTGTTTCAAAACTTGAGAGGCTTACGAGAACACAATTTCAACACTTTAAAATAAATAAATTTAAGTAAACGCCAGACCAGACACAAATCGTCATGGTGTGGAAGTGAGGAATTAATATTCTTGTGTTACAATGTACTATGAATTTTACCAGTGGCGTTTCCTAGAACACTCAGACCCGAGAAAATACAAAAAGATTCCTCATTGGCACCAACTGGGAAACAAACACGAGAATTTTATAAATGCAGGTGTACCTATTAACTATTAAATTATTTTATCTTTAAGGCATAGGTGAGTACAATTAGCGGACTTAATGCTATAAATAACATTCTGAGGAATAATAGAGGAAAATACAGATAATTTAGTTTTATATAAAGGCATTTTGTTTTCTAAATCATCAAATTCGATAAAGAGTTGAAAAAAATATTAATTGAAAAGACGTACTATTATTTAAGTCAATATTTTAATGACAAATTGTAGTTTATTATAATTGACATTATACAGAATTTTAATTATTATTATTTTTGTTGTATATTGTAACTTTTACTTTTATTTGACATTTGTAATTTAATCCATTGATATAATACTAAGTGACGCTATTGACATAATTATTATAATTTAGGAGCATAAATATTGTTTAATAATTGTAAATATTGTTAAGATTAATTTTATCAAATAATTGAGTTCACGAATGCCTCATAGAGGTTATAATGTAACTATTTTATTACCATCTTTTTATGCCTATTAACTGTACTGCTATTGGTTTACATTATAAAGTGAATAAATGAATATGAATATGAATATAAATAAAGTTAAAATTGTAAGTCTGGTAACACGTAAAATGCTGTAGTAATAGGCATTCGGGAACTTACATTTATTTTCTTCAGTTATGTGATTTTTAAGTATCTTATAGGTTCCTAGTTATTCTAATATTAAATAAGTAAGCATACATTTATGCCTAAACTTGTAACGCTACGAGTTGCTACGATCAAGAGCTACGACGTGTAGCAACGAACTACGATCTGTAACAGTGTAATTTAATTTGTAACTAGCTGTGCCTGCGGCTTCGGTCACCACCCGAGGAATTCTGCTGGCACCCCCTATTTCAGGGAGGAGGTGAATTAAAAATAGGAGCATATGTCCTTTCCTTGGGCTCAAGCTTTCTCCGTATCAAATATCTTCAAGTTCAGTGGTTTTTCCGTGAAGGCGCGACAGACTTACTACAATAATTTCGCATTTATATGGGCACCAGTTATTTATGTTGCATAGATGGATAGATACATAGGTACCAATACAAAGTAAGGTAGGTAAGTACTTTAATTATAATCATCCTTCAATCACCTCCTTTATTTTCACAGATTGGTAAAAAATACAGAAACACTCTTTAGTTCTTGCCTTAAAAACGGACCTAAAGAAACTAAATTATTGAATTACATCTGCATTCAATTTAATTTAGTTATGTTTCAAATACCTACCTAGGTATTATGTGCTGGTTGCCTTCCTACCACAGATGTGCTAGCTAATCTACGAAACTATGTCTTTATTTCCACCAAAGCTAAGTTTTGTCGCTGAGCACGACATATTTTATGTTATGAGAAAGATGTGCGACGCGATGTAAAAAAGTAGAGTAGGTATGCCTATATTGTCCCACAACAGGACACAGGCCTCATCTCAACTATGATGTGGTTTAGGCAATAATTTACAACACGCACTCTGTAACTAAAACCTTACAGTCAGAGTCAGATGTAATCAAGCCGCCTGGCCTATGACTAGTATAATGGCTATATTACCTGAAAACAACTTTAAACGTGCCTTCCGAAGCATGGAGATGCATGCTTGAGATAAATGTTAATAGATATGGTGATAAATATTAATGGAATGGTCACTCTCATAACCGCTGTTGATCAACTATACGTCAATAAGTCATCACATTACATCACTACGAAAGTGCTCCCGCAAATACTTTTGAAATGCGAGGACAGCTATTACAGCGAATCACACCAGTCGCGAGGGAAGGCACATGCAGGATATGGAGAGCGTCATCTTTTCAACTGTGCTCCTACTTCAGATAGCTACACAGCTTGCGCATCTTTAGCGCGAATGCTTAGCTTGAATCCTTAGTTTAAAAAAATGGTGGAAAGGGTTTATGTAATTTTAAATTCCATCAAAAAAGATAGAAAGGTTTTCGAGTGGCGATCAAGACGCAGCGTGGTATCAGGTCCACTTCAGTTGAGGTTGCGTTTTATAGGAGAGGTCAATGTCCAGCAGTGGAGTTCCAACGGCAGATGATGATGATGAGATAAGCTAAGCTATGAACATCAAACGACTCTATTGATGATGGGCGTGGAATTCTAGAATAGTTGGCAAACATATGTACGGCATGGTATACGTATATACGATTTCTACGTGTAAAAAAATATATTCATACTAAAGAAAACTGTTAAAACCGCCTGTTAAACTGAGAGTTAAGTGAGGGAAATCCCAGTATTTTAAATGATTCAACCAACGCCACGCGATGGCGTGTGTTAATAGGCTGACTTTTAACCTTCTTTAAAAAGGAGGAAGTTTGTTATTCAGCTGTATGTGTTTTTTGTGTATGTTTACCGATATTTTTGTCAATTATGGACCGATTCCAAATATTGAACAAGTTAGGTATCATCTGATCATGGTAACTCAGGGAAATCCTTAAGAAAATATAGGCACGTAGAGTGTATTTGTTAAGGTGTCTGCGTCTAGGAGTAATTATATCATACTTCTGAGCTGATGATAAACCAACGGTAGGAGAATTACCATTAATTACGAGGTACCAGACAGTGTATTTTGCCAGGGACGTCTCCCAGCACACCCAGACTTGAGCCAATTTAGAAAAGATCGTTTCCTGAATTGACCCGAACCGGAAATCGAACCTTTGCGTGGGACGCGAATTTCTGCGTAACTTCGTATTTTACAAAAACTGTTTAATGGGTGCAACATTAATATCGTAAAAAAAACATCTGATGCCTCATACATTAACATCAAGGTCGTGCGTTAGTTTGTACTTTCTGTGTGTCTTAACATTATTTTAGATTTCAATGTATGTGTGCTTCCATAGTAAAAATTGTTGTATGTGACCATTGATTACGTGGTTTTAAGGATCGCCCCATTCTTATATATAGCATGTATAAATTCCTGAATTACTACGAAACTCTGAAATAGGATGAATGGATTGTCAAATATTCCTTTACTTAAGTATCTACTAAGTTTAACTTGCCAAGATATTTCCAAGAGCACAGTGCGGTATAAAACCAAAAACCACAGATGGTGCAAAATATTTAGACTTGATAATAGCGCTCGATGAATAGAACCCTCTCTAAAAGTGGGAAACCACGTACATAGTACAGAATAATAAAACATTCTGCACGTGTGTTTTGCGGCACACTCTGCGGCTGGAGTAGGTACCCTCCCGTCGAGTGCTATGGCTAGAAAATACAGGGTTAATATGAAATCTTGTATTTCTTTTAAAACACGTAGTCAGCTGCTAATAGATTAATCTTATTATTTTATCAAGAGGGTACACCAACTGCAAGACACATAAGATATACAAAGTGCACATTGTCACAAAAAGTTAAGTATGGCTACCTATATACGTCCTACTGCAGGGCCCAGGTCTCACCTCAGCTATGAAATAGTTTGGACCAAACCTCTACTATTCGGGCCCGGGCGAAATAGTGAAGGGGTCACTAAATATAATAATATAAATTGTTTTCACAAACACACTAATTATCTAGCCCCAAACTAAGCGAAGCTTGTACTATAAACATACTTAAATACCTTTATAAACATCCATGACTTAGGTACAAATGCTCGTGCTCATCACACAAACATTTGCCTCTTGCGGGATTCAAACCCGCAACCGCTGGCTTTAAAGTCTGGAGCGCAAACCACTACACCGGATGGTCGTCAGTAATACCTATGGTTAGGATAGCCACCATTAACCCAGAACCGCAGCGTAGGTAATAATTACTACAAAAGCGTTGCCGCCACTGAGCTACAAGCACCTTGTCACAAAGACCTTCGTTTGACTGCGTTTGCTAATTGCTAAATAGTTTTCGTATGTAAGCTAATTTCAATATAGTATTTTACTGTATAAAATATTTAACAAATAAAAAACTTAATTCCGATAGTTTGAGTGACATTATGCTGAGAAACTGAATATAATTCCCATAGTTTACTTTATAAATGACAGTAGGTTGGTAAATTTTGTTGCTTACAAATACAAAAACGTTATACAAAACATCAGAAAATCGTAAATATGTTTCACAAATACCTACTTAAAAACACCATCTTACTTGGAAATAAACACTTACGAGATAACAACCCGCATCCATCAGGCTCAAAAACAATGATTTGTAATTATGACATGAGATACCGAATTTCTTTCAATTTTACTATTTAATTTTTTTCAGGTAGTTTATATGCAGCATCTTACTTAATTACCTTAAAAGATAAACACTTTTGAAAATCAACCTGTGTACCTGTTTATTTGCGGGGAGAAAACCGGTGCTTGTCAGCAAGTTCCGTTTCTGCTTTAGCTCGCAAGGATATATTGCCACTCATACACACATAAAACACAATATTGCATTTTAAGCCAGTATGGCTGAACCATATCATAAAAACCGGCCAAGGGCGAGTCGGACTCGCGCACCGAGGGTTCCGTACAAACCTGTAGGTACCTATATTAGTAAAAGTTCACCCATGATAATCGAGTCATAGTTATGGTGGGTATTTTTATTGCAAAATGAAATCCATAACATTACGAAAGGTAAATTGCGGTTTACGATTTATGACGTATTAAAAAAACTATGAACTAGATCTCGTTCAAACCAATTTTCAGTGGAAGTTTTCAGTGTGTTTGTTTGTTTTAATGTACTAGGTAAAAAAGTGACTGTGACATACGGACGGACATGACGAATCCGGATTCGACCATTTGGATACGGAACCCTACTTTTATGTAGTTGAAAATATTTTTTCTCGAAATTGTTTTTTAAGCTAAGATCAAAGTGCAGATATTTTAAAAAGTCCGAGTTAAATTTCCACTTGACCGTTTTATTTTAAAAAAATTGACACGTAATAGATTTTTACTCAAAAAGAAAAAAAAGCTGCAACCAGGGGTTTAAAAGTTTAAGGTTTACACCTGCTAAAACCATTTGATTTATTCAACTAGATTATACCTCGGCAAAATGTCCTAATAAACTGACAAAATGATCCGTTAGCGGTTTTTTATTTATTTTGTGGTACCTAACTATGTGAACACAAATTACCAAACATGGCAGCTGCCCAATTTTCAAAAGTTTGTCAAGTAGGTACTCAGTATTCGGTGTACCGATACCAACGTTTAATTCAATCTCGCTTAGAGAGATGCCACACCCTTTGGTAGGGTACAGACAACTTAGCTAATGGCCGTGTATGCCAATACTATTGTCATTATTAGCGCATTTTTTCACTAATTAAAATGCAAGATTTTTGTAATAAGAACTTTGGTTTGAATATTTAAATACATTATATGACATCTATACTCAGGTATAAATATCCGAGCTCATCGAAGAAACACTTGCCTCTTGCGGGATTCGCACCCGCAACCACTCTGCATAAAAATGGAATGTATTTTGTTTATTGTCACCCATCATAACTCATATACATGGTTAAATTTAGCGGTAGTGCCAATTTTTCAGGGACCACTCAGAATCAGTAAATAAATCGATCTACGTAAGAAACAAGCTCTTTTTTTTTTCATTTTTAATTCTTCCATTCTGCATTTGAAAAATAGAATACGTAAAAAATTTAAGATTACTTGATTAAATTGCACCGTGTGTGCACTGCATGAGGTTCTTGTTGGAGCAGCGTCGGCGTATGCCTGTGATCTCTGATGAATGACGGCGCATCTTGCGTTTTCTTTTTTTTTTAGGAATTTTAAAATATTTTATACTCCAGAAATACGACGCCTGAAATTAATTACGATAAATCAGTAATGTTATATTGTTCTATAGACCTTATTTTTAAAATTTGGCACTATCTTGAAATGTAGCCTTGTATATTTTCCGCGACTTATCTACAAATCGATTTTACAACACAACCTTTAAATATTTATGTTAATGTTGGATTTTGGATCTTAACTTAGTTAACTTAGTAAATGCTATGGAGCAAATACCGGTATGACATGTGTGTTAAACGGTCGGATAGTCAATCTTTTACGTAACTTTCTCTCTAGGAATTTCTTATTAGTTTTCACATTTAGCCTGTAATAATATTAAATACTTACTTCTTAGCTTGCCAGTGTCAACCCTTAATGGCAAAAACACACGTACAAACGCAGCAAAACGAGCACTCGCGTTCAAACATCAGACGTGTCAGTGTCCGACCGATAAAATGTCAGGAAATTGTTTAACAAATTGCATAGTTGATCTGCTGTGTGTGCGACGTCTATGCTGCTGAATAGCCTGTTGTCTAGGTAATTTTCTTGCGGAGCCCTGGCGTTCAATTTCATGGCATTTAAATTAAATCTATTATGTCTCGCGAGCTGCCTACCGATGAACGATACTCGTTTAAACGCGATAACTTTTTTTGGCGATATAAAAATGTCAGTCACAGTACCATTAAATTATATTCGTTTGTTCGTTACTTCTTCGGGCCCTTGACTTCATTACAAGGTTATGTCATCTTTTAACGATTTGTGTCAAATAAAATATTATTTTTTGTAATATTCGGCATCGAACATTTGAACCGAGATAAGTAATAAATGGGTTTTAATTTAGCGTGATTACATGCTCAGTAAACAACATAGGACATTGTGTTAGCCTGGACTAGGTGCTGTCAAAATAAATCTAGGCCTTTTGTCGCTATCTTGGCGCTTTAAGCCACTGTTTATATAAGCAGAGTCATTAAGTATACGTCAAAATTAATTCGCGGTAGGTACTACTAGGTATGTAGTGATTATTTAATCAAAGGTTCTGTCACTGCTGCCATTAATCAAATATTCACTACAATAAAATAAATAAATTGTTTCCACAATAAAAAGTTCTGATAAGTTATCAAACGTGTCTGTGTCAAACCGGCGTCATACTCACTGAACAAGTAATGTAAAAAATACTAGCAGTAGTACTAGCGAGCACAGAAAATGACCAATCTTTGACGTTTGCGTAGGCATTAAATAATAAATAAAGCCTTTATTGTGCCAAAACTCCCTAGTGTACACTTCTTAAGTAGTGTTTGTGTTAGTCTAACT
Organism: Anania hortulata; assembly: GCA_963576865.1. NCBI lineage: Eukaryota > Metazoa > Arthropoda > Insecta > Lepidoptera > Crambidae > Anania > Anania hortulata. Next base: position 21,671,222 of record OY756387.1, on the reverse strand, counting down.
TATAACTAGTTGTTAGTAAAGTTGGACTTTCTTAGTTTGAGGTTTATATCCCTTCTTGGGTAAAAGCCTACGCCATCATTTCCCATGCTTTTCGGTCTTTTCCCATTATCATCCAAACTTTCCCTGCTATTTTTGAGATGTCATCGGTCCACCGCATAAAACAGGTCTACCAACATTTCTTTTGCCTCCTGGACTTTCCAATTTGTGGTGTCAATAGTTCAACTTTTATCCGTGGGCCGTGTAACATGACCTTCCTACTGCCATTTCATTTTCAGAGCATGTTTTAATGCATCAATCACACTTGTTTTACTTCTGATAATTTCGCTTTTAACTTTGTGAATTTTTCTTAGTTTTAGAATACTCTCCATTGCATGGATGCGTGGGCATAAGTTGACAACAATAGGCTAGTTTCCTAAAAAAATCTAATTAGTCCGTCAGTTGGATTAACAGAAAATATTGGACACGTATTTTTTGTTTTCTTAAACGACCCTATTTTTTTTTTGCCCTACCACTGCTTCGGGATAATTTGTGGGCTAGTGCCGAGAGGAAGCAGCGCAAAAAACTCGGTCACAGCCTCTTTTAAAGAAATATTTTTACATGTTTTGGTGCGAGCTAAGCAGTTTAAAATTCACACATTTTTATCATATATATAACCATTTTTCATTAAAATCATCGTAACATGTAATTTAAGTTCAAATACTGGCAGTTCAGCATGGGCTTGTAGTAATTTATTAAAAATACGAATACATTTTCCCATGAATGAACTTGGAACGACAAGTTTATCTTAAATAAGTGAAAAGTGAAAATAAGTGCAGATTTTTGCGAACATACTATTTTCATAAATATATTGAGAAGCAACTGCAAGTATGTTAATTAAAACTGTAAGTATGTCAATTCGTTAGCTTTTGCTGTGCTTCCTCATTGAAAGATTTTAACCTTTAAACCGTATACTTTCGTTTTCTTTGCTTTAGGAGTAGGTAAAAAGCCATTAAGCTTCACGTTTTCCGATGTGTGCTTCACCTGATATTTTATAAATGGGAACAAAACGGATTCGTGTAGCTATATATACCTAATAAATCGTTCTCCTCGGCATAAAAAATAAAACCTAGGTTGCAAATTGAATCCGTAGATCTGCACCGGGAGGTTTTAGTCTCTTTTTAAACGTCGCTAACCCGGTTTTCGGTTGTTATTTCGCAAAAATTAAGTCAAAGTTTTAAATGTAGAACACAATACTTGGCTTGACAACCGTCTCATGTTGTGGTTCACGCTCCGGATTACAAAGTCAAGCGGTTGCGGGTTCGAATCCCGCAAGGGGCAACAATTTGTGTGGTAAGCAAGAGCATTTTTAAGTCATGGATGTTTATAAAAGTATTTAAGAATGTTTATCCGTTAGCAATTTGCCATATTCAATTTTTAAAAGTTAAATTCTTCAATAACACTCGTATACCGTACGTACCTACAAGGTGGACAGAGAACCTGGTAAAGATCGCAGGAAGACGACCGGACCGGATGCAGGCCACTTTCAACCGGCCAATCTGGAAGTCAATTGGAGAGGCCTATGTTTAGCAGTGGACGTCCTATGGTTGAAATGATGATGCAAGGCTGCCGCTTGCTAAATTCTTGGCTACAGATAAAGAAAAACCGCCAGACCTAGCTATGCCAACATGGTGATCGGCACTCGTATACACGAACAAATTTGGGATTAATAAATCATAGCTATATTAGGTCCTTACATATGAAATTGCCGTTCAGTCTCAAAAAAGTGAATCAACTTTTTTATATGAAATTATTATTTATTCAATCGAAGTATGCGCCGTTGTTATCGATACACTTTCGACATTTTATAAGCAGATCATTGATCCCTTTGGAAAAAAAAACCTGGGAGCGAGAGTCTATGCACTGTTTGAAGGCGGTTTTGACTGCCTCATCAGATTTGAATTTTTTTCCTTGTAAATAGTTATCTAAATTTTGAAAAAAGTGGTATACGGTTGGGGTCAAGATCTGGAGAGTATGGTGGGTGACGTAAAGGTTCCAGTCGCAGCCTTATCGCCTTGAATTCGCATTTATTCACTTGAGTATCAGGTCGTCCACCATGCTCATTGTGTAAATCGAAATTTCCAGAACGTAAACTTTGAAACCAAAAACGCACCGTTTGTTCGTTAGCAGTGCCTGTCATGGTCCGTACGCTTCGTTAATTCTTCGAGTCGTTTCTGCAGCACTGGTGCCACGGTGGAACTCGTATTCGTAAATACCGCGAATTTTTTTAACAATTTGTCCATAGTTGTTGTTATAGCAATGTTTAAGCTCAAACAAATGATGTGAAAACAAATGAAATACGCCAATATTTTTTGCCTTTATTTCAAAATAAATTTGAATTTGGAATACCTAATATATATTTGATGGTAAAGTTGCCAGTATTAAGTATCGGCAATTTCGTATGTAAGGTCCTTATATTTACTTTGCCCAAGGTGTCCCTTTTGCCTGGACTTCCCCTAAATAATAACTTATTATCTTAAACTTAGTCAAACCTCCCCACTTCTTGCAAATAAAAAGAGACCTACACAAATTTATTAAAATGGATTTTAACTTAGAATGGATTTAAAAAATAAATTACAAAAACAGTCAGTTTATAAAAGGCCTACCTAACATGCATTGCGGAAATAGTCCTGAAAGGCAGGAGGGAGGTTTTATTACGAAGTGTGATTGCTCGAAACACCGACTTCGGAGAGAGAGGGCACTCCAAGTATCCTGCCAGGTATTCTCCGCAGTATCGGTGCCAGGAAAGTTTTTTTTTTTTGCACAAACAGTTATTAGATAAATCAGTTTCATAGGATTATATTAATATACATACATAATGTTGATGGACAGAACAGTGCCGAAGAACAGTTACATTGATTATATCATAACAATTAGTACTTGTTGTCAGTACTAGTACTTAATATACGAGCTTATATGAAGAAACTAAAAGTAATCTCAAAATGGTGAGGCCTTAACAAAATCTCAACGTTATTATTACAATATAATTATAATTAATGTTTTTATCTTTTGAAACACAATGTAACGAGAAACATGTTTACAGAAACAGAAATTTAGGTACTAGATAGGTAAGTGCAAGTGGTATTTCGCAGTAGCCCTGGGATGTCAGCGCGTAGCGACAGCAAGTTCTCAATGCCAGACAGGCTTCTTGGAAGTAAAGGGACACTTTAAAGCGTCGGTAACCCTCACGGTTCACCTCCCAGTAGTTATCGCTTTAGATACTCGATTTAACTCTCCCTAGGTAGGTACTTGTACTGTGTTGTGCTAACTTTAATAGCTCGCTACAAACTGTACGAAGGCACTGTGTTAGCCCCATACTGAGGCGGCATTGTTTTGTTAAGGAAATATGGATGTTTTACATGATTCCATTTTTTTTACAATTCCTTTTGCGATTTCAGTTACTCAAAATATCTGAACGTCCGACCTGCCAAGTATATAATAAGCATACGACCTCCGTGTCGGGATAAAATCGATATAAACCAAATCGATTTAAATAATTTTTCAAAATTTCATTTTTAATACGACCTCAATGATTGCATAGGCCATATAGAAAAACTATAAATAAATAAACCAATAGTTCTAATAGCTACAAATCATTTATGACCGATTCGCGGAGTGCCAGAAATAGATTTCATAATTTTATAACTTAAGCCGGAAAGTGTTAGAAAAACTAAGAAATGATCTTTATGGTTTGGTGTGGTAGAATCTGATACAAGTAAATAATAAGTGAAGGAATATTAATTTTAATCAACTATTAATTTTCATATTCTTAGTATGTGTATACTACATGTTGTAAGTAGCTGCAGCATGCAGATAATACAACATAATATGTGTTACTCAGACGGACAATAAGATAAATTTTATTGTTTAGTAACGGCTTGAAATCTCAAAACTTTATCTTTACGCGACAAAGCCCGGAATTTTCAACATTTTCTCTTTTCGGGCTGAATTTAAGTAAATATTTCATTAGTGGATGCCTAAAACGTGAAACATGCGGTATATTAAAAGACACAGCAGATTTTCATAGCGTGGTAGGTATATCAATTACTAAATAACAATTTTAGATAAGGGGAGGTAGGGGCACAGAATATATAATAGGATAAATCCAGAATTGTCACTTAAAGAAATTTGCTAAAATAGAATAACTACTCTCATCGTGCGGCTGCAAAGAGCAAATTAGCTTGCACCGGGCAATGTACTCCAATTTTATAATAGCCTACAAAGCGTTACTGTAAGCGATAATCCACCAAAACGCCACAAGGGAAAGCTCTTTTTACTTTGTCCTGTCAGCTACCGCTCGAGCAAGCTCTCTCGCAAGGGCTGCAACTTGTGTTGTGAATTTAGCCGATACCTACGCATGAAATAGGTGTGTATGGCACCAATGTTGCGTACATGACTAACAATCTGACAACGTTGTTTCAGTCAAACAAACAAAAGTATGTTGTAGCCATAATAATAATGTTAACATATCTATTATGTGTATATTCAGTTAGTAGATTTTACTTGTAGATAAATTAAATGAATAACAGTTATCATCGTGTTCCGTGAATGAGTTTGAATTTTAGCTGGTAAATAGGTACTTTAGATAGAGCTATTTTATTTCGTAAGTAGGTAGGTACGAAATAAATAAAAAAAGAACAATAATCTTTGTTATTAAACTGCTAACCTTACAACACGCCTTTAGTATGACCGAGTTGATTGGAGAGAGGTTTTTATATATTTTTATAGTTTTTAACTTTTAACCACATAGGTACATTGATTTAAATCGTACTCAATATGTAATATAGAAGTCAATGAAACATGAAGTCGTATACCCAAATGCAGTGTAATATCGTCGGTTTTTCGTATTTTTCTTATTCATAGTCAATAAAGTCGTAAGTGCCGGAACGCGTATAAAAAACCTTTAATAGTGAGAGCGAGTAACAGCGCGCCGCGCGTGACACTCGACTGATTTTAGTCCGTTCGAAGGGACGCGACGCGTAGGTATTTATCCCACCCGAAACGCGGAGTGTCGTGGGCCTGGTAGGGGTCACATACTTTATTGCCAGACAGTAAACTGTCTACTGTAACAGTGTCTCGGTCACTGATACTAAGAACTAACAGCCTTTATAATATTACTAGCTGTTGTCCGTGACTTCGTTTGCGTGGTCTTTAGTTTATTTATAATATAATATGTAAGTATGTATTATACGTATAAATCTTCCTCTTAAATCATTCATCTATTAATAAAATCCGCATCAAAACTCGTTGCGTTTTTAAAGATGTACGGACAGTGAAGTGACTTTATTTTATAAATATTAAACAAATAAATCTTTATTTTAATAAACTATGTTTAATAGAGATTTAGATGAAATTGTTACCTAATTCTTTAAAAAAACCAAAAATGTTTTATAAATTTATTGTTATATGTTGTTTTAGTCTTCCTCTACCAAATTAATTGCATATGTATAACAACTATATTATAGAGCTAACTAAAACTAGCTTAAATGTTTTTTTACCAGAACTTTCAATTCTGTTTTTCTGTTACCTTGGTTTTTTTTAATTTAAATTATTTTTGGTGCTAAATAAAATATTACTTACTCACTTACTTTACTTACTTACTTATAAAAAACTTCGCTTGCCAACCCGCCTGCCGCGTGGCGAGTATTGGCGATTCTCTCGGATAATAAGTCATTGGGGGAGCCCTTTGTTCAGCAGTGGACCTCCTATGGCTGAAATGATGATGATGAAAGATTTTTGTCTTACCTAGTTGCAATTTTACCCAGAACGACATTCTGGAAGTGAAACGCTACAGCGATCGGCTGATGGTCGTGGGGGTGCTTGTCGAAGGGGTTGTCACCCACTTGATAAGTGCTTACGCGCCACAGGCCGGTTGTGGCGAGGCTGAGAGAATGGCGTTCTGGGGTCTGCTTGGTGGAGTGCTTAGCGGTATCCCGTTGTCGCAGGGGATTGTTGTGGGTGGCGATCTGAACGGTCATGTGGGTGAACGGTGTGAGGAGTTTGAGCGTGTTCATGGTGGTTATGGGTACGGTGGTCGTAATGCAGAAGGTGGGGATATCCTCCGGACGTGTGCGGCTGCTGACCTTGCCATTGTGAACACGTATTTCAAAAAGAAAACCGAGCACCTTATCACCTACAGGAGCGGGAGGCATGCCACTCAGATCGATTTCCTACTCACCAGGAGACACCACATCAGTAAAGTGGCCAACTGCAAAGTCATACCCGGTGAGAGTCTCGCTGCACAACACCGTCTACTTATCATGGATCTCCGCGTAAAGCCCAAGATCAAGCGTATCGAGCGCTGCCGACGCCAAATCAGATGGTGGAAGCTTGATAAAGACACGTCCCAGAAGTTCGCCTCAACTATCGGCGACAAGTGCGACGGTAGTGATGGCGAACCAGTCCAAAAATACTGGGATAGGATTCAGGCAACCGTCACTGATGCAGCGAAAGCGGTGCTTGGCTTATCTCAGGGCGGTCGCAAATGTGACAAGGAGACTTGGTGGTGGAACGACTCAGTCCAAGAGGAGATTAGGGTGAAGAAAGCCCTCTTTAAAAAGTGGCAAGCGTCCAGATCTCCTGAAGACCACGACGCGTACAAGGGTGCAAAACGCGCTGCTAAGAGAGCTGTAGCCAGAGCCAGGCGAGACCACTTTCATACGCTCTATGACAAGTTGGAATCGTCTGAGGGGCAAAAGCTAATCTATAAGTTAGCGCGCTCCAGGGTCAAAGCGGCACAGGATATTTCCCAGTGTCGCTGTGTTAAAGACCCTGGGGGCAACCTTCTATGCGAGGACCTCGCGGTGAAGGAGAGATGGCGCTCTTATTTCCACGAGTTGCTGAATAAGCAGCACAAAGAGGTGCAGCCACCGGACCTCCCTCCGAATCAGGGACTAGTACCACCGGTAACGCCTGAAGAAGTCCAGTTTGCTCTTCGCCGCATGAAGAATCGTAAAGCTGTCGGAGCCGATGGAGTCCCAATCAAAGCCTGGAAGGCGATGGGCCCTCTTGGTGTGGACATCCTAACCTACCTTTACAACCGCATACTCTTAAGCGGGCTGATCCCGAGCCAATGGAGAATGAGTATTATTACTCCGGTCTTCAAAGGCAAGGGATCAGTGCAAGAGTGCAGCAACTACCGCGGTATAAAGGTCATGTCCCACACCATGAAGCTCCTTGAGCGGATTGTGGACTCCCGGATCCGACAGGAGTGTGATGTCTCGGGGTGTCAATATGGGTTTCGTCCTGGCAACAGTACTATGGACCCTGTCTTCGCCCTAAGGACCGTCATGGAGAGATACAGGGCGAAGAACACGCCTCTGCACTTGCTCTTTCTTGATCTGCAGAAGGCCTTCGACTGTATCCCTCGAGTGGTGATCTGGTGGGCACTGAGATCCAAAGGGGTCCCCGAGGCATATATTGACATTATTCGGGACATGTACCGCAGCTCCGATTCTATGGTTCGGACCGCTGTTGGCGACACCAAACCGTTCCCCATCACCGTCGGAGTACACCAGGGTTCCGTCCTCAGTCCGTTTCTGTTCAGTGTGATATTAGACGTTGTGTCAGACAGCATCAGAGACTCACATGAGCAGCCACCATGGCTGCTGATGTATGCTGACGATATCGCACTGGTGGACGCGGACAGGGGCAGGCTGGTGAGACGGGTGAACGAGTGGAAGCAGTCGCTTGAGAGCGGTGGTCTGAAACTCAATGTGGCGAAGACCGAGTACCTGGCCTGTAACTCTACAGATCCAACACCCGTTCGCATAGGCGGAGACAAGGTCGAGCGCAAGGACCAGTTCAAATACCTTGGATCTGTACTTCACGCGTCCGGAGACATCGATTGCGACGTCAAAGCACGCATTGCTGCTGCGTGGGCCAAATGGCGAGAGGTGACTGGTGTCATTTGTGACCCCAGAATGCCGGTTAAGCTTAAAGGACAGATCTATAAGTCCATCATTAGGCCTGTTCTTTTATATGGCAGCGAAGCATGGCCGCTACTTGAGCGACACAAGCAGGAGCTGCGTGTCACGGAGATGAATATGCTGCGGTGGATGTGCGGAGTCACGCGTAAGGACCGCGTGAGGAACTCGCGCATCCGCGGTAGCCTCCGTGTCCGTGATATTGCAGACAAACTGCAGGAGAGTCGCCTACGCTGGTACGGCCATGTTTTGCGGAAACCGGCAAGCTACGTAGGAAACAAATGTCTGGCCATGCCGCCACCGCCAGGTCCTGGCAAAAGGGGTAGACCCAAGAAATGCTGGCTTGACGTTGTGAGGGCTGACATGCGTGCCAATGATCTCACAACTAGAGACGCTCAAGACCGCGCGAAGTGGAGGAGCAAATCAAGGAAAGCGGACCCTGGGCTCCAAAGCAACGGCTTTGGACGCAACCGGGATTGACCGTATAGATGATGATGAGTTGCAATTTTACCCCATTTACCAAGTGATATCTTGCTTGTAAATAAATAATATTTAGATTAAATATAGACATTGCATAGCCAGAGATTATGTGATATCTACTGGCGTGGTGACGGTGTTTATATGCAAATAAACATTTTGAATTTGACAGTGAATAAACATAACCGATAGGGTAGACGTGATTTTGAGTGGAGACCGCGATTAGAGGCAGTGGCGCCCTCCGGCAAAGTGGAGCGACGATATACGCAAGGCTGATGGCAGTTGATAAAAAAGAATAGCTGAGGATCGGGCGAAGTGGCGTGCATTTGGAGAGGCCTATGTCCAGCAGTGGACTGAATTGGGCTGCTTATTAAGTTTACTCTATTATTAAGTTTATTTATATCAAGAAAAGTTAACCAAAATGTTATATTTTACAAATCCAACAAGAATGAGAAAATTTTATTTTTTTCCTGAAGTTTAAGCATGCATCTATACAGTGCGAGTCTGCGACGTATAGTTTAATAAATTAAACTTAAGCCACCAGTTTAAATTAGTTCATCACACGACAGAGAGGGTTGAATTATCGGGTTACCTCGTCTGGGTGATAATATCATTAACACCGTATTAGATAATCTTGCATCCAAGCAAAGTGTTGTAACTCTGTGGCAGTTCTTAGAACTTTGGGAGTTGTTTTCCGAACTCTATCCGAGCCGTTACCAGGAAAAGGGGACATTGAAATTGTACAGGGTGCCAACAGAATGGACGAAAATTGTAATAAAAAAATGGAATCCTTGTACAAAGCCATTATAAACCTTATAGACTTATTAACCTTTTTTCGGGAATTTAGGTGAAATTATGACTAATATACATTTTCCTACCGTAAATTAATTAGGAATGGATGCGCCTTTCTAAGAATATTAAAGATTTTATATGACAATTTGGACCGGGAACGTGGTCAGCGTTATAAAGACTTTTAGGTTTTTAATTATCAAATTTAAAGTAAATATCGTTTTCACTACATAATGGTATGTCATAACTAACAACTTAGTCTTAGATAACCTTGTAAAGGTTGCAGGAAGCCGTTGGATGGCAGGCCACTTCCAACTGGCCAATCTGGAAATCACATTTGCCTTCCTATGCAGTGGACGTCCTATGGCGGAAACGATGATGATGATGATTATGTCTACAAATTTTAAATTACAACTACTTGTGAAGTCCATATTACGCTCCCCAATAGTTTCTGTTACCAATCACAGGTAATTATATCAGTGTCTGACACTGACCAAGACCAAACCTGAAATTTGACATTATTACAGCTATAGGTGATAATTTTCGGGTATCTCCCCCACCGGCAAAGTGGACATTTTAGATTTCTTTTTTCGCGTATTGTTAAACGTTTTTTTTTGTAATAAGAATATTGTACGGGCGACAGTACCTCTGTAATAGATAAAACGAGGAAAAGGCTCTATCTTTAATAAATATTGGACCTTCCTAAGTGATGTAACTTGTGCGTGAAGATAGATTACTTAGGAAGTTTTTATATCAACAGCGAGAAACACGATCGCGTAAGCATTGATCAAGATTTATACAGATCTATTTATGACCTCAAAACTTACTTCTTTATGGGTACGGATATTGGTGAGGAATATTTACTTACTATAGGACGTCGTGTGTCAGTGGGGGTGTGCAAAGAAAATACAAGAGAGAGAGAATTAAAAAAACAACTAAAAAACCGGCAACTGCGAGTCAGACACGCGTACTAAAGGTTTTGTGTACAAACTTGTGGAAACATATTTTTATTTTATTTAAATAGAAACTTTTAATGATTACATTTATAGACTTAGTGTTAAAATTAACAATTGTTTAAAAATTTAACAATGAATTAAATAAACTAACTTAACCTAAAACTAAAAACTACCTACTTAAAAATATCTAAATCTTAATTGTTTTAATTTGTATTAAGGTATTTTAACCGTACGCGTTGCTCATTTCGGCGCTAGATAATGGTGTGATTGTAGGTAGCGTTTTTAATACATGTTTGTGTTTTTTTTTCTTCATTTCATTTTTTTTTCGCGTATATTTTCGCGCTTATATGATATTGTATTGTAGATTTCGCGTATTGTTAAACAATTTTTTTCTTGTGGATAAGTTTATAGTTCGACTATAATGGAATTCCTTCCTGTCAAATCTGGGGCAACGGGAAATACCTACCTTATGGGTTTTGATTTCCTTGCGGGTGTCAAAATATACGTACGTAAGTCATAACATTTTCTGTCCAAGTGTAATTAATTTTATTTTATTTATTATTATTATTATCATAAAGGCAAGCATGCATATAACTATACTAAAAGTTATTTTTATCACGGTTTATAATGAATGACACATTTTTCAACAAAAATTACAACATAAATACTTTTTGTTGCCTTAAATCAATCGAGTATGAAAAAAACTGGCTCATAAGTCAATTGATGATTATATTAATTAAATGCACTATCAATTACTTGATGTATAAAGCAAAATTGTTATAAATGATAGTTATAATAACACATGATGATGACATGATGATTACATCTAACAAAATTATATCAAATAAATGATATATACAAAAAAAAAAGATTTTAGTTTTAGGTTAGTTTAATATTAAATGCACTTGAAAAATAATAAAGTCTTACCTATTGATTAAATTAAAAAAGAGTTCTAAGTAATAATATTTTATTCATTGTAATTGTTAAGCCACATGGTTATAATTAATATTATAAGTAATCGTTATGATAAATAAAATTATTTTAAGTGTTGTTGTCAGTGGACGTCCTACGCTGCGCTTGCCGGTACGCGGCCTCCATTCTAGAACCTTTCTGCCCCATCGGCCAATCTGGAAGTCAATGGGGGAGGCCTATGTTCAGCAGTGGACGTCCTATGGCTGAAATGATGATGATGATGATGAAGTGTTGTTATAACCCAAGTTTATTATGAGTAATGAGAGTTATTGAAATCCAATTATATGAAATGAAATTATAAAATCTAATACGCACCTATTTTACAGTTTGAAAATAAACCAGCTAGAATTTACTGAATTAAATCGAACCTATCCGGTGACATGTTAGGATTGGATGAAATTGTAATATATTGTAGCCCAACTAGTGTCCACAGAAAGAAATCATACATACATAGGTACACATCATATGCATGCAAACAGAATCTTTTCTTACTTCACATAAACCTAACTTATGACTTACTTTAGATTTTTACAGAACCAAAATATATGAAATCTACAAATAACGTAAAAAGAAGTATGTTAGTACGTAAGAAAAAAGAAAAAGTATATAAACCCACGAATTTATAAATCAACAGGAAAAATTACATTTATTTTGTCAGACGACTTTTCGGCGGCTATTTCATTAGTCACGTACTGTTTTGTTAGAACAGAAATTGAATTGACGCGAGGCAACTGAACTTACTACCTAACCATTCATATAATCAATATATATAAAAATGAATTGCTGTTCGTTTGTCTCGCTAAAACTCGAGAATGGCTGGACCGATTTGGCTAATTTTGATCTTGAAATATTTGTGGAAGTTCAGGAAAGGTTTAAAAGGTAAGAAAATATATTAAAAATTGCAAGAAAAGTAGTAAAACCACTATTTTATTTTCCCATACAAACTGTTCGTACCTGTCAAATGAATTGGCGAAACAAAGTTCGCTGGGTCAGCTAGTAATATTTAAAAATGAATCTCTATTTCCCTTGGTCATAGCATTACGCGTAAACCGATGGAACAACTTCGCTAATTCTTTTTTTTTGTTTTATTTACTGTCAGGAGAAGGTTCTTTTAAAAGAAAAAAAGAAAAAAGTTGCGCAGAACAATATATATGAATAAATTAAAGACCACGCAAACGAAGTCGCAGGCAACAGCTAGTATGTAATATAAATTAATCCGTATTGTTGCTTTATATGTGCTCGATGCCACAAAGCCTCATGTGCATTTTTCTGCCGCGTCTGTCCTTACAGTGGGCAGCGGCCATTCAGGCGTTTCTTTTTATTGTCCGATTCACGCTAACAACCCGCCACCAAAGGCATTCCGTTTCAATTTATGTTGTCAATACATGTGATACTACAGAAGCGACCGACACGTATTTAAAGCTAAAGTGATTTTCACAGAGTACGTTATATATTTTTTGCACAACAATAAATTTGGACAATTATATATCCAGGTTCTTATTATATTATACTCAGCCTTGAAAGACAAGACCTGCGCATAATCGTGTGAAAAGTGACTAATCACTGTATCTTAAACAAACACCATAGGAATCAAATTTGGCATGTGTTAAAAATGGTATTAGGTTAATTGTTTCCAATTTTTGTTTTAAATTTGTATTTTAATTTATTTTATTCGTTTTGACATTGACATTTTACATTTTCCACAATTAGACTTCAATTTATTTTATTTTAATATTTGCATGCTATTTGTAAATGGCTGAAAAAGCTGAACGTTATACCGCAATTCCATCCATAATGTACACTTTTTCATATGCAAATAAATTTCATTTCATTTCATTTCGTTAGGCAACACTAACAGCCCTCTCTGCAGGGCATATCTTACTACAGACGAAACTGCTAGTCACGTAGTCCTGCAATTCGAGGCGGTCACATCACATCGCAATGAAATCTTTGCCAACCTAAGGTCGCACCGCGAAGCCTGTGATAAATCCAGAAAACTTCTGCGCTTCTTGGTGTATCTAGACTGGTTCATCCATAACCGTCACATCCCCCACGCACAAAGGACGGAATTTGAGTCTTAGTGCGGAAAAGGGAGTCCCTTCTCATATTCATACTCATACAGGTATATATTAATTAGACCAGGAATGACAATTTGAAGATCCAATACAAGTTAGGGATGATTCTCAAAAAGACACCACGAACTAAAAGACAGCGTAGGCAGGCCTAGCACTCAGTGAACTGACGACCTAGTCAAGGGTGCGGGAAGCCGCTGTACGAAAACGGTCCAGAGACGTCCACAGCTGGACTTTACTCCGGACTGGCTCCCCAGTTTACAAAATAAGAAGAATACAAAAGATTGAAAATCGACAGAAAATAAATTAACGAACTACCAACCAATGAATAAGCCAAATACTCGCATGTAGGTACGAATTTAACTACAAATAATACATCATCTCGAAATTAACATTTCATATTATTATTTACTGTTAGCATTCATTGAAATGTATTTCAATAACTGATACCAAAAATAACATGTTACCGGCTTTGATGTATCTCGTGTTCAAGAAACGTGTGATGTCTGAAAAACAAAATCAAAAGGGAATTAATGTTGATCATAATCATGTAAAAAGTATAATGGTTGACTGTTAATTTTAGTCGCCAAATTCGTGGGTGATACTCATCCGTGGGACAGGTCGTGATTGGGGTGGTGGGACGATATATGCAGGTATTATCAAGGTTTTAGGAAGTACTTATGTCATAATCCGGCCGTTCTGGTACCGAGTGACTTCGCACGTGATGATGGCAAACATTCGACGGCATGAATCTCGTCCCTTAGAAGATGGGTGGGCCTTTAGTATGTGACGACACGCGCATGGATTCTTTCGCGCAATTCCATCTCCTTTCGACTATCAACAGGGTTGGTTCAGCTGCAGCTTCGGCCATAATGCGCAAACGGCGCAAATATGTAACCATTTGGGGTCGAAACTTTAGGCCCATGGGGACAAAGTGCCCACAAACTCTATCGTGAGATGTCTAAGCGCATAGTTGAGACTTCGCACGATACAATGGCTAGCCAATACTTAGGCCAACGATTATCTTAGCTATTCAGCGTGGCAACGTGGCCAGCCTTTTGGGCACATTTCCCTGAGACAGCAAGCACAATCAATCAATCTTAGAGTTTTTTATATGTTGTTTGTATATTTTTTTTCTTTTTTAGAGTAAGTGTTTAAGTCACTTTTCGTTTTGTTTGTAATTTTTTTTAAATTAATTGATTTAAAAAACGGAAAAGTTGTAGACTTCCCTATTACACTTCTTTTTAGCTCTGCGGACACCTATAGCATCTCGTAGCCTACAGCATCTGTTGGTCGCCTATATGAATATCTTGCATGAACGAGTCGGGCTATACTGTACTTTAAACGAACAAAATTGGCATAAAAATACAGGGTAAAATAAAGACGTATGTAGCTGCTAAAAATTTAGAGAATCTCATGTATGATAAATTAATAAAAACGTGCAACATCGAGAAACAAATACATTCAACATTTTGGTGACCAACTGAGATGAGGCCTGTGCCCTGCGAAGTAAATATGAAAGTCACACTTAATATATTGACTTTTATAATAGATTTTTATTTTGGTCTCTTGTCTTAAAAGTGTTATTTTAACGTTCTTTATAAAGTATTTCTTTAACGCTTTTATATTCATTCAAACCTATTCTTATTTATTTGAGGTTAGTTTAGGTACACCTTTGGAAGCCTACTGTCAGTATTAAGCCTCTCCCATAGAACGCCACAATTCAAAAATGCTTAAAACTTTTAGTTTTGTGAAAGAAATAAAAAACAAATTGATCTTAAGCTTAAACAAACTATAAATAAATAAACACTTGTTTTCTACTCCTTAATCACTTACTAATGTACTGTATTATTCCACAGGTTGCCGGCTACGTCGATGTAGGTCGCAGCGTGGGACTACGTCCATCGCTTCGCGATGCAGAGGTAGATATCTAATTATAGTCTTCTAGCTAGCCTATAAAGTATTTCTTAATAAAGCTAGGCCTAAAAATATATAATAAGATTTTTTAACTCGGGATTTCAACATTGCACTAACCAAATTTGTATTTATTTTAATTATTAAATGATACTTATGACTTAAGTTAACTAATGTGCTAACTTGACTATATTTTTTTAACTGCATAACAAGTTTTTTTTCTGAGACCGCGAATGGATCGCGATGCACGTAAGTAAACTCAACAGCTTATTGAACAACCTACTATAAAATGTCACATTTCTTTGAGCGATTTTAATTTGAAGTTAACATGTAGAGTTTAATTTTAATTGAGAAAATTACCAACTGACAAATCTGGAAGTCTTTATGAGGCAGGCCTATGTTCAACAGTTGACGTCCAATGGCTGAAATGATGATGATTAAGATTTTGTGGCAGTAGTTTAGTACAGTGTAGCTTTTGCCTATAGTCGCCGTCAGATATATTGGAGCAGACAAAGTGACCAAATACTTCTGAACAGTTTAAAATGTCAATAGGTTTCATACACTATAAATTACCAATAATATCTGAACATTGGGGGCGGGGCACATAGCACGTAGAACTGACGGCCGATGGGGCAGAAAGGTTCTGGAATGGAGGCCACGTACCGGCAAGCGCAGCGTAGGACGTCCACCTACAAGGTGGACAGACGACCTGGTAAAGGTTGCAAGAAGCCGCTGGATGCAAGCCGCTCTTAACCGGCCAATCTGGAAGTCACTGGGGGAGGCCTATGTTCAGCAGTGGACGTCCTATGGCTGAAATGATGATCTGAACATTAATTACTTCAATAATACACATCTTATAATTCTTTTAATAAACTTTAATCTCGATATAAAATCCAACTCAGATTAAGCTGCTCAATAATATAGAATAAAGTATGCAATAAAATTGTACCTTTAAACCATTTTCCACTTAAGCATTATTACATTTCTTACCGTACAAATCTGCCTCGAGCTCAATAAACACCTAATCGATTTTATGAGCTTCCACGCTTCAATAGCCGATAAGTCAATGATTAAGTATTATGATTCTCTACAAGAAATAAACTAAGTATTCTTAGAAAACTGAAGGTTTGTAGAAGGTTGATAGAGGCGGCGACGGTGTAGGTGGTGCA
This sequence comes from Anania hortulata, assembly GCA_963576865.1. Taxonomy (NCBI): domain Eukaryota; kingdom Metazoa; phylum Arthropoda; class Insecta; order Lepidoptera; family Crambidae; genus Anania; species Anania hortulata. The sequence goes on along the minus strand of OY756387.1, from coordinate 21,654,912 downwards.
TCTAAAAATGTAAAAGTTGATTTACAATTTGCGTGCTGATTGCAGATTTTTACTAATTATTCATGATAGTTGAAAAGTTTATTTTTTGTTAAAATTTTGATCTGTTGAATTTTTAAGGCTGATTTATTGTTTACAAACTTCTAGACTATGACAAAAGAAATAATAATTTTGTAGCAAACCTAGGCATACGCTAAAATACTACAAGGGTATTTGGTCCTTTGATTGAAAAGTGTATTTTGATGGACTTGCATACAGTGAATATTAACAGGACTTTAACTATAGGATAAGACTCATTTTACCGATATACATCAAATGTGTTTGGTTATTCTGAATGCTTTCCAGGGATCCTACAATTCATCATCATTATTCATTCATGTTGCTATCGTATTAATATTCTTAATCAAAGTCTAGATAAGGCTAAATCTAGATTCAAGAAAGTGTGCAAGGAGTCCTAATACTTTATTTGTGCTACTTTTAACTACAGCTAATAAGTCTATCACTTGTAGTTAAGTATACAATATTCTACTTCCTACAAAGAAAATCTGAGTCGGATGAGCGGCCGATGTCAGTAACCAAGGCGGATCATAAAATCAATTTTGCTTCTGAATCCGGTTCACTGGGTCCATCCTAGTATGCCGTAATACGTGCCATCCAGATTACATGAACAAAGTCCCGCATACTTCACCGTGTACTTTAAACATCAAAGTATTCGAATTTCGTGCATTAAAATCCGCGTCTAAAGTTTTTAAATATTAGGTACTTACATATAAAATTGCCGTTGCATCAATTAAGTAAATCGTTTTTTTTTAATGAAATTATTATTTAATCAATCGAAGTATGCGCCGTTCTTATCGATACACTTTCGCCATTTTAAAGGCACATCATTGATCCCTTTGGAAAAAAATCCTGGGAGCAAGAGTCTATGACTGTTTGAAGACGGTTTTGACTGCCAAATCAGATTTGAATTTTTTTCCTTGTAAAAATTTATCTAAATTTTCAAAAAAGTGGTAATTGGTTGGGGCAAGATCTGGAGAGTATGGTGGGTGACGCAAAGGTTCCAGTCGCAGCTCTTGGCGACCGTTTGATGTGCAGTGTGTGGTCTAGCGTCATCCTGAAGGAGCAGTGGGCTAGAGCAATTCAGCAGTCTCGGTTGTTTAATGGCGAGCTTTTCCATCATTGTTTGCAATTGTTGGCAATACAAGTCTGCAGTAATCGTCTGGCCTGATCTCAAGAAGCTGTAGTGGATAACACCAGCACTGGTCCACCAAACACTGACCAGAATCTTCATTATGGTCAGTTTTCGCTTAGGGAAAGGTTTTGCCAGTTTTCCAGGTTTAAGCCATTGTGATGATCGCTTCCGATTATCGTACAGGATCCATTTCTCATCACAAGTCGAGTGACGATTGAGCAAAGAAACGCAGCAAGCGACGCGTTTTTGTTGGTTTGCTTCAGTCAATTCGTGCGGTAGCCACTTTTCGAGGTTTTTTACTTTCCGATTTGGCGCAAATGGATAAGTATCGTTTTTTCACTTACCCCGAAGGCTGGATGGATCCGTTTTTACTATCACCTTCAATTCTTCGTTATTCACTTGAGTATCAGGTCGTTCACGAGACTCATTGTGTAAATCAAAATTTCCAGAACGGAAACGTTGAAACCAAAAACGAACCGTTCGTTCGTTAGCGGTGCCTGGTCCGTGCACGTCGTTAATTCTTCGAGTCGTTTCTGCAGCACTGGTGCCACGGTGGAACTCGTATTCGTAAATACCGCGAATTTTCAATTTGTCCATAGTTGTTGTTATAGCAATGTTGAAGTTGAAACAAATGAGTGAAAACAAATGAAATACGAATTTTAAAACAACATTTTTCTGGTTTTATTTCAAAATAAATTTGAATATGGAATTCTTTATCAAACACAAGATATTTGATGTTAAAGTTGCCAGTGTTGAGTATCGGCAATTTCATATGTAAGGATCTAAAAGTTGTCTCAGAGATTTGTGCTAAACTATTCAAAAATACGAAAAAAACGACAATGAGTACGACGCTAACGAGACCCGTAGCGCGTTGCACGGGTTGGTGTGTTTTGGAGCGAAGTACAAAGGGTGAATAAAACAATAATTTTCGAGAAAATGATAATAATGGATAAATTTTAAAGGTAAATAACATAGCATATGCACATAGCGCTGTCGGATCTATGGCCTAACTATGAACTCTTATAACAGTATTACTGTAGCGTACCGTGTGAGGACAGCAGTAAACAGCCAACAGGAAGAGTGTTGTAAGAGGCGACTAATTCCTGTATCACGAGACGGGCAGCAGCGTCTGCGTGCGAAATCTTATAAAAAACTGCGCTTGCCAACCTGCCTGCCAAGCGTGGCGAGTATTGGCAATCCCCCCCAATGAAAGTCATTTGGGGGAGACCTATATTATGTTCAGCAGTGGACGTCCTATGGCTGAAATGATGATGATGATGATGAAGATGAACCAGGCTTCAACAAATTTTCTAAATGAGTTATTATTACATTATGTAACCGCTTTCTCAATTTTTTAAATGTTATTATACACTAGGCGCTATATTTTCTTCCGCCTCCGCTATTTGGTATAGTACATGAGGCATATCGGAACGGCAGTCCAAGCAAATATTTAGAGTAAGTAATTGGCCCCTAGCTAGAGTTGTAACAAAATTGTACTGGACCACTCCATGCTTTACCTATACGCTGTCAGTGTTCATTTCAATTTAGAGAACTAAAGGCATCTGAAATTGACTAAAATATTTTTTACAGCATAATACAAAGGCTACAACGCATAGACTGGGCCACTCTTCGGCGCGATGGCCACAACATCTTCACCAAGCTAATACGAACCCGAGACCCGAAGGATTCTGAGTCTACGGAACTCACTCTTCCGGGGAAGCAGCGTTTATCGGTAAGTATTCAAATAGAGATAAGGAGATAGTATAATACTCTATATATAGATACAATTCAAATTTAAAATATACTAAATATAAAGACGACTGTCTGGTGTGGTGGTTCGCGCTTCGGTCTACAAAGGCAGTTGCAAGTTCGAATCCCATAAGGGACAAGGCAAATGTTTATGTGATGAGCACGCACTTTATTAAATTAATAATTGTAATTATATAATTATAAATAACTTTTTCCGTTATCTTAATAAATTTAAGATTTCTATCATAAAAAATAATGAAGTAACGTTTAGTATTCACTACTGTCAGCCTTTTGTTAAATAGTATGTTTGAATTACAAGATAAATTTTAAATTTTGTCTTTTAAATAATCATTCAATCAATTTCAAATCAATCAAGTTTATTTGCATTCCATGTGTCGTTATCAGGTGGTAGCTTTCAGGACAAAAAGTAGACTGACCTTTTTAAAGATGTCAACCATCTCTACCCCTCTGATAAATGACCACACGACTTTCGTATTCCCCCTCTTGACTTTATTTTCGGATATTTTAAATTTTTTTTTTCGTAAAATACGAATATTAAAAATAATAACGATTAAGACGCTTCTTTATATTGTTTCCTGGATCTTATTTTTAAATTTTGGCACCCCTTTGCAATTTAGCCCTGTATACTTTAGATAGTATGTATCAATTGTACCTAAGTATATTAGCGATCAGCGTAGTAGCATTAAAACAGTTTTTTAAAAGTATGTCAATTAATTAATGGTGTAAAATGCCGTATTGAAAATCGATTTACAATTTCTAAAAGTCGGTTGAATGTGGTCTTGCTGTTTTAAAAACAATTTTAATTTCACATTCCGTTCAAAGCACTGCACTACACTACTACGGCAAACAGGTTATCAAAATATACATGGTTATTTGTAAACCATCAACAACCTCATAGAGGCTTATTATGGTGCTCAAATACAACAACTTTTTCTGTTGGAGCAACATCGAAATCGCAAAAAAAATATCCCCATGCTAAACCGCCGCCGCTGACATCAGTTTGTATGGAAAAGAGAAAATATTTTTTTAGATTTCAATGTTGGTCCCATAGAAAAAGTTGTTGTATTTGAGCAACAGAATCAGCCCCTAGGGGGTTGTTGATGTTTTACAAATAACCCTGTATATACCTTGGTATATACAGGGTTCTATGCTTGCATAGAAGGTAGATTTGTGTGTATTTTATGACAGTAAATAGTTACTCAGTATTTAGTAAAGCCCCACCTTTGCAAAGGTAGCACTAACGCAAATTCACAAACTAATTAAGCAAACAGACCGGGTGGGTCGCTAGTTTAATAATAATCCTAAGTCTGTTCCTGGAACGGACTGGAGGTGGAACTAAGTTGATTGAACGCTATTGCGCGTAGAGCGTCCCAGTGGACGATTTAACTGAATAATTTAACTGAGCAAAATCCGTGATGCAAAAGTTTACTTAGATCCATGATAACGCCTGTTACTTTGTGCTACGCTCTGTGACCTAATTTGCGAGCTCAAGAAGAAGAGTCAATTTTTTTTCACACCAATTGTCACGCCGAAGTCTAAGCACTAAGCAAAACTTCTACTATTACTACTAGATAACGGATAAACATACATAAATACGTTTGATAAAAAAGCTCGTGCTCATAACACAAACATTTTCCCCTAGTGGAATTCGAAATGGCCTGGCTTCGTAGTCCAGAGCACGAACTACTAGTAGTAAGTCAAGTAATAATGTAAGTCAAATGATGTAAGGGACAACTCGCTTCGAATTCGTTAATATCGTTATCAATATCCGTAAATCCGTAACCGGTCTCCTTTTTGCTTTAAACTAAATGAGGTTGATAATTATGTAATTCTTGTGAAATGATTTTTTTTTTATTTAACAAAATTCACAGTTCTTAATGGTAAAAATAATCACAGTCTTACGTCTAAATTTATAGGCAATAATAAATTAACATTAATAGGTAAGTATTCAGAAAGATGTATATAATATATTACATAAGCCTAGAAGCTGAGCATATGCATCAGTATTAAATCTTATAAAATACAGACTCTTGTTGAACTACCAGTTCATAACACTAAAAAAACACATTCAAAAATCTTATGGAGAAAGGTTATTATAAAGTACTCGTACATGATTCTTTAAAAGAGCGCACGGTCATTAGAACCTGCCTGTCATACATCAGAAAGCAACAAAAGACTTTGGACACTATAATATATTAGTCATGGGTATTAAAACTTCCAGGCAAGAAGTTAGGTGCCCTATTATTTAGGTCTCTGACACTGCATTCGTATACAAGGTCGGAACCTTCACCGGCAATATGTTGCTTGCTTCGGCCACTTGTCGATCGCGCTACTTACTTAGGTCAGCCGTTACGAATTCATGATACGAATACGAAGGTCGCTCCGACTAAAGGCCACGATAGTATTTTATTTTATTTTTGTATTCATTTCAAAAGGTTCACCAACAGTACATGTTTACAATATTCATAAATAACACCAATCATATATCATAACCTTCTTATACATGTACCTATTATAGGCGTACACAACATTGACAGGTAAATAAGATTTATGAACACAAATATCTACACAGTAACAATTATACATAATAAAATATCCAGAACAAAATTAATGAAAAAACGAAACCATACAAAAGTAAGAATAATAAACTATAATCACCCTTTACTTTATATTTTAACAGACCGGCAGATTTTTTACTCTTTTAGGGTTTCGTACCTTAAAAGAAAAAAAGGAACCCTTATAGGACCTCTTCCTTGTCCGTCTGTCAGTCTGTTTGTCAGAATTGTCACATTAATATATGTAAAAAAATCAAACTTCTAAATCAACGCAATCAAATAAAGGTCAGTCCGTGTATACCGTATAATTATAACACGTAAGAATCAAACCCAATAGTGACACACACTAAACGGGAATTATCGCGTTCATTAATAGGTGCTTATTTCACCTTTTATTTGACCAGGTTACACCGATCGATCTTTATAAAATTTTTAATTTTAATTTTAAACGTCTTGGCCCAACCATTAACGCCAAACTAGAAGTTTTGTTTTACTTCAAACAAAACAGAACAAGATTGAAGTAATATTTCGATCCTGGGCCCCCCAGAACTTAGTTCTCATATGAAGAAACCTTAGACCTTAACCTTAAACCTTAAACTTCTAAAATGATTTAGTATTTACAAGAAGAAGCAAAATAAAATCAACGAAGCTTTCATAGGAAAGTTGAATATTGAGCCGTGTACTCGTATGCTAAGCTCTCTTAAAACGTTAGACTAGTTTGGAAGTTCAACGGGTTTCTCTTAACCTTACTCCGACGGTAGTAAATATAAAATTTTATTTCTTGAAATAAATAGGCACGCGCACGTTTTAAAGTTCGTTTTAGTTTGCGGTGATTCTTTGGTCCAATCTTTGAGAAGTTAGGAGTTTGGTAAAGTAGGTTTTTTGTATGGGTTGTTTGATAAAGTTCAGCTCGAATGCCTCGTTTCAAAAGAAGTGGTAGTAGAGTCCTTTATTGTAGGTACATATAGTTGGGGCAAGATATAAAGTATTATTTGTAAATTTACAGCTTTATTTGAATTTCTATTTATGTTATTTTATTTAAAAAACAAACTTTTATAAAAAAAACGACTTCAAAATCACTAAAAAGCTAAAAATAACTTTTAAACAATCATACCAAACAGTTATTTTTGGAGTCGGTGCAAACATACACATTCAAACACTCTATGGCTGGCACCGACTCCAATAATAACTGTTTGGTATGATTTAAACAATCATGTTTAAAAGTAATTTTTAGCTTTTTAGTGTTTTTGAAGTCGTATATTTTTTTTATAAAAAATTGTTTTATTTGTCCTTTTTTAGTGTTTTTTTACATTTGAAATGGCGATCTGTGATGTAATTATAGCTAAATTGCTTCTCATGACGATTCAAATAAGTCCAAGCACGGCTATGATACATTGTTTTATCACAGAGTTCCGGTGCTTACCTTCCGCCTTCTTCATTAGATCAGTTTGATGGTATCATTCTCACCAGAATCATTTATTTAAATTTGATTTGTCGACTATGGTAAGGCTTAACTGTCTTAATGAAAATATCTTATCGCTACTCGTGGAAGACTATTGTGGCCAACTATGGTCTCCTTTATCAGTTCCACCTCAGCAAATGATACTATCTGAATGCAAATGCTTGACTTGTTGTTAAATATACTAAAATCGCTATATATATACCTATAATATCTTAGGAGTTTCCCCAATTCCTCATGGATCCCATCATCAGAATTGAATTTTGAAAATAGTGGGACCAGTCTGGAGGTATATTTCACCACGCGTCCACATCCACGCGTATGATTTTTAACAGCGGATAGTAATAATTAAATGTGAAAAATAAACATTTGTCCTTTGCATAGTTCGATTAAGTTACCGATTCCGAGCCTCTCCTAAAGATTTGGCACCCCTTTGCAATGTAACTCTGTAGTTAGTGTGTTACATAAGGTCATTTTTAAAAGTTAACTTCCTTTAGGAAATGATTAAATTCTTCAAATACAACAACTTTTTAACAGACCAAACTCGAAAATGCAAAACGCGCAAAACACAAATTTTGGCTTAATTTAATTTACTATAATTCATTGGTATAAATTACTGAACCTACGAGTAATATATTTTTCCAATAAATCATAATAACACAATTATCTCGATAGAGTAACTACCAACTAGTGTTAGGATTTATTTCTCCACTTTTCCTTCAGTCAGATTATGAAACAAGCCCGACAGCAAATATGACCCTTGTCATGAGGGCGCTAAAAGCAGCTTTTATACATCAAAAGATATACATCTGACTTTATCATCTGCAATATTACAGCGTCAAACTCATATACTTAAGTCTTTAACTAAGTCTTTATATCCTAGTGCTGTTAACTCTTTTTGCAAAACACATTAGTGATTATGAGAAACCAATGGAAAGAAGAATCCGTGAAGGTACTAGGAGAAAAGATTTCAGTAATAAATGTATACCCCATCTAAACATTGTCAAGCAGAGTTCTTACTATAAGTCAGTTGCATTATTTAATAGTTGAAATATTTAATAGATTACCAATCGAATTAAAAAGTATAGTGTACCTACAAGAGTAGCTTCAAGTCGGAACTGAAACATCTTTTGTTGAAAGAATGCTATTATTCAGTTGATGAATTTATAAATAATATGAGAAACACAGTATGACAAAGTTACTTAGTAAATAATAATTGACATATTTATTTTAATTCATGACATTATATAGAAATAATAACATGATCTTGTTGACTTTTTTCATTCTTTTAAATACAAATTATTACTTCAGAATTTAAATAATTAATGATGCATGTTGTATTTTATCTACTTAGTATTTTATCAAATTATTCAAATGTTTTTATATTATTAATGTTCGACACAATGTATATTGTTATGAATAAATGGAATTGAATTGAATTGAATTGAATACTTGAAAAAAATTGTTTAAAAAACTATAAAACCACATTTAGATATACATATATAGTACTGAAATCGTCAAAACTAATCGGATGAACTCAAGCACAAAGGTTTTACTAGTAGTCATTGAAGAGTTCTTCTACCTACCTCCTGACGCTATCATCAGATCAGCATGATGGTCTCAAATAATTATAGTATTGTCATCCGAATGTCAAATAGGTACTTACAAAGTTTTGAATAGATACGTCAGTTAGAAGTAGGTTACAAACTACTTCCAAGATTTGATTACATAGTTATTTAGTTAGATATTTTAAGTAAAGCTAATATATTGGACAACATCACATACATTGCTCTGATCCTGTGATAAGTAGCTTAAGCGCTTGTGTTACAGAAATCAGAAACAACGACGGTACTACAACACCCAGACCCGAGACGATATAGAAAATTTATTTTTCTACATTGACCGACCAGGAATCGAACCCGGGACCTCAGAGATAGCGACACCAAATCTGGCATGCTCGCCTATCGGCTACAGAGGTTTAAAAGTGCAATGACTGTGTTAAAAATTGCAACTAATGACAATTGTCATGGTTGCCAAGGAATGGTGTTGTGTGGTGATACTGTAAATAATTTTCAACTTCTGTTTGTGTAATATTTGACTACCGTTTGACACCAAACCAAAAACCAAAGTGGTTCACGCTCCGGACTGCAAAGTCAGCGGTCGCGGGTTCGAATCTCGCAAGGGGCAAATATTTGTGTGATGACCACGGGCCTTAGTACCTAAGTCATGGATTCTTGCATATGTTTATAAATGTATTAGAGTAGGTACGTTTATCTATTCACCATCGTTCAATCTTTGCTCAGTTTAGGCCTCGACAATTGGTGTGATTGTGGAAACAATAAAATGTATTTATTTAATATTTGTAAATGAAAGCGGACAAACTTATGTGTGATTATTAAAAAAAAAACCGACTTCAAAACACTAAAGTGCTAAAAATAATCCTAACACTTAAGTACCAAATCAGTTACTTTTGGAGTCGGTGCAAACAAAAACATTGAATCTCTCATCGGCTGGCACCGACTCCAAAAGTAACTGATTAGGTACTTAAGTGTTAGGATTATTTTTAGCATTTTAGTGTTTTGAAGTCGGTTTTATTTTTTTTAAATAAAATTTACTTATTTTATCTATTTTTAGTGATAAAATATGTTTTTAGTAATAAAATTTATATGGGACCACCTCTGAAGTATGATCTACCAAACAAAAAAAGAATTATTAAAATCGATTCATAATTGGCGGAGTAATCGCGAGAACCTCCTCCTTTTTTGAAGTCGGTTGAAAATAGCAATTACGTGTGAAATTATGGATAAGGCGCTCACTTTATATTATAACTTGTTTATAGAAGTTTCTCTTTAGAACTAAACCCAGTCTAACGCATTAGAGTTACCTATAAGTACTGTAAGGTTAAGTTTGCACCATTCCTTTATATTCAGTGTTACTAGAATAAAATAATATGGAAATTCATTTACTTTTTTATCGACTTATAAGAAAACCCGTCCTTGTAATTTTTTATTTACATGTCGTATCAAAAGGTATTAATTACAAGTTCCTGTGATGACGGCAGGAAACATTGATAATGATATTTACACTTATATGACGTACTTATGTATGTGTACCTTCCGAGTGAAATAACTAAACCCATAAAGGATCACTCGTGTGTCTGTCTGTCCGACTGTCAAAGGCAATTTGCTCCGAATCTACTGATTAAGCTGATAATACATCAACTTTTTTCATAAATTTTTGGTTCAAATATGAAACGTCAACTTTGATACAAAAATTTACCTACGTATTTAGAAAAAAACTTAAGTTTCATATACGCCTGATGTAAAGATATACTCAAAGTGACATAACAATTTATAAAAAACTACTCCTAAACTATGTGTTATTTTCGCGGAACAAAATATTTTTTTACTATGCCTGCAACCTATAAAAAATTTAGATGACTATAAAATGGGTCACCCTGCATTTTTAATACACCTTTGTTTCTATTTGCGCCGTGCCAGCATTAATGACATTATTATTCACCAATCCGATGCGTCCAGCGTTGTTCCCGGGGCATATCGCTCGTGTGTGATGAGTGAGTTACCGTCTAGGTCTACGTTGCTATTGTATTTTTCAGTGAAATATTTTTAAAGTTAGAACACTTTTTCATTTTTAGGGTTCCGTACCTCAAAAGGAAAAAACGGAACCCTTGTAGGATCACTTTGTTGCCCGTCCGTCTGTCTGTCAAGACCCTTTATATCGGGAACGCGTTGAGGTATCAAGTTAAAATTAAAACGATAAAGTTACTCAGGTCTACAGGTTTGAATTGTGAAAAAATCAAACTTTTAAGTTAACGTAAAAAAAAGATACGGCCGTTTATGCCAAAAAACGTATATTTTTGACACTCTCAAAGAAATCAAAATTAATAATCAAATTAATGAAATTTGGCAAGAAGCAATGTCTTATAGTACAAGTAAAGGCAAAAGTCCAAATACCGTAAATTTGTAGTTACAATTTACGGTACAACGGTAATGAATAATAACTATTATTAATTAACATTTGCATACTCATCATCATAAACAGCCCACATTAATCCACGGCTGGACTTAGGCCTCTCCCAATGCACGCCGTTGCGCCCGATCTTCGGCAGTTTTTTTTTTTCATCCATTGCCAGGTCTTGCGTATCGTCGCTCCATCTTGCTGGAGGGCGCCCCATGCTGCGCTTGCCTAATCGCGGTTTACACTCAAGAACACGTATACCACATCGGTTATCGGTTCTATAGCAAATGGGACCAGCCAATGTGTTTGCTAATTATTTTAGCTATATTGATTACTTTATTTTAGTTTAGTTGCATACTCATGGACGCCCTGAATTACTGCGTAAATATTATTTCATTCATATATATTACAAATTCAATGTAGAAAAATAACTCTTCTATATCGTCTCGGGTCTGGGTGCTGTGGTATCGTCGTTGTTTCTGATTTACAAGTGCTTTGAATACTTATCATAGGATCAGAGCAATGTATGTGATGTTGTCCAATATTTATTTATTATTAATTATTGAAAGACGGAAGGTCATTTAAGTATTTTTTACATTTTATTTTGACATAGTACATTGACATAGGGCATTGCATGTGCAATCTAATAGGCACTAAAAACTTATCATCTATTAAACAATTTTGTTTTACTAACGAATGTACCTATGAGTTTATGGATTAATTCCGTTTTTTTTTAATTTAACCCTTCAGCCCTAAAAAACGAGGTACATTTGAAATATTGTTACGCGGTCTCATGCAACGAGTATGTAAGATAAGGATGTTCTTATGGTTAACTAGTGCAACTGGCCATTAAAGCACTGAATCTTAAAGATAGGTTGGACATCGCAATTACATTTTGAACCTATTTTATCTGGGGGTCTTCTGGTGACATATATTTTACCTAAAATAAAATTATGTTTACCGTCTAAAGCCAATTTCCGAGTGGCTATATAGTACACAACCGGACCATATCGTGATAAATAAAAGAACATGTACCTACACGTTCGTTTTGAGCCGCGATACAATATAAATGACTCCCCGGAGGCTGTAGCGGGCCATCGACGGACATATCAACTCGTTTATCGGGCAATATCGGACGATTTTGTGATTGCGACGCTTACCTACTATCAATTATATTTAGCTTTCGTCCACGACTTCGCTTGCGAGAAATTCATTTATCGCACACTAGAATCTCTCGGGAACTGTACGTATTGTGATTAAATTACTTTAGAGTTATGATTATAGAGTTTAAACAAAATCTGCCTACCCCTAGGAGCTTCATTTTTACAGCTTGCCAATGTAGTAATGGTGACACATCAATTTTTCAGTCTACTTCTGAAGGTTACCCCAGCTCATTATAATACGCCAAGTTAGTCTGTCTTTATCTTTACGTCTTCCCTGAACCATCTTCCATGTACTCTGCTCCTCTTCTTATCTGGGCCTCCAAGTCTGCTTCATATCCCACAGTGTGGGTACTGTTCGTCCCGCCTCATCACGTGCCCGTATAACTGAATACGACTTTCAGCCATCTTGTCTACATAAACGATGACTATAGTTTAATTGTAGACAAGATTACTGAAAGTGATATTGACACGTGCTAAGGCGAGACGAACAGTACGTTGTGGCTACGGAGAGGTAAGGTTTTAAGCTGTGTTTTTATACAAATGATGAGTGCACTCCCTTTGGTTGTACGAAAACTATTTCACTCCTTTCTTCTTTGGTAAAAACCTTCTCTCAAAGAATCTGTGATGCTTAAAATAAATCAATACTAGGTATTATTACGCAGGAATGCTATCTATAGTATTGCACCATAATCGCAAGCAAAATATCAATAATATCGATACTATCCTATCGATAGTTTTGGACTATCAATTGTAGACTGTTTTTGATACTATCAATAGGCTAGTTTCCTAAGAAATCTAATTAGTCCGTCAGTTGGATTAACTTTCTGTTAATCCAACTGACGGAGATATTGGACACGTATTTTTTCTTTTCTCAATCAAACAAAAAATGATTAAGATATAGCCCGTTAAAGTTCCGCGTATGTCCTTTACGCGTACACTTTTTAGCAAGGCGTGACGTCACGGGCTCCCATTCCCAAGCTTTGATACGCTTTATCTTCGTCATTTTTTGTTTGATTGACAAGACAAAATATGGGCCCAATATTTTTTGATAATCTAACTGACGGACTAATTAGAATAATATATTTTTTGACCTAGGAAACTAGCCTATTGCAGTGTCCTGTACACATGTATGGTATGAAATGCTGAGAATGACTAGGATAGTTATCGTTTTCATTTAATGACAACATTTATCGGTCAGTGTGTAACAGTTAGCAAAATTGTTTTATTCCGATTAAATTTTAGGTCTCATTATTACGACTGTATTGCAAATATTGCAATACACTAACTGACTGACTGACGGCCGATGGAGCAGAAAGGTTCTAGAATGGAGGCCGCGTACCGGCAAGCGCAGCGTAGGACGTCCACTCACAAGGTAAGGGTCGCAGAAAGACGCTGGATGCAGGCCGTCTCCAACCGGCCAATCTGGGAGTCAATGGGGGAGGCCTATGTTCAGCAGTGGACGTCCTATGGCTGAAATGATGATGATGATGATTGCAATACAGGTAGTACTATAAATAGTATTGGGTTTGACCTATACACTGCTGTAATTTAACAATCGATAGGTACTATCGATAGACCTATCAATAGTTTGGCTATAATATCTATACTATCGAGCGGCAACACTAGAACAAACTATTACAAATGGATACATCGACCATCGACTCAACCCTTGGGAACCAATTTATATCGCTGTGAGACTGAAAACGAATGTTTACACACCATTGTTTATTTATTAGGACGCGTTCCGTTTGTTATTCCGAGAGAAACTTTAGACCGATATAGCTCGTAGAATAAACACGCTTAAGTGGCACTAGGCAGGCTATCCAAGCACTGATGGCCGCCAGAGCTTGTAGGGCTAATAAATAAGGAGCTGGTAGCGAAAATAGTTACCTGATAATAAAACAATAAAATAATTACTACTTAAATTAGTAGTTGAAAAACCTTAAATTAGTAGTCTAGAAACAAACCGAAACACAACTAAAATAATTTTATTTGTGGTAAAATCACGTGATATTTAGGTACTTTGCCAGCTCTGAATATTGTTTACAGCTAAAGTTTCAAACAATGTACTTTATTATATCACTGTCATTTTTTACCACGTTGGTTGATTCCAATCATTCTTTTTTTGATTAAAAAAGAATACTTTTTGATGGCTTGATAAAGTTCTGATGATGTTATGTGATTCATAAGAAAATCTTTAATGATTGCATGAACTCAATACTACGCCAGTTTATTTTCGTATAGTATGTTACTCAATATCTTCGCTAAATGTAAACCAATTTTGATGATTATCTGTTAATTACTAGCCTTAACTTTAAAGATAGTATATAACAAATAGGAAATCGTTTATAGTTACCTTATTTTGATGGGGATTTATTATAAATATTAATTAAATACGTTTTTTTTAAAGCAAAAAAAAAGACTGTCGGTAGCTGTTAAAATTATAATATTATTGTTTAGTATTAGGTCTTTACAAATAAATTGCCGTTAAATTGCCGTTCATTATCAAAAAAGTGAGTCAACGTTTTTTTAATGAAATTATTATTTAATCAATGCGAAGTATGCGCCGTTGTTATCGATACACTTCCGCCATTTTATAGGCAGACCATTGATTCCTTTGGAAAAAAAAATCCTAGGAGCGAGATACTATGAACTGTTTGGAGGCGGTTTTGACTGCTTCATCAGATTTGAATTTTTTTCCTTGCAAAAATTTATCTAAATTTTGAAAAAAGTGGTAATCGGTTGGGGCAAGATCTGTAGAGAATGGTGGGTGACGCAAAGGTTCCAGTCGCAGCTATTCTAACTTGGCGACCGTTTAATGTGCAGTGTGTGGTCTAGCGTTATCCTGAAGGAGCAGCGGGCTAGAGCAATTCACCAGTCTCGGTTGTTTAATGGCGAGCTTTTCCATCATTGTTTGCAATTGTTGGCAATACAAGCCTGCAGTAATCGTCTGGCCTGATCTCAAGAAGCTGTAGTGGATAACACCAGCACTGGTCCACCAAACACTAACCAGAATCTTCATTTTGGTCAGTTTTTGCTTAGGGCAAGGTTGTGCCGGTTTTACAGGATTATGCCAATTTGATGATTGCTTCCGATTGTCGTAAAGGATCCATTTCTCATCACAAGTCACGATACGGTTCAAAATCCCCTCATTATTGTGACGATTGAGCAATGAAACGCAGCAAGCGACGCGTGTTTGTTGGTTTGCTTCAGTCAATTCGTACGGTACCCAATTTTCGAGTTTTTGGACTTTTCCGATTTGGCGCAAATGGATAAGTATCGTTTTGTCACATACGCCGAAGCCTGCTGCAGAAGTGGTTTAAGATGGATCCGCTTCCACTATCGCCTTGAATTTGCATTTATTCACTTGAGTATCAGGTCGTCCACGATGCTCATTGTGTAAATCTCAATTTCCAGAACGGAAACGTTGAAACCAAAAACGCACCGTTCGTTCGTTAGCGGTGCCTGGTCCGTACACGTCGTTAATTTATTCTTCGAGTCGTTTCTGCAGCACGGTGCCACGGTGGAACTCGTATTCGTTAATATCGCGAATTCTTAATTTGTCCATAGTTGTTGTTATTAGCAATGTAAAAGCTCAAAAACAATGTTTTTCTGGCTTTATTTAGAAATAAATTTAAATTCCTAATCAAACGCAAGATATTTGATGTTAAAGTTGCCAGTATTGAGTATCGGCAATTTCTTAAGTAAGGAAATAATATTTTAGTTTTTTGGAATAGTTTTATTTATCATTCAGAAACAAGCGTGGGGCTTATTTGCTTATGTATAATATTCGCTATGTGCAAAGTGGGTGGTGGGGGGCGTCAAATCGATCGCAGCACGCAATCTGGCAGAAATGAGAAATAACTCTGGACTGTCATGTGTCAAATTTCTACATTTCCATAGAATTCCATACTTACGTTAATAAGTATTTTTAAGTTAAAACGTTATAATTCGCGATATGGGTCACAGTACGTGTTGTGTTATAAAGTGTAGAAATAATGGGAAAAACAGTTCGTGCATGTTTTATTCGTTTCCAACATCATGATGGAAATTGAAGCAAAGCAATAAATGGATAGCTGCCGTGAAAAAAAAAATTGTGGGGAATTTGTGTCACAAACGTTTGAGTTATAATCACAGCTCTTATTAGCTAGTAGCTTTGTCCGTTGGTTTTAAGCTCTTCAAAGTCTCTCACATGCTGTGCTAATACTATTTTTTCCCCTTTTTGGACAGTCTGAGGTTGGAAAGTTATATCATGTTGTATCGATTGAAATCCCGTACGTATTATAACATTCATATTTTAGTTCGAGTAAGAAAATTAATTATTATATTATGCACAAACTTTTTAGATATTTTCATCTAATTTCGAAGAAAAACAATCCAAAAATCATTCTTAAACCATCCAGTTGCCATAATTTGAGAGATCTTAAGTCCACAATACTTGTGGTCACTAGGGGCGCTGTCATCGCACACAACCAATACATTTTGCGACAATTTGTGTTGCTGTCATGTCGACACTTTTGCCTGAGACTGAAATAACTTACGGAGCCGAGACGTGGATGGATAATCACGGTACGCTTAGTACACAAATTTAACGATGCTCAGTAAGCTATGAAGAGCTATGCTCAGAATTTCTCTTAAAGGATAAAATCAGAAATAAGGTCATACGAAAGAGAACAAAACACATCAATAAAGCTTAAAGGATAAGCAAGCTAAAGTGTCAGTAATCGAAAAAAAAAAGATATCATAAAGAAAGACAATATCGACTTGGTCAAGACAAAATATGTAGTCTCCCATAAGGTGGAAACAATATATTTTTGAATGAAGTAAAATATTATTTAATAAACGATTTATTATTGAAAAATAAAAATATTTCGGGTGTTCGTTTAAGACGTTCGACTTTGAAATAAGAATTCTGAAGTCTTAAATAACGAACTTAATTGGTGTTATAAATTGAAATAGTTTCATGGGAAAATATTCTTCCCGTATTATTCTTAGCTGAAAATGTATTTGTATTATGACATTACTCGTATGTTTTCTTGCCAAAAAAAACGATCAAAGGTGAAGCCTCAAGTATTATCATAATAAACCTCTATATTCTTATCTGAATAATTTATCTGTGTTGAGTCAAAACACTTGAGTGAAGCCTTCACTATTCTTATCTGATTAAAAATCTGCAGCTGGATCAAGAGTTGCAGAATTTGCACATTTCCAGATAAAGCAATATGATCTTGGATGTAGCTTCTCACCTGAAGAGATATCTGTTATGAGTTAAGACTTTTATATCTCCTGCTAATACAATTAAATCTTAGATGAAACCTCTGCTAATCTTAATCGAGAAGATACTTGTTTTGCGTCCTGACTCGTTATAGGCTGGACATAATTTGCCGTCGAACTTATAAGTTGATGGCAACGGGTGGAAAAGCATAGCCGAGAAGTGAGGCCAATGTTCAGCAGTGGATTAGGCTGAATGAGGTACGTAACACAAGTACCACAACGTAGCGTCTTGATCGTTCGTTAATTGGCTTAATGAAATTAATTTCAAAGACAGATGTCACCGATATAAGTTCAATTCATTGAACTTTGAGCCGCAAAACTAAAATAATTACTGTTAGAACCGAACCGTATCAAAGATATTATCTCAATATCAGGGGCTAAACCTACCATCCTTACTCTAACAGGGTCTTTCCAAACCTACATTTATATACTTAGTCCGGCCATAAATACTGTTACAATTAAAAATAAATCAAAACATTACATTTGAATTTGGAATCTGTCATTTTTATATGATTGTTCATTGAGTTTTCTCATTTTGGCGCCAATACATTGTACAATATTTTGCGATATTAAAATGGAGTGGGGTGATAAAGAGAACCGAATTGCTGTGATTGCATATCACAAAGTAGGTATGGAGCCAAATGCAATTTTTAAAACTCTCCATACGCTTGGTATTT
Source organism: Anania hortulata (assembly GCA_963576865.1). Lineage (NCBI taxonomy): Eukaryota > Metazoa > Arthropoda > Insecta > Lepidoptera > Crambidae > Anania > Anania hortulata. The sequence goes on along the minus strand of OY756387.1, from coordinate 21,636,847 downwards.
GTAAAATGTTTGTGTACCGGGCTATTAATAGGTACAATGAGACTTCTTATATTTGTGACAGAAAAAGATCTGGCCGTCCACGTATTGTTCGTACGAAAAAGGTGAGCAAAGCAGTAAGAGAAAGAATTCGAAGAAATCCTGTCCGAAAGCAAAAGATTTTATCACGGCAGATGAAGATAGCACCTAGAACCATGTCGCGTATTTTAAAAGATGACTTAGAACTTGCAGCCTATAAGAGACGTACTGGTCATTTCTTAACGGAAAATTTAAAAAAGAATAGGGTGGTAAAATCGAAACAACTAGCGATACGGTACGCAAAGGGAGGTCACAGAAAAATTTATGCTCAAAGCTCTAAGGAAGCTTCCCAATAAGTCGACAGAATGCAACGTGGGCACTATCCGACTTCCGTGATGGTTTGGTGGGGTATTAGCTATGAAGGAGTGACTGAGCCATACTTTTGTGAAAAAGGTATCAAAACATCGGCACAAGTATATCAAGATACCTTTCTTGAGAAGATAAGTGAAGCCCCTTAACAACACCATGTTCAATAACCAAGAATGGTCCTTCCAGCAAGACTCGGCGCCGGGTCATAAAGCTCAGTCTTCGCAGTCTTGTTTGGAAACGAACGTTTCGGACTTCATCAGAGCTGAAGACTGGCCGTCGTCTAGTCCCGATCTTAATCCGCTGGATTATGATTTATGGTCAGTTTTTCAGGTAAACGCCATGATAACTTGGAGTCCCTAAAACAATCCGTACGATTGGCAGTGAAGAATTTTCCCATAAAAAGAGTGCGTGCTTCTAATGATAACTGGCCTCAACGTTTAAAAGACTGTATTTCAGCCAATGGAGACCACATCAAATAAGCTTTTTATATTTTAAATTGTTTTATATTTGTATTAAACTAACACACTGTAAAAGTAATAAATGTTATTTGCAATAGAAAAATTTGTTTTTCTTTGTATCTGTATTTATGGCAAGACTAGGTATGGTATTATAGAAAATTATGACTTTCAGTCACCGACGCGTTTTACGAATTGCTGATTTGCTGATACGAAGAAAATGCGTAACCAATACATAAAAAAAACAATTCCGTAATGCAATTTAACGTTTACTGTTTCACTCAGACGTTTTACCTCCAGTGTCACGTATATTTTATTACAATCGGGATTTTCTTATACGTGGATGCCGCTTTCGATAAAATATAGGGTAGCACAAAATTAGGTACAGGATATTAAAAGCTTGTAATGTAAACACAATTAACAAAATTGTGTTCCGTCAATAATCTTTTTAAAATCTTAGTTACGTAGTGCATGTATATACTTACATTTAGTGTTTTTTATAGAACTAGTTATTTATCTAATCACTCTGGTGTACCATTACCTTTCGACGATAACAAACTTTCTAATAACTAGTTAAATTAAAGAGTGTTGTATGCACGGACAACATTTCCTTCACCTGCCCTGTCATTGCTAACTAAATAGGTAAATGCAATCACCACTAATGGGCTAGTATCCTAAAAAAATCGAATTAGTCCGTCAGTTGGATTAATAGAAAATATTAGACACTTATTTTTTCTTTTCTCAATCAAACAAAAAATGATAAACATATAGCCCGTTAAAGTTCCGCGTAACGTTATGCCTTGCGACACTTTGTAGCAAGGCGTGACGTCACGTGCTCACTTTGATGCGCTTTATCTTCGTCATTTTTTGTTTGATTGACAAAAGACAAAATATGGGTCCAATATATTTTGATAATCTAACTGACGGACTAAATATTTCATTGGTCGAGTCAAAATAAATTAATAATGCCTAAAGCTACAAATTATGCGCTGTTCGCGCTTTGCAGTAGGTACAATACAAGCCATCTGATAACCAACAACGACCTATAGTAAAATATAGTTTAAAATAACTAACTATAGTCATATAATTAACTATGTTTAATGGATGACAAATGCTAAAAATTCACAAAGTAATTTAAATAAACGTGAATTGATCAGTAGCTGAAATGTAACTACATATTTAAAAGAAACTGTCAAGTGAATACTGATTTGTGACATTTAATTTGTGTACCTACTTACTTAGATAGTGGAATAAAACCCTTTTACTTAACTTTATTCACTTTAGATACAATAACTACTTTTAAGAGTGTCAGCAGTTAGGGAACTCTACAGCTACATTCACCAAAACAACATTAAAGTTCATAAACTATACAGGGTTACATTGTAAAGGGGTGCCAAATTTAAAAAATAAGATCTAGGGAACAATATAAAAAAGCTTCTTAATCGTTATTATTTTTAATAATCGTATGTAACGAAAAAAATTACTTTAAAATATCCGAAAATAAAGTCAATAGAGAGACAACGAAAGCAGCGCGGTCATTCATCAGAGGCGTAGGTACGGCGAGCCTACAAGGATCACAAAAATTGCACCAAACCATACGGTGCAATTTTTTCATGAATGAGTTAAATTATCCACGCGTCCGTTTTTTAACAGCGGACAGGAATAATTAAATGTTTTTTTTGTAGTTTTTTTGCATAGTTCGATTAAGTTACTGATTCTGAGCCACTCCTAAAGATTTGGCGCCTCTTTGCAATGTAGCTCTGTATAAAAAAAATAATCGTAATAACATTTTAAAATGTATCGAATTACTTTATTAGATTTACTCTTTTTGACAAAAAGAAATACAAATGAAAAATAGCTGGAAACAACATTCTACTAATTTAACATTTTAAACTTTTTATGTGTTGCATAATACCCGTTTAGTTTATAATTCTACTAATTTGTTTGCTTTTTTTTAATGTTACCTTTCTAATGGCATCTTAACCAGCCCGATACAAATAGTAGAGCTGAAGAGATTTTATTACAAGTTAAGTTTATACATACTATAAGCGCAAAGACTTTTTCCCCGACCTATTATAAATCTTCCGGAAGAAAATCTCTAAATGATTGCGAGAACCATATCGAAATCAGAACTATAAAACATTAGAATAATTTAATACTAACTGCGGACATTCTAAGGAATCGTAATTTTAATTTACTGACCCTGTTACAAGCGATACTCTGTATTAGAATTCATTACATCCATTTTAAAGCCCGTTATTGTATCAAGGGTTTTTGTCAATGTTTGTTCGGGAATATCACGTCTCATATTAATGGCCGATTATTTTGCCCGGTTACCGGTAGCCCTGAGGTTTCGTTTTAATTCAATTCCAAACAGTATCAAACAATACTGTGATTAGACTCTGTCCTAAACCATTAACTCATTATTATTATTAAATCTCTTACATGGTACGCCAATCGATAGAGAAATATTAAATACTCCTTGACAAAATGTCGTAAATGATACGATTCTTTGTTCATAATTTCAGTTTATACATGTAATATTTACTTTTATTTAATAAATGGAAAAAGTGACTATAGTCACTTTTTTATCGCGATGCCATAGAGTTCACAATCGCACAAAAAAAATATTTCGGCCGCCCGCGCGAAGATGTCTTAAAAACTAGCTTTATTCCGTTCTAACTTACAAAACATTCTTATTTTGTCATTTTTATTTACAAGTGGCTTACATAAGGCATCTTTTGATATAAAACAATCTACGGTACGATGTTTGGAGCCAGACACAAAACATTACAAATTCATCCGTTTAAACTTGCCGTCCGGTGAAATTTACGACCACATAGTTTAATTTATACCTCTTTTTGTAATAAATGTACAGTTAAGAGTGAGACATGTTTGGAAAGATAATTTCTTGTACTTTCAAGTAACTATTAGTTAATTGTATTCTTCATAAATTTAGAATACATAACATAAGACCTTAAAAGTAATGACCCAGCGTTTTTCCCGAAAATTTTAATACCTTAGTAAAATTACATGTTTTGCTGCAATCATTCAATATTTTTGATTGATTTCTACAAAACAGCTAGATTATAAACCGCAAATATCATACGAGTGCAAGTAATATTTTAAGTTTATTTAAACAAGTAAAAACTTTACGATTTTTTAGGTTCACCCCTGAAAATTTACCCCAAAAAAAATCTTCCCAAAATCGCAAATTCCTAGATAAAACATTAATTTCTAGAGGTAATGTATGGTTTTAATATTTAATTCGTAATAAGATTGAGCTTTTTAACTAATACAAAGAATAAAATAAATAGGTTACAGCATTATTTTTTTATCTACCATTTTTTAAAATCCGACTTTCATACAACTTTTGCGTAGCTCATATTTACAATTAAGTATCATTACCAAGAAAGAACCGTTTTCGACAAATATTTTACGAATTAACAGCTAAACTCTAACACTTAATTATAAACATCACTTGCCAGATGTACGTTATAGGTAACGAACACAACGACAGTTTTTTGTTGACATGAGCGACCACGCGGCGATAAGGATTTAGTGACGTAATCGGTGCGCCCTTGCTTGAGTGATCGCAAGTGTTTTGTCGTTGGCGCTTCTATACCATGAGAGCGGATAATATGATATAAATAATGATATTTCGTCAAAGAGTATTTGTTGTTTCTAATAATTTTCTCTTTTAACGTATGTTTCATAGGTGTACACCAAAATAACGTTATTTTAGGTTACTTGCAACTTTAGGTATGCCAATTAGGTTCAAAGCCTTTTAAAACTTTGAATTTGTACCATTGATTAAAGTAGTACCAGCTGTGGTAGCTGTTAATTCCAGCTCAAATAGACCGTAAAGGCAAATTATTCCGCGCAATCATTTCTAATTATGTGCACCTATTAGCGGCATTTTAGGCGGCTTGTGCGGGAATCCATGTGTTAGGTCAGAGCCCAATTAACTCGTGATGTCCCAGCAAGGCTAGACAATATTACAAAAATGCCAACAATATTGTCCCGAGGCAGTGGTGGGGTAAAAATATATAATTTGGACGTGAAAATATAATGCAGGGTGTTCAAAAGAATAGTACAGTCAACAGCAGGTCAAACTATCCAAAAAGTTAAAAGGTCATTGAACTGATTTTCAACCTTAAGTCCGACATGTAAAGATCAATATCAATTGATAAAATTTGACGTTTTGGTAGGTAGACGTGATATTGTCGTACCTCGTCACACATGAACTTTGACAGTGTACGTCGCCGTAAGGAAGGCGAGTCTGTTCAACTTTTATATTTTATTTATGTTTTTCGGACTTTTCCCTGTCCTTGTGCTATTAGACAACAACAGAACAATACAGTGAGACTTAATTAAAACACCCTGTGGTAGTACTCCAAAAGTATTTAATCGTGAGTAAATCTTTTTAGGGTTCCGTACCCAGGGTAAAAATGGGACCCTATTGCTAAGACTTCGCTGTCTGTCCGTCCGTCTGTCTGTCACCAGGATGTATCTCAAGAACCGCGATAGCTAGACAGTTGCAATTTTCACAAATTATGTATTTCTGTTGCCGCTATAACAACAAATACTAAAATCAAAATAAAACAAATATTTAAGGACGCTCGCATACAACAAACGCGATTTTTTTGCACTATTTTGCTCGATATTAATAATGGCAACATGTAGGCACTTGAAATATTCACAGAATACTTAATTATACTTTAATCTAATGGTACGGAACCCTCCGTGCGCGAGTCCGACTCGTACTTGGCCGGTTTTTATTTCAGAAGTAATGATCTAGGTAATGCTATTCGTACAGTTATTTGATATTTAACACCCCAACCCTTAGCACAGTTTCTACATTTTAGGACTTTTTAGACAACTCAATGTATTTGTTCTTCAAAACTAAACGATTTTACCCCCTGATTAAATTGATTTTCTCTGACTAGTATTATTATTAAAATCGAGCAAAAAAACGCCGAAAAAAACACGTTTCTTGTTAGTGGTCGCCTCCTTAATTTTAAACTTTTTTACATTTGTTTTTTACCGGTTTTTGTAATACACATTTGAACATATTTTCAAGTGCCTATCTATTACGGTTCATAAGACAATCCTATGATGTGACAGATAGACGAATAGTCAGACAAAATAGTCCCATGGCGCTTTTTGGGTATACGGAACCCTAAAAAACAAATGTGGTACATATTCAAATTATTACGGTTAAATCCTATTAAACCTTTTGCATTCACATTAATATTATGAAAAAAAAAATCTACTGCCTCTGGTGGGATTTGAACCCAAGACCTTTCACGGTGACTGGTCATTTAACTGAAGAACCAGAGGCAGTTGAAAAAAAACTGCAAATAAAATATTATCCTTGATAAAAAATCCTACTTATTTAACTCGATCGTATTAAAATAATAATATGAAATATAAAAATTTGTTAAAACATATACAATAAGAAAGCGCTTTATAAGCCGTTGAACCCAAGAATAAACAATATTCTCAGAATAATGTACCTTCCTAAAAGCATTTCAAGAAGCGCTACCTACTTACTTGAAAACTAATATAAAATGCAAAGAAACTAGACGTGTGTGTGCAGTTTTCAATTTATTTCATATTCCGCGAGTTTACATAATCTTTACTATCTTTAAAACCGGCCAAGTGCGAGTCGAGTCAGGCCAGGCCATGCGCAATGTAGGGTTACACAATAAATAATAGAGGGTAAAGAACGCGCTTGCTATCTCGAAACGCGCGGGCTCCAACTACTGTCAGAGTGTTCCGGTATTTTGTGTCTGTAAGCGAAGTCTATGTTTGCGTTGTCGACGCGCACATTGTATGAAGCTTAACTTCTGATACCTATAACTATTATTTATTCTTTGGTAGGGCTTAGTGGTTTCCCTACGCTTCTATGACACGCTACGCTCCACGTCACAATACTTGTACTTAAATACGGGTTTTTTGGCGCTCTATGAGCATGAAGTGAACTCACTTACACTTTTAAGTTAACATATTTTTTGTGGAATATATGTAATTTATTTTCAGCCGCTTTAATATTATTCGTGTTCAGTACTTCAGTCAGATAAACAGACATGGTATTTTTTTACGTTTGTTAAAATGAATTTTATTTCTCGTTTTAAGACCCATCAAGTATTGTTTTTGCAATTTAGGTACTTATTTACATATTTTTAAAAACACGAGATTGTAATTTTAACAACATAAAAATGTAATGTAAGTTTTGAAAGGCGTTTCGGTGTCTCATGTTTCTCGTTATATATGCCAACTAGACATAGTGATCAGAATCTTATTCAGTTCTGTCCTTACCATAATCGCACACGGGGCCTGTGCCCAGGGCCCCCGGCCTCACGATGGCCTCAAAGTACTAAAACGAGTTTGTAAAATAAGAAACGCTGTTAACTGAAAATAAAGAAAAGAGGGTCAAAGCCTAAAAAAAACGAATTTTCCCTTTTTTTAGGCTTTGACCCTAAAACCTAAAGTTAAAACTAAACTTCTAACGGAGATATAAAATTATTTTTTGGAAGTCATGAATTCATACCAACAGTATTTAATTTTTACTTTGCAATAGGGCCCCCAAATTCTTGTGTGCCCCAGGGCCCCGGGATATGTTATGACGGCCCTGGTTATTATCGTATCGGAAAAGCATTAGTGCGATCGTTTCCTTCGCGTCAGACACAAGACTGGAGCTGCTATATCACTGGAATAAATTCTTAGCGCAGCGATGCAATTTGTGCAACAAGACTGCGTGATACAATTAAAACCGGCCCAATGCGTGTCGGATACGCGCATTGAGAGTTACAGCTACACACATTAAATAATATGTATTATGTATGATGCTAAGCGCAAGCCCAACTCATACTTGGTTGATGTTTATAGCGGGTTGTTTTATGAGTTTGCATTACAACCACAACAAGTTATGGTTACCGTTTGTACTCTTTAGAGCAAGACTGACGTAATAAACTTACCTTTATTGTGTACAATGTTACCTAGCCTAGGTTTCTCAACAAACGTCGTCGAGGGAGGATGTTATTAGTCTAGACTCTAGCTTATTTGATATTAATGGTAATTCTATTGTACCAGTCTTTAAACTATGAGTCAGGTCAGAAGGTATAGTTCTATTTCTCTTATGAAACAAAAATTGTTCTGTACCAGAGTATATTTCCGGCTCATACTTGACCGATTTTTATTACTTCCGTTTTTTTTAAATTTAAAATTGTCGAAATTGATGTTTGAATGTACTACTTTCAGTCTTAAACCGACTGTTACTTATTACTTTTACGAACTACAAACCCCTGTCGATTAGAATTCGTACGGATGAGCGGACAGATACCTAAATGAAAGCAATAGAGTATCTATTTTACGGGAACTCAAAATAACACAAACAAACGATTTTGTTTGTTTTTAACCCCTTTTAAGAGCTTAAGAGTACCTTTCAAAAAGATTTATCCACCAAAATGGTTGTAAACACTGCGATGATATTTTAAAAGTAAACTTATATCACATAAATATAAAACTAATCTCATTTCGTAACTTTTAGGTACTTAGTCTATTTTTCAAATTTTTTTAAGGATCTACTTGAATCAAATCTACCAATTTTCTAAATTCATCTCAGATATTAGTTCTTGTAAGTGCCATTACTTCGCTGCTTGTTTTCTTTACTACACTTTATTAAACTTTGGTTTAATAAAGCTAGACGAATGAGATTATATTTCCCAGAGCTTGTAAAGTATACAACCAATTAGGAAGCAAAATAACTCCTATAAATAAACTGAGATTTGTTGAAATAGACTTGGAGTCAAGTAATTAAAACGTTTGTGCAAGCAAATAAAAACAGTTATTGGAAAAGTACTCGATAAACGGCAACATGCAATCGGGTTGTATCTGCCGGTATTAACATTATTAAACTAACTATATTTTTTAGGGTAAATATTTAACTTTATAAAAAAAATATCCCGAAATTATTGTATGCCACTAACTATTGCTGAACAAAAGAATACCAGCCAGAATTATATTAGAAGCCTCATACATCGGGTGCTCGTAGTGTTTTATATTTTGTACTGAGGGGTATTTTCGGTTACGTACATGGGGCACACTAAAAGTTTTGCACTTCTAGCTAATCGGAACTATTTGAATTTCGAGTGTTATTTTTTTTAAACGTTGCAACCTTCTTAGTAATAAAAAAAAACAGTTGGCGGGAAATGATTCGTCAATTGTTTTTTATCACACATCAAAGTTTTACGTACGCAACGAAAATGGAATTAAGTCGAAAATATTTTAGAGCGATGATTTTTTATGATTTTAGTTTTTAAGTTCTCTCTCTCTCCACAAGACTGTGCCGCTCGTCTTCAAAATGCTTTTAGGAGAGAAGCACCTTGTTTGAGCATCGTGAGGCGATGGTTTGCTGAATTTGAGAGAGGTCGAGTTTCTTTACATGACGAATTTCGTGAAGGGCGGCCTTCAACTGCCGACAACGAAAATAATGTGGCTACTGTTAAGCGGCTAATTGAAGAAAACCTGCGGATTACCTATGAGACTATTGGGGATTGATATGAGCCAAATTCAGAAAATTTTACTCGAAGAATTGAAAGTTCGGAAACTTTGCTGTCGTTGGATCCCTCATGAACTGACAGCGGAGCAGAAGCGGGCTCGCCTGGAAGCCGTCGCTACTGAAGTACGACCATGGACATTCTAATGCTGTTTGTGACATTGTTACAGGAGACGAAACGTGGATTAATTATTTTGAACCCGAAAAAAAACAGCAATCTTGTGAATGGGTGTTTGATAATGAGAACAGGCCAACAAAAGTGAGGCAGGCGAGAAACGTTGGTAAAAAAATGATCGCGTTTTTATTCTCAGCTACGGGTCCCATCTGTACAATTCCACTTGAAAATCAAAAGAGTGTTAATGACGAGTGGTATTCTACCATTTGTTTACCCAGGGTGCTACATCATGACAACGCTTCTTCACACACGGCCAACAAAACAAAGTCATTTTTAGCTTCCGAAAAAGTACAACTCGTCACCCATCCAGCGCATAGCCCCGACCTAGCACCCTGTGATTTCTGTATTTTCCCCAAAATCAAAGATTTGATGAGTGGTTTTACTTTTACCAACTCCGAAGAGGCAGTGATAGCGTTCAATCAGCACGTAGAAAACATGCCTTCAGATCTGTGGTCCTTCTGTTTTAAATAATGGTTCGATCGCATGAAAAAATGTTTTAAATATAAAGGAGAGTATTTGAAAAGCAATAAACATAATATTTTGGTTAAAACATGTTGTTTTATTAAGTTACGCAAAACTTATAGTGTGACCTACGTATTAAATGATATTATATTTTGTAGTGATAATTTTATTTTAATAATCATGCAATTATTTATATTGTTATTTCCGATGAGACACGAATCTGTCAAAATAAGAATAGACAAACAAATATCAACGTCTTCTTTTTCAATATTAAATTAACTGATAATAAAATGTCTGTGACATACTAGTGTTGCCTAACTATCGATAATTGACCTCGAAATTCAGATGCACTATCGATCGCTTTAATATATCAATACTGTTGATACGCAGAAACACTATCGATAGTATTGATAGTATTATACCATACCTAATAGCAATAAAACTATCAATAGTAGCGATACTATCGACTGTATTGTTAAGCTCAACACAAAATATATCGATACTTTCGATAAACCAATAAATCTACTTAATTTCTGAAAATAGACCTAAACTTAGCTCTTTTACACGATAATACCTATTTGGTTATATCAATATTATTGCTGTAATTTAATAATCATTAATTAATTTTAATAGGCCTATCGATAATGGGCTGTCGAGCGTCAGGGACACTATCGAAACTCTACAGTTTAGTTTTTTATTCGAGTCAGGAATTTGATTTATAATATCGAAAATGGCAAAGTGACATTTTCTTTTGTAATAATGATAGGACTCAAATGTTATATTAATGACGCGAATTTAAAAGAAATACTAATAGACCGGGAGATGGTTACACAAAATTTCTGGTCATTTGTACCAAGTATGGCGACCCTTACATTCAAGTTTCCAACATTTTAAATGCCATACTGTAACAATTTGTTCAAATTGTTTTTACAGCTTGGCTCGAGTTTGACAGTCTTCCGCTTCAGCCCTATAGTTATAGTATGGAAAAACATTTTTAGGTATAATTTAATCAAAACTAACCAAATACAATAATGATATACTGTAACAAACGAATCATGTGTTGTAGGTACCTTAAGAATGTGTCGAAAAATCAAGTTTTTAAGTATGTCACCACTTTTTCTTTCAACCTACTAGAAGTATGGCAAATATAATAACAGTCACATTATAATATATATTTCTAAAAATCAAAATGCCAACAGTTACAGATTGTTTTACAAAAAAAAACTTCTTTGCAGCGGCGATTTGGAACCATCGGAAAAGTATGGCATAGTGATTTTCGTGAGTGGCTGCTCAACGATGATTAGCTGTGCATAAATTATCCTGGTGCAAATGGTAGTATTGATTGTTTTATTAATTATTGTGTCCTCTAAGGTATGGTGGGCTGTAAATCGCACCGGAAAAGTATGGCATTACGCTACCGCCTATTTTTTTTTCATCGAATATCGAAAAGTAAAAAATCATTCGACACTCGTAATTGATCAGACACGTTCGATTAACGTCCACGCGATTGGGCAGCCGGTACCAGCGCTTAAGACCATTATTTTCCTTTTCGTCATTACGTTTAGACCCCTGAAGGATACTTGGTACAAATGACCGGAAATTTTGTGTCACTATCTCCCGGTCTATAAATTGAAGTGATCGGCGAATGACAATAAATTCAATTGTTGCTTTTTATAAGTTGAACAGCCCTTTGAGAATGTTACAAACAAATAACTTCAAACGTTACCGATCAAGTGTCACTCCAAAAGGCAGAAATCATAACTTGGGACGGTAAAATACAATTTCTTCTCTTCAGTACCATAACCAACCTTGTAGGTAACGACATAGGGATTATTTTATATGTAGTCTGACTAGAAGATTTTAGGTGTAATAGGGTCTTTTCAAAATCTTACCAGATAAGTATCTACCGATACATTCGGACAGTACCTACTACCCAATTTATTATAAAGCAAAACTTTATCAGGCCATATTTACCTACACCGGAAAAGAAAAGGTATATTCGTTTTTAGGATGAGACGTTGTTTGTTTGTGTGTGTACACGCAAATGTTGCCATTTATATCCGAAATAATTTTTGTATATTAAAATCTTCACTTGTAAAACCATAGTGTATTTATTTTTGACGACTCAGGTATAATAATTTATGAGTGTGTTAACGTTGCTACTCATTATAAAATGAAAAGTTTTCTGTTAAAATATGTAATAGCTTTAATCTCAATTTTGATGCGCGTCTGAAATAAACTATTTTTGATGATATTCTGTAGAATAAAATATTGTTTTTTCAACAATGGGTAATAATATTTTTAAGTAGCAACTACAGGTTTTTGAAAGAAAATTAACAATAGTTTGATTAAACTTCTACCACTTTCTAAGAAATAAATGTTTTCAGTTCATTTCATAATAGGTAAAGCAATAATGTTTAAAACAAGCTTATTTTCTGTATTTTTTATAGGTTAACTTTTTTTTAATAGCGTCAATTTTCTCACATAATGTTTAAATAATGATATTTAGCACTTACCTACTTGTTGTAGCCCTAGTGCTGTTACGATTTGGTTTTAAACAAAAAAAACATCATTTTTATAAATTATCCTTGCTTTAGTCATAACATAACTTTAGGGTATCGTTATTGTTTGAAAACACCTATTTTTGTTAAGTAGTTATTAGTTTTTTTACCCTATCACTGCTTCGGGACAATTATGGGTGGCATATGTCGGACAATATTTATTAAATACAAAAAGGACAAAAATTGCAGCCACAGACATAAAGCATAGCAAGAAAAATTGCATTACCTACCTACTAACTAATACCTACTTACGTAAAATATATATTTTTTAAAGTCGATCCTAATATTAAACATTTTTAATTCTTATATTTAAAATTAAAATCTAGATAAATTTATGGAATTCTTGTCACTTCTTAGAGGTCCATAGAGCTTGTTAGGTGGTACAAAGTAATATTTACTTACTCTGTTTTAAAACATGAAGTGAGCGTCAATGAAGTTGCTCTTTGCGCAACCCTTTTTGACGCTCGTACCAAAATGTTTGTTGGGAAGTTGATGAACCGCAATTCCGCCTCCGCAACCGCACAGCCTGTTATATTAGTATCCAATAGACTACACAACAATACTCAGATATAACAACTGAAAAAAAACAAGTGCGAGTCGGTTTCGCCCACCGAGGGTTCCGTACAAATTCGGTTCAGATTAGAGTTGTAAATTGACGGTCATATGCTATAAGCGTCCGTCATTTATGATAAATGCTTGGTCATATTGGACATTTATTGTCACGATGGTCACATATTTTTTTGTTAGTATAAATTTAAAAAAGAAGAATTCCACTTAAGTAAGTCTATAATAATATAATAATAGTTATGACAATAAAAACATACAATAAAACATGTAATTGGATATGGATCAAACCAAAAAAAAAACTCGCGCGTAACGATACGACACTTTTTCGTTTGTTCGTGCAAAAAGATTTTAGAAATTTTATTTCTGTAAGGATCACCACTACTTAAGCCTGTCTCTCTTATAATAATGCACTTATTTGTGCCCAAATGATGTTTTTTCATAGTTTGTCAATAGAATTGAATGTGACGTTACTAACAATAAATGTCCAAAATGTCCGGTCACATTGAGAAAATGTCCAATTTGCTCGGTCATATTGGTCAGACATTTATAACGTGACGGACACTTTACAACTCTAGTTCAAATATAACTAATGTTGTCTGACAGCTATCTGTCTCCTACGCCTTTCAAAGGTCTAGGACTCCATAGTCTCGAGATCAGAAAACTATCAACATATTACTAAAACACAGTTTTTTCTCTCTTTTTAAATATTATATTATACGAGTATTTCAAATTATGTATAAAAACTTAATAATAATGAAAAATAATTACAAGTACATTCTACACCTACATACTTTGTCATGGAACTTCACTACAAAGATGCGGCTTAACGCCCTGCCCGATCCGAAGGTCCCCATAATGCTAGCAGCATTGTCTCGTTGAATAGCTATAGAGACCTGCTGAACCAACCAAGACCCAAAGCGGGGACCGTTACCCTTTTTCCCTAAATCATCATCCCGAGTCCTTAAAAATTTCGCGTGCCTCAATTTATTTATATGTTTGTTCCAGCGATGTCTTACTACCACCGACCTGACGTCTCTGGGCGTAGGCTCCTGCGTGGGTACCGGAATGTACCTCGTTGCTGGGATGGTGGCCCGCAAGTTCGCCGGCCCAGGCGTCATCTTTAGCTTCATCATCGCTGCCCTGGCTAGTGTTTTTTCGGGTAAGTCCATAGACAAAAAAATGCTAGATCACTTGCGTCTTACACTTGAAAATTTAAAATCACAATAAAACATTACGAAAATCTTGATGCTTGTTCGTTGAAAGGATCAAACTTACAACCTCGTTGTTTTTAAATACGAGAAGTACCTAATCCTTACCCATAAAAATCGTTATATTTTGCCAAAGGCGACGGGGAAGACAAGTGACTGAGCATTTAGCGTCGACTCGCGCGACATCTATTCCGTGCCTAAGATAATACAAATACTTCTCGCAGACTAAATATCCATCCGTTGCGCTTCTGTGCAAATAGATTATATCATTTCGAACAAAATATCCGTTCATGGAAAAGTAGACGCTAAGAGTGAAATCCATTAAAAATCCTTATAATTCTTATTTGTTGACGATAAAAAAAACCAACCTCAAGGCATGAATGTTATAAATAACTAAACCAACTTTGAAACTAAACAAAAACGTCGTTTATAATATAAATGTGTACAAGATCGCGGTATTCGCGGTACTTTGAAATATTTTTTAGTGTTTATAAGAAATAGTAACTAGTATTTAGATACAACGGGAAAAACTTCAACGTATAAATTACATGATATAATAATTTCCACATCCTCTATTCAGTATTTTCGCTAGAAAACTTGTCCAAACTTTTTTACGTGTATTCTCCTTACTTTGCGCCTGTCGAAAAATAATTAGAGCCACCATGTGCCTAACCAGAGGTTTCGTGGTATACGTATATTACAGTATTTATTGGCTGGCCATAAAATTTAAATTAATATAAACCGCATCATCACGAGTGTGTGGTTAACATAGGAATTGACGGCAAAAGCAAAACTGAACAACAAATTGGTTTTACATTACTTGTGGAGTATAACTTTATTAGTTTTATTAATGTACTTTAATTTAATTAAAAATTATATTGTGGTTATATTGTGGTAGTGTGGTTATTGTGGTACAGTCTGTTTTTATTACTGTATTAGCCAGGCTTACCAACGGACGGTACGGAACTACGATATCGACTAAAACTATTTTGAAAAAAATGTAACTAGACGGACCCAGTCAGTAAACCTAATCCTCGTAATAATTTTGAATTACAATATTTTTCGAAATGTTGACAATGTCCATTGTTACTAGGTATATGCCTTATATAATAATATGAAGTTGCCATTTAGGTTTAGAGAAACAATGCTAATTGTTGCATTTACAATAAACGTTACAGGATAAGTTCAGCGAATCGCAGATGCATATGCCAATTCACTTTTTCTCATTGGCCAATGGGCTAGTTTCCTAAAAAATCTAATTAGTCCATTAGTTGGATTAACAGAAAATATTGGACACGCATAATTCTTTTCTCAATCGAACAAAAAATATGAAGATATAGCCCGCTAAAGTTCTGCGTAACGTCACGCCTTGCGACACTTTTTAGCAAGACGTGACGTCACGTGCTCACTTTGATGCCCTTTATCTTCGTCATTTTTTCTTTGATTATGGGTCCAATATTTTTAGCTAATCTAACTAACGGACTAAATAAAATAATCTTTTTTTACCCAGGAAACTAGCCTAAGATCACTTAGACTGATTTCTATATTTTTCGTATTAAAAGCTCAAAATAATACGTCACGCTATGACGCGATTGAATTTATGATACCAAGGAATTTATAAGTACTACGTACAACGAGTACTTATAAATTCCTTGTATGATACCTACTTGTAAATGAAAGACGTGGACCTTGGACCCGATTCAAAAGCCTTCGACAGCAAATTATCGAACGGTAAACTACGTGATACTCTAGGATTTACAGATTCGATGATCTAGCTAGATTAATACGATAACCCGCCGCTACTTAATGTAGAGAATTTGCGGCATAAAAACTTAATCAACCAATTAAAACCATCACACGACACCAGGGGGTGCATTCCATATAGGCTATTATGCAGAGCCTACCTTCATAAAAAACCGACAGCTAACCATAATTATTAATTACGTATTCAACAATAAACAATAAATATTCTGTAATCATTTTGTCGTCTACCTGTACTTATTCCTTACTAAAGCGCGCAACTCAGATAGTTTCTGTGTCAATTTAACCAATGTTAGGCTGCCGCGAGATCGCCTACTGTTTCACGCAAACTTACTCAATTTTCACTCACAGCCTACCCCCATCTGAAACCAATGCACGCCCCTGCACGACACATCAATTGATTAAAGTATAGAGATTCAAACTATTCCTAACATAATAATATAAAGCTCTTATATATCCATAGATTTTTGCCTTCAACTTTGCCGTCGTGTCCCGTGCCGTTGCCGTAGTGGCCGCCGGTCAGCATAATGGAAAAGCAAAAACTAATGAATCTTGATCAGTCAAGTTTTAGAGTGAATGGAAGTAGGTAGAAATTAACGAGAAAGATGTTGGGATGTTGTTCTATTTAATAAATTAATCAAGTTTAAATAGATAAGACTTCGTTCTAATTTTTTCATAAGATAAATCAGAGAGTTCAGTTTCGGAAAATAATATTATAGGTTTCCTTTTTTTACTTCTGTTAAATAAGATAATAAAATATTATTTTTATTTTATTTGCACAATTAAATACAGAGTTTCAAGGTTTTAACCGAAAAATCAAGTTAAGTATAAAACAAATAGGAATCCCTATTTTGGGACCTAGCGATCAGTTCCAAAAAATCTATCTGGTATATCATATTATATGGAAGTTACCTGTCTAGCTTAAGCAGTTTCGGCTCAGCGTTGATATTGTTGATACGTGAATAAGTTTATTTCAGTACCGGTCAAGCATAACATGGATCAGTTCGACGTGACAGACAATCAACTATTTGGCCAACTTGTAGACAAACGAGTTATCTATCGACCGAATGTCGAGCGACACTGGCGCGAAGCAATTCGTGCGATATTACCGGTAGGAATCTATTTTACGTTACCGGAATTCTTTGCTCATAATGCCAGCTGTAGATGCGGACGGCACCTAGGTGGTTAAATTAAAAAATGCTAGACTCCGCGTTGGTCAGCGTCGCGAGTCGCGTTGTTGTAAGCAACTAATGTTATTTTTCGATAATTTAATTACTTACAGTGCGTTTCATACGGCAGGAAGCATGTTAAGTGCTATTGCAATGCTATATATAAAAAAAAACATTAATTCGTTCGTGAAGCATTTTAGCTATTGCGGAAATTTGCAGTTGACGTGAATGAACATACGAAGTGATAGCACGGTGCGCGTCAAGTGATTGCAAGGGACGCGTTCTTTTTTTTTCAAAAAGATGAACATTTGGCACTTTTTCTATCTTATAAATTGCTATGGTTATGTCACAGTCGCTTAAACAGTGTAGGAAAAGAACTGAATAACTTGACTTTTAGCTAACTGTACTAATTTTCAAAACAGCACGATTTTTTTTATAACTTTTTTCGATCTACATATATTAATGCTAAACATAATTTCGCATGCTTACCGTAAATGCGAAAGCTAATTAATCTAACTTAACGCGGTGAACTCTGGTAAATTGGTTTTTTAAACTATCACAAGTTCTAGGTGTGACAAACCAAACACCCACAAAAAATATTTCTCTTTACATAACTATATCACATTAATAGACAGCTATATATTTCAGTAATATGCCGGTTGGGCGCATAAAAACAAACAACTTTACTTTAGAAACAATGGCTGAAATTAAAAAATATGTGGTTGAGGCTCAGTTCTTTCTGTCCAGGTGCCTGCTATGCGGAGTTCGGGGTTCGAGTCCCGAATACTACCGGCTCAGCCTACATGTACTCCTACGTGACCGTCGGCGAGTTCATTGCTTTCGTTATTGGCTGGAATATGGTGTTGGAATATCTGGTAAGTGCAAAATTAACCCCAAAATTTAGTTGTTTATTAACTTTATAAAAAGCATAAAAGTGATTGTCGCACATTTTTCGTTTATAAAATCTGAGTGTCAACGCTATAAATGTATCACAAACGTTTGTGTGGGTCTCTATCAAAATACAGATTTTTCTGATATCGAATTTCATTTAACATAAAACTATTCTACGATTTTTAATATCTATTTTTCTTGATTTATCGAATAGCTAGTCATCAGCGTTTCATAACATCGAATAAACTTTCATAAAAAAATGTTTCAAAGTTGTTTTGATTTACCAGATTACCGGTATATCGAACCAACATTTCATATAAACTATTAAGTTATCGATAAAAATATGTTTTAATATTTAACAGTACACATTATATTTTTTCGTTTAACAACTTTCAATCGCAGTAACGTTTCATCGAACTATGCATTCGCGTGTTGACGATAAAAACTGTTGCGTTCAAGTTCTATATTAATAAATTTGACATTACCTACAGTACAATAATTGTAACATTACGTCATTCGCTGTTACATACAGTGTTGTGCGTTGACAATATTAGCTAAAATGTCGGTATGTAGGCAGGCATGCATTGTACAAGTATGCATGCATCGTACAAGCAAGCATGCATCGTGCAAGCAAGCATGCAGCGTGCAAGCAAGCATGCATCGTGCAAGCAAGCACGCAGCGTGCAAGCATACACCACAAACATGCAACATGCAAGTTCAGACCAGCCTCAGCCGCTCCAGATCGCGCGAGCGCCTGAGTTTTGTTACAGCGGGCGGAGGCTGTTCTCCCTCCGCGCCTCCCGGGTTTTTAAATTACACTCTAGGGGTAGGGCAAACAAGACTACGTGGAGTCGGGGTCGACTGAGTTGATTTTTAAGAGCATTTGTTTTTTATTTATAAATAGTTATGTTTTACATAATATGTACTAGGTAGTGTACAAATAGGTAGGTATCTCAAAATGATTAAATACATGAAAATCGTATATTCGATGTACACTGACTTTAGTGAAGTAAAACATGATGTTTCAAATATTTTGCAAACTGAAACTTACGTAGAAACAAAATTATGGGTAACAAAACATTGATCTAAGATTATTTCGATAAACTACATAAAATATGAAAAGAAATAACGATGGAGTGAATTTGTATGTAAGTCGCATTTAACGGCAAATTGCTCATTGTTTAACTACATACGTAGATAAAATAATGTGTGTCTCTTTATTGTAATCAGAAATATTATTATTTTTTAAATGCAATTGTGAAGTTTCTACTATGAATATCGTGTTGTGTTTTACTGATTATTTCAAAGCGGTAAAATGCTCCCAATGCGATCACTCAAGTTTCACAAAAGGGCATCATGACTACACGGAGTTAACAATGGCTCTCCAATTAAAACTTTGAAAAACAACAGCATTGCCCTGCAATTATGAGCAATGCTTACAACACCACGGTGATAGGGGACGCAAGACAAATGATTTTTCAAGTTCTATCGACAAGCCGTACGTTGAGGCTTGGTTACTGGGTCCATTTATCCAGAAGCTACGAAAATTGGTTTTAATGTCTATGGAATATGGTAGATTATAAAAACTGCGTAGCTGTAAAATAGCCATAATCATAATTTAGTTGCACAAAGTTAGAGGTAGAAGAGAAAAATGGTGGAAATAAAATGAAGTGGCATTTTTTAAAACAATCAATTCAGCGTTATGAATTGATTTAAAGTATACATAATTATAATTAGTTAGCTATTTATAACTTAGGTAATCATAAAGTCGTAGTAAAGTTAATCCTATTACTAAGATACTTTCTGTTGTAAGAACTGCCGTATATTTTATGATAGTTATTATGACACCATGTAACTAGGTAAGTACAATAATGGTCACATATACTTCAAAATGGTAGGCTATTTAAGACGGTGTTTTGTGGACATTATTTAACTTTTTGTTAATTATAAGCATTTAAGTATGATATGAGTTAAAAAAACATGGGCTTTGTGCACGAGTCTACATATTACCCACGCCGACAAGTGGTAGAAAATTTTTTAACTACACAGTTGGATGAATTTATTTTTGGTCTTTTGCATAGCGTGGGGAACCATTAGATTGGTCGTTTCAAAACATTTGGGTGTATAAACACCATTCTAGTTTTAGGGATCCGTTTGCACAATATGAATCTTTTTTTTATAATCTGTCGAAGGCCTAAATTATAATTGAAAACCAAAAATATTACAATCTAGCTCAAGAAGACTAATTAGTAATTTAAACTTGACCTAATCTAAGTATAATTAAGAACGTGTCCATGGACACTTTTTTTTATTGACACTAATAATATTATGGGAAAGACACATTGTTCACAAGTTTTGGAAAATAGCATGAGAGCCATAACATACTATCACTGCACTAACTCAAAAAGTTTTGTTCTTTTAAGTCTTCTCACTATGACGTCTGTGTTGTCGAGGAGTAGGATTGCCTCAACATTCACATGGAGGTGAAGTCTCTTTACGTGAGCTTCTTCATATTTATTTATAACATTCTCTACAAACTCCATTTGAAGGTCCCGGTGGAAATTGTCATTTCTTATGTACCAAGGTGCCCTACGATGTTCCTTTGTACTTTGTTCATAAATTAATCTATGAACTGCAAATTTATTTTAGAGCCAAGTGTGACCGCCTCTGCTAATTCAGTTTACGTGCGAAAGATTGATGCGTGCATCAGATACATGTATCGTTAATACCTAGTTATGTAATAAGGAAAACAAATCGTGAAATGTTGACCAGTCCTCGTAGTTATTGGTGAATATAGGCAGTGATATTCTTGCCACTTTAAGCACATCACGTTGTGTCTCGGTAACTATACACTCATTTCTACTGGATTTTACATTTGATTCGATTTAAATCCATAAATCATATTGTTTTAATCGGCCAACAATCACATATATCATTCATCAACCTACGTAAATTTCCTCTTTTGGAAAGTAGTCCAATTCTCGTCGAGATCAATTAGGCGTCACCTCGTACTTGCCTTAACACCAAATACAAGGTGATTGTCTCAAGTAAGTTGAAGTTTTTTTGTTAAAATCAGTTAACAATAAAACATTGTATGAATTACGCGCGTTACTCAATTACTACATATACTGCAAGCTATTCTGAACCCTATCCCGTTACTTTAAAGACGACATGGAGCCCAATACATACGCAGCTCCAATTTCGAGTCTCAGTAGGCTTACCTTCTTGGAAAATGTTTCGTCCATACGGACTTAGAAACCTAATAAATTAAGATAATTAAATTAACTTGTGACATTATTTGACAAATATGAACATCTGAAACTAGCCAAGTAAAAAACACGACCGTTTTCAATTGTTTTAACATTGACAAAGGTTTGACACAAGTAGATGGTATTTAAATTTGTAAGGTTTATACTTTCGCGATTCCGAACGATTAAAACCTTTTCGTAGTTCAGGAAGAAGACCAACAGGTCCCCGATTCAAAACCGTTCGGTAACAAATCGTAGATGACCTTCAATTACATCATTTTTTGGACGTTAATAGTGGTAAATAAACATTATTTCAGCAATTGCTAAGTTTATTAGAATAAAAGGCGTGATTTGATTATTTAAAAAATGCAGGTTATTTTAAAAAAATGTCCGAAACAGCGATTGACACGCTGTTATATCAAAGGAATAATTCAATGTTTAGAAGAATACCGGGAATTCTTCAGAAATGCACATAAAATCCTAGTTCACAACACGCCTAATTGATCTCGACGAGAAGTGGACTACTTTCCAAAAGAGAAAATTTACGTAGGTTGATGAATGATATATGTGATTGTTGGCCGATTAAAACAATATGATTTATGGATTTTAATCAAATCAAATGTAAAATCCAGTAGAAATGAGTGTATAGGTACCGAGACACAACGTGATGTGCTTAAACTGGCAAGAATATCACTGCCTATATTCACCAATAACTACGAGGACTGATCAACATTTTACGATTTGTTTTCTTCATTAGTAGATAAGAACTCATTATTAAACAAAGTTCAGAAATTGCAGTACCTACTGAAGTCGAGAGCCGGCAGCGAAGCTGAAAATATGATAAGGCATGTCAAGGTGACTACAAACCTAGAAATATCGGTAAACTTACATAAAAGTAACAATATCAAATAATAGGGTTTAAAAACTACAACACTTTGAACGAACTATTGAAAACTATCATCGCATGTACTTCTTAATTATTTCTGAATTACAAAAGGCATTGTAAAATCTATTTCGATTTTGTGTGTTGTCAACCTTCGATTGACTATGGTGACACTCAAATTATTATAATAATTAATTTTATTCTAAACATTAAATGCTAAATTATAATAACAATTAATTTTGTTATTTTATTCGCAAAGCAAAATTGTAAATGTTATTGGCTGTTTATTGTTATTTGCGTTGTATAAATTAAAGTATCTATTCAGATTCTAGACCGTATTGATGACGGTATTGTATGTAATGTATTTTTGTAGCCAGATTATTGTCTGTAATTGATAGAAGTTTGTTATTGTAATTTTAATTTTAAAAACTCTTTTGGTGGGCGGTATATTAGGTTTACGCGCGAAAGAACGATGCATGTTATAGATTAAACCTAGCTATATGTAGGCAAGTACAGGTGGTCGTCTCGAGTAAGTTGTAGTTTTTTTGTTTAAATCAATTCGCAATAAAACTTTGACTAAATAATACGCACGCGTTACTCAATTACCACACATACTGCAAGCCATTCTGAGCCCTATCTCTTCACCTTGAAGACGACATCCAGCGAAATACTTGCTTTAAAGAAAATTACTGAGATGATGTTGTTATTTATAGTAAATAATTTTGTGACGAAAAACTACGAAACCCTAAGTTGCGCGTGGCTTGACATGCTCTTGGCCGGTTTTAGACGTTATAGCAGGTACACCTTGACTCGAGAAATAAATTCATATCAAACAAAAACTCTCTTATTAATCCGCAAATTGTGACTGTCAGGACTGACAAATACGTAACCCTTACACTGCGCATGGCCCGCTACGCACTTGGCCGGTTTTTTTTTATTTCTCCTGAAAGTAGAAATTGGACGCAAAACGAAAGTTGAAGATGTTGAGATAGGAACTTGAGGTTGAGGTGGACACTTTGGACGGGCAAGTAGACGATCGATAGACCAACGCTGTGTCAGTAACAGCCTCGTTGGTCAGATAAGATTAAGGCTGGTCCTCAATAGATGCGGGGTTAGCAAAATATCGTAACAGTAGAAAAAGATAGGCCTGTCAGTAGGCGTTACAATAAACATGGACTGATTTTGTGCCTTATTTTTACTGGCATATAATGCTCTACTACCGACTCCTATTCAATGAGTGAGATCAATGAAACAACATTACTTACCCACATAAAATACCATAATCTTTTTAAAAATAAATGTTGGAAATAGTTTCAGTTATTTTTTTTTTCATTATATGGGTTTTACGAAATCCGTTTGCAGAATTAAGCTTTAGAATGCATTTTTTGGAAAAGAAACGTGAAAAAAATCACGACAGTAGTATATACAGGTTATAAAAAACACACTATTTATGTTCCTATGAATCAGTATCGTGTAAAGTAAATTATATATATTTTTAACTTTTTATCAGGTACCAACAATGTCTCAAAAACTTAAAACCTTGAAACCTTAAAAAGCGAATGATCTTAGGTCAACTATAATACACAGAACATCACATTTAGCGGAACATAAAAAATAAGCTAATGAAAAATAGATATACCTGTCTTGAGCGAGCACTGTGAGCCCGAGCATTATCGTGCATTATAGTAAAGTAAGTCTCCAATAAATGGGACTAATGGCACAACATGTTCTTCTAAAATATCCCTGATCTACCGTTCAGAAGTCATATTTCCTCTATCGACTACCACTTACTCCGTACGACCTCCCAAATATATCCCCCCCCCCACACCATAATTGAGCAGCCGCCATGATGCCACGTGTTTTCAAAATTAGACAATAAATATAACGTTATCCTTTGCGTCTCCATATTCACTGTCTGCGATGGAGACAGCGAATATGGAGAAGCAGATTGATGGATCTCCTTTAGGACAACTCTGTCCTCAACAGGGAAGAGATCATGACGTCTTCAGTCGTAAAAGACCTAATTACGATGTTGACGAGTAAATTCAATCGGTTTGTTCGGTGGTGTCTTTCAAGCATGAAGCATGTGCTTCATGTAGGGTATGTACCCTACAGAGGAAAAATGTCATTTTTGTTTTAAAAAAAATCCGTCATTTTTTAATCTGTATCTGTACTGTTTTAGTATGGGCGAGAGTTGACAGGACTTGTCATTTCATACTAAATGTTAAGTGAAAAATCACTAACTACTTTCTACAAGCTATACCACTTCATAAAATCTCCTGCGAACTGTACGCTCACTAAAGTTCATTTATAGCTTACAGAGCAGTAGACTTGTTTCTGCGAACTCTAAGTTGTTAAAAAACGGTCATCCCGCCGTAAGGTACACCTTTTCCTACCTTGACCCCTCCTCCTCTGTTAGATGCTGAAATGAATCGCCGATACTGATCGACCAAATCTTGCGGCAATCAATCTGTATGTATGTGACCGTTTCTTCCCATTACATCTGCCTTTGACGGTGTTAAGTCGGGCATGAAAGCGCTTGTATCCAATGATTTGCTTGCACCACGAAATTTAAGAAAATAAAATATACTTAAACAAAATTGCAAACGCTTAATTCAACTCAAAAAGTCAACATAACTGTTTGGCGTGAAAATTTAAACAAATTAATGAAAAAAAAAGGACTCGGCTATTTTTTATTTATAATAAAAATAAAAAGTCAACAAGCCAGTTTTAACCTATAAAACATGTTTGTATTCATACTTTTTATCTGTTCCGCAATATACCGGTGTTTGTAGTATTAAAATAGTAATGGGTAACTAAGTAGTTGTTTACGAAAGGCGGGCACCTAGAATTTTAAGATTTTTATTAAAAAGTTTAATATGTCAATTTAAAAAAACTTTTTTTTTTTATTTTCCTTACGGGCATGTTTTATTACTAATACTGATTCATATAACAAAAATAAATTAGTGTTTTTTTTATACACGCACTTGTCCGGTTAGAATGTTAATGCACTTGCAACAGTGCTGAACTAAAAGTACTGTATTTATTTATGTTTCTCTTATCGCCCAGATTGGTACCAGTGCATGCGCACGAGCTTTGAGCGCATGCTTCGACTCCCTCTGCGACGGCGCCATCGCCCGCCATCTTGCGTCTGTCGTTGGGACCATGTACGGTAAGTGTCTTTGTATTTACGTAAAGTTACAAAACCGCATCCAATCATCAGACTTGTCCTGCCGAATAACGAACAAGGCTCTGGTGGTAGTATTTACGCGAGTTCATTGTGTTAAAATGAGGCGGTGCGCGGTTTCTAAAAATAACAGATTAGGTATGTTTCAACCGGTAGGGGTGAAATTCAAGTGGCCAAACGTGGTCTGACATTTCATCGAATGTTGATGTTTAAACGATATGGTCAGTTTTAGTTGGATATATCATGAAATACCACCATTTTATGAAATGATCGGTCACATCATGAAGTGGTTTTACGGTCTGGCTACGACATATACTTAGTCTGGCCGTAAATACTGTTACAATTAAATATAAACATAATATTACATTTCAATTTAGAATCTGTCATTTTTATATGATTGTTCATTGAGTTTTCTCATTTTGGCGTCAATACATTGTACAATATTTTGCGATATTGAAATGGAGTGGGGTGATAAAGAGAACCGAATCGATGTGATTGCATTACACAAAGTAAGTATGGAGCCAAATGCAATTTTTAAAACTCTCCATATGTTTGGTACTAGTAAAAAAGCAGTAAGGGAAAAAATTCGAAGAAATTCTGTCCGAAAGCAAAAGATTTTATCTCGGGAGATGAAGATAGCACCTAGAACCATGTTGCATATTTTAAAAGATGACTTAAGACTTACAGCCTATAAGAGACGTACTGTAAACGACTAGAACCCCCATTCTTTTAAAAATGTTCGAGTCCCGAGTAAAGCAAGTAAAATGTTCAAGAAGAAACAGAAAACGGTAAAAATAAAAATAAAAACTGATAATTGACTAAAATTTATTTTTTTACACTGATATTTAAATTTGTGACAAGACTATTGTATTATTTTTCTTTTTCTTTGGTTTGTGAGTAAGAATTAATAAATGCATGATGATAAAAGAGCCTACAAACTTAAAAAACAAAAATCGGTTTTCATTTTTTTTACGCTACTGGAAACTATCACTGCAATTACACTTCTCTATATAAACAGTGATAGCAGTTATTAATGTGACCTTTTTTAAATTTATTTGAGTTTTCGAAAGCCTTTAGTTACCAAAGCGGACCGCAAATAATATTACGTTTTAGAAATTGCTTTTCGACCCCTCACATCATTCGTCTAGCTAGCAGCTGAGGCTGGCGCAACAGGTCTTATAATATCGGTTATACAGGATTTCTTACTCAATAAAACCACCCGGATTTGCGTATCCATTTAAATGTTGTTCGAAACACACAAGTCACACAACTTATAAACTCATATTTCTAGTCAGTATCATCATTGCTGTGTGTTGGACTTCCTTAGAGAATACACTTCTCCAACGCCAACAAGAGGCGCGTCGTAAGAGGCGACTAATGCCTGTACGAGACGGACAGCAGCGACTTCGTGCAAAATCTTACAAAAAACTGGGCTCGCCAACCCGCCTGCCAAGCGTGGCGAGTATCGGCAGTCCCCCCCAGTGATAAGTCATTGGCCTTTGTTCAGCAGTGGACGCATCCTATGGCTGAAATGATAATGATTATGATGATCATCGTTGCTAGTAAATTCCTGTTCCCCTTTCACAATATAGGTACCTATCTAAGTATCGCAAAAGTGTCCTTGATTAAGTTGTGATTAATGAAATCACCTGTTCTTAGGTTTGCTTTTGATATACCAACTTTTTTCTGGACTGTTTTAGTGTACTTGTCAATAGATTGCAATGTTTTAGAACACAACTATCGCTTTCGTCTTTTTTCACGCGACCATTAAAGATACTAAAAATTGCATTTGCATTGCATTGCGTTTTAAAAAACAAGTTTTAATAATGATCTCTGACAGCAGAATTACTTGTTTCTATATTGTTTGACGTAATAAAAACAATACTGCTTACATACTGCTGCGCCTTCATGGTAACCAAACTTACTGGCAATGGCCAGCAACTGAGAGCAGTAACTGAGTTATACAATATTTTTTACAATAAGCGGAAGTGGTTCCCGGCATTGATTAATTAAATTGATGCAGAAGCTCTTAAAGGATTATACTTTTACTGTAAAAAAAAACAGCTTATCAATTTGTTAATTTCATGTGTTTTCACAATGTAAACCGATTTATTTTATTTTTGAATGACAAGCACGATAGTTAGCTACAACAATGAAGCAGAGATGAATGTAAACAATGCAATACTAGTAAAGCCTTCCCAATTAACTACAGTAATACAATGAAGGCTTTTTATAAAATTTCCTATTTTACTACGTTACTTAGAATTATAATGAATAAGAATCAATAAGTTTTATTCTTGAAATTGAACGAACCTGCCAATCAACGAGGCAGGCAGGCCTATGTTCAGCAGTGGACGTCTTAGGGTTAAAATGATGATGATGATGATGATGAAGGAGCTATCCGCATAGGGCAACTTCAGTTGACGCAACTGTTAACCTTTTTGGGCAGTTGCCGGTTGCGGTGACTAAAACCAGCAATCGAGGCCTAGTTAACGGTTGCTACAATAGTAACTCGTAATCTGTAAGTCACCGTACCGGCAAGCGCAGCGTAGGATGTCCACTCACAAGGTGGTCAGACGACCTGGTAAGGGTTGCAGGAAAACGCTGGATGCAGGCCGCTTCTAACCGGCCAATCTGGAAGTCAATGGGGGAGGCCTATGTTCAGCAGTGGACGTCCTATGGCTGAAATGATGATGATGATGATGATCTGTAAGTCGATGATAGGTGGTTGGGTTTCCCAAGATACCATATTGCCGGTTGCGGGAACCCAACTTTGCATAACTGGTACAAATTGTCAGTTTAGGCAATTTAAATCACCAATTGAGTTGCTCAAAGATATATGAAAATCGAAAAAATTGCTAGTTACGAGTTGCCGATTACCGCAACAAGCCACTAAAAATTGGTTCGTGTGCATAGCACCTAAGTATATGCGTCCTTTAACACTTAACGTGGGACCGCTTTCTCCCACGCAGCTACCCTGAATTTATAAATCTATATCATTATCGCATCCTACAGGAGGCCTTTACTACAAAGTAAAAATAGAAATAGATAACTGTGCTTATTCAACATCAGTGGGTAGATCTATTTTATGGTATATATGTCTGCAACGCTGTGTATAAGAGTTATTAGAATTTCACTTGTTCAGAAATCGTTGACAGATTGATATTCTTGAAATTTGTGAATTCGCTAGTATTTATACATGTCTTTGTCTTATTGAATCCTATTAAAAAGCAGTGCGAGTTCGTTGGGATAACGCAGTAAATAATCGGTTATAAAATCAGACCTTGGTTCTTCAGTTAATAGTCGGGTAGGACGTTGAATTGAACGTAACGAACGTGGACGTTGAACCAACTCGGAAACTAAACTACGTGTGTACGCACGCACCGATTATCTGTTTAAACTTAGCTTGGCATTTCCAATATTTATGTTTTTCCACTTCCCCATACCCCGTGGGAAATATCATTAAAATTCAGTACGGTAAAGGCTTCCGCCACGTAGTTCAGAAAGTTTGTCAAGCATTCCTGAGAAATTCCAGACTAGCTGACACTTGGAACTTGTTCATGAGTTTTATGTTGTGCATTCAAACTCAAAAAGTTATTGAATACTTCTATCTTGTAAAAAGCTGTTTGCAAAATATGTACCTGTTGATTCTACAGGTATACTATAGTAAAGTCTGGCTAATGAAAGCTGTCCCTGAGAAACGGCGGCAATTAAAAAAAAACCGCTGCTGGTAACACTGACTATACACTGAATAAACAAAGTTGATACTATTATTATTTTTACATCTAAAATCAAAATTAATCAATTTAATTTTTTTATAAGTTGCGCGATACATATTTATCTATTATAGGTTAAGACGCAATAATAGATCAATAATTGTCGCATTAATTATGTTCGTTTTGCTGTGTTCGTAATTTATGAAGACAAAGTGTGTTATTAAAAAAATTATGACGGGAAGGTCAGAGATTGCGAAGAGGATCGCCGGTATACTATATCAGCCAGAATGAGAGTGCGAAAATGAGATCAAAACTACTTTTAAATATATTATTATTTACTAATACTAAAATGACTAACGTCTGTTATCTTATATGTTAGGTATACGGTAAGAATAGTTCAACAAAAAAACAAAATTCAATAACGTAAACGCTTCTATTACCGCCAGTTTATGCAGTCTCCGGATTAACTTTAAAAAAATAGATATAAGTCGTTATGCTAGAAAAGAAGCTTTAATTGATTTATAATTATGATAAAGTATTCTATGCTTAAATTTAGTATTCAATCACACACTAATTAATAAATAATATTTTAATCTGAAAATGCAGTTGTTCCTATTACCGCCCGTGTTGAGGTTAGATTATATTAACGTTTTTACTGTTTCTATTACCGATCGCTATAACAATAGTCTTACTCTTTATACAAAATATTTAAATTAAAGTTATATTTTTAAGTCCATTAAACAGATATAAGATATAAAATATGAGAGCCTAAAGCTGTTTAAGAGTCATCATGAATCGTCTCGCTCATAGGTTCGATGACTTCCAGCCTCCAAAGCAAGCGGGTTTTCGAAAAAGCTTTAGTACCATAGTGGTCTATGGTACTAATGTACATACATTACCACATGGTAATGGTGGTAATGTGTGTGTAATGTCTATGGATGTGGTCATCCATACGCTCCGGCAAGTTACACAGAAGACTGAGGAGTAAACTTGCCACTATGCTTGGTGTTCATGGACTATGAGAAGGCCTTTGACTCGATCGAGACCTGGGCAGTGCTACAGTCTCTCCAGCGGTGCTATATTGCATGTCGGTACATCGAGGTGCTAAAGTGTTTATACAAAAACGCCATTATGTAGATCCGAGTACAGGAGCACAAAGGCGACTCCTCTGAAGCGAGGCGTAAGTCAGGGAGATGTTATATCTCCGTAACTGTTCACCGCTGCATTGGAAAACGCTTTCAAGCTCCTGAAATAGAAAGGATTCGGCATAAACATTAACGGCGACTACATAATGCTCAATGGCCTAAGAGGAGTTTTCCAACAGGTATGTCTTCGAATGAACATGGACAAAATGAAGATGGGAGCTCTGCTCTCGTAATTGTTGATAAATATGTCTACCTGGAACAAGTGATCCAGTTGGGTAGGTCCAATTTTGAGAAGGAGGTCAAGGGCAGCGTTCGAGAAACTACGCAACGTCTTTTCATCCAAAATACCTCAGTCTACAAGTCTAAAGTATACCAGTGTAACCAGTGTATGTTACCAGTGATGACGTATAGAACTGCAACGTTGCCTCTCACTTTTGGACTCATAAGAAAGATCAAGGTCATACAGCATGCTATGGAAAGGGCTATGCTCGGTGTTTCTTTATGAGATAGAATCAGAAATTAGGAGATCCGTAAACGAACAAAAGTCGCTGACATAACCAGACAAATCAGTAAGCTAAAAGGGCAGTGTGGGGCACATAACACGTATAACTGAAAGCCGGTGCAGAAGAAAGGTTCTGGAATGGAGGCCACGTACTGGCAAGCGTAGTCTAGGACGTCGAAGGTGGACGGGCGACTTGGTAAAGGTTGCGGAAAGCCGCTGGATGCAGGCCGCTTTTAACCGACTAATCTGAAAACCATTAGGCGAGGCCTATGTTCAGCATTTGACGTCCTATGGCTGAAATGATGAACGCATGATTGGTATCATGACATAAATGGACTGTTCTTTGCAGGTGGTGTAACGGTATACCGCTATGAGACGGTAATAAATTTAAGTATGAAGATTACTTTATTCTATTAGCGACCATACAAAGAAACGGTAACCAGCTAAAATATTGACTTTAATGAAAACGTGTTTAGTTATGTGTTGCTTTTATTCAACCGACTTCAAAAAAGGAGGAGGTTCTCAATTCGACTGTATGTTTTTTTTTTGTATGTGTGTTACGCGATTACTCCGCCAATTATGAATCGATTTTAATGATTCTTTTTTTGTTTGGTAGATCATACTTCAGAGGTGGTCCCATATAAATTTTATCGAAATTGATTTAGAACGAGAAAATCAACAAATATATACCCAGATAATATTTTGGTTGTGGTTCTTGTTACCTATCTTCGACAAATATGAGCCGATTTTGATGATTTTTGTTTTATTGAATAGCTTATACTTCAAAGATAATATGATAAAAGTTTGCAAAATAAAAATCCCCCCTAAGGGTAGGAAAATAGGGGATGCAATTGTTGTTCAGCAGTTAGATCAGGATTTATCACTAAAAATTGATGAAATAAGTAATGAAATGCTAAAAGCATTTTAGTGTTTTGAAGTCGGTTTTATTTTTTAAATAAAATTTACTTATATTTAATCAAATAGGTTCTAATTCGATAAACGTATGGCGTTAATTGATCAAATTTTGTGAAATATTCTTATAAATCAATCAAGAAAAAAATATCGAGGTTAAATGCGTAATTAATTAAATAAATAAATAAAAAAATACAAAACGTTGTCAAACATTTAACAACGCCATGGATCGTATTTAGAAGCGACTTATGAAAAATTTGGTCTAATACCGCCCTTATTTAAAACCGAATTTAAACCACAAAAAACATCAGAAAGGCAATATTAAGGGTTCATAAGGTAACTGATGTACACATTGTTATTACTCGTATTATGCAAAATCATGTTGGTATACCCATTTTAAGTGCGTTAATAAATATCACTAAGTAATAAAAAGGTGCACTTACGTAGCCGGGAGCGCGACACTATATAAATTGCGTTTGTTGCGGTCGCGTCCTATTTACTATCAAATAACACCGTTCACCGGTTATTTACGCACATTACTCTTTTTGATGATCAGTAAACATAGGTACCTAGATAATTTTTAGGGCACGTGTTTCCTGGAACCTGTATTATGTCTCATATGAAAGAATGAAAAAACAGGCGTTATTAGAATATAAATTTTAGGGGGGCGTTAATGGAGCACTTACCTTACATAGAATACCATAGAAGGATAGTTCGGTACCTATGGTGATTCTAAATTTGAAGCAACTTCACAGTTTTGTGTGCAAACGTTTACACACAGACACACGCAAACCACTATAAAAGAGGGTTGCTCTTAGTAGTAGTTCTCCCCAAAACCGGGGAAAATGTAATAAAAACAATGCCTACATCTAGATTGTCATGTGCATGACGTGAACCTATTGTCCTATTTAACCGTTGTAATCATTTGGTAAAAATACTAAAATTCCGGCCAAGTGCGAGTCGAACTCGCGAATCAAGGTTTTTGTACCACGACACAATATATTTAACTTTGTGTTTGTTTTAAAAAAAAAAGATTATACTAGCTGTGCCAGCGGCTTTGCCCGCGTGGAATATTTTACTACCTTTGTTTATACTTTATTAAGTTTCTGTACCCTAAATTTCAAGGTGGTTGTGCACAAAATATGTAAATCCTAAAGAAAAAAACATTATTTGCTTTATTATTTTTACCAACACCGTAGCATTAAATCTCAAAATAAGTGTTTGTCTAACTAAAGAGTGCTTAAAAATTTCAACCTTATTTGGTATAGCATTTCGGCGTAATCTACTCAATCCACCCTGGCTACTGTATTTAACATCATTATTAAAATGTTTCGAACATATCCATGTATTTTTGGACGGTTTCCAACATTCTTCCCTACGGCTGTGAGTACGGCTGAGTCTTATATTTTTAATCCACTTATCAGCAATGACTGGGTCAGTAGGAGTCCTTCGACCAACAGTACGTAGATGTTATGATTTTAACAATAATGTTCGTTTAAACTTTTCAACTCTAAACTAAAATATTTTCAAGTAAGTATTTGTAATATTTAAATTATGTACACCTTTACTACATATTTATCACAGATAAAAATGACAGTTAGTATTTTTAAAATTAATCAATCGAAACAGAAATGTAAAAATAAAATGGGAAAATAATTTCCTTAACTGGCAACACAAAGCATTTACAAAATACAAAATATAGCGATTAATTTTATTAGCTTTTATGGTCGTAATACTAAATAATATTCATAGCTTACCTGTGAAAAGTGACATTATTACACTTTTTATGTTTTTCCGATGCGTTTTGACACCATTTAATAGCATATCTCGTCATTATAATTTTTTTTTCAAGAGACGCTTGATGTGGATTGACATTAAACACTACGGAGCTGTCAGGCGTTTGGAGCCTTTTGTGGCTCCAATTTAGTTTCAAATTTTGCGCGCGTATTGGGTATGTCAATAGACATAGCGTCAAAAATATTGGATTCAATAATAATTTTGTTTTATTTACTATAGTCAAAATCTGAGTCTAAGACTTCTACATACATAGATTCATCAGAGACACTGGTATCACTGTTTCCCACATTGATTATAAAACATTCTAAATTTTCTTCTGTAATACTGTCTCTTTCTTTGTATTTATTTTCAATATGTATAACATGGTCAGTATTTTTTTTTGTCAATTTCATGGTGTTATGTTTTCAAATGACTCTTTTATTACTTCTTGTAACTCTACTGTAGTCAAAGCTATATTCTTACTAGCCACTTTACGTAAAAATATGTAAAATTCGTTAATTTTGTTGCGAATAGCATGTATATCGAAGCTATCCTGGTTAGAGACTGTAGGTTTATGAGGTCGTTTCTTCCCAGGAGTATTCCAAATCCCTTCATTTGCTACTCCTTCCTTTTTTATCCTTTTTAATGTCCTAGTGCTCACTTCTGTAAATAATTATAACAAATAATATATACCACAGAAACTGCATAGAAAATAAAAAAACGAAACTGGCATTATGTGTTCAAGTAAATAAGTTATCAGTGAGTAAAGCTAATTGTTCCAAGTATTCGGCTTGGGTTTTTCACCGGTCTTCTTGCTCTAAATATATAAGCTTTTCAATAGTTTTACTATTTCATCGAACCCTGCTACATCCTCCAGATTTTCTGTTAAAGAAAATAGTTGGTGTTAAAATTGAAATACTTGTTTTTATCTACCTACCTACATACAAATGATAATAAAAACTATATAACTCCAGTGACTCCATATAAAAATTATTACTATCATTGTGGTGTTTACTGAACCTATTAAGATCATCGTTGAAAGTTGATAAATATAAACTAGTTAATAAAAAAACAAGTACCTATCAAAAGAATTGCGTCATACTAACCTAAGAAATCAAGCACCACACGTAAACAATCTTGTTTTTGTTTGAATCTGGCGTCTTTCTCCTGTTGTTTTTCTTAAAACTTCAAAATCATGCAAAACAACACTTAATAGTTTTATCAATTTTTACCCCCGTAAATCGATAAAACATAATCACTTAAAACTACTCACGACCAACTGACAACTTGGTAAATTGACGTTGACATTTGCATTTAGTATAACCATGTAAAAAGTTTGCAAAAATATCCAGGGACTACTTTTAATAGCCAGACATTACTGTAAACACTGTAAACGTATAGTTTCAACTCCTTTATGGGAGTCGCTAATACATGTTATTTTATTACATAATATTATTCAATTCTCACACTCTCTCTTTAATATTAACTTCTATACTATAAAGGTTCTCTACTACTACATTAAAACAATCAAAGTATTTAAAAAATAATTAAATACTTGTAAACTATGAAAACTTCCAAAATATGGGAAATACGTAAAGCGATATATATATATTTTTTTTGGTTACAGAACTCCAAAACGATACGATTTGTCGTTTTAACTGGTAAAAAATACTTGAATTGGATTCAAATTATCTTGTTCATGTAGTACTCGTAGTCTAGTAATTATCGCGGAGAGAGGAATTTACTACCCACCAATTTATACGAGCTATGCTGCGGAAACAATGCTCCCTTAGGAGGTCTGGTCTTTAATAACATGAATTTATACTAAATTGCAATCATTGTTCCAGCCACTAGTATTGTATAAGGCCTATTTTATTAGAACTTCCTTTTAGATGTTATTCTACTGCTATTGGACCAAAATCAAAACCTTTTTAATTTACCTATATAACCCGTAACGGCTCTCTTTTGCGATTATAATGTTGTTCCCTCAAAGGTTGTTGTTATTGAAAAGTAGAATAACCCCTAAAGGAAATGTTCGTGGGCTACTGTCCTTATATCGTGGGATACTTTCCAGTCCCAAACACAATAGTCAAATTTTCTCAATTAATATTGATCTCTATACGTACGACTTAAAGTTGAAAATCGGTTCAATGACCTTAAACTTTTTGGTTAGGTTGACTTGCCGTTGTCTGTACCATTAATGAATTTTGCCAGAGGCGTCTCCCAGCACATCCAGGCTTGAGCCATTTTAGAAACGATCATATTCGCCTCCAAGATTATTAAAATAATACGGTGAATGCAGCTGCTCTAATTAATAGTTAATTAGTCTACAAATCAATTAATATTAACTATGTGAGCGTATCCTATTAGTAAGTTGCAGGTTGGCTAGGCCTAGAACCAATCAGTCTGGTCTTAATTAGTGTAATTGATTGATCTATTAATAAGGAATATTATTCGGAGTCTATTAGCCTGACATAAAAATAATTTTATTTTTTATAAAATAAATTATTGTAATAAGTATATACTCGTATAAATATAAATTGTAAGAGAATCTTCACTTTTTATGATTTTGAATCTAATTGGTAAACTATCTCGCTTACAATACTGTTACCACAAACTAAATCGCTAATTCGGCAATAAAATACAAATAAGTTTTAAAATATGGATTGAGGCATTAAGCTGCATCGCGTGGGCTAAATAAATTCGTTTTTTGTGGATACGTGATTTCCACACAAACTCCGTGTCGCGGCGTCGCTTTGTCAGAAAAACGGTCATGTGCATTTACCGACACGCGTAGTAAACGCCCTAGTGAACGTGTTTACGCGACAATCTTAAATGTATTCTGGCATTCGCCACATTTCTTGTTTCGTGTCAATATATGTTTTACCATTTTCATCACTTTTAACGATTTTATACTACCTACTAGAGCTAATTGCTGGATAAGAATCAAATGTCAAACTTCCTAACTTTTAAAACTTCTTCTAGATTTCATACAAAATTATTAATACCATACACCTACAGTTTCACCATGTCCGTCCAACCTCAGAAGCTCTTTGTACCAAGCTCAGAGACTCTTTGTATCTACTAGATAGCTATAATTTCGCAAGGGTACTAATCACTCCAACAGTGATTTATTAAAATCGAAAACTATTATTTTAAAACCATCATTCATATAAGATGATATTACAATCAAAGACTTTTTATAGCAAATACGCAATTATGTTTTGCAAACACTTATGTTTACACATTAATTATTAGAGTGATCAACATAGACTGGCATTCACGTCTCTTCTCTGCAAACCAACAACAACAACAATTAATATTGCGCTTAATTTCCATATTCGAGTAAAAATATAAAGTTTACATCAAGTAGAGATTTTTTCAATGAACTTTTTGGCCTACTAAAGCAATACAATCAACTTTAGACTGTAATAATTTTGTTGAGAACTTACCCAGCTTTTTTCAAATGGATCGAAACTAGTTTGTGGTCAATTCTCAGTTATTCAGCTATGGCCTAACTACTGAATGCCAATCTTCCATTTTATCTGTAACAGGGCGACCAGAGTGAGGTACATCTTTGACATCAAAATTCCAGGATTGAAAACCCCTTAAACTAACTTTTTGCTACTCTTACAGCAGTGTATTAGGTCCACGAAAGTCCTTTTTATTTTGCACTTAATTTGACTGCATTAAAAACAATTGAAAAATAATTGCTATTTTCTTTTTTTTGGAAATGTTGCCTTTTTAATGTCATCAAAACCAGCCAGATACAGCCAAAGTAATCACCATTACAAGTTTATACATACATGCGAGAAAATACTTTTTCCCCGACCTATTACAATCTTTTCTTTAAGTAACCAATTCTGCAAGTAGCATGACTGCGATACTCCAGGAACCTTGCTAGTTTATTACTAGACATCGGATTATATGCATTTGCATGTTTGCATATGCAAATGCATAAACTCCCTAATTACGGCGTTAGTGCATATTTTAACTTTTTTTTAAAACCGTGCATATTTCGTTAAGTATAACATTAATGGCTACATCAACGGCACAGGTCGTACCCTGCCTGAACAGGTATCTCCAAAAATGGCGCCAATTTTTAAATATTGCCCAATGATGACAGTTGATGTGGAGAGGATGCCGAGAATGACTCGGCGTACAAATCGATACTGGGTGACAAACGTCACAAAATTGCGCTCGAAAATTTGTAAAAATACTTAATTGTATATTGCCACCAAAACTATACTTAATTTTAAGAGAATTTCGCTTTTTTGCACACTCTTTGATTAAAATATAAAAATAATAAAGGTTTTTTGGTTTTGTATTGTGCATATTTTAGGCATATCAATCGTTTTTAGTGCATATTTCGGCCTTTTTTATTGCATATTTGCATGCATACTTTGGCATTTTGTTAGTGCATATAATCCGATGTCTATTTATTACACCTACCTACCGCGGTAGGCCCTTATTGTGAATAAACATGCAAGTGCCCTTTACCCACCCGCCCTTGAGCTCGGTGCTCATTAGCGCACAGGTAGCAATAGGTATAAACGCAGTAACAGGTTGTATTATTCTCCTGAATGCATCGCTTACATGTTAGTACAGGCTCCAACGGGTTTCATTCATTTGCAAATAGGCTAGATTCATGGGTCAAAAAAAGATAATTCCATTTAGTCCGTCAGTTAGATTATCAAAAAATATGGGAATCATATTTTATCTTTTGTCAATCAAACAAAAAATTACGAAGATAAAGCGCATCAAAGTGAGCATGTGTCGTCAAAAGTGTCGCTAGGCGAGACGTTACGCGGAACTTTAATGGGCTGTATCTTCATCATTTTTTATTTGTTTGACAAAAGAAAAAATACGTATATAATATTTTCTGTTAATCCAACTGACGGACTAATTTAACTTTTTAGGAAACTAGCCCATTATGCAGACCGCATTCTAAATTCCGAACTTTTGTTGCGATACCAAGCTTCGATAATATGACTGATGCCAGTGATTTTTATGGTTAGCTAGCCCACTCCAATTTATTTTTTTCTAGATTTGTCTAGATTTTAATAGCTAGATAATTATTATAGGTCGAATAAGTTTAATATGTGGACAGTTTTCGTATAGAGAAAGCGTCAAATCAACATATTTATTGGTCTGATAAAAGTTATCTGGGTGTTTCAAAATTTGGCCCTAAATCTAACTAATATTAAGTACAATTAATTAATGCGAAAGTGAGTTTGTTACCCTCTAACATCTCAACAACTCAGCCGAGGGTACATACACTTTTTTATGAGTATAAAAAAAGACAGTGTTCTTTATTAATTAAAAAAAAAAAACTTGAAGGTATGACGTTGACGTCGTTAGTACCTACCTACTTGGGAGGTAAAATAACTTAGCCAAGTCACCTTTTAAAAAAAATTTATTAATTTAAAAAAATACAAGTAGTGGGTCGTGGGTGGTGTAAGCCAGGTCTAAATTTGCCGTCGTGATCCGGTACTGCCCTGATCTGGTCGACGCGACGGTCCAAGGACGACGGCCAGCGGTGAAGAGGGTCAGGAGTGACGGTCGGGATGTTTCAAGTGTCTCAACCCAGCCGTCGAGATGGTGGTGGTGTATGGCACGACGAGCTCAAAACTAAAGTTGCACCCTGTGAAACATCACACAGTCTTAGTTGGAGTACCCACTTGCTCCGCCTCTTGTGAACACCCTTTATTGATGAGATCATAGGCGAGAACCGGTGCAAAAGAATGTAAGCGTGTTTGTGTTCACAAGCAGAGCGGAGTTACAAAAAGCACAGCAGGAAGAAAGAAAGAAGAGAAAAGCATCTAATTATTTGATAATCAATGTAGGTAGGTGCAAAGCACTGATTTAAAATTGTGCAACGGCCAATGGAGCTAATTAACAATGTTTACAGCAATAATTAGGTATTTTTTTAAATGAGATGATTAAAACTACCATTGGGCTACTTCATCGTTCAGGCATAAGCTACCCAACATTCTTATAACTAAATTGTAAC
Organism: Anania hortulata; assembly: GCA_963576865.1. Lineage (NCBI taxonomy): Eukaryota > Metazoa > Arthropoda > Insecta > Lepidoptera > Crambidae > Anania > Anania hortulata. The sequence continues at coordinate 21,597,269 of OY756387.1, read as the reverse complement.
GTTCAACACTTTGCACTTTACTCACCAATATGTGGGTGCAGGAATATCACACGGTTAAGAGTGAAACGAGGATAATATATATAATTAAGGCTTGATTATTTAAGTATTGTGTCCGCGACACTTTAATAAAAAATTATCTGGATATCTATTATGAGAAAATTAAATGAATACTTCATTCGCGCAAGACGACATTATTTTAGTGTGCGCTCAGAGGTGTTCAATGCTTGAAACGATGTCGCGGACTGTGAGCGAGCAGTTGCTACGCAGCGGCTGGCTGTCCAAGTTAGGGCCGCCCCTGATTCTGGAAGCTTCGAATCGTGACGTCAAAAAGAGAAATCAGGACCGGCTAGCGCGAGTACAATCGCGCACTACTAATTTAGTGAAAAAACTGTGAACGTAACCATTAAATTACTTACTTTAACAAATTACTTTTTAAAAAAAATAATAATTATTAGTATTAAGTATAGTTTACAATATTGTATAGATTTTAAGATAGGTTTAGTTTAGGTTAAAATAGTTAATTGATATGTATAATTTAATGATTTAATTTGAAGAATGTAAATATATTTATTAAGTAGTTTGTAAAATGTAAAATGTATTTGTTAGTATAATAAAAGTTTATATATTTGATTTTAGTAACAAAAACAAAATAAAATTGTAAAAAAAATAAATTTGATTATGTAATAATAATTATAATTCATTATTTAATTAAAACATGTACGTGCAACGTTACAAAGGGTGGGTTGGGGGCGGCGGCTTACCATAATTGACAGTGGCAACATTAGTCATATCGAAGCTTGGTATCACATCAACACGTAGCTAGTATCGATAATAAAAGTATTTTCTTTTCTAGCTTGTATGACGTAAAAAATATATTATGTACTTATGTACTGTTTAGCGTAGTCTACGTAAAATTTTCTGATTATAACTTTTGTATTCTACAGTTTTTCACACTCTGATTAGACTAAGTAAAAATCCACAGTATAGCTGTATCAGATTAAAAACCTAGACCTGATCTGAATCTAGGGCACGTGACTTTCATAACCTGAATCAGTGAGTCGGGTACGTCACCACCTTGATACCTGCAAAGGCTTCGATTCTCGGATTAGGTACAGTCGCCCGGAAATTATACCTAGGTGTTTTAATAAGTGTACTGACTATTCTTCAACTTTCAGTTCTATTTAGGCTATGGTCCAAGAAAATAAGTTTGAACTGCTATCATAGATAGGATACAACAGCTGTTATTCATCTTTAAGCTGCTTTTTTTTAAACAAAATGAGCAAGCGAACACATTGCATTTCTAATAGGGAAAATTAGGCAGAATTTTGAAAAACAACATGTTATAACAAGTATATATTGATTTTGTTTTCGACTAACAGGCAGAGGGCCCATGAGATCAATCGAAACCATTTGAAAAGGTCGACAACACTGTTTAGGGCGACCCATTTCGCCAAGAACTTGATGGTTTTGATGTTTGTACTCTAGACACTTGGTACAAGAACTTATGAACTTAACGACATCCCGATACATCCCTGGCCAGAAGTATCTCAACGCCAATCTACGATACGTTTTAAAGATACCTAGATGTCCAGCCATAGGCTCAGAATGATTTTCTCGTATAATATCGGTACGAAATTCGGTCGGAACTACCTCCTTCCACGAAAACTCAGAAGTTAAGTCGTGTTTATTTTTGCATAATCTGTATAGCGAGCCATTTCTAATAAGAAAATTAGCAAAATTTTGAGGTTTTGTCAAACAAGAATTGTAAATGTTTTTGTACCATGCGTCCGCCGTATTAAGGTAAGAATCAGATAAATTGATTGCGCTTATAGGAACCGCTCGTGAAAGGGCATCAGGAATGACGTTGTCCACACCTCGGCGATGTTTGAGCTCAAAGTGGAAAGCCGACAAACGAACTCCCCAGCGAGCAAGACGACCAGTGGGATTATTTAATGAGAGGAACCATTTTAAGGCACTGTGATCAGTGAAGACAGTAAAAGGCCTCCCGTTCTCCAAATAACACCTCCAATGTTCGAGAGCGATGACAACTGCCAGAGTTTCACGTTCAGTAATGCTGTAATTTCGCTCGGCCGCTGACAATGACTTGCTCATGTAAGCTATGGGATGTTCCTTACCGTCTATGGTCTGTGTAAGCATAGCTCCCACACCATAGTTGCTGGCATCGGTGTGCACCTCGAATGGCTTGTCGTAGTCGGGACAAGACAAAACTGGAGCTGAAACCAAACACTCTTTCAGCTTGAGAAAAGCAGCATTAGCCTCGGGAGTCCACTTAAAAGGAGGGCCACCCTTCTTGTTTGAAGTTAACTTATTTAGGGGACCTGCTATGGTGCTAAACTGAGGCACGAAACGCCGGTACCACGTAGCAGTCCCGAGAAAGCGTTTGATGTCCTTGCGACAAGTAGGTGTCGGGTAGTTTAGGATGGCTTCCACTTTCTCCGGATCAGTTCGTAAGCCATGACTATCAACAACGTACCCCAAATATTTGAGTTGACTCCTAAAGAATTGACACTTCTCCAAGTTCACCGTTAGGTTAGCCTGGCGAAGCTTGTCTAAAACTCGCAGAAGAAGTGAAACATGCGAATTAAAGTCCTCCGAAGCGATTATAATATCGTCCAAGTAAGCAAAGACTTTAAGGTCAAATTCTCTAAAGAGGAGATCAACTAAACGCTGCTGAGTGGCTGGTGCATTTGTCAAACCGAAAGCCGTTCTTTTAAAACGAAACGTACCGCGTCCCGGAGCGTAAAATGCCGTCTTGTCCCTGTCCTGCTCAGCAATGCGAATTTGCCAGAATGCCTTAGACAGATCAATGCTTGAAAGAAAACGAGCGTCACGGAGGTTGTCCAAAATTTCTGACACGTAAGGCAAGTTATACGCATCCTTTCGAGTGACTGAATTCAGCTTACGACTGTCGAGGCAGAATCGAGGCTGACCGTTCTTTTTCGTGACTACGAGAACGGGCGAAGACCAGGCGCTCTCGCAAGGCTCGATTACGTTAAGAGCAAGCATCTCGTCAACCTGCTCAACGATGATGCGTTGCTTCTCCGGAGACATCCGATAAAAACGTTGTCGGATAGGCTGTGCATCTCCTGTATCCAATTGGTGTTCTATGAGATCTGTTTCACCTAATCCTTTGCGCTCGGCAGAAATTTCCTCAAACTGCGCAATAATGTTGTCAGCTATGGACTTTTCGGAAGGGCTCAAGTTTTCATAGCCATGAATAAAGTTAGATTGATCTAGTTTCGGCTGCTCCTCAACTATTGCAGCATTAGAAAAAGTAATGCTACTTAAGAAGTTTGGGAGAATATTAAATTTACGCCAGAAATCCACACCCAGTATGAGACTAGTGTTAATGTCCGGAACAATATAAGCTCTGATAATATGAAATTTATTTTGGAAATGTACAGGCAAGTTTACATAGCCCTGGCTTTGCATAGATTGGCCGCCAGCAGCTACCACTGTGATGCTATCATCCATATGAACGACCAGGCTCCGAAGCGCCTCATGTGCCCCGTTATTTATTATTGTTACGGCTGAACCAGAATCGAGCAAACCTGATATATTCAAACCATTAATTTCAACTGTAGCGTAAGGACGATTATCATTGATTAGCTTAGTTTGCAGAATTGTGTTGATCTTATACGAACTGAAATAAATGTTTATTGTTTTAAGCCATTTTTTCCAGTCTTCGGAATCAAATTTAGTTACTAATTTGTCATCACAATTCTGCTTTAATCGTTTTTTGAAGTAGAGGGTTTGTTCTTCCTACAGTTAGGGCAGTCGGGAGTCTTAACATCCTTCTCACCACAAACAAAGCAAAAGACCTCGTCCTTATTTGCTTTACATTGACGCAAATTATGAGTATTATTACGACATCTAGGGCAATATAAAGTCTTTTCAGAAGGTGTAACGATTGCATGTACCTGTCTCACATTAGTAGCATCTTTATTTGAATTATTGTAATTATTATTATTGTTAGCATAAGCTTTATTATTATTTTGATTTGTATTATATTGTGATCTATTGTTATTATTATACTGTTGAAATTTATTGTAATTATTATTTTGATTATTATTATTTCTGTAACCAAAACCTTTACTGTAAGCGCTGTTTTTGCTAGTACCCGCATAGGCAAACTCAGGTGCCAAGGTATCAGCTGTCCGCCTGGGTGGTTCACGAAAATCAGAAAGACGTCCTTGGATATTTTCGTAATTACGACAAAGAGAACGTAAGGTATCAATATTAGTAACCTTAGGAACTGATGCTAAAATACTAACGTAGCATGGCCTGATATTATGTAGGATAATTTCTATCTTTTCGTCCTCGCTAAGTTTTTTAGATAGACGCGAGAACAAACCGGACATGATTGACAAGTAAATCGTTATGTTCTCAGATTCACCCTGTGTGCGGGATCGAATCTCATCTTTCAACCTATAATCGTAGTCTTCTTGACTGAAGTCTTCAATAAGCAACGTGGCGAGTTCAGGCCAACCGGAAACCCGATCTTTCACACTTCTAAACCAATGTAAAGCATCACCTACGAAAATCTCTGTAGCATAGGACAGGAGTTTTGTATCCGAAATAGACCTAGCCTCACAAAACTCTGTGATACGCTGTATAAAAGCACGGACGCAAGACTTGCCATCAAATTTAATTTTGCAAACTTCGTTTGAGCTACCGCAGTCACAAGTAACATTCAAGTTCATAGGTGACGTGCCAGCTATCGGCTCTACGATAGGCGTTGGCAAAGCAGGCTGGACAACGGTGGCATTAAGCTTGTTGCACTTGTCCTTAAGAATTTCAAATTTCTTGACGCATTCATCGAACTTAGGTTTAGTATTTTCATCACTTACGATTCGTTCGAGGCGATGGTGAAGGTGATTAATTAAGTTTTGTGTACGAAGCAAAGCGTTTTTATCCGGTCGCGAGTCTAAGTTAGTTTGAACTTTGAAGAGGACGTCACTAACTCCCTTAAGATCATCCGAAACTGAAAAACTGCTTTCCAAAATATCCTCTGATGGAAACGAAAGCCCTAATTTTGAAATTTGCTTCCGTAATTCCAGGACAGTTGAGGCCGGTGTTTCCCCACGAATACCAACCTCGTATTCTAATTCTGGCTTTTGAAGCGATAAAAATTTCACAGGATATTCCATTTTTTTTTTTTTTAATAATATTATTTATTAAAAGTATTAATAAAATTCAGATCAAAATAACAAAAACCAATAAAACGCACGGCAACAGTGGAAAATGTTGAACGCTAACAATGACTAACTATAGCTACTCCGTCTGTTACAAAATATGCTAGTTAACGTTTTGGTTGGCAAAACAAAAAAACAAGCGTAAAGCAAAAAAATAGCACAATCACAGAAATAAAAAGATAAAATAAGCATAAAATGCAACTTGTGTGTAGACCAAAATTAAAAAATAATGCACCGCAAAAATAACATTTACTTAGTAAACACTTGTGTGCACGATTATACCGGTTTTGGACAACACCAGTTACAGGTTGTTCAAAAATTGGCAATAAATTATTTCACAAAATAAATTATATAATTGAAATAGGCAATTGAATTGATTATTAATTAATAAATTACGATAATAATAATTGTAAAAATAGTATTTGGAGTACACCTTAGTTACCAGCAACCAAAAATAAATAAAAAACGTTTCACAAAAATAAAAATATAACAACAAACACACAACAAATACTACGAGGCAAATTCAGACCTTAAGACCACGTAAGGGCGCCAGTATGACGTTGACGTCGTTAGTACCTACCTACTTGGGAGGTAAAATAACTTAGCCAAGTCACCTTTTAAAAAAAATTTATTAATTTAAAAAAATACAAGTAGTGGGTCGTGGGTGGTGTAAGCCAGGTCTAAATTTGCCGTCGTGATCCGGTACTGCCCTGATCTGGTCGACGCGACGGTCCAAGGACGACGGCCAGCGGTGAAGAGGGTCAGGAGTGACGGTCGGGATGTTTCAAGTGTCTCAACCCAGCCGTCGAGATGGTGGTGGTGTATGGCACGACGAGCTCAAAACTAAAGTTGCACCCTGTGAAACATCACACAGTCTTAGTTGGAGTACCCACTTGCTCCGCCTCTTGTGAACACCCTTTATTGATGAGATCATAGGCGAGAACCGGTGCAAAAGAATGTAAGCGTGTTTGTGTTCACAAGCAGAGCGGAGTTACAAAAAGCACAGCAGGAAGAAAGAAAGAAGAGAAAAGCATCTAATTATTTGATAATCAATGTAGGTAGGTGCAAAGCACTGATTTAAAATTGTGCAACGGCCAATGGAGCTAATTAACAATGTTTACAGCAATAATTAGGTATTTTTTTAAATGAGATGATTAAAACTACCATTGGGCTACTTCATCGTTCAGGCATAAGCTACCCAACATTCTTATAACTAAATTGTAACGTTCAACACTTTGCACTTTACTCACCAATATGTGGGTGCAGGAATATCACACGGTTAAGAGTGAAACGAGGATAATATATATAATTAAGGCTTGATTATTTAAGTATTGTGTCCGCGACACTTTAATAAAAAATTATCTGGATATCTATTATGAGAAAATTAAATGAATACTTCATTCGCGCAAGACGACATTATTTTAGTGTGCGCTCAGAGGTGTTCAATGCTTGAAACGATGTCGCGGACTGTGAGCGAGCAGTTGCTACGCAGCGGCTGGCTGTCCAAGTTAGGGCCGCCCCTGATTCTGGAAGCTTCGAATCGTGACGTCAAAAAGAGAAATCAGGACCGGCTAGCGCGAGTACAATCGCGCACTACTAATTTAGTGAAAAAACTGTGAACGTAACCATTAAATTACTTACTTTAACAAATTACTTTTTAAAAAAAATAATAATTATTAGTATTAAGTATAGTTTACAATATTGTATAGATTTTAAGATAGGTTTAGTTTAGGTTAAAATAGTTAATTGATATGTATAATTTAATGATTTAATTTGAAGAATGTAAATATATTTATTAAGTAGTTTGTAAAATGTAAAATGTATTTGTTAGTATAATAAAAGTTTATATATTTGATTTTAGTAACAAAAACAAAATAAAATTGTAAAAAAAATAAATTTGATTATGTAATAATAATTATAATTCATTATTTAATTAAAACATGTACGTGCAACGTTACAAAGGGTGGGTTGGGGGCGGCGGCTTACCATAATTGACAGTGGCAACATTAGTCATATCGAAGCTTGGTATCACATCAACACGTAGCTAGTATCGATAATAAAAGTATTTTCTTTTCTAGCTTGTATGACGTAAAAAATATATTATGTACTTATGTACTGTTTAGCGTAGTCTACGTAAAATTTTCTGATTATAACTTTTGTATTCTACAGTTTTTCACACTCTGATTAGACTAAGTAAAAATCCACAGTATAGCTGTATCAGATTAAAAACCTAGACCTGATCTGAATCTAGGGCACGTGACTTTCATAACCTGAATCAGTGAGTCGGGTACGTCACCACCTTGATACCTGCAAAGGCTTCGATTCTCGGATTAGGTACAGTCGCCCGGAAATTATACCTAGGTGTTTTAATAAGTGTACTGACTATTCTTCAACTTTCAGTTCTATTTAGGCTATGGTCCAAGAAAATAAGTTTGAACTGCTATCATAGATAGGATACAACAGCTGTTATTCATCTTTAAGCTGCTTTTTTTAAACAAAATGAGCAAGCGAAAACAGCGGTGCCTCGGAAGCGTCCGGCGATGCGCTATGACCATTTTTTATTATTTTATAATCGTAATAAAACATGTATTTTTATTATTTTTTCAAATAGGTGATATACGCTAATTATAAAGCCCGGTCAATCGAATTATTTCATCAGTTCTTATCATTTTACACTCTCATACTAGGCATTTATTTATTTATTATTTATTCATAAGGTACACCAACAGCAAAACACATAAAACATTAACAACAACACGATTACAATATGTTCAAATATGTTTGCCAATGACAGGTATACACAGCATTTACCACAATGTGTAGCTTAAGTTTACAATACTAGGTACAAAATAACTAAAACTAAATTAAAAAAGAAAACACAAAAGACAAAAACTAACTAAGGAATGAGTGCGTGCTGAGAGGGTGAAAAGTGACTGGTAAATTTTTTTTTGAAGCTTCGGGCAGAGTCGCTGAAAATGTCAATCTCCGGTACCTTGGTCATAATTTCATTGTAGGTGTTACACATTCTGGCTAGGGGATAATGCGCGCCTAAATTTGTTTTGTGGCTAGGTAAGCCAAATAGTTTGCGAATTGGGTGACGGGGATACCTGTATGGGACATTTAATTTGATGTGATCGAGGAGGTATATTTCAATATGCCCAGGTAATTTGTACAATGCAATTGCATTTTAATTACTTAGTCAATAACTTAGCCAAGATATATATATCCGTACTATAGATAGTAACTAAATGTAATTAAATATTTTTTTACTCGTTGTGTCTGTGTCTTACTGTCTTCCTTACGCAAAAAAACTTAAACTACTGACCGTTAAATCTGAATACTGCTTCACGTTTTTAAAACACAGTAAGTGCAAACAGAGCAACTTTCAGAAATATTGCATAGAGTAATTTTAATTAATACTGTACTCATAATCTAGCTAGTCGAAGTAGATTTTTTATAACTGCGCTCTGACTACTGCATATTTATGAACACTTAACTATCAGTTAAAACCTACAAAGTTATTTTATGCTTTGACTGCAAATGTTAAAACGTATTACTTTAGAAAAAGATCTTCAAAATATGCTATTACTACGCCTAAATAAAAAGATACGGAATATTTATTGCTAAAGGACATCACAATGACTCACATGAGAGAAATATAAGAAACAAATGAATCGATTACGAAATTAAAAAATCCGGCCAAGTGCGAGGTGGACCGAGGGTTCCGTACAAACTTGTAGGTATATATGCAAATAAACGGGACAAATTTTAAATATCATAATTCTTGACATCTTTGACATAATTTTACTGTTAATGTTATTTTTCCCTACAATAAAATGATAAACTGACTATGTATAAAATTTGAATTTTTATTTTGACAATTGTAATTTAATTTTAAGACGTAAATTTTGACATCTTGGAATCTTAATATGACTTAATTTATGAATGACCAATTTATGAATCTAATATTGTATGAATGTAATATAATGATGACATGTAAATGTAATTATAACTTTAATTTGTTTAAATAATTTTAATTCACGAATGCCTTATGAAGGTTGTAATGTTACTATTGACCATCTATAATGTACATTATGAAGTGATTAAAATGATGAATATGAATGAATAGTTCACCTATTACAGGAATAGTCTTAAAATCTTTTCCCGCTTTTTCTGCAAATTCAACTCCACTTATTCCTGACAAAAAAGGTCTTGACAGGCGGACAGACAGACAGTCGGACAATATAGTGATCTTATATCGGTGGCTTTTTATCTTTTGAATTTAAAGATTAAAATAAGAAAATAATTATAAAGTAGCCAATATACTGCAGGGCAAAGGCCTCACCTCAATATGAGATGGTGGTTGGTGGGTCGCACTCCTACCGCATAGGCCCGATGCAGGTTGATGGTGGGGTGTTGTAGGACAGATGTAATCAAGCAACCTTAAGGCCTCTGAGTAGGTTTTACCACGTCTAGTATCAAGCAGGTCAACTTTTTTAAACATATATTTTAAAAAATCTATTAAATGTCCAACAGTGCCGTTAGGCGCATCTCAAAGACGATCCTCGTTGCAAAAGGTTCTACTTTGTCGTAGGCGTCTAGGCTCACAACATAACCCCTTTTGCCTACGTCATCTGTCCATTCGACCTCTACTTTCGGAGCGTAATAAGTAGCCGGTCGAAATTTTCACAGATTATATAAATATTGTTTAACATGCCTATTGTCTTAATTAACGCACCAACTTCCTACTTAGTGCTCGAATGCAAAAACTTATTGTATAAGAACAACATCGAAATTGCAAGAAAAAAAACCACAGAACAGAAATGAAACGCTACGCTCCACGACGCGAAGAAAACACATCTATACTAAATGCACAATCAGCTTTTAAGATTTGTATGGGGAAACGTTTTTTTTTTCGATACAAAAACTTGTTGTATTTGAGCACGAGAATGAGCCCTTATGAGGATGTGCGTTAATTAGGCTACACCTTACCAATTACACCAATCGATTGATGAGCTATAAATGGTTCCCGGCACGTCATTCATCGGAGCGAAACCCTGATGCATATACTGTCTTGGTTCGCGCGCTATCGTATTAATATACCCATTATATCGCTTTATTGGAGAATATCTCTTAATACTTTTCATACAAGGAATGTTTTACTGTTCAACGTGTTTTTTGCTTAAGTTCAGCTAAGTCGGCGTTAACAGTAAAGTAAAGTAATGTATGCCTATATACGCCCCACAGTAGGGCACAGGCTTCTCATCGGCCATACTCCAATACGCGGGCCCAGTGCGGATTGGTGGAGAGGTGTTGTAAGGCCAGTGACTTAGCCTTCCTGTCAGATGTTAATAAGCTGCCCTAAGGCCTATGACTAGGCTTCACGGCTAGTATCAAGCGATATTAGCCGGTACCAACTTATAACGTGCCTTTCGAAGCACGGAGATGCTTGTGATGAATGTCACTAAATATACTTGGAAAAGTACGGAGATGCTTGTGATGAATGTCACTAAATATACTTGGAATGGCCACCCATCTACTCACAACCGTGGCGAATGTGGCTTAAATTTGGTAATCACCAAAGCGCTGCCGCCACTGAGCCACACGCACCTCTACGTATACCAGTACGTCTAGTGTTTCAGAATTATTATTATATCATTTAAAACTTGTTTAATTGTTCTTGATTTTGGTTAGGGTCTCCTAACACAAGTTTTGAACTTATTAGTTAACCTAACTTTAGGGGGTGATTCTAATGTTTGAATACGACAACTGAATATAAGAATGGGTCCAAAATAAAATTAACGAAAACACAACACACACGCAATAACCAAGCTGCTTTATTTAAATTGAATTTATTGACTTTTTTATGTTTCGGTGCTTAAACTTGACGTGGAAAATATGACTATATTCAATAAATTTTTCGAATATGACAATACAGTATTTTAAGTAACAAAAGCATTTTTCAATCGTTTATATCCCTCTCTTAAAATATTGGAAATACATCAAAGCATTTATTTTGCAAATGTAATTGAGTGACTGTAATTGAATACAGTAAACGATGCCTTTGACAAAATCCAATATTGCGTTCCCAGCTTTTCGTTTTGTTGCACTGTGTTTGTTTCCATTCATCAAACTAATTAATATTGGAGTTCACGGAAAAAAACAACGTCAGATTTTTTTTGGAATAAAAATGTCCACCGGATTTTTTTTAAACTGTTTTTTTTTATGCATAATTTAATTTTTACTTTTACTTATTGAGAAAACCAACATCGTTACATATAATTAAATTTATTAGTAATTCGTAATGTTGTATACCTAATGATCCATTAGTTAATAAATAATAAATGTAACATTCGGTCTAATAATTATCCAGTAAGTGCTAGTTACAACAAATCAGTTTCTAACCGACTACTACTAAAAGATCACACAAAACATCACTATTATTATTCAAATGAGGAATCATCCATGAGCACAAGTCGCACAAAAAGTAAGTTGAATACTTACTTACTTCAAAGTAATTAATATCTTCAAACAACCCTATTGAGGCAACGCTAAAAGTAAGTTGAATAATTACTTACTTCAAAGTAATTAATATCTTCAAACAACCCTATTGAGGCAACGCTAAAAGTAAGTTGAATGCTTACTTACTTCAAAGTAATTAATATCTTCAAACAACCCTATTGAGGCAACGCTAAAAGTAAGTTGAATACTTACTTACTTCAAAGTAATTAATATCTTCTAACAACCCTATTGAGGCGACGCCAAAGAAATTGCTAATAGTATAGTAGTATATAGTAATAATTAGGAAAAGCTAAATTTAATAGTAGTACATGTCCTGTACAGTTCAGAATTGGCTTCATTTAAGGCAAAAAAAATATTAAATGGTTTTTTAAATTTACATTTGTGTTTTTTTTTAATTGTGTGCTGTTTATCTCTTATAATTTTCATTTATGTTTTGTTTTTATTCTTATTTTCTAGTAAAAAATATAAAAGTTATTTGGAATTTTTCTTATAACTTGTTATTAGCCTAGAACTACAACTAGTTTGGTAGGTAGTTTTTGTAGTAGGTGTCACAAAAAACTTGCAAATTCCTAAGGGCGTCACAGTAAAAAAAAAGTTTGGGAAGCCCTGGACCAGTTTATTTAAAAAAAAAAGTAGTAATCCAAGGATACAGATCGTCGAAACTCCCACGGAGGTCTAAATTTGACGGTTTGATGCGTCAATAAGACAGTAAGCCTTTGCTAAAGAACACAATACTCCTGAGTAGAGTTTTTTTAGGGTTCCGTACCCAAAGGGTAAAAACGGGACCCTATTACTAAGATTTCGCTGTCTGTCCGTCCGTCTGTCTGTCACCAGGCTGAATCTCAAGAGCCGCGATAGCTCGACAGTTGAAATTTTCACAAATTATGTATTTCTGTTGCCGCTATAATAACAAATACTAAAAACAAAATAAAATAAATATTGAAGGGAAGCCCCCATACAAAAAACGTAATATTTTGCCTTTTTTTGCTTCATATCAATAAATGGTAACAGGTAGGCACTTAATTCACAAAATACTTCATTGTATATTTACTTTAATATAATGGTACGGAACCCTCCGTGCGCGAGTCCTACTCGCACTTGGCCGGTTTTTTAATCAACACTACTATCGCTGCGACGGCAAAACAGACAGTAGATAAACAGGCTAACGGAGATGACGTTTCTTTGTCAGGTTTGACTTGACTAAGAGACTGCATATATACTATAGAAATAAGTACATTTATAAAATAAATAAAAAAAAAAAATGGCCAACATCACATACATTGCTCTGATACTATGGTAAGTAGCTTAAGCGCTTGTGTTACAGAAATCAGAAACAACGACGGTACCACAACACCCAGACCCGAGACAATATAGAACAACATCTATTATTACTGTTAATCAAAGTGAAAGGATGGTGGGCAAAATGCAACCAGCTCCACCAGCCGTGTAATAGGTGTCAATTGAAAGCAATACATAAAACGAGCATTTTTTACTATGACACCAAAAAAATCCCAGAAGTAATACACCTAACTGTTTGCATACCTCAACTCAATAAAATATTTCAATTCATTCAATATTATCGTTATTATGACATCGACGTCCCGAGAGACGCCACCATCACTACCATCACCATCTCTGATGATGCGGGTTCGATTCCCGGCGGTCGGGTCAATGTAGAAAACGATATTTTCTATATTGTCTTAAGTCTGGATGTGCGGTACAGTCGTTGTTTCTGATTTCTCTGATTACTTACCTTCCTAACACAAAAGATAGATAGATAGATATAATAAATACTCTTTTCACCTCACAACCTCGGAAAAAATCTGTTTGTCTTTAGAAATCCGAGTGCAAAGGAAATTTTGTCCGTTAGCGTGTGAACTTTTCTATTCCATACTTTTCAATACCGCAAGTCCACTAAAAATTTATTAAATACTTATTTTAATGTCAGTGCGCCAACCTCATTTCTTTGAATAATCGCACTGGCCAGCCACAGGTGGCAGCACTGGATTGAATGAAAAAAATAAAAAAAATATTTTAAAATTTTCTTCACTTTATTCAATTCACCTTTCATGTTTTGTTTTGAAAATCGTAATTTCATTAAATATGAACGAGTCCAGCAGCGACAAAGATATTAATTTAACACCTGCAGAGTTAGTGCAAGCGGTACATAATGCCGAATTGAGTTTTCTACCGGAAAAATCGCGTGACAATTTGTTAAATGCATGGAGACATTCTAAAGGCGCGAAAACGTTTTCGGAGACTATAATGCTATTATAATTCATTAAACTATCTGAAACAAGAAAATCAAATGAATAAACACAAATTTAATAACTAAGCTGTTTTTTGCACCTAGCGTTTTCCCCGCTGTAGTGAGGTGAAAAATTGTGTGTTTCACTCGGCAGCTAAGTTATTTTGCATCTCATACCTTTGAAACGCTTGTTACATTTAGGATTAGCAGCCTTGCATAACAAAAACTATTATTGCACAACTAACAAAAGAAAAAAAGTTACAAGAAAAAAATCAGAGAAGCACAATTTAAGCGGTTGTTCCGCAGAACAGAAACAGATAATGAAGAATGTTAATAAGTATACAAAATCGCTAAAAACTATTGTCCCAGTAAAGCTTGTATCTATACAAATACACTAGTTTTAGTTTCATTGAGAAAGACCAAATATTAATGAATTAGAAGTAATAAATTTATTCATGAAAGATACATTTTATGAAATTGAACAAATTAAATAACAAAAACTAACCCTAAAAAGAAAAAAGAAAAATATGTACAAAAATATTTACAAGTAAAAAATCAGTCCCAAATCGCCGTCCAATGATCGGGGCATGGTGCCAAGAAAGCTGGCCGCATTTCCACGCTGAATGGCCAAACTGATACGTTGACCAAGAAATGCGCCAGCCCTCCGGTCGCCCGTACAGTCAATCAGCCGCTTGGCTAACTGACTGTACAGTCGATGTGCGCTAGGTCCCCACGGCCCGAGCGTCTCGACCCCAAACGGCTCAAACATGTAGGAACTACTGAGACCTACATACTTGCGACGCTTAAGGTCCTCCGCTGATGCAGCAGCAAAGCCAGCCCCTGACGAGGTACGTGAAAGATGAGATGGAGCAAGTGTGTCAACGCAGGTTGCGTCCCACACCAGAGGCCGACCCATCTTCCACGAAACCAAGGTCATAACATCAGGCCTCTTGCCATCACTCCGCACCAGGCCATTCGGTTCAAGAATAGTACGGACGAGGTAGCAAGAGCTCTGCGGATTATGTCATTAATGAATTTACAAACATTTCAAATACGCGTAAATTGCACGGTCCGTAGCAGGCGCGCGTGGAGAGTGTGACGTCACAACACAACGCGCCGCTCGCTGCTCGCTGTCAATCTTATAGTTTCAACGTTGCTTATTACAGTCGCCTAAAAACTACCCTTTGCCCGCGTCTCCAGTCTCCACTAGCTGTAATTTACCTGAAATTTACTTTTATATTTCTGCAAACGGTTTGCCAGGAAACCCTAGATTATACCCACTTAAAATGATATTATAGGAACCTTTCTTAGTAAATAGAAACAACCTGTAAAAGTTTTGTCATGCCAGGTGTGTAAATGTATTGGCATTCTTCACTTTACTACTTGTAATTAAGTCTATATGAGTATAATGTACGTAGCTTGCTCTAACAAACATGAAACTAACAAACAACTTAATTTTTACTTTACAAAAAGGACGACGTGACAATGTAAATAGAGACATAAGAAAACACGCCTGCCGTTAAGAAAAGCGAACTAAAAAGTTAGAAATAAACTGTGAACACCGTAGAAATGTTTCTGCACTTTCCTTTGGTGTAATTGAATGGTTTTATGCTCCAAATATGCGGCATAACCATACGTATATTATTGTTATTACGTTGACTTCGAACTTTGTTTTTTTCACATCTCCAATAGTTTAAAAAAAATAACGTGTAGTTTTGTTAATTTCTCTACACGAATTATTTCCCTTGATTGCCCATTTTTGGCTTAATTTGAACTGGCTACAAGAGATTTAAGGCCTAAGTATTTGATATATAAATATTTGACGACAGACATACAGACAGACAGAACAGAAAGTGCTCCTATAAAGGCACGCTTTTCCTTTTAAGGTACGGAACCCCATTTAAAAAAAAATATAAATAGGTCTATAGTTATGTCGGTTGTCCGTCTGTGTACCTCATTCGGCGGGGCCCTACTGAAAACCAGGGTTGTGGCCATACAGGCCGTGTTGTTTTTTTTTTAAATACTTGTTTTTTTATAATCTGTTTTATTAATGTCTTGTTTGTTGTTTTTTTCTGTTTTAATTTATTGTTTTTGTGTCATTTGTACTGCTAGTGTGTGATGTCTAATAAAATAAAAAAATCCTTCTTTCTTTCTAAAATGTTTTTTTTTTTGTCTATAGGAAAGCCACCGGACTTCATAGCATTCTCAATCACATTGCTGATGATGATGGTGCTCGTTGCCGGAGTGAAGAAGTCGTTGTTCTTCAACAACGTGCTGAATGCGATCAACCTTACCGTGTGGGTGTTCATTATGGCGGCTGGCTTGTTCTACATTAACCTCGACAACTGGACCGATCATAAAGGATTCTTGCCTTATGGATGGGGTGGGGTAAGTTAATATCAAAAGAGTTAAGTAGTCAAGTAAAACATAAAAAAACAACAAGCTAAACAATAGTATTAATATAAAACTTAGACATAAGTATCATCTTACTTATAGGATGCCATTATGTGACATGCGAACGGGGACTATACAAATAAGATTTCAAACAGTTATAACTTGGCAAAACATGCGTTTGAAACTCGTAGAAGAGTTACATATACGTTTGCTTTTGACTAAACAAGCATCCAAAATGTAAATCTCTGACCAACCACTTTGTGTTTCAATGTCTGCATCTTGTCAGCAAATATAATATGTTGTTAGATTTAAAGAGTTTGTTTTTCAGTCAAAGGCTTATTAAACTACCACGCAACAATATTTTTTATAAATGTTTATTATATATATGCGCCAGAAACATTGAGCACATACCCTATGGAGCAGTAATACGGATCATCTTTCTCCGAAACTAGTTAGTGATTTTCCACTGCCATTCAGTATGGATTGACAAGTCCTCTTAACTTCTCCTCATACTAAAACAGTACAGATACAGCTTGAAAATGGCGGAATTTTTTGACAAACTAACCATATGACATAATATAACTACTCTATGGGGTATAAGCTCCATGGCCAAATGACACACTAATCGTCATGGACTCGAAGTAAGGAATCAATATCCTTGTTCTACGGGGTACCAGACCAGATAACGAATTTTGCCAGGGGCGTTTACCGGAACACTCAACCCGAGCCGTTAAAAAGAGTTGGTCTTCGTTTTTGACCTAAACTGGGAACTGAATCCGATTGAACTGATTGAATGAACAATCACCGCGCTACTAGACCTATCGGTCGTCAAACATTGTATTCTAATGAGAATGTTTGTCATTTATTTCATTTTTAATAGGTTGATTATCCGTGACTGTTACATCAAATAATGGTGGCGAGAACTAAGTTTATTTTGAATCATTCTTAGAGAATGAAACATAATTATCGTTATTAATCCAAATATTTAAATGAGACATTACCTTTGTTGCTTGGTAAGGTCAAATTAACTGCTTCTGATATGATAATACAAATTAGGTTGACCAAGGATTTCAATGACTTCCGAAGACCGAGAGTATCTAAATAGGCCTATGGGTTAGTTAGCAGCATCACCTGAATTAAAAACTAAATAAGGAGGGATTCATTATACAAAGAGTGTATTAAATATTATGATTATTAAAGGTAAGGAAAAAGATAAAAGCCCACAGGGCTAATAAAGCTTGTGATTTTCAGTCTGGTTATAATAGTACGTGAGAGTACGAACCATCGGTCCAATACAGCTTTACACTCGCGTGGATCTAGTGTGCAGTACGCGAGTGCTTAATCTTATCAAAGGGCTTAGAATTCAGAAGTTAAATTAAACTAAGGCAAAAAAGAAAGCAAAGGGTTACAATATTAAATACCAGTGCCTCAGCATTCCCGGAACACAATATGTTCCAGCGATTTCTGTTTACACTTTGGAACACCAAGCGTAAAATCCTCGTTCCGGAAAGGATACGTACCACATGATTTATTCTTACGATGAGGGGATATGTCTATGCTTTCATCTGCTTCTGGTTGGAGGCAGTGTGCCAGATATTTGTGAAATGTCCGAGTATTATACCAGTTACCTACTGGTAATACTCGGACATTTCACCAATACACAACAATTTTCACAAAAAACGATCCCATTTTATTTAATTCTAATAAACGTAATTTGTTTTTAATTACAGTAGATTTTTTGGATATTTATTTTCGAATTTGCGTGTTAATGTGGTGCTAATTGTAGTGATAATGACAGCTCGTTAGACACCACAGACTTTCTTGTACCAAAAGTGCCCTAGTTTTCCCACCATGTGTGCATTAACGTCATTATCTGTCGTTTTCTTGCCACCAACAATGTACCAGCCATACTTGAGCCGGATGCGACGGGACAGAGTAAACATCGCAATATCCGCAATCTAGAGAAGTAATGCTGCCTCTTACTTCTCTAGATTCGCAATCTTGAGATATAAAATCACGATCCTGCTTGGCATTTATGTGATTTTAATATTTTTCTTTCTAATTTGTTTATAAGTAAGACCCATTTGTTTATTTTTGTATCTTTTTTGGTAAGAAGATTTCGTTTTATTTTTAATTCCAAATTAATGTATTATGCCTTAAATTGTCAATTAACATATTACTACACCTTCTGTTAAGGATGAAGTTATTTTTACAATTATGAAAGAAAGATTTCATGTCATTATAAATTTAGAAAGCGCTAAACTCGTAACTTTGTATAGATATTTTTATAAATAGAACATTATTAATACAACCCAGACCTATAAGGTCAAGTGTTTATAAATACACAAATATGACGAAACACTTTTTGACTTAGAACAGAACTTCTCGCCCAATGTGTAACTCTTACATTTATAGCAATCCTTTTAACTTCACGATTTAGTAGGTAGGTAATCATTACGTACGTTACGTTTTAGATGCAGGTCGTTTCTAACCGGCCAATCTGGAAATCACTAGAGGAGGCCTGTGTTCAGCAGTGAACGTGATGAGTGGAGATGATCACGTTTTTCAACGAGAAAAAAGCGCACGGAGCGGATTTTTTTAAAATAATACGCCAAAAGAATATTCTTTCTTACAAAAATTAAATACAATTTACCGATGTGAATACTGATTTACAATAAACAAGAGTAATTAAGCAATTGCAAAAAATAAAAATGGGTATTTCTACCCGCTCAATAGTTAGTACTTAGTTCACTACTTAATCTCGCGACCCGACATAAAGTGTTTTACCACAGATGTGAGACCAAACTGCGCTAAGTACCTACTTATAACTTTACTATACCACTCCTTCGGGACGGTTTTGTGCTAGTACTGAAAAGCAGTATCGTAATAAACCTTCTTTATTTACTAGTGTGTAAGCTTGACAGTTGAATGAATTATTGTCAATCAAACTTACGAAAACCAAAATACGTACTCCACGTCTTTACAACAAACACTACAAAATGACGCTTATTATTCGAACTTTCTATTCGACGTTTGGCCACCTTTGACGGAACTGAATGACAATCCATGCATGCTGCACTAGTTCAAGGCAGCATTGTGTCTTCTTTTTTATACATTGACAACCTTTCCTTTTGTCATAAATGTAATTTTATTATAATTAGTTCTTTATCTTTATGAAGTTTAATTGATGTGCAAACAGGGAACTTAATAAGTTACATGACATATTATGTATCTTTCGCCCGATTCGATCACCATATCCTAATTGCTGATGCGTGTAATAATTATCATATCTATCTAGCATATCTGAACGGGTGCTGAATACCTTTTGTTATTTAATTTTATTAAAAAAAACCGACATAAAAAAACTAAAACGCTAAAAAAATTTTTAACACTTAATCTGTTACATTTTGTCTTACCTAATCAGTTATTTTTGGAGTCGGTGCAAACGAAAACATAGAATCTCTGATCGACTGTCACCGACTCCCAAAGTAACTGATTAGGTAATTGTTTTTAGCGTTTTAGTTTTTTGAAGTCGGTTTTTCTTTTTAAATAAAATAACTTATTTCATCTATTTTAGTGATAAATCCTATTCAAAAAAAAAACTTACAAGTGCAAACATAATTTAACTGCTGAACACCGCTTTCATTTCCTATTTTTCATTCTTAGGGGTGAAATTTTTTCCGCAAATTTTTATAATAATATCTTTGAAGTATAAGCTATTCATTAGAAGAAAGAAAGAAAGAAAAGACATTTATTATACATTGGACATCACACACAAACAGTAAAAGACACAATACTTTATTTAAATTAAAAATAAAAAAAAATAACAAAATAAATTTTTAATAGAAAAAAGAGTAAACCAAGCGGTGCCACTATGTGCCTGTGATGTCCGGGATAATGGGACCTCACTCAGCTTGAGCCACGGCCTGAGTAGGCCGCGACGCTGTTTATTAAAATTTCATTCATCATTAAAAAAAGAATTATCAAAATCAGTTCACATTTGGCAAAGATATTAGGTAAGATTGATACTAAAATTAGTTGGCGTTGTACAGAGTTCATACAATGTATGATTATTTTCTTATAGATTCCATCATCAGAATTTAACCAAATTTAGGGACCATCCTGAAAGTATTACCTTTCAAACAAAAAAATATTATCAAAATCGGTCAACGTAGTAACGAATGATCGCTGAACATACATAAAAAATAAGGTTCCGACGAATCAAAAACCTCCTCCTTTTTTGAAGTCGGTTAAAAAAATGGGTCCGACGAATTAAAAAACCTCCTTCTTTTTTGAAGTCGGTTTAAAACTATGAACATACAGTCCACTCTATCCGTAATATGGACCAAATATTAATGTATTAACGAAACAACGAGTCCGATAATATTGAAAGCAATGGTTAATATTGATAGTAGTGGTTTAAGTAGCATAAAACCAGTTTAAAACTGCCAAATCACTATAATTTTGTTAAACATAAA
Source organism: Anania hortulata (assembly GCA_963576865.1). Taxonomy (NCBI): domain Eukaryota; kingdom Metazoa; phylum Arthropoda; class Insecta; order Lepidoptera; family Crambidae; genus Anania; species Anania hortulata. The sequence goes on along the minus strand of OY756387.1, from coordinate 21,576,411 downwards.
GCAAAAAATGTTGTTAACTAAATAGTGCATAAACGCAAACTCGATACTTAACTAAGTCGCTCTGATACGATACGCGGCACAAACCGTTCCATCTTGAAATGGTTTTGGTCCTAAAATAGGAATAAGACATGGTTTACCTACGACATTTAAATGATACGTAGAACACGTGATACGACAAACGATACGATGATACGTATTAACGTATACTGTGACTGGATCGGTAAAATATTACACATGTGAAGACAGCTATAGATGTCGGATAATAATTAAGAGTTTTAATTATTATCGGAGGTCTTAATTTTAGACCTGTTTTAAAACCTCGATTTTGTTGCAGGTGTTCAGTGGCGCTGCGACGTGCTTTTACGCTTTTATCGGATTCGACATCATCGCGACGACCGGGGAGGAGGCGAACAACCCTAAGAGGTCCATCCCTCTGGCTATCGTACTCAGCCTCGGCATCATCCTCTTAGCCTACGTCAGCACTTCCACGATCTTGACGCTAGTTGGTAAGTGATTTCAAGACTCATCATCATCGTCACCGGCCTTTGAAAGTCAGCTGCTGGAAATTGGCCCCCATTGAACGCCACAGCGAGCGGCTCTGGGCCCTTAGCATCCACCGGCTTCTCGCAATCTTGACTTGGTTCACTGTTGTCAAGTCTATATTAATACAATGTTATGACATTTTAATACTGCTAACAATAAAAATAGACAAAAAAGACCTCTCTGAAGGGAAATCGTCGATCTTCATTGCTTGACGAACCCTAGATATGGCTATTTAGATGAGCTGAGGAGATAAACTGCCCACGATATCGTTATTTGACCATCCATTCTGTGACAATAACACATCAATCTTGTCCCACTAAGACTATGAGATTGTACTGCGGCGACTAGGTGACGGTACTTACTACAAAGACATAAAAATATATAAAGACGAACATAGAACCAGTGGCGTGCATTGGAATTGGCAGAGGCTTAAGTCCAGCAGGGACTAACTAGCTGATTAAGATCATAATATTATATACTTAAAATCTAGTGCATTGCCATTCTATCAAAAACCCTTTGAGCAGGGACAAACCAAACGTCATTTCAGGCGCATGTAACACCTAAATTTGCGGCTCCACGCAAACCTATTGGTACAAATAGCGCACAAAGCAACATTGAAATAGGGTTCAAAGCAGCGCGCAGTGGAACATGGCTGTTACGACGATTGCTACGTCTTTAGGTAGCAAAAGATAGAAAAACCATTGTTCGCATTGACACGATTGTTTGAATAAAATCCCTATGTACAGTTTATAGTTAATCAAGTTGGCCCATCAATGTGTATATAGGCTAAATATAGTAATTGCCTTTTTGATGGTTTTCTTATTGTTTTTAGATCAACAAATTTTCACTATACCTTTGTTATCTATATTATATTTTTCCGACAGTTAGGCTTTTAGTAGATTGCTTTTAAAAACCATATAAATCTACATTTTGGTTTTTGTGGCTTGAATAAATGACGCACATTCAAATGCTTATGCTCATCACACAAACGTTTGCCTCTTCCGGAATTCGGAACCGCAACCGCCGGCTTTGTAGTCTGGGCTGTGAGCTACTAGGCCAAGACAAAAGCTGTGTAGGAGAGCCACTTCATATTTTGATTTGTAGTTTGATCATTATAATACTCTTAATAAAAATAAAAATAAATTACCGTTCCGAGCTTGAGACTGCACACAAAGTTGGTAATTTATTTTTGGGGAAATGTATTATTTTTTGAATAAAGTAATACAGACACTTTAGACCTATCTATTTATGAGTTCGAAATCAAAATTCACACTAAAAATCCTTAAGAAAAAAGGATTTATAAAGTAGACGATTATTTAAATGACAAGAGTTCATGTACTTAACCTGATTAGTTCGCATAGCAGTAACGGTACTAAAATAATGAAGGAAACACTTTTTAGTGCGTTATTAAAATAATCATTTTCTATCTTGATCCGAACCTTGAATTGAACCTTTAAATCGAATCAGTGTCGCTTGAAGTTGCACCTCATCCGTTATTACAAGGCAAGGCCTCACTATAAAGCGAAAGGCCACAGCTAGCGTTGCCTTTCGTACTGCTTGTACTTAAACTGACATTTAAACTGACTGTAGACAAGGCGGAGCTTCTCGATTATTAATATGTTTTTTTTATTGAGACGTACTTTCATGTTTTTCGGGTTCCGTACCTCAGAAGGAAAAAACGGAAACCTTATAGGATCACTTTGTTGTCCGTCCGTCCGTCTGTCAAGACCTATATCTCGGGAACGCGTGAAGTTATCGAGTTTAAATTGAAAAGATATACTCAGGTCTACAGTATCTTGAAGCTGTGAAAAAATCTTACTTCTAAGTTAATGTAAAAAAAATATACAACCGTTTATGCCGCAAAAAACGCATATTTAACACTTAAGTGAAACCTAGAATGATGAGATTTGGCAAGAAGCAATGTCTTAAAGCACAAGTTAAGGAAAAAGTCCAAAAACTTTAAATTTGCAGTTAAATAAAAATAAGTTTTTATTATTAACTCGGAAAATCGGTAAATGTCTTCGAAACTCGATTTCCGTTATAAACGAATTATTTACATAGCTATAAGTTGGTACGGAATCCTCAGTGCGCGAGTTCAACTCGCACTTAGCCGGTTTTTTTTTGTTAGACCTACATGAAATAATAATACATTAGTATTACAAGATCTAATTGAAATAACGCAAAAGTTTTTAGGATTTGGTTCTGGATTAACATTAAAATCTAAAAAAACACTTTCTTATCTTTTTTTCATCGTCTACCCCATCGTGTGGGGTATCGTTGAGTAGGTCTTTTAAAATGACTTAAGGGTTGCTAATACTATTTTCGATTTAATGCTCTATTTACAAAATATTAAACTTTAAAGTGCAATTTTTTCCCTCTCCCTCTTCTTTCTTTTTCTTTCTTTTATTAGCCGTTTCTGTCCCACTGCTGGGCAAAGACCTCCCCCAAACCTCTTCACTTATCCCTGTCGGTGGTTAGGGCCTGCCAATCTTGGAGAAAATTGTCTAAGTCATCGCGCCATCGCTTTCGAGGTCTACCTCTCGAACGATGTCCATCAGTAGGCAGCCAGTGCGTGACACACTGGTCGTCGTGTCGTCACGCACTGGCTGCCTCTCCCTCTAAAAAAAATTAAAAAAATCATGACACTAGTGCATTTTATAAACTTGAAAGAAAAGATATAAAATTATAGCGGTTAAGATAATTGTTGTAAATGTTTATTAGTTTAGCATAAATGGTCGTTGAACTTGGGTGTAGGATAATTTTGTACTAAATACAAATATCTTTACCATTAATTATATTCATAACTAGCTGTCCCGGCGAACTTTGTACCGCCTATACACATACGTTTTTTTTCGTGAATTTTCCGATGTTTAAATAGTTTTTCTGCTATTCGGGGCGGAAACGAATCCAACAAATCACAGATCATAAAAATCGGTCCAGCCGTTCTTGACTTATAAATGGTGTAACTAACCCGACTTTCGTTTATATATACATACATAACAGAATCGTTCTATATTGTAATAACGGGGTACTACGGAACCCTACAATGCGCATGGCCCTACACGCACTTGGCTGGTTTTTTTATTTTTTTGTACAGTTTCTCGTGACACTTCATACCATGGCGACAACAATCACACCAAAACATCGTAAAAAAATACAATGTTTATAAAAATATAAATACAAATGTTCTGCCGTCGTAACACTAAAGGGCACAATTAATTTTTTTTTAATTAAAAAACAAGTAAATGTACGCGCCTTTTTTATGATTCCGAATGTATTTATCTCGATTTGACTTTTATTAGTTTTTCCCTTTTTCGTTACGACGTCAGTATAAACCAAAAAAAAATATTATAACGTATGAATAAAATAATAAGTAGATGTTTTAGAGTTAATTTATACTTTCTTTTTGCTGTTCCTACACTGGGGACGTAGGAAAACGACTACTTAAATTAAATCCTTATTTAATTTCGGTTCAATTTTTTCCGTCGTAATAAGTTTTGTGATTACATTATTTTAAGCTTTTGTCGCTTATTTCGAACGTTAATCGTTATTTGAGAAAGTCATAACCATTATACGTTATTGTTCTTCCAATTACTTTTAAATTAAGATAAATAATATTAATTTACTCAGTATATAGGCCCTCTTCCGGGCACTTAAGCTAAACAAACTTAGAATTAAAAATAAAATTAGAAGAGAATATAAATCTGATAATTCTGCAGGCACACAAAATTTTAACTTATCAAGAATCCGCAGTCGAGGAGACACAATAGAAATTCCATTTTTATGCGGTCTCATGAGACCTGGATGATGACGAGAAAACTTGCTCCTTAACTGATTTATATATGTCGCAGGGAAATGAGGATATCAGGGATTTCATGAAATCCCTAGAAATATGACGAAATCCCGGTAGATGTCGAATATTCTTGTTTATTACGTCTTCTTACAAAAATTATCTAGTTATATGACAAAATATCAATTTATCGTCAGTATATGTCGTTTTACTATACTAAATCTAGTAAAATGTCAGAAAAGCGAATACTGCCGAATAAAAAGCGAGCCATGCATTTCTTTCGCTCGTTCTAATACCCACTTCTTCCTGCATTAGTATGTAGCTCAAAATTTTATAAACAGTTTTTATAACACCACTTAAAATATGTTTTTATTCGTCTAAGTATGTCTTCTCTGTCCTAATCTAATCGCTAGTTCCAAAAATTGATTTCTCAAAAATAGGCTTTCGATAATTGACTTCTAGTAACTGGTTATAAACTATATCTGGGTTAAACTCAAATAGAAATACCGTGCACCGTATCGTGCTGTCTTTTAGTCGGCCGCAGTTCCAAAATAAACATCTAAATATTTTAATATTTAATTATGGAATGAACAAGTTCAAACGTGACAAGACTAATTAATACGACACACGAAGATAATGTAAAATGAAAATCGAATCTATCCATTGACATAATTCTTAATGATCAATAACCTTTTTCATTGCTTTTTTCTTTAAACATTTATAACCCGCTTTTATTAACTCTACTTATGTTGTAACTTATTAACAGCCAAATAACTAAGTACCTACAAAATCAAATCTTGAAAATTTATTAACTTCCCATACAAAATTTTCAAACAGCCGATTGAATTTGTACAGAAAGACAAAAAAAAATGCATACTTTTAAAAATCATAGAAAAAAAGATGTTCACTATTTAAATATAGACTATGTGCTTACAAGGTTATCTTTGAGTTGTGGGACATCCTGTTTTGTAAACTATGAAGTTAAAATGATTTTAAAGCAGTGGCCCAGGGATCAAAGGTTTTCGCCTCACATCCGCTGGTCGTGACTTTGCATCCTATGGCACGTATAGTCGACAAAGAAATTGGTTTAGTAAAGTTTTTAGGGTCTATTTTCGCTTGCCTTTATTAACTTGTTTCGTGACGTCAATAGTGTCTTTTGTGATTATTTGAACTAGGAAGTGATAGATAACTCAACTTCTAATTTAAACCTTCTGCGGCTTCAGGTGCCGTGGACTTTTTTTAACGGTTTTTTACACCTTTTTTTACGGAAATTTACTATTATTTCAAATTAAATACGATAAAGTCCTATTGTTCTATAGTTTTAGTTTTACTTCTCTTGTTTTATACTTGATAAGGGGTTATTCTACGGCTAAATTACATCAACTTTTTCTATAGGACCAACATCGAATTCGAAAAAAAAAACACTTTCCCATACTAAAACGCGACCAGCTGACATCAGTTTGTATGGAAACGTCGTAGAAAAATAACTTTTCTATATTGTCTCGGGTCTGGGTTGTTTCTGATTTCTGTTACACATAGTGCTTAAGCTACTTATCATAGGATCAGAGCAATGTATGTGATGTTGTCCAATATTTATTTATTTATAGGCCTTTATTTTAAAATTTGCTAGTACTACTTTGCAAAGTTACCCTGTAGAAAAGTGTGTTTTTAAACTATATTATTAACTTTAGTCTGGTTATGAAGATTATAAAACACTTGATCATACTTGATAGTTTTGTACTCCCTACATCAAGCCTTGGTACGAGTAGGCATTGATTTGATTTTCTCTAACTCTATGGCATTGATTTCGACGTGAAACAATTATGTTTAACTTTGACAACAGCCTTAGTTTAGAAGTTCGCACAACGGATTACAAAACCAAGCAGTGCTAGTTCCACAAATGTTGCAAGGGACAAGATTTTGCTTAATGATCATTTTGTACCTGACTCATGTATATCATTCAGTCAAGTCAAGTTATTTTATCTCGCTTTTTCCATAATTTACGAATGATGTCGAAAATTCAAACCCTGCGGTGGTATGTACCCAATAAGCGACTACAATGCAATTTTCCGACGTCACCCTGTCATATCAGTATATTTTGCTTTCAATAAATTCAATTTTCATATTTGTATTCCACTTTTTATTTTCTTTTCACAATCGGATCGGAGGGATATCAATCAGTTTTGATTAAATCTCTGGTTTTTATACAAATATGTATTTTTGTCCATTGAATACTCGTATCTCTGAATATTGGATATGTTAACTGAAAACTTTATTTATCGGATAAGAGTATTAATAATGTTTTTTGTGGAGGTAAGTCGTAATATTGTACCAATTAACTTTGAACGGATTCTGAAAGATATCAATTCTTTTTTATATTTGTAGTATTTAAATGTGATTCGAATCGCGTAGCAATATTGCTACTTGCTATCACACTGCAACATATCTGAAATAGATAGGAGCTGACATTCACAGAAACATTTGAATATTGTCGACCTAATTGGTATAGTGGGGCATTAATTCGCGTTGAAAGCAATAGGTCCCGGGATTGATGTTTTGGGTCAATTTAGAATACGGAGTTTTTTAAATCGGGTGTGCTAGGAGACGCCCCTAGAGGATTCTAATCCCTAATTCGAGACCACAATTAGTGTTATAAGCAAATACTTCAGTACTACTATCGTCTTGGTGTAGTGATTCGCGAACTGGACTACAAGGCCAGCGGTTGCGGGTTCAAATTCCACAAAGGGCAAATAGTTGAGCGATGAGCACTAGCATTTTTACTCAAATCATGGATGTTTATTCGTTATCTAGTCGCCATAGTGCAAGCTTTGCTTAGTTTGGGACTAGATAATTGGTGTGATTGTAAAAAAAAAAGAATCTTCAATAAAATTTTTGAGATAAGTAGATATTAAATCTACCGATAGTCGAAGGTTTATTTCTATCCGTATAAAATCTATATTACTATAAAATCAAGCAGTTGCGGGATCTTCTTTATCGTATCAGTACAATTCAGCCATTTTCTTTATCTTAATCTATAACATTTTTGTATCACTCTTAACTTAACCCATGGCCACGGAAATTGATTTGAGCTTGACAAATTACAAAGATGTTAAGGTATTATTTATTTAACATATTGTAAAACTGTTCCAACATTAAAACTGCAAATGCCTTAAGTCTTAAGAATTAATAATAGTCAGGGCTTAAATTCATGTTATCTTGTTATCAGGTTTGGAAGATGTTCTTATCTCATGGCCTGAATTTGATTTTGCTTGAAAGGTACCTACACAGAGGCCACGACCTGGGTTGAAACATTTTATACCTTATTTTATACCTATATTATTTTATACCTATGTTAATACGTATTATTTATCGCAATGTGTTGAAATTTACAATTTAGAAACAAAAATCGATATAATTAATTTTAAATCCCACCAGCAATGAATTTCATAATGCTTTTTTTCAAGTATCACGGAGAGGTCGACTTTAGTCTAAAAAATTTGTAAAAATAATAACTAAGTAATATCTGTACATTTAACAGTAAAGTCAGTTTTTACTAGTCTTACAAACAAATGAACATTTTTTTCTTTACATTTTTTTTAATGTTCTGAATAACTTGTTTTATCATCGACGATTAGTTAAAAATCTTTTTTTTTTCACTTTTTGATTTATTAAAATGTTCAGTTCTTTTCATCGGCTTAAACTATAGGTATGGTTAGAGACCGGAGATAGAGACATTATTGGGCTAGGTTGACTAACTGTAAGAAAATACCTTTTACAAAGTGTTAATTCAACAGACCAACCTCAAAATCACAACACAATTCGTAAACGGGGTAAAAATGTATTCTACGTATACGAGTTAGGTGCCCGGTCTGACAGACAAATTACGTCACCATGGCAGGTGACTACTTTTCTAACAACGGATAAACGTCAAATAATTTCATTCATGTGATTTTCATTGAATCCTACAATCATTTTTAACCGTTGGTTTTTTGTGTGCCGTTTGATATTTTCTGTATTGTGGAAATATTGAGTACTTACCTACCTATTGAAGTCGAAAAACTTATTACGAGCTTTTCCTTGAATATTACATGAAGTTACTCTAGCTTCATAACTCGTTTGGATTTGTCGCCAGTCTGCCGAATACTTTTGGCAAATAAAAAGGTGTTTTAACTTATTTTATTTTCTTATTTTAATTTGAAAATTAGTAATTGTATTTACTAGCGGCCAAAACTCTGGGACAAACATTTAAAAAGTTATAATAAAGGTCGCTTTGGTATGCAAAACTTTTTCTTTATATTGCAAAACAACTTTGGGTGGAAGTTTTGACGACCTCCGTATCCAAAAAGCGAGCTCGCCGGTCTTAGCGCCCCTATCTCTAAGGTCCCGGGTTCGATTCGAGGTCGGGTCAATTTAGAAAACCAATTTTTCTATATATCTTAGGATCAGAGCAATGTATGTGATGTGGTCCAATATTAAATATTTATTTTGTTTATTTATTTAAGTTTCATTCGAGATGGCGCCCGACAACAGCAGAAGTATCTAAGTATCACGGACATAGTATATTTTTATTTTACTATTGCGTTGTATACAGATGAACGGCCACGACGGTCGTCCGAATAGTTCTGATACAAAATCGGCCGATAACTCGGAATGGTGTTTTTCTATTGCTTAAATAGGTAGGTACAACAATTTTTACTATGGAACCAACAGAAATCGCAAAGTAACACTTCCATTTGATTTGGATAATCCAGATCGAGATTCGATGTTGGTCCCATAGTAAAAAACCGGCCAAGTGCGAGTCGAACTCGCGCACCGAGAGTTCCGTACAAACCTGTAGGTATATAGGTATTATAGACCTGAGTATTTAATATGAATTTCAATTTAATACCTCTACGCGTTCATGAGGAAAAGGGTAGTAAATTTTAAATTATTAAAACTATTTTTATTTTATGATGTACCTAACTAAAAATTTACGGTTTGTGCTATAAGACGTTGCTTCGTACCAAATTGCAACATTCTGAGTTCAAGGGAAGTACCCTGTAGGTTTTGATTCCCTTGCAAGTGTCAAAATTTGCGGAAATTAGCGGCATAAACGGCTGTATCTTTTAATTGCGTTGGCTTAGAAGTTTGATTTTTTCACAGCTCCAAGGGACAGTAGACTTGAGTATTTGATATAGATTCCAGCTTGATACCTCCATGCGTTCCTGAGATAAAGGGTCTTGACAGACAGACGGACGGACGGACGGACAACAAAGTGATCCTTTAAGGGTTTCGTTTTTTCCTTTCGAGGTACGGAATCTTAAAAATGTATATTATATGTAGTAGAATCAACCTTAAAAGTAAGTTAACAATATAATAGATAAATAGATATCTTTGTTAGATGCACTAAAAAAAGGAAAAGATATAAATTCGATTAGAGAATTGCTATTAAATTGCAGATCAGGACTTCCCTCCCTTCCCTTCCCTATCTGTTCTCGCACTAATAAACAGCAAACATTTCCGATGGCCTGTTATGAAATACACCTATCGGTAAACAGGTTTTGATTGCCTGTAACGTAGGATTGTTGATCACATTGCAGAATGTTTACTCTGTCATCAATGTTCAGCATGTTTTTAGTCTCAAATGATTCTATCCTCACCCCCGATTCGAGAATTGATATCCTTGACGATATTGACATCAAAACTGTTGACTAGATTAATAGCGCGGTGATTTACCTTGAACGCAAAGGGTTCGATTCCCGGTTCGGGTTATTCAGAAAACGTAAAGTATTTTTGTATTGGCTCGGTGTAATGGCCACAATTAATTGTCTGGTACCTCGTAACACAATTATCTACAAGTCTCAAAAACATTTAAAAATATCAATTACTGATTTAAGAACAACAATACTTATTTATTACATTCGTAAGAGAGCCACAAGGCAAAAAACGAACTGAAAAGCCTTGAACAGAATCGACTCAAACAAAATATATCGAAATCAGCTGGTGATATAAGCACAACCACATGATTATATTCTAACTAGCTGTCTCGGCGAACTTGGTACCGCCATAAAAAAAAATTCGTGATTTTTTTTTCATGTTTTTCTTAGTTATTCTGCTATTTGGGGCGAAGTCAAATTTAACAAAACAAAAGTCATAAAAATCGGTCCAGCCTTTCTTGACTTATAAATGGTGTAACTAACCCGATTTTTTTATCTATGTATATACCTGTATATACATATATAAAAAAATCGGGTGGCCAGAAAAGTGAAGTGCAAATTTTTTTTTTGCAAAAATATATGTTCTATGATATTTCGTAGTTTTCAAGTTACTTGATTGATTCAGATACACTCAACACGAGGCACATAAAAAAAATTTTTGGACGTCACTTTTCTGGCCATCTTGTAAGATATTGTTTTATTCGGGTTTGGCACATTTCGCCGACAGCTAAAAGGTCAGACTCCGATAGGTCGACAACGGATTTTTGAATGCTTAAATCGTCGATAATACGTTAGGTCAAACGTTTTATATGTCTTAATTACATAACATCGATGCCACGTTTGATCGCATGTACAAAAGATCGACTAGGCAATTGGATCAGAGCATATTTTTCGGAGTTCAAAGAAAATAATGTTTTATTTTTTCACCCATTCTTAACCATGATTCTGAAGACTTTTTCGGAGAGACAAATCTATACTAATATTATAAAGCTTAAGTCAAAAGTCAAAAATCATTTATTCAGTTTAGGACAGAAAACTGCCACTTATGAACGTCAATAATATTATTATTTTAACATTATTGGCCCATATGGGGCAGAACATGTCTCCTTATATTTTGGGCCCTACTAGCGCTTCGAGACAAGACACAGACAATCTGAGAAGAAACGCCAGAACAAACTCAGTCACCACTAGCTACTAAGAGTTTGTTTGTATGGTTGAATACTCTAATCTCAGGAACTACTGGTTCGAATTGAAAATTTATTTTTGTGTTCAATAGTCCATTTATCGATGAAGGTTTTAGACTATATTCCTTTTGAGAGCTTTCGTTGCGTGCGATGCGAAAACGATTAAAATTACGCAAAAATCATATATGACAATATAAACAGACATAATATTGTTCCCTCTAAAAGTAAAAAAAAAAGTCAAAACTCACTATAACCTTTTTTATGGTGATCTTTGTTCTAAAATCGTCGTGTCGAAGCATTGTTAAGGTTTATTGTATCATTTGATAATTTTGAGCTGGGAAGTGACACGGGTTGTTGATAAAGACTTTAAGTGATAGATTGAACTCCACGCGGGCACAGCCGCAGGCAGAAGCTAGTTAATTATAATATGTACTACTGAATTGATTTAAATTTAGTTTATAAAGTAAGCACACATTAAGATTAGGAACCATAACTTATGAATCACCAACCCTATACAGAAAACCGTATCTAAATCAGTCGAACCGTTTTGGAGATAAATTCGAGTGCATACACATACAAACAATCATAAAAATCTACGTCTAACACACATCCCAAAAATATAGCTTTGTCCTTCCACCGCTTCGGAACTACAAATTGGCTGGTGTTGAGAAGAAATGGCGCCACAAATTCAGTTACCTTTTTTAGTTTTTACAGAAAATCAGTTACAAGACATGACTGTAGTACTTGCAAACTAGGCAGGTTTATAAAGTCCATGCACTCTTGTCGTTTAAATATTCGTCTACTTTATAATATCCTTTTTTCATAAAGATTTATTTTTATTAAATGTGAATTTGAACTCTTAAACTTGAAGTAGCTCATCAAGAATCTGTGGTACTTATTGAAATATTAATGACCAACTTCGTGTAGTCTGAAGCTCGAAACCGCAACTTTGTTTTATTTCGAGTATTATAATGATGAAATCACCTTTTAAGCTAAATAAACTTAGATATTTTACGACACACGGGTACAAGACAGTATATTGTAGGTACGGCTCTTTTCTGCAACACAAATATCGATACAATGTCATCAGCGAGCCCCATAGCAATAGACCATACGACGACAAACTATCAAACTAAAGCATATAGGTCTTGCCATTTCGACATCAGTTAAGCCTCATTTTCCTCAAAGCATATGCCGCTGAACTGAGCCTCTCTGACAAGACTATTATGTGTGGATCCCATTACAGTCGGGAGTCTAATGTAATTTCCAAAATTTTTATAATCAGACAAACTACGTAAATAACTTAAGTATAAGTACTACTCTTGCTGTTTTAACATTAGTTTAAAGCCTTATTTTTCTCACAGAATAAGCCGCTGAGCCGGAGCTTCTGAAACCGACACTGCATACGACATAATATTAATATGCGTATATAACCTGTAAATTATAGTGAATTTAATGCACTTGTTTTTTTGCATTTAGTAACAGGTTGTTAGCAGTAAACCAGCGTACTGCACGAGAGAGAGTATTATTTACATCGTTAAGGCAGCTTTAACTCTGTCTACAAACAATACTATCTCACAAAAGTCTTTAGTAAAAGAAACAAGCTTTTACTCTAAACGCATAATAGTATTGTTTGCAGATGATACATCATTATTTTTTTAAACTGACAGAGGTAAAGCTGCCCTTGACGATGTAAATAATGCTTCTTATGTATGACATTATTTTACGATAAGGATTTACTGGTTAAAATTTCCGAAAATCAAAAAATACACTTTCTTGTAAGCAGCTTATTACGTGGATATATAGCGTCCTATTTTTTTATTTCTACACTTTATAAAATTTATTCAGAAAAAAAATATAATTTCAAATAAACTAAGAAAATTAGTAGAATTAGCAATAAAATCTCTTTTTTTTTTATTTATATCTGTTGTCTTATCGTGGTGCCTAATTATGCATATAGGCAGAACGTAGATACCTAACACCGCGGTGTATTCCTGGGGTACAAATTAACATGACACTCTCCGCTTGCAAAACAATACCTACAAGCTATGTAATAGAATATCTGCTCACCTTTGCCATAGAACCGATAACCGTCGGGGTGACCACGACTTGGCAAGCGCTGCGTATCCGACAAGGTAGAGCGATGATAGACGTAAGCTGCTGGCAGCGGATGGAAAAAAATTGCCAAAGATCGGTGTAGCGGTGTGCATTCTGATAGGCCTATGTCCAGCAGTGGGTTGATGTAAGCTTATTATGAAAATTATGATGTGACTGAGTCATCTCACTCCCATCTAAATGGTGTGTTAGCAAGGAAGCGACCTTTTGTCTGGGGGCACGGCAGTGCCCCCGCCAAGTCGAGCAAAAAAGCGTCAAGGCCGTAACCATATCGATATAAAAAATCTTATATGTTTTAAATAAATAAATTAACTTAACCATCGCATGAAAATACAATGTATCTCACAAGTAATACGGGTTATATTAAATTAGATTATTGTGCGATTGCCAAGTCAATCTATTTATTTAAAACATAAAAGATTTTTAATATTGATATGGTCACTATAAGATGTTGTTAGGTTAGCTAATTACTTAGTAACTTAAGACAGAAGGACCCTTAAGTAGGGATTGAATAAATTAACCGAATTGGTATTATATGGATCTCACAACTTTCTACGGTTGAAGAACTGAGTTGCTAGACTTTTTTACAAGTTATGTTTTTGATGGCATACTTATTTTACTAGTATGCATTTTGTTATAAAGTACTCGTAGTATTACATTGTTAATTTAATATGAACCTCTCGCAAGCAATAAAGGGTTACATTGCAAAGGGGTGCCAAATTTATAAAATAAGATCAAGGGAACAATATAACGAAGCGTCTTAATCGTTATCTATCTATATATATAAAAAACAATGTTTGTTTAAGTTTTAACAATTACATAAGTGTAATTTTTTTGTAATCTTAGAATATTAATATGTTTAAGTACACGAGTAAGAATTTCCATATTTACGCATGTCGTGGCAGCCTGTAAGTAAGGCAACACTACAGAATGTTTCGCTTGTGTATGTAACAGTATTGTTTAACTTTAAGGTGTATGCTTTGTTGGTTGTCCTTAAAATAAATAAATAAAATAAAATAAAACAAAGTCGGGTTAGTTACACCATTTACAAGTCAAAAACGGCTGGACCGATTTTTATAACCTTTGATTTGTTGGATTCGTCTTCGCCCCGAATAGCAGAATAAATAATAAAATATGACAAAATTTTACAAAAATGAGGCGGTACGAAGTTCGCCGGGACACCTAGTTATTTATAATCGGATGTAACCAAAAAAATACTTTAAATTATCGGAAAATAGAGTCAATAGAGAGACTAAGAAAGCCATGCAGAAAGCCATGCATGGCAGGCGGGTTGGCGAGCGCAGTTTTTTATAAGATTTCGCACGCAGGCGCTAGCTACGCGTCTCGTGCTACAGGAATTAGTCGCCTCTTACGACACGCCTAATGTTGGCAGTGGGGAAGTGTATTCTTTAAGGCCGTCCTGTTAGTGGCACGGCGGAACGGCGGAAGTCGGTTATTGACATTAAATTAGTACTTTTTTAAAGAACAAAAGTTTTTCACCATGACATATACTATATATGGAATTTTTGATAACAAAATTATCCTTGAGTTACGTTGTGTTCATCCTATCCTACTTTATTTAGTATTATAAATAAGATAGTTTGTGAGTATGGATGTTTGTTACCCCTTCGCGCTAAAACCACTAAATTGATTTTGATAAAATTTGGCACACTGATAGATCATGGCCTGGATTACCACATATTAGGATACTTTTTCATGGAAGGTTCAGATGTAGGTTTCAGACGAAGTCGCAGGAAAAGGCTAGTGGGCCATAATTTTAAATTAGATTTTTCTTCCAACAGTTCCATTCGACGAGGTGGACCCTGACTCGGCCCTGGTGCAGATGTTCGCGTACGTGAACGCGCCTACTTGCAAGTACATCGTAGCCATTGGCGCGCTAGCCGGCCTCACCGTTTCCATGTTTGGCTCCATGTTCCCCATGCCGAGGGTCGTCTACGCCATGGCCTTGGACGGACTGATCTTTAAGTAAGTATTGGCGTAATCACTGTGCGATTCATCTTGAACGCAAAGGGTCACGGGTTCGATTTCGAAACTGGCACGGGTCTGGGTAAACAATTGCGCCATAAAAGAAGAAGAAGGTTAGAAAAATTAAATAGTTAAAGTTAATTCTTATCACATCACGCTCAGCCTTATTATACAAAAAATCTACAGTATAATAATTAGTAGACTTTACTGTTTGTGGTAATTTGAACATCGTGTACCTACTGTTTTTGTGAAATTGTTGTGCATACGCATAGTAATAAGGCGAGCGGGATTTTCACAGCATATGCTTTAGACGAACCTGCTACGAAATATTTGCAAAGTAACTTAAAGGCAAATACCTATGTAAGGCAGTATCTTTTAACGAAAAGACTTTAACTTTTTAAGAAAGTTTAGCCGAAATATTAATTGAGAAATGAATTTTACCATCGAATCGTCAGCGCTCTTTTTGTTTTTTAAATCGACCCTACAAAAGTACTTTGAATGACGTTTTAGATCTGACTGAGCAGTGTAAGAAATATTTTAATTTGAGAAGTGATAATAAATAAATATTAAATATTGGACAACATCACATACATTGCTCTGATCCTAAGCTAAAGCACTTGTGTTATATAAATCAGAAACAACGACGGTACCACAACACCCAGACTCGACCCAACATAGAAAAGTTCGTTTTCTACATACCGACCGAGAATCGAACCCGGGACCTCAGAGATGGCGACACCAAGTCCGCCGTAATCGCTTCTGGGCAACGGAGGTCGTCAAGTGATAACATTTGAACCTTAACTGTAACTGTCCTTCCTAATTTGTTTATTTTTACAGTGGCTACTATCTTAAAGTCAGACAATTTATTGTAACGCTTTCAAACTCTTTAGAAGGCGGCACCGGATCCTAGAAATCGTAAACTTTTGCATTTGAAGAAATTTCATAATGTTAGGCTATACGTAACGTACGCTGACTATACTTAATGACAATATAATTTCCGATATATGCCGTGCCATGGTTGCTGCGTAGCACGAGGGCCGGGCTGAATGAAAGCTTATTAAACCAAAAACTATTTTAATTTACAAAAATTAAAAGGCCAACCCGAACGACCCATTGTAGTGTAGGTATTTATGTCAACAAATAGGCCTAGTTTCGGTACTGCTTTACCTTATCTATATATTGTGCCTATAGCGGTATATTAAAAATAATTAAACGTCATAAATAAATCGATTAAATGCCACAATAACCTTCGTTGCGGCACCAGGGTAGACGTACGAAATAGTTTGTCGAAATTTTGGGATTTTCTAGTGGTCCGATATGCCATTGCGTTTGATGTTCGTCCTAGCGTTCGGGGTCTCTGCCGAAAATCATCGTCGTGACATGTCCCTGACTATTACGATAGAAGCTGCCGGGAAACCTCCTTTTTATCTAATATTTAATGTATCAAATACTTTAGTTTTTTTACATTTTTTTATTGATTGCATGGAACAGGCAACTGGCAAGCATCTCTGAGAAGTCTGGCACTCCGGCCCTGGCTACAGTCTGCGGGGGCATAGCGGCTGCGCTGGTGGCCCTCATAATCCAGCTGGAGGTTTTGGTCGAGATGATGAGCATTGGTGAGTAATCAGTAGTTTGTCTAGCTTAATTATCACATCTTTCCGAATTTTAAAGTTTAATTTAAATCGTACAATTCAAATTATTACAGATACAATACACTTACATGTATGTTATAAACGTTTTATACAGAACAATTTAAGGTCCTGTTTTATTTTATTAGTTTTTGCGGAACAACAAATGTAGAACCCACATTAAATAAATTAAAAACACAAAATCATAATTATTAAACCAATCAAGTTTCCTCTTTCTTGAGATAAATAATCTTGAGCAAAACAAAAACAAAAAAACGAATTAACATAAAGCTATACACATATTTTAATTCCAAAAAAAGTAAAAAAAACAAGGCTACAAATTAACGAAAAATAAAAACACATTTAAATACAATTAAGCTCCACCAAATTGCCAGGCAACTAAGCTACGGGGAAAATCATGTTTATTTTTTTCAGAAAATTAAGTCTGACGCAAAAATTTCCAGTCGTTAAACTCCTATTATATCTATCGCAAGTGCGAGGCAAATAAGTATCGAAAGCGTATATGTTCATTTACTTACTTAAGGGTACAATCAACGGCTGGTCAACCTAGCCAAAAAGTTAAAGGTTATTGAACCGATGTCGTTTATGTAGAAATCGATATCAATTGCGAAAATTTTACGTTTTGTGGTAGGTTGCCAAGCTGAGGCCCAATTCCCGTAATTTGACAATTGTCGCAATCCGGTGTCGATCCGGTCCCAGTAATATTACTGTCACAAACGGTATTCTCGTAAACTTTCAATTTGACGTAAAAATATTAAAACTATTCCAATAAGACTAAAAACAGAGCAAAAAAAATCTAATTTTGGTTTTTTCCATTTTCAGTCGCATTACGAACTATAATTGCATTTTCTGGGTTTAGGAGAATACCATTTGGGATCGTAATATTACTGGGAGCGGATCGACACCGGATTGCGACTATTGTCAAATTACGGGAATTGGCCCTCTGTTGTCTGTACATAGAAGAGACATTAATGAAGTGCATAAAACCGGGGACATCGCAGAACTAATTCACTTAAGAGATAAGGACAGTCAATTGTCTTTTTCGATACGACGACTTAATGTAGGCACATGATATTCTAAATGAGAACTAGACTCCTGCTCTGGGCGGTACTTTGAGTGTTTATTAATTTATACTACAAAATTCACAGCTCTTAATACGAATATAGTCAATCATATTATTAGATCACATCCTTTAGGGGTTTTTTTTCATCGCAATCTCTTCCCAGATTCAGGACCCTTCGATAAAGAATTGACAACCGGTAAATTACGTGACACTAATGTTAAATCCTATAGTTTCACGTGGTTTTCCAGTTGACAATTTGTTACCGAACGGTTTTGAATCGGGGGTCAGGTGACATCAGTTTGTATGGAGAAGTATTAGGACGTTAAACACGAGGTTTTGTTTATTTAATTTTGAACAGGCACTTATATTATCCAATCGTACCAAAATAAACTATTTTAAAACCACTTCTTTTTTTAACCTTTTTAGCATAGTACCATTTTGACTGACTGCGCCAACGCGAAGTTCTTAATCATTTCAGTTCTTAAAATGGCACGAGTAATACAAAAATTCCATGTTTCTAGATATTCGAATAAATGTATATTTTTGCAATAATAGAAGGTTTATCTTTCTATTAATATTTTAAGTACCCACGGCCTAAAACATTTCCAAGTTTTAAGGTATATTATAAAGATGCTCCCCTAGTTTCCAATTCGTTGGGCTCCTCCCATCCCTCTGTCTTTTTACGGATCTCACAAAGGGCTTTATCATTTGAGACTGAATAATAATCCTAAAGGTATATATGTCAGCCTGGTAATCTGCAGCCCTCTTTGCCAAATGAATATAGGCATCTTGATAAATATCCGCTTTCTTTGAGGAAAAGTGCTTATTTTTTCATTGAAATAGTAAGTACCTACCGGCTTTACCATAGACTTAATAAAATAAAGTATCAGTGATTCTTCATTAAATCCCTAAAAAGATAGGAAAAAGTTCACACTTTATCTTTTTTAGGGTTCCGTACCCAAAGGGTAAAAACAGGATCCTATTACTATGACTCCACAGTCCGTCTGTCTGTCTGTCAGTCTCATGAACCGTGATAGCTAGGAAGTTAAAATTATAATAGATGACGTATTTCTGTTTCCGCTAAACCAACATATACCTAGAGGAAAGTAACCAAATATGGAATAGTATCCCTAAAATGGAATACCGCCATTTCTCGAAAACGAATACTCCTAGTTGCAAAAGACAGTGATCGTCTGTCTCTTTCCATCATTATACTTGCGTACAGGTTTCGATTTGTAAGTCGGGCGACCGTTTCGGTCGCGGTAAGCGTGTTTTGTTTTGGCGCTGTGCGAAAACATTTTAAGGTACGTAAAAACAAAGTAATTTCTCAAAACGTGATTGGAAATTGTATTGTATATTATGACTATACATTTATTTCATGTTTGTTTGATTGTTTTAGAGGTTTTTTCTTGTCTGATTGTGTTTAACAAAAAAATCTGATATACGTTATGATTACTTTGAAATTTCCGAATATGGACAGTCCCTGGGATCTAAATATGGACTATTCTATATTTCCTTCACACCAAGACAAGTAACAGAAAATGATTGATCTAGATCTAGATTGATCTAGAACCATCAACTTCCAGGCTTGCTTGCAGTACTCTAAATATGGTCTCGCCCTATGACATCAGTCCAGTGCCAGAAAAAAAAGAAAAATTAAACTAAAAGAAAACAGAGAGAGAAAGCAAAAAGAGTAAACCAAGTCTAAGAATAGTGATTCAGACGATGAAGAAGAAATACAGTTTGACACGGACAGTGAGCCTGATGCCGTCATAGGACAGGAAGCTCCTGACTCAGAAGATCCAGGGTGTATTCTATGTTACAACGTGTTTTCTCAAGATACTCGAGGAAAAACATGGATAAAATGCCTCGTGTGTGGGCTCTTGGCACATGCTGTTTGCGCAGGTGCAGAATCGAACTCTGGATATGTGATTTTTGCAAGTAATTTGAGTACCATCTTAAAACTGACCAAAGTTCCTGTTGGATCTCATAAAAGTAAAGGCTTGTTATTCATAGTTTTATAGTAGTCCATATTTGGGTACCTATTCCATAATTAGGTACCTTTATGTTGATTTTGTTTTTAGGGAAATTATATGTTTTAAATTGATATATATAAAACAAGACTGTTAATAAGTTAAGCGCAAATATATGACTGACAATAAATAATAATAAAAGTTTTTGATTTACAATAACTTTTTTTTATATAATACAAAAACAAAATGGTATTCCATATTTGGTTACTTTCCTCTACTAAAAACAGGATGAAATAAATATTTAATTTATACAGTAAACGTGATTTTTTTGCCTTTTTTTGCTTTAATAATTAATTAATAACGGCAACAGATAGACGCTTAAAATATTTACAGTATATTTAATTGTATATTCACTTTAAAAACAAATAATTAAATTAAAATAAAAAATATACTAACGGGGCTCCTGTACAACGAACGTGATTTTTTTGCTGTTTTTTGCTCGATATTAATAACGGCAACAGGTAGAAGCTTGCCGTTTTTTTTATTATAGTGTATTTCTGTTGCCTCCTCCATTACAATGGAGTAATATTACAATATTATAGCGTCTAATGTTGTATAGATAAAAGTGCGGAACCCTTCGTGCGCGAGTCCGACCGCACTTGACCAATTTTTAAATGAAATAAATACTGGGCAACATCACATACATTTATCTGATCCTAAGGTAAATAGCTAAAGCATTTGTGTTATAGAAATCAGACGCGACGGTACCTCGCTACCCAGACCCGTGAGAATGTAGTAAAGTTCGTATCTATTTTGACCCGCCAGGGATTCGAGCTCTCCCGCCTCTTGGGTACATGGGTCGTTAAATTGAACAAAGCAAGCTTAACAAGACCATTTAAAATAATTGATATGATTATAAATAAAACAACTTAAAAAACTATAAAACACATAAATTGACTGGACTCGTCAAAACTAATTGAATGAGCCCGAACACGAAGAGTTCTAGGACCCACCTCCTGACTCCATCATCAGATCAGCACGATGGTTTCAAATTAATGTATTGTCATCTGAACGTCAAATACAAAGTTTTAAATTGAAAGCTATCTTCGTTGTTTTAATATGTTGGATAAAATTCATATATGATATTCAATTTCAAATTCGAGAAAACTTTTGTCTCCTTCGATTCCACTCGATATTTTGATATGAAAGCTGTAGAAACAAATGTTTAAAACTTATAGAGCTGTTAGTACACTAAATAAGGAAGTTTTTAAGATACATAACAGAAAATAAATGTGCGCATCATTTTTAACTAGAGCGCTAAGTTACAGATAAATAATCGAAATTAACAAAATAATATGAGATTATTTATTTTTCCTAAACTGTTTTATGCTAACGTTTAAATGATATTGTACATTATTGGACTATTTTACTAAAAATAAATGTGACTAGGACTAACCGTTAAGTCGTCGCACGTGTTTTTATGAATCAATTAGCAATCAGATCAAATTCAAAATATTACGGGAATAATTCATTTTTGCTAACATACATGGGGCTGCGAGAGAGACAGAAGAAGTAAAATGTAAAAATGAATTGGTACATAAGATACCTCCTAACATCAAAATTTATTATGACTGAAATACACTTGAAAAACATCATTAACTACTATCTGCAGTCGAGCGGAAAGTAATTGGCTTCCTCACAACAACGTTTTCAATTTTTCATCAAGCCATCTTGTTAAAAATACTTTCTCCAGTATCTTTTACATTGGATAGATAACATCTCAGTTGTTATTTCAAATAAGTACAAATACTATTCCGTGTTAGAATTTTATCCGAGAGAAGAAATTAAGTTCTACCGACCTCTGTCTCAGTCAGGTCTATAATTGTATTACTTTAGCCAGTTAGAATCCAGTCTTATACCGTTTCCGTGGAGCAAATTGTTATACCAGTGATCATTTAAAATTACTCTTATATTCATTCGCCGCCATTATGATGTCCGCCAAGGCCTGTGGTTCACAAAAAATTCAAGCGGTAACGGGTTCGAATCTCGCTAGGGGCAAGTATTTGAGTGATGTGTGATTTAATTTGTACTTGAGTGATAGATGTCATATAATTAGAGGTTAGTATTTAAGTATGTTATCTAGTTGCCATAGTACACGCTTGGCTTAGTTTATAGCTAGATAATTGGTGTGATTTAAAGAAATTTACATATGAAAATGTTTTTAATATAAAACTAAATGTCATCCATTGGCCGCTTCCAACCAGCCAAGCAGGAAGCCACTGAGGGAGGCCTATGTTCAGCAGGACGTCCTATGGCTGCAATGATAATGATGATGATTAAATGTCATGATCAAAATAGGCATTTGTTTGGTACAGTATTGTACTCGTATACCACCATTAATCCAACCATGTCAAAGTCGAAAATCATTTATTCAGTTTAGGACAGAAAACTGCCACTTATGAACGTCAATAATAACATTATTGGCCCATATGGGGCAGTATAAAAGCACTACTAGTGATTTATTACGAGATGTGGAACTTATTCACGATTTTACAGAATTGTAGTAAGTTTGTCGTTTTATTATGTGCAAGTAGCAAATTTAGAAAGAGAAAACAATATTTTAAGCATTAAAGAACATAAACGACTACGTTTCGACCTGTTTTCACCGACCATGGTCAAAACGAATCAAATGAGCCCAAACACGAAGGGTTCACTAGTAGTTGAAGAGTTTCACTCTCCACCTCCTGTCAGAGAGGAAATTATAGTATTGTCATGTTTGTCATCCGAATGTCAAATACTTCAAAGTTTTAAATTGATATGTCAGTAAGAAGTAGGCATAAAACTACTTCTTAGATTTGATAACTTCATAGTTAGTTACAAGCAAAGCTAATATAAATATGGTACTGAATAAAAAATCTATTAAAAAACCCCCGAAACAAAAAAACAACATGAAAGTTAAAAAATAAAATGTAACTATTTGTTTACTTTTTGGCCCTAAAACTTTATTACAAGTAATATTACCTAGTAATGTTTGGATCCGAGCGTCATTCACGTCGGGGGGGAGTTTGGCAAAACTCGAGTAATGTAATGATGTTCACTTTGTGCACAGTTCAAGGACCGTATTCTAGGCCCGTTTTAAACAATATCGACAAAGGTGACTAGCTCCAAAAATTCCATAAACATAACTCTGCACCACCATCCCCTATCTCTAATGGTTGTCCTCTACTTGAAGGTTGTCTGGAAGAGATCCGTATTAGCGATAAGACCGCCTCAATTGTACATCTTTCTGTAAAAATCATGTGTAATTTACTTGTATGGTGTGCGATAAATCGTATCTATCTATCTAGTCTCTCTCTTATTCTAGAATAAGAATTAAATTTAACTGATACTAGTATCAGTCAGACCAAGAGTTTCGATCGTTTTTAAATAAATAATAAATAAATTAAATATTTTCAAATATAGTCACATTTAATACATACCTACTTATGTTAACAATAAGGTTGACAATCTTCTACTTACTAACTCGCTACAGTCATGTGGTTTCTTTATAAGGACTTTCAATAAGATCACTGCGCATTTGTCACTGATCTATAAGCCAAGGGGGCCTATTACAAAAATGTTTTGTTCCTTCGGACGTATAAACATGCCGTTAACTTAAGTCAAACCTTTAATAGTAGATTATTCACCAATGGGATAAAGCAAAGACTGAGTCCTGAGTGTAGTGAGGTATTCAAACGCGCCTAAGACAAAACAGCTTTGTCCCCGAGGAGTATACTCTAGATTTCTAACCTTTTGCGAGACATTTATTTAATATAATTTCAGTACTACCGATTTTAACAAAATTAGACTTCAAGTTCATAACAATAAGAACTGGACATTTTATTATTACCTAGCGGGTTGTAATGAAATTCAGTACAACATTACAACCCGGCTAAAGCCAAGGGCTATAATGATTTGCTTTAAGTAGGGTTTGCATGATATTTATAGGCATTGTCGAGCAGGTGGTCTGAAAAAATATACGAACAACTGAAACTAGTCGTTTAAAAACATGTCTATTTATTGTTCATAAATTGTTGTAATAGTAAACTAGCTTTCTCGGCGAACTTCGTACCGCCACTTTATAATTTTATTTTTTCGTGAATTTTCCGTGTTTTTTTACTTATTCTGCTATTCGGGGCGGAGACAAATTCAACGAACCAAAGATCATAAAAATCGATCCAGCCGTTCTTGACTTATAAATGGTGTAACTAACCCGACTTTCTTTTACATATATAAAAAATGGTTATTTTAATTGATTAGGTTTATACGTCCGAATGAACGTAAATATTTTTGTAATAGGGCCTCAGTTTGTTAACAATACGGGCCCGAAAGTCAAGGCTGTCTGGTCCCGATCGCTTCTTTTTTGTCACCGTTCCAGCAGATTTCGTATCGGCGGCGTCGAACAGACGTTAGCCTACAAAAGATTTCCAACCGCTTTAGCTCCGGGGCGTGAGCGGTGCGACAGATGTCCAATTGGTAACCTATTGAATAACACTCTACTTTATCATTCTAGGAATACAGCGGAAAAAGGATTAATGCTTGAATGCTCACTAAAGGCCAACACAATATAGTACAGGGTTACATTTCACGGTAATGCCAATTTTTCAGGAACCACTCAGAATCAGTAACTTAACTTAACGATCTACGTGAAAAACAAACTCTTTTTTTTCATTTTAATTCTTCCATTCTGTTTTTGACAAATAGCATACGTAGAAAATTTACGTTTACACGAATAAATTGCACCCTATGTGCACTGCATGAGGTTCTTGTTGGAGTTGTGATCTCTGATTAATGACGGCGCATCTCGCGCTTTCTTTTTTTAAAAAAAATTTAATTATATTTTACTCCTAAAATACGACGACTAAAATTAATGACAATAAATTAGTATTTATACATTGTTCTGTAGACCTTATTTGTTAAATTTGGCACTACCTTGAAATGTAACCCTGTATGTACTTGTATAAGTAGTTTAAATAATATAAGGCCTTAGTTTATTAATTAATCCATCCTAGAGGGTAATTCACAGCTCAAATACAACAACTTTTTAAATGGGACATTTAACTCCCAAAAATGTTTGGTGATGGGGAAGTGATTATTTTTGCGATTTTGTTATTAGGCTCATGTGATAGATAAAAATGAAACCTTGAGCTTTCTTATGAGGCCCATAGTGAGAGGCCACGTTTCAGTTCCATATGTCATCACTGGTAACACACACTGGTTGTAGAATTTCGTCTTTAGGCACTGAGGTATTTTGGACGAGAAGACGTTACGTAGTTTTCCGAACGCTGCCCTACCCAGTATTCGTTGGGAGCTTTAATATCGAAATTGTTGACAAATATTTCTACTTAGAACAAGTGATCCAGTTGGGTAGATCCAGTTTTGAGAAGGAGGTCAATTGTCGAATCCAACTCGGCTGGACAGCGTTCGGGAAATTACACAACGTCTTCTAGTCCAATATACCTCAGTCTCTAAAGACGAAAGTCTACAACCAGTGTATGTTACCAGTGATGATATAAGAAACTGAAACGTGGCCTCTTACTATGGGCCTTATAAGAAAGCTCAAGGTCGCACAGCGTGCTATGGAAAGGCCTATGCTCGGTGTTTAGCAAGTTGAAGTGGCAGTGGGCGGGGCACATATCACGTAGAACTGACTTCCGATGGGGCAGAAAGGTTCTAGAATGGAGACCGCGTCTTACTGAAAGTTTTTGGACTCTATTTTTTAAAGCAATACCCTACAATTTATACATTTTTGCATTCGCTGGAACTATTGTAAAAAGCAAATGGACCAGTGTTCCTTAGGGATCTCTTCGATTGCTTCATGGAACGCATTCACCGCCGATTCAGGGATAATTTTAGGAAACTAGAGCAAAATAGAGGTCGCAGGGGGTGCGAGGTCAGATGACTGACTGACTTTAAATAAGCTTTCGTTACCTTTGAGCAATGTGAAGTCAAGGAAGCTTTTCGCGAACTTTTTCTAAGATTCTTGAGCAAGCAGGTGTTGACGACCAATTTGCAGTTACTGTCCTTTGGTCTTTAAGCGGCACTGACTGTTGTATAATGTCAATACTTTTCTTAAGGAGTACGAAGTAATACTTTTGTTTTTCAAAAGGTAGGACTGGCTTTTTCTTTCCGGTTTAAAGCAGTACTTTTCGTTCTGTCAGAATATAGACGACCAATGACTGTCCTCCATCTTTTATCAGTTTACGGCAATACTCAACACACAGTCGTTTTTGATCTTCCGTTAAATCATGTTAATAATTCTTGGTCTTGGAAAAAATATTTTTATGTTGGTTCCATAGAAAAGATTTTGTAGTCGGGATTTAAATACGAGTGGGATAATTTATAGTATTGTGACACGACTATCGTTGCAAGACTTGCAATCTACATAATGGTCACGTTCGACGGCTTCTAGAGATTTGGCGTGAGAATTATTTCACAAATCCACTTAGCAAATAGCTGAGCTCTTGCGAGCCGCGTCACTGAGAGGCTGGTGGGCCACATCACGCGCTATCTTAAGACGCTGACTAAAACCAATGACCTTGAGCAATAGACAGGCCCATTTAATATTCGATAAAATAGAGGCACGTATGTCGAACACAGTAGGAGTGACAGAGAAAATGCTGCTTGAATGAAAGGGCTTAAGTGCCAAACCACCAAATACACGATTTTAATGAAAATAACCACTTTATTGACGATCAAAAGCAGCCAATTGCCTAAGTAATATAAAAGCCATAATTAATATTATGACTAAGATCATCAAAATTACTATAAGTACAAGTGAGAAAAATTTGAAGTTAGGTATATTTAGAGGCTAATTAATTTAAGTTTTCGATAGAGTGAAGTTTGTGGAATCGTGTTTCGGAAACGAACAATAATTTAGAAATACGACCAATTTTTTAAATTATATAACCTATATATTTAGTTTTTTTACCTATTTATTTAGCATAATTTGACTCCATTCAGCCTCTAAATTTGACTATAGTACCTATCTAGGGTAGGGTAGGGTAAAGCTATATTTTAGAACTGTAAAAAGAAATGAAAACACATAAGTCAATTACTCTTTAATGTACGCCACAGTGCAAGGTGATGTACTGAGTTGTGACTTACCTTACCTACATAATATTATTTACGAATATTCTGTGGCCTCAGACCGGAAAGTCCATTGGTCGTGTAGCAAAATCTCGCATTAAGATTTCTAGCACAACTCAATAGTGACGTGCCGTCATTGCGGCAAGTGTTTTTAAAATAAGATAAATTATTTTCACAGAGGTACATCTGTACTAATCCGTTGGGCTATGTCAGCGACTTTTGTTCGTTTACGAATCTCCTCATTAGTGATTCGATCTCGCAAGGAAACACCGAGCATACCCCTTCCATAGCACGCTGTGCGACCTTGAGCTTTCTTATGAGGCCCATAGAGAGAGGCCACGTTTCAGTTCCATATGTCATCACTGGTAACACACACTGGTTGTAGACTTTCGTCTTGAGGCACTGAGGTATTTTGGACGAGAAGACGTTGTGTAGTTTCCCGAACGCTGCCCAGCCGAGTAGGATTCGTTAGACATATTTGTCAATAATTTCGAGAGTGGAGTTGGTTACCGGCACTGACCGTCTAACATTATACAAAAGCAAGTAGTAATATTGTTACTACTACTAAAGTGGATTCAATAAAATTATATTAAAAATCACTTACGTTTTTTAATCATTTTAGGCTTCAAACCTATAAAAGTATGGCCTAACTACTAGGCTCTTTAGTCGACCCTTTTTTCTACTTTTTTCAGCAATACTCATTTATTTATTTATTTATTTATTTATGGACAGCTAACAAGACATACACCTACATTAGCACAAATACAATAACATATAAACATGTTTACAGTGTTGCCTTAATTAAAAGCTGCCACGACATGTATAATTATCTGCGTGGAAGCGACGTATATAAGCCAGCAATCCAATATCCCGCCCTCCAGACTATATCTGAAAATTATCTCGGTTACAAATGTAAGGGTGGTTAAAAATCTGATTGCTGCCTCATATCGCGTATTACAAATATACACTAGAAAACAAAAGAATACATCGCACGTTGTACACTGTGGATAGCATCCACATCAACATCCACAATATCGATTTAGGAGGCCCGGCCGCCGTCCACGGCACTAACCGGAAAAAACGCACAGATGATGATGACAAAGATAATAGTGGACTATGTGGATAGTACCCACAGGCCTGTATTGGTAAGTCAATCTCATATTATTGAGATTTATTTGTTAAAATATTTAACTCTCTGTAAGAGGAATATTCGTCACCGACTAAATTTTTTTACTCTAAAGGGTGTCCCAAGAAGGGTGTACCAGCGGGCGCCTGATGACACTATTATCTATCGATTTAAAACCCATGTACACCGTTCTCGAAATCTCGGAACATCCTGTTCTGGTTTGGAGATTGTGTACGTGAGCGATGTCTATGTGTGCGTTGCTCTAGCGCGCATTATATGAAGCTTAGGTAACTTCAGCCTCTTTAGCATGCCTACCAAAACACTATGTGATACAGCGATATATCGACACTAACTGTAAGAATATGATAGATATAGCCGCCATGTTGAATCGCCGTGCCGGTGACGTAACATGGTATGATCGCTGTTTCGATAAAAATTCAATATGGCGGAAATACTAATCATATTTTTTAAAAAAAGACCGTTGGTGTCGATTTCTATATCATATCGTGTTTTGATGGTCATGCTAGGGGGGTTGATACTCATATTTTTTTTTTTTTTGTGTCTACTAAGTATACTGAACGGCCGAACAACTGACATCAGTAATTTGAGACAAAAAAAACTAGGTCTAGGTGTTGGTTCTAAAAAAAGTTGTTGTATTCGTGAATTTGTTTTTTTTTTTTGTTACTTTACCGATACTGTAACCCAAGCCTTTTGCGCATTACAATTAAGTTGCCATTTCGGTTGCCGGCGCCGGCAGCCGTTGTTTTAAATCTCGGCTACATATTTTTGGGAGCCGGCGCCGGCACTCCCTAATAGTAATTACTTTTGCTACTATAAAAACTTCCATACCTAATGCTATTTTGAACTATTAGCAGTTCATATAAGTTTATTGTTACTTAAATAAGTTTCGCTTATTCATTGCACGTTCTGTAAGTATCAATTTACGCAATTCCAGTGAACAAAGAATTGGTAATCAGTTTCTAGAAATAGTGATTTCATCAATTTCAATGGTTTAAATAAATATAAATACTTAATTAATTTTATAATAACATAATATTATAAAGTGAAACTGCGTAAGGCGAATTTTGTACCGCCCCTTTTTTTGTAAATTTTTCCAAGTTATTATAGTTATTCTGCTATTCGGGGCGGAAACAAAATCAACAAATCAAACATCCTAAAAATTGGTCCAGCCTTTCTTGACTGATAAATAATGAAACTAACCCGACTTTGTTTGATTTAAATAGAAAATATATTGAAAACAGCCATGTTCACCCGGCTAGTTTTAGTCGTTCATATTTTGTCAAAGGTTTGAAACAAAAAACATGGTTATTTAAATTAATTAAGGTTACTTATGTCTTAACGTTTTCGTAAAATAATTACCGATTCCATAATTGTGTGCACGTGAATTTGGTATAAGTAACCTTTCTAGTCTTAAATTATTTCTTGACGGTCCCAAGTTCGATTCCCGGTCGGTCAATGTAAAAAAATAACTTTTCTTTATTGTCTCGGGCTCTTTCTGATTTCTTTAACACAAGTGCTTTGGCTACTGACCATGGTGAGTAGTTCCTAGTTGCAGAAGTAGTAAAACGTACAAAATAATTTACTGGAAATAAAAAATATCATCTCGTGAGGTGGCATCTGGTGTTCTTCTCGTAATGTCAAACAGGTTCGCTTGTGGCACTAACCTGCAGAACACCACTGACGTCATGCTTACGTCGAGTCGCGTTCAAAAAATCATAGGACGGTGACAGACGGGAGTCTCAACCGTGTATCGCAT
This sequence comes from Anania hortulata, assembly GCA_963576865.1. NCBI lineage: Eukaryota > Metazoa > Arthropoda > Insecta > Lepidoptera > Crambidae > Anania > Anania hortulata. Next base: position 21,546,381 of record OY756387.1, on the reverse strand, counting down.
ACAAAAAAAAGTTCAGAGTACTGTCAATAGATTGAAAGGGTTTCTATGATCTCTGCGTGTAAGGTCTGTTTAATCTGTGCATGCAAAGTTCACCATATGATTCTGACATTGCGTGCGTGGGTGCGTGTTGTTAAATAATTTTGTTTGATCAATGTTTAAGTGAAAATACATGAGAATAGTGCTTAAATCGATAAAGTGAGTGTGTTTAGATGGATTTGCAGCATTAGTTTGCATAATGGAATGATATTTCAAGGTAAATTTTATAAAATGTAAACAAATATTTTGGCGGCCGCCATTGCTCGAGATTTTTGGTTAGTTTCAATATTAATTCGATAAATTCATATCAAATAAAGCTTTGATAAATCTATTTATAGAGTCAGCAACGTAATTAATTTAATAGATTTGTTTTAATAAGCCATAATTACTTACAATATCGAAATATTTAGCGCGACGGCACTTGACAACAAAAATGTATGATTTTGTTAGTCATTTTTAGAATATCAAAGTTTAATCCTTATCCTTTATTTTATGATAAATCTAAAGTAAATTTGATAAGCTTTATGAATACATATTTACTTTTTAGGAAAAATAAATGAGTTTTTTTCTACACACCATTTGTTCGAGGTACCTACCGATTTTAAGGTGATTTTGCAGCGGTATTTTCATTTACCTTAATTATGTATTAATTATTTACTTTTCTTACATTATTATTTCAAGAATAACAATATTATGAATCATTCTTTGTAATTCAGTCGTTTTTTTGAGGCTAATTGGCCAACTTGATTTTTTGCAAAAATTTGTTTTCCCGTGTTGGCGGGTGGTCTGCAAAAGACTTTTGCCAAAAAAAGCCATTATTTAGCAAAATTTTTATGGAGTTGACTTTTTGTTTGTGTGTGCTTAAAATCCATTGTAAATTCGTATTGATGAATAATGAAATAAATGAAAGGCAATCTCTCGATAGAATATTGTTTATTTGGTAGATAATTACCTTTTTTTGCAAAAATCGGGGAAATTTAAAGTCAGCTGGATTCATGTCGCTAATAAATCGCGTAGTTAACTCGAATTGCATAATTTAATACATAATAAAATAGGTTGTTTCCTAAGGATTCCAAAGGTATACAATACAACCCCCTTACGTGCCGGCTAAGCCACCATATGTTAGTTTGACCCAAAACGCGTCATTATCTGCGTCATGCGCTGCTCACCTGTGCCAATTGTAAGGTGAAAGTGATTTATTACCGTGCCAAAGGAAGGGAGTGCACGTAATCAGTAATTCATATTATTGGCATAAATTTAAACTTAATAACAATAGGTAGTTAACACTACTTGTATTGAAATAATATTTACTCGTTTTAGTAAACATTGCTTGTATTTCAACTAAAATTGGTTTTTGGCTTAAACAAAATATAATAACTAAAAGTATGTTACATTAATTGCATAAAGATAGTTTTTACTCGTTTTTAGTAAACAGTACTTTTATTTCAGCTAATATTGATATTTTGCTTTTAATAAATACAATAAGTAAAACTCACTTTTAATCGTCAGTGCAGTTTACTTGATCTGGGAATGACTAATATTTTATTTTTTATTTTATATTTATTCAAAATCCATAGCTCTTTAAAATGTTACAAACCACATAGTTTATACAAAAATTACAGCCAGTAATGGATTCTTTAATGTATATAAATATAAAACTTAAGCAAACGCAGCGTAGGACACCCCCCTACAAGGTGGACAGACGACCTAGCAAAGAATGCAGGAAAATCCCGACGCGGGCCGCTTCCAACTGGCCAATCTGGAAGTTACTGCGGAGGCCTATATGTATAGCAGTGGACGTCCTGAAATGATGATAATGATGATGAATTTTGCCAAAAAAATCTCCCAGGAACCCAACCCGAGTCAAATTGTAAAATGTTATTTATCTCTTCACTTCCTTTTAGGTCCTTAAATTTGCACTGCCCCTATAGAAGGCCATATCAATGAAATTATCTACCTAGTAGGTCTATTAAAAATCTACACAAATGTTTGTTTCGGATTTCAAAAATAAAATGAAAAGTCCCGCTAACGGAACCAGCCAGCCTATACTCATAGTGTTTGGAAACGTCCGAGTTTGACACGAATAGAAATAACAGCAAAGGGGCGGACGTCAAACCCGGCTTGTTTACACTCGATACGTACTATACGTAAAACGGGCCTGAAAACGGCGTTGAAATAGGCCCCTAAAACAACACAGCTTCAATCAAAAGGTCAAAAACTAGACAGATACTCATATTGGTTTTATTTCATTTTACTGTTGCGAACTGTTTGCTCTCAACGCTTTTTATATATCTTATTTTATGACAGTATGAGCCAGTTTATTGTTAATAGGTTTTAACTGTTTATGTACTATTCCGCCACCTTATTCAAAACTAGAGTTTTTACAATTTGATTTCTTTAATTTTTGACACACTTATTAAGTAAGTTGTAAAAACTTTTTATTGAATATTAGTGGTTTTTTTTTGTTATATATAACTACTTATCGTTTAAGTTCAAAAAATAAAACCTTTTTTTAAACTTGTTACCAATATTTTCGAATTGCAACACTTTAAAAAAAACAACGCAAAATGTCTGTTACAACTTTTACCCAATTTTATTAACTAATTACACAAATTACGAAGAACAAGAGCATTTTTAATTCCAATATTAGCATCCTCTACAACGACAATCGACATCGCATCAACAAATCAGATTCGAAAAATAACATACCTAGGTACGAACATATTTTATTTCTCCTCTGTATTCCGTGATCAGTTTTCATAATATTATACTTTATTTCTTAAAGCTGTGGATACCGTGATTAGTAGGTAAAAACATTGTTAAATTTTTGGAGGGAAACGGATGTTGTACTAGGAAAGGGAAAAGTTGTACTGATAGCGTGTATCAGTACAACTCGTCGAGATCATTTAAAGCATAAGTATTTCAATACGCATACGAAATCCCAAGAATTCCTAGGAAAATTGTATACAATTCTGACTTTTGTATACATACATATATTATAACGCATCACAGATCGAGATGAACAGACAACAGCCGTGCGACTTTTGTCTTTATCCGCAGAGGTATTATATTATTCTCAATCGCAGAATTGAAGTTGCTAGATGAAGTTTTCGGAACTTCCTCGAAATCTAATCATACATAAAAGATTCCAAACGATCACTTCTAATTTTGATTTGTGCTTATAACGGAGAGCAAGGTATATGTACTTGTTTGGCTTGAATCTTTACCTAAAAAATGTTTCCCTACGAACTATTAAATTAATTTTAATGATTAGGACACATCATTTATAATAACATCCATCAAAGCGGCAAACAACGGCCTATGTTTGTTTTTATTTAATTCCAAGATCGCTGAATACTTAGTTTGTTGTAGCTGGTCTATGGCCTGAGAGATAATATTGAGTATGCACATTTAATTAAACATTTAATTCGTCATTATTCGTAATTTAAGTGACTTCCTAAAGTAGAGACACTTATTAGATGTTAATCCTTAACCCCACGCTTTGTTAAATAAATATCAATTAAATTATAATCCCATTTTTAATCTTCATTGTTATGTTATCGTATTTGTTTTTGTGCTTGTTTTGCAAAAGCATTAAAAATACTTAGTCAAAATACTTTTCCCAATATTTCGTAGGAATGTTGTGTCTTTAACAAATATAAACATCGAAAAAATGTTTACCTATTACTTTTAAACTTTCGCGTTGCATGATAAATATACATTAAATCGGGTATTAATGCAATCATCAATAGGTACATATTATACCTTTTATGTTCCTGACGTTTCGAACGGGTTACACCGACTGTGGTCACGGGCTGACTGGAACAGCGACGTCTTCACTCCGTGTGCGAGGTGGATTCTTTACCCACCTTTATAATATTAATTTCACGCCAAGTACCGTCACGCACTACAGTAACTGTGTCCCTATTGTAACCACCGTCGGTGTAAACCGATCGAAACGTCAGGCAAATAAAAGGTAAAATATATATACACGATGATCGTCTTAATTCCCGTTTTAGTGTGTATTAATGTTTACCTATATTTTTTTCATTCATTCGTCATTGCAGCCATAGGTCGTCCACTGCTGAACACAGGCCTCCCCCGATGACTTTTATCGGGGGGGATTGCCAATACTCGCCACGCTTGGCAGGCGGGTTGGCGAGCGCAGATTTTTATAACATTGCGCACGCAAACGCTGCTGCCCGGCTCGTGCTACAGGAATTAGTCGCCTCTTACGACACGCCTCCTGTTGGCGATGGGGAATTGTATTCTTTACGGCTGTCCCCACACGGCACCTATATTTATTTTCTGTAAAAATGTATTAACTGAATTGCGTTAACACACATCTGAAGTTATCAATTCGTTAAAAATAAATAACGATTCTTTTTTTTTTCTTATGAGTATATAGGTACGGAAATTCACACTTGTATCTTATAAGGCTTTAAAACGTCTGAAAAACATTTATTTTACATTACCTACTATAAATTTTACTTATTATTGAATCACGGCCTAGAAAAACAAGCTTAAGTTTGTTGATAAATTGCCAGACTGCCAGCGCTCTACGAGAGGTTAACGAGGCCGCATTAATCGGTATAATAAACAATATTTCTGCCGATCAGGATACGACGTATCTTACCTAACCTAACAAAATTCCTTTCGTCACCAATTCGATCATGAAACGCGCCTTCGAAGTAAGTACTTATCTCGAGTTGGAAACAACGCGTCGTTTAATATGTAACTTAATTTGCGATCAAAGCAGTACGTAAAGGTTGACGCACATTTATCAAAGCGGCACATCAACGTGAGATGGACGAAATTCTTTGTTAAAAACTTGATTACTAAACGATAGCGTCGCCTGCACACATATCATTATTATTATAATCCATTCTTATCCATCGTAATATCTGACATTAAAATTCCCCCACTTACACAAACTTTAAAATGTTATTTAATTAAATTAGTTTATTATAATTAAACGCGTAGAAACTATTTCCTTAGCTCAGCCTGGTCATAGCTTTATCACAGAAACTTAGGTCCATATTTTTATTACTAAGGGGGTAAGAGTCTTATAGAAGTATAAATTCATAGTAAGTACGCGTACGTTCAGACCGTTCAGAAGAACAGACTTAATGTAATTTAACTTGTTTTTTCGAAATAGGTTTATTCCTTGTAAAGAAGAAATATCTCCTCGTTCTTTTAACTTAATTTAAAAAATACTAGATTAAAATTTTAATGAACCACTAAAATAAGGCATCATTGAAAATAACCCAAAACCTTATAAATGCTAATTTGATGCTTAAATAGGGCCAATTTCGAACACTCAAAATCAAAATTAACAAATTGGCCGATCAGCAATTACGTTTTGTTGACTGGGAAGTGTTTTATTTTTGTTTGAGATAAGTAAGCATCCCAGAGGATTTGCGTTATTTTAAATCTTACCTCAGAAACATGTCAGTTGGGCCTTAAAAATGAGAAAGTACTCTCACAAAACACGTATCAATTTCAAGGCTTTACAGTTTTTTTTTTTTAAAGTGAATATTTTCACACTCCGTCTTTCTTTATCGTTATAGCAATTTGAATAATCTGATTAGCTTTACTAAAGTTTAATCGCTCAGAACAATTGAGATTCTATAGAAACCTATTAAAACCGAGCAACGCTGTCCTAGGGTGGCTACTTTGTAACTGTCAACAATTCGTGTGCTTAATATTTGAAAATCATACTCGATAAAATAATGTCGGCAAAAAATTTTTAAATGCGTTAGCAAAACTGACTTGCGTTTGGAAAAATAGATAAGTCATAGTCACACAGTTACCATCGGCTGCCGGCCGAGAGTCAAGAGCGAGTCGGACTCGCGCCCCAAGGACTATGACTACTAACATGGACCATGTTAGTATTTATTTATCTGAAACAATGTTACGGTGTTTAAAAGAATATCATTGATTGACCATTCAGAGGCCGTGCACCTTTTTTCAGTGCAAAATTGAAATACAGGTCTATGCTTGTGTGCGTCTATGATGCGGGATAAAGCGTCAACAATGTTGATCCTCTACAAGATAATATTGCTAATGTATTAGATAGTGGACGTCCTACCTAGGTTTGAAAAACGATCGGTTTTGCGAGATTGTTTTTTTTTAAATACTAAATTTTTTGTTTTTTACATAAAATAAAAATTATATTATTTTAAAAGTATACCTGAAGATTATTGTGTAGTGTTTAAATCTTACAATAGTTGTTCATAACGATAGAAAAATAAATGATATTTGAATTTAAATTTCTAAAATTGTATGTTATTTCAGCATTTTTTTTCTGCTATATTTTTTAAGAAAGTAAAAAAAAATATTCAACCAATGTGCAAGTAGACCGTATCTTCAATTAAATGTGAAAGTCGAATTGTCAGGATAACTTATAGTCTCTTGTAAACCGATGTTCAAACGTAACTCGAACGTCATTTTTCTGAAATAAGGGTAGTTCTTTTGGTGATTTACCTTTATTTTTAAAATGATATGAAAAATTATTCTCGCGCTACATGCAAGAATAAGAACTAGTCTTTTAAAATCACTTGTTATTTTGTTTCAATTATTATTCACGCCTTTACAATCAGAGAACAAAATGTACGGAAATACGACGATTTCTAGGCCTCTTTAGCCTGAAAGAGGAAACGGCATCTAAAATTATGCTTTGGTTTAGAGAATGGTCTAAAAGTGTGTAAATTTGATTTTTTTTAAATATTTGTGGTGCTCCATACAAATCTTCACTTCCTTAAATTATTTTATCCGAAAAGCTAGGATTGGTAAGTCTTATTTCAAGTTATTGATTTTATAGTTAATGTTACTGCCTAGTGCCTACCCAGCCCAAAATTCAATGCACGCCCCTGTCTACAATCAAGTGCTGCTTTCATCTTTTTTTTCTGGGTTTTCCCAGTTGGAGCATTATGTAGGTACTTTACAGTAAGGTTTCGAGACAGCGCACGCGAATTCAAGTCGACTGAGAAAAATCTGTTGTACAATAGCTAGTACGTTTTTGTAATAGCTAGTAATTTCTTAAAAGGTTTTCCAACACACAATATCAAGCTCAATTGCTTGTATTGTTATTTTTCTAACATAGTGTCAATGTAAGAATTGAAAGTCAGTTGTGAGTTTATGATTACGCCGAGATCACGGATTTGAGTTACTCTATTTAGATACCTACCACTTAGTAGTTAGTTAAATTGTTTGCACAATCACACCAATTATCTAGCCCCAAACTAAGCAAAGCTTGTATTATGGCGACTAGATAACGGATAAACATACTTAAATACTTTTATAAACATCCATGACTTAGGTACAAATGCTCGTGCTTATCACACAAACATTTGCCCTTTGCGGAAGTCAAACCCGCAACCGCTGGCTTTGTAGTCCGGAGCGCGAACGACTACACCAGACGGTCTTCAAAATGAAATCCTTTTATAGAAAAGGTCATTGTATAGCATTTAACAACACACATTTTACATATAACTGTAAAAGATGAACTGCTAGATACATCTAGTTCCACTACTTTTTTAGGAATCACTTTAGATTCCCGTTTGCAATGGGGTGCTCACATTGAGACTCTGTCAGGAAGACTTAGTTCAACTGCTTATGCCGTGAGAAAAATAAGACAATTGAAGTTGGAACGGCAATATTGGTGTACTTTAGCTATTTTCACAGTATAATGTCATATGGAATATTATTATGGGGCTCAGCAGCAGATATTGAATCTATTTTTGAACTACAAAAGAGAGCTGTACGGGCAATTTACGACCTCAGATCCGGAAAATCGTTGAAGGAACTGTTCAAGGAAATTAATATACTAACTATCTCAATTCATTTATGAAAATATTATGTATATTCGCAAAAACCTGCATCTATTTCCTAAAACATGCATAATATTAATACCCGGAATAAAGATAAACTTGCCGTTCCAAATTTCAGACTGCATAAAGTGGGTATATAGGAAAATGTATTCGCTTTTTTAACAAATTACCAGTCCATTGCTGAACTGCCTATGAATTTAAATCACATGTCAAGATGGTTTTAATGAAAAAACCAAAAAGTACTACACATTGATTTCTATTCTTGGCGTTCGACTTGATTCAGCGAAAAAGATCGCCATGTATACCGTGATGACAAATCTTGACTAGTAAGCTTTTGTGACATATTTAATAAAACGCTTTGGCAAAATCCGCATACACAGCATCCACGCTGAACCCATCATCCATAGCACTAAGAACTTCAGTTAAGAATACTAATAAATTACTATCTACCGAACGACCTATGAAAAAAACATGTTGGTTTTGTGTAATGTGTTGATGAACTACAACTACAACCTTTTCACATATTTTACTGAATTGACACAATTTGGATATCGTCCGATACCTACTTGGTACTTAGTTGTCCCGAGGATAAAAAGAGTTTAATAATATAACGGTTGGCCGTGACGTGGGCTTAGAATATGGTTAGTAAATTCAATCATAATGTAAATTCACATTGATAGGCTTAAGAATTTATTAGAATGCGTAAGAGAGGAGGTCGTCATTAGCAGAATTTGCGCCTCTACCGCCATTTAATTTTAAGCGGCATCAGCTTGGCCGTGCCTATACCTATTATTTGCACAGATATGTATCTATTTGTATTTGTCAATAGTATGTCAATAATCAGTGGTGTCAACTACATAGTTATGGTACCCCCTCACCTTCAGCTCTAGACTAAAAGGGGGCAGCAATAATGCCAACATTCCCAGAAGCTATAACAGCATCCGCTGGGCCGAAGATGCGACCCGAACAACGCTGGTAGCTGGCATTCTTTTTCTGATCTCCACATCGATCGGACCTTAGTTTAACTGTACTTAAGGTCTCTAAATTGACCAAATTATTAAGAATTAATTGTAATTAATGTTTTTAAAAAAAAAAAAGAACGATCTCAAAACTTGACTATCTTTTAAAGAAAGAAATACAATAAAAAATTATGTGATATAATACCAAAAAGGTTACAACTCAGCTATTTTAATTTAGATACCAGTGTTGTGTATGTGTGAGTGTGTCTGTGTGTTTATGGAACATTGCTCCATTTTTACTATTTTGCGTCTCTCTGTATTTGTATAAAAATAATTATGTATACCAATTCGTGAATCCGAAATGGGCGCGATTTTGATCACTGTACACTATCATTAGCATCACTTCATTAAGATAGATTTTATCGACGACTTAATTAAGCTTAATACAGATAGTCTATCACTTGAAACTGGCGTCCTTTTCCAAAGACTCAAATAAACTCTATCCAACACAGCTTTAAATTGGCAATTTATTTCGTGTTTTGAAGATTTTGTAAGGATTCTGAAACTGAGGGTGTTTGAGTTAGGAAATTAATAACAACTTTGCTCGTATGAGAAAATCTTAGGTTAAACTTGAACAAAGTTCCTTTAAACTACCAGTATTATGTTTTATGTCTTCCTAGTTAAATGCCATGTTCCTGATTACGTCAGCAAACTCTCTTTTATTGCTCTTTAGAAGCTCGCTAGCTGCATTTGAGTCGTGGCACACAATTACAACGTCTAACTCCAAATACAGATGCAAAACCTATAATATGCTCATTCTGGTGAATAAATAAAACAACTTTAGCTATGGGACTAATATCGAAAAACATATTGATATCCCATACTTACCTAGACCAGGTTGAGTCGCACTTTCGCACCGAGGGTTCCGTACCAACTTGTAGATATGTAAATAGTTCGTCCGTCACAAAATATATATATATATGTATATTGCTAAAAGCGATTTAAATTTGCGGCTTATCGCTTATTGCGATATTTGAATACCGAACAATTAAATAATACACACCGTGGGATTTAAACAGTTAAATGACGTTAAAATGAATACGCTTTTTGTAATATGTATTTTGATGAAATTGATAACTTTAATTAATGAGTATGAATACAGATTTTAAGATATTGACAAGCTACAAATGAAAATAACTATCAATAAAAGTTTTTATGACAACGTTGTAAAATGTAATAATCTAAAAATGTTTCTGATTAAATTAGTACGGGCCTACAAGAATTTATTAAATAGAGTCATATTTAGACTTGCTGAAAGGTTTTCGTTTTGAGTCTTGCTAAAAGGAATAATTATACTGTTATAAAAATATGTTTATAGAACCGATGAAAGGTGGAGTAATTGCTTTTCGAGTGGAGACCGTGCCTTGGCAAACGTAGTGTAGGACGCCCTCCAGCTCGATGGACCGACAACCTTAGGAAGATGGCTGGCAGTGGATGGATGAAAAAAGCGGGAGATCATGCTCTGTGGCGCTCTTTGGAGGAGGCTTACGTCCAGCAGTGGACTGCAACTGCAATACGCTGACATGATAAATATGTTTTATAATAACATGAGTTACAGGCCGTACCTACATGTTTAATTGGGTTTGAGAGTTTTTTAAAATTAATACCTAACTACAGTGTCACCCACAGTAAATATTATAGTCTCGGAGTAAAGAACGTTTTTGTTTTACGAGGTACATCGATTTTGGTCAGGGGCATCTCCTAGCACACCCAGACCCGAGCCAATTTAGAAAAGTCGTTTTCTATATTGTCCCGAACCAAAAAGCGAACCCGGGATCCTCTGCGTTCTAGCTGCATCAGCGTGCCAATACTCTAGTCGGGTAGTGAAATGATATACCTAGTTTTTGTAAAGTAAGTGTAAAAAACCGGTCAAGTGCATGTCGAGATGTGTCGCCACAATATGCGGTATTTACAGGTAGTTTAACATAATTAACAACTTCACTAAGTAGTTTCCTTCTCCAAGTATTTTATAAGTTTCCTCGGTAACTTGTAAACTCTACCTAGATGTGACAATTTTCCATTTCACTTTGTTCACATTTCTTAAAGCAACCAATTAAATGGCAGGATTGCAATTTCGCAAACGGATTCTTAAATAAAAAAATGATTTTTCATACAACATTTTTAAGGACCTAAGCTATTAATCGACACCCCAAACCATGGAATAGACAAAAAGTTACGCAAAATATTACGTAAATAAAAAGTTTTTTAAGGTTTAATTCTACCGCTTTGTCGGCGTGATTATCAATTATGTACCTACCAATGCAAATTACAGGGTTCCTTCAGCTAAGAGTTTCTGAGCGAAGCCGCGGGCAGAGATACGGACATGGCGAATCTGTAGGGATTTCGTGTTGACTACGTAACCCTAAAAAGTTGTACTAAGTAATAAATAGTTTTACAATCAATTATTATTAACAGAAACAATATCATTTTACAAATGTGAAAATCTATAATATGTGGTTTTTGCTCATAAATCGTGCACCCAGAGAATTACTAACAAAGTTCTCGCTACACAGTAAAACAAAATTACTACTAAAAGCGAATTATCGCTCGAATACAAACGAATTTACCGCCACAAATTGATTTAACGTGACAATGACGAATCAATGGCTACCGAGTATTGACCGGCTATTCCGATTTGACATGCTGATAACGTATTTAATAAAGCTTTTGACGATGACACGAACGTATTTCAGCGTGACCTCACTTGGAAGAATTACCTAGTCTGTGGTTAGTAGAATCAACCTACGAATACAACACACATACACACACAAAGCTTTTAGTTTTGTATGAGATATTATACTAGCTGGTCCTTGCGGCTTCGCACGCGTATGATTTAGTTTGTCATAGAAATTCGTTAACTTACACCACTCAATGATGTCAGTGTGTTTTTGGAATAATAACAGGTAAAGATTTTATACTAAATACGTTTCAGTTGTATATTCCATCTGGGTGCCAGGCCGTATCAAATTTTTGGAATCTTAGTAAGTTTATTAATTGTGTTACGAAGACACACCCAACCTTTAAATTTGGGTTTTATTTAATTATGACTAAGTTAAGATGAAGTCGACGAAGGTGGACCACGCTTGCTAAGTTAATACGGTGCCTATCTTGCCCTCCGATTCGGAGCAAAAGTAAGCTGTTTTATGGTAGAAATCAACAGGATGGTAGTATCCATGCAGCCTGCATTCTCACGCCAAGCTCTATTGATAGGCCAGAGCTAGCTTACTTGCACACCTCGGAAAATTTTATTATGCATTTAACGTCAACGGTTAAATGCACCTGAGGCCTAATTATGTTCCCGTTATTTAAAAGTATTCTCAATAGATCCGGTCCCAGTAACGTTACTGACAAACGGTAATCTCGTAAACTCAATAATATGACGTAAAAATAACTAATTGTTCGTAAAAATGGCTTAAAAAAAAATTGTGTTGTTCCGTTTTTAGTCGCAATACAAACTATAATTTCCCTTTTTTTTAATTTTACAAGAATAACGTTTTTAATTTTAATGCTACAGGGACATTAACTCGGATCGAAACTGACCCCCGAATCCGAACCGTTCCATTAGCATTGTCGACCGGAAAACCACCAGACGCTATGGGATTTAGTATTAGTGGCACGTGATTTATCGGTTGAGAATCGTTATCGATGGGTTCTCAAATTATACCTTTAAAATAATTAAATATGAAACTCGCATTTTTGACGACCTCCGCAGCCAAGAGGCGAGCATGCCGGATTTGGTGTCGAATGACAATCGAATCGAATGGGAATCGAACCCGGGACCTCAGATATAGGATTCCGGTCGGTCAATATAGAAAATAACTGTTTATTATATTGTTTCGGGTCTGGGTAGTGTGTTACCGTCGTTGTTTCGGTTTTCTATAACACAAGCTTACCTTAGGATAAGAGCAATGTATGTGATGTTGTCTAATATTTATTTGTAGTACATTTTTCGCATAAAAAGACCGTTAATTCGTCAGGAACCCTGCTCGCCTACACGCTTGTGTCGACGTGCGTGCTCGTGCTGCGCTACCAGCCGCACCCCACAAACCTGATCGAGCTGCTGCCGCAGAGCCTGAGGACCCCCGTGGAGCCCGAGGGCACCGCCACCGGCCAGCGGGAGACTAGCTTCGCGGTACGTACCTACATGTCGCATACCTAGATAAACAGTAGCACAACTCGAAATAATACAAAATCGAGTTATTGCGATTATCGGAATGTGCGTGAAATCTACACTGACTCCAAAGACAACCGTGATCGTGCTGCTGCCGCAGAGCCTGAGGACCCCCGTGGAGCCCGAGGGCACCGCCACTGGCCAGCGAGAAACCAGCTATTCAGTGTTGCCGTTACCGTGCATTTTACACATTAATTGACGTAGGTACTTTTTTAGGCTTCCATGTGTAGTGTGGTCCTCATTGTCCATTTACTTATGTACCTTTTGAGCTATCCAAAATCTTTGCTCGATATAAATGCTGCATATAACGCGTTATCTCAAGCCTAGAAAAATAGCACTCTTGCGTACATTGCAACTTTGTGACAGAGCGAGAAAGGCTAGTGAGTAATTTTAGTATAAAAATGCTTAATATGTACGTTTTACCCTAAAATGTGCCTTTTGAAAAATCAGTTTCAGCAACACTGGATATACTCGAAATAATACAAAATCGAGTTATTGCGTAGAATCTACATTGATTTAAGACTTTAAGACGAGCTAGTCTTTAATTTGATCTAATACTACACTACCTATATGAACTCCAAAGACACACATTTATTTTATGTTGTGCCATCGTGTTTTTTGAGTTGTGCTACTATTTATCTAGGTGTGCGATGTGTGACGAACTCATGACCTGATGGGGTACCTGATGCAGAAATTCGCCTTAAACGCAAAAGGTTCAAGGTTCGTTTCCTAGCTCGCGACAATTCAGGAAACGATCTTTTCTTCATTAGTTGGATTCAGGGTATGCTGGGAGACACCTAAGGCATTAATTGTCTGGTACTTCGTAGCACATGGATGTTAGTGCCATAGTTATTTGGCGCTTATTTATTTAATATTTATTTTATTAACAAAACTTAGTTTTATACTTATGGAACTCGTTAAAATGAATCAAATGAGTCCAAACACGAGGATTTTACTAAAAGTCATTCAAGAGTTTCACTATCCAAGTTCTGACTCCATCGAAAAGCTCGACAGTGTCAATTATTTTATTGTAATCCAGATATCACATGCAGTTTTGCGAAATGTTAAATCAATACGTTAGGCCCTTTTAAGTAGGTAGGTCAAAGTCGACTTCCAATATTTGATTACATAGTTAGTTACAAGCGAAGCGTATAAAAGCTTGTTTAAAAAGCAAATATGTAGGTACCTAACATTTGTTTGCAAGCATAACACGTAATTCTCATGACGATACTGTATCCTGATTCAATGTTTATCCATTCTTTTCTATTAGATTTAGATTAAGGATACCTTAGAATCAGTATTATACCGAAGCGTACCACTTGAAGAGATGCCACCCTACTACTAATGAGTAGGCATTTAATATTCGGAGTGACTGGCGTTACCCATGACGGCATTCTACTTTCTTTCAAAATCTATCCCATATCTAATAAAAAAACTTAATTGAATGATAAGAGTAGATAATTAAATATCTTGTAGGAAGATTTTCGCTTAGTTAGTTTATTATCTTTATCAGTATCTTTTTTTTGTGCTAAACTGTTTAAACAAACTGCAAGAAACATTTTGAGGTTTGCCAAACATCAAAAGTTGCTCGACTGCGTTCAACAACATGAAAACCGATTACCTATACCCTTAAGCTTCGTACACTAGCGGACAAATGATCCGCTGCAATGATCACATGTGGCTAGACACGTCGCGTCGACGTCATGTCCAAAAATCCGTCCGACATCACAAGACATAAATACATTGAGAAATATACTTATGTACAAATTCAAATTCATTTATTTGATGATAGAACATACAATAGGGATGACGACTAACTGTTTTTTCTTCGTGTATCTCGTATTATCGAAAAGTATTGGACACGTATTTTTTCTTTTTTCATTTAATCAAAATATTACAGAGATATATTGATTTGAAATGTCGCATAACGTCACGTCTAGGTACAATTTTTACTTAGAAGTGACGTCACGAGCCCCCACTCCCGAACTTTGACGCGCTTTATCTGTATAATTTTTTGTTTGATTGGCAAAAAAAATTAGAGCATAATTTTTTGATACATAATCTAACTGTTGGAGTTTATAGAATTAAATTTTCTTTACCCAGTCGTTATTTCTATTATAGAACGCTACTCGACTAGCTACTAAGACTGAGCTCAGTCTTAGTAGGTACCTATTTAAAACATGAATTTATTTTGTAATATTCATAACAGTATTATTAATTTTCATCTAGCTGCGAGACATCTCGCGAAACATCTGCCCGTTGCGGGATTCGAATTTGCTACTAGATTTGTAGTCCGGCTGGCGAACCGGACCAGACGATTCTCTAGCGACGCGTTTCGCTGATATTATTGTCCTCTATTGAATACGAGGTCTTAGTTCAGTAGCAGACAGTCCTCGACTTGTCCACTCCAACAAACGCATAGAACTCGTAAATTGAATAGTTGGCGGGCAATTTAATCTTCACTGGGTTTCCTAGAGGTGTTGAGCGGCCTTTTGTCTTTGGCGATTTATCCTATACATTCTATGCTGTGGCCATCAAGTGACGGACTGACGCCTTACATGAAAATTAGATCGCGCTCAATGTGCACTATGTGCAGGGTATTAATCGAATGCAATTAATGAATGGAAGAATAATAAATAATAAATTGTTTTTTTGTTTTTTTTTGTTTTTACAATCACACCAATTATTAGCCCCAAACTAAGCAACGCTTGTATTATGGCGACTAGATAACGGATAAACATACTTAAATACTTTTATTAACATCCATGACTTAGGTACAAATGCTCGTGCTCATCACACAAACATTTGCCCCTTGTGGGATTCGAACCCGCAACCGCAGAATGGAAATACAAAAATCAACCGAAAGTAATACTTTTAAACTTAGTCAGTTTTGATTAAGATATTAACTCTTTTTTCTTAGTGTTTTGACGGGAATGAATAAGGGCGGGCAGTAACGATATGTTACAATAAAAAAAAAGCAAAACTTTTTACCACCAAACTGCAAATTAATACGATTACACGGCATCGCGGCAGTCGCACGCAGCTCGGACGCCAATAAGCAATTGGAGGCAGAGTTTTTACTGGTCCAGGCCGAACGATAAATTTGCCGATTTCCGATAATACTCGTAAGTGAATAAAGAAAGTAAATCGATGCATATGGACTATACTTTTCGCAAGGTTCATGCTCGACTTCCAAATCCTATAGGTACCATTATTAATTGCTGTAGCATGTTTGTAAAGACCTTTACAGTGTGGTTGCAACTTCGGGGATTTTCTTTTCGGGTTTCGGTTTCTGGCGAACAGGGTTTTAGAGCTAAACCTAAATTCCTTTTTCGTATAGCCTTGTATTAGCGATTTTATCATATAGCGTCTTCGTTATCTATTCTTCTGCCCGTAAATTTTCCTTCTTATGTACTTGTAATTTTTTAAGTTATCTTCTTCAATCGCTCGTATATTACGATTTTTTCATAATGAGTCATAAACTAAGTCTTTTTACGAATTTGAAACTTAAAACGCGTCTTTCTCAGAACTCTATTTTTATGATTACTGCGCTTTAGGCTCAGCGAAAGGGCAACGCTGCGCTCTATTCTTGATTGAAATAGACTTGCCGCGTGTGATAACGCTCCCCGTCCCGGAGAGTTGAGTGGCCCCATGCGAACTGGACCACGCATTGCCACCATGCATTTGGAACTTATTAGTAAATGATTACTGCAATCCATTATAAAACAAATTGGTTTTTTCCTTTATGGTAACCGAATGAACATTGAACGCTGTACATGACGTGAAGAGAAAATCAAATTACAAGTTTTATTAGTTGAGACGCTAATCTTCACGATCATTGCTATACGAGTGCTGCGACTATACCTACTCGAAATTGTCCAGTCCATTCCATGAGATACTGAATAAGGAAATATGAATTAGACCTAGTTTCTGCAATTGTTGTACCGATCTGTCAGTTAAAAAATAATTATGAAGTAAAAATCAAAGTACAAGAAATCGCGGAACATACACGGGTGCTCTATTTCTTGACGTCCGCTTGACTCTATTTTTGTATAACCTGTATACAAATACACAAAAAATTTCCCACCTATGTAATCAAAATCTCAAAAAAAAAAACCTACAAACTGAGGCCCAATTCCCGTAATTTAACAATTGTCGCAATCCAGTGTCGATCCGGTCCCAGTAACATTACTATCACAAACGGTATTCTCGTAAACTTTCAATTTGAAGTAAAATTATTCAAACTATCCCAATAAGACTAAAAACAGAGCAAAAAAATATCTTATTTTGGTTTCTTCCATTTTCAGTCGCATTACGAACAATAATTGCATTTTTTGGGTTTACGAGAATACCGTTTGGGATCGTAATGTTACTGGGAGCGGATCGACACCGGACCGACTATTGTCAAATTACGGGAATTGACCCTCAGATGTCAGCTGGTCAGCGGTTTAGTATAGAAAAGTGTTTTAACTTAACAGTAACATCACCCTTTAAAGTTCAACTGCAACTTTCTGTTACACCCTGTATTTTTAATTAAAACAAGTGTGTACTATAAATATAATTTTAATCCTTTGTTACTTGTGTCCATAAAATGATACACGATCTTTCCTTTCATCTGGAAAACTTCGAAGAGCTTTCTTAGAAAAATACGGTGCTATAAAAATAACGGGTGAATACAATTGACATTGCAACACGACAGCATCAATGAGGCCGTCTCTCAGAATGCAATATCTTTTCAATATATATTTATTTTTCAAAGAGGCACTTATGTTTTCTAAGTTTATTCTTCGATAAACTGGATAATAGATTTAGGTATTAATTGTGCCCTAGTAAGTACTCCGAAGTAGTAATATTTTTTCATGTCCACAATAAAATAAGTAGCTTAGGTACTAGCAGCAAGCAAAACCGCTAAGAAATGGCGGCCGTATCTTTGGTAGTAATTACCAAAGTTAAGACCCTACATGCGTTAAGAAAGGAATATAGGCAAAGCTCCAAAAGGGCATGCTAATTGTTCCCTTTTTTGTATAATATTATAAATACGAATAATTTACAATTTACAATTTTATCAAAGTAACGATCTTTGTTACTTTGATAAAATTGGCACTGATAGACCATGGCCTGGATTAACACATATGATAGGTACTTTCTATCCGGGTAAGGTCAACGCAGACGAAGTCGCGGGTATAAGCTAGTTGAACTATATATTTGTAGCAGATTTTATTATAAGTGCCTAATTAAATGTAAACAACATATTTAGGGAAACTTAAAATGTACTAAAAATAAATTAATCAAAAACTTTTAAGTTAAAAAAACGAACGTATTCACATAGGTATGCTAAACTTCTGTTCAATCGGACGCCAGAAAAGGGTTGAAAAGAAAAATAAATTACAAATATTGAACATAGGTACTCATACACAAACATTGATATTTTATTACAATTTGTAAAATTAATGCTAAATGAAACCAAACACGTCGTGCGTCGCGCAACCCTCAGCTTGTGCACTGGCCAAGCCGGCGCAAGCTGCAGTCATTAGAAATCGTGGGCGCAGCGCGTACGTGACGTGTAGTCAGTGCTCACGCACACAAGCCCCACGCGCTTGAAGTAGTGTACAGACATCGGCAGTTCAAACTACCCAAAAAGTTAAAGGTCATTGAATTGATTTTCAACTTTATATCCAACATTTAGAAATCAATATCAATTACGAAAATTTGACGTTTTGTGATAGGTTGACGTGCTGTTGGTTGTATCATTATCTATCACCACATGAGTAACTATCACAGTGGCATTATCTCCGCTTCTTTCTTTACTCATGTGGTTGAGATGACGAGTCTGTGCCTTGCAGTATCACGTGTAAAGAAAGGCTTACCTACTTTCTTCTACAAATATCATTTACCTCGAAGGCAATTTCATAGCAATTATCTTATCGAAGGTCAGCATTACAAGTATCGCAACTAATAAAACTTGTAATTACATTTTCTCTAAGTTACCAAATCAGTGGTATTGTGTATGATTTTACTTTCGCGATGTCTGTATTGAGTCTACTTAGGTCGTTGGTACTGCAGTGCCGTGGTAGGTCTTCCAAGTCAAACAATTTATGTAGTTTTAAAAGTCAGGTTTCAAGTCAGGCAGGAGCATGTGTAATAAAATAGAGGAGAGTTAGGTATTTCACTGGGTAATAAGAAAAACTCAGTTAAATCACCATTTTTTGTGGTAACCGAAAGCAGATTGAATCTCTCATCTGCTGGCACCGTCTCCAAAAGATCTGATGAGGTACCTTACGTGTTAAGATTATTTTTAGCTTTTTAGTTTTTTGGCCGGTTTTATTTTTTTTATAAAATTTACTTATTTAATCTATTTTTAGTGATAAATCCTAATCAAAACTGATCATAAGAATGCAAACAAAATTTAACTGCTGAACACTGATTTCATTTCCTATTATTCCACTCTTAGTAGTGATTTTTTTTCCGCCAATTTTTATTATAGTATCTTTGAAGTATATGCTATTCAATATAAAAAGCATCATCAAAATCGGTTCACATTTGTCAAAGATATTGGGTAACATAGATACAGAAATCAGTTGGCGTATGGAGTTCATGCAATGTTTGATGATTTTCTTATATATCATCAGAATTTGACCAAACTTGTATGGGACCATTCTGAAAGTATTACCTTTCGAACAAAACATACATATCAAAAAAAAGATTCCGACGAATTGAGAACCTCCTTCTTTTTTGAAGTCGGTTAAAAACTATAAATAAACTAACTTAACCATTGTGGTGGTCACCATTTTAAATTATTTTAATTAGAATTGACCAAGTGGGTTACGAACCAACCTAAGGAGGTTAGACTTTTTATCTATCACATTCGAAACTCTTGAGCTGTCTGTGTACCTAAATGGTGGCGTGGTCGTTTATTGTTTTGTTTTGGCATGAATAATTCAGAGCCGGTCTGCGAACCAGGTCAGAGGTAGGGTTAGGTTCCTGCCGTCAACTATATTCCTCGTTATTTGTCACGTAATTACGAACCGCATAGCATTCCTAATAGTTTTGGATCTTACAAATAATTACTTATTGTTTCTTTCTCCTGCTCCGCTTATTTATGTTTGGTTGGTTCTCATTCATTCATGATGTTCATGAGTAGAATATTATTAATAAAATTTGGTTGGTTATAAGTCACCCTACAATTATTTTTAACTATAATATATATACCTAACTTACCTAAGTATACCTAGAATAGGCTAGTTTTCTGGGTCAAAAAATATTACTCTATTTAGTCCGTCCAGTATGATTTTCAAAAAATATTGGACCCATATTTTGTCTTTTGTCAATCAAACAAAAAATGACGAAGTAAAGCGCATCAAAGTTGAACGTCACGCCTTGCTAAAAAGTATCGCAAGGCGTGACGTGACGCGGAACTTTAACGGGCTTTATGTCCATTATTTTTTGTTTGATTGAGAAAAGAAAAAATACGATTCCAATATTTTCTGTTAATCCAACTGCCGGACTTATTAGATTTTTTTAGGAAACTAGCCTATTGTGTTTCAGCAGTGTAAAAAAAATCATATCGAAGTGTTCTTTGAAGTGTGTCATGTTATAGATTTTTATTTTTTTACCGCTAACTTCTTTTTTTGGTTAAATAAAAATCACATCTGGCCATATGTAATGTTGGGTATGAGTATATACCTACTTACCGGCGTTACAGGGCGCAATGTAACATTCGCAGCGAGCACGTTACAGTACGCCACCGTCTGCTAAAATCCTTGTAAAACCAGCTCGTTGCTCGCTTAACCGTGCTGACTGCACGAATGCTCGCTTTATAACATGTTACAGTACACCCAGTAACGCGGCGGCTTACCGCGTCCACTGCTATCTCAGGCCAACATATTAAAGAAATCCACATCAATATGCCTAGCTAAGTTACATGTCCACATTCAAGCGTAACCTAAATCTAAATTATCGACGAACTATCGATCTAAACTATTTTGACAACCTCCATAGCCGAGAGGCGAGCACACCGGACTTGGTGTCCGGTCCGGTCCGGTCCGGTCCGCTATCTCTGAGGTCCCGGGTTCGATTTCCGGTTGGTCAATGTAGCAAAATAACTATTCCATTTGGGTCGTGTCTGGGTGTTATGGTACAGACAACGGCAGGTCAACTTACCCAAAAAGTTAAAGGTCAGTGAACTGATTTTCAACACTTAAGAGATCAACATCAATTGAGAAAATTTTACGTTTTGTAGTTGGTTGACGTGCTGTTGTCTGTACCGTCGTTGTTTCTGATTTCTGTAACACAAGCATTAGCTACTTACCATAGTAGGATCAAAGCAATATACCTATGTGAGTTTGTCTAAAATTTATTTATCCACAAACTTCATCATTTCAGCCATGGACGTCCACTGATGAACAATACTCGCTACGATTGATAGGCGGGTTGACGAGCGCAGTTTTTTATAACATTTCGCACGCAAACGCTGCTGCCCGTCTCGTGCTACAGGAATTATTCGCCTCTTATGACACGCCTCCTGTTGGCGGTGGGGAAGTGTATTCTTTACGGCCGTCCCCACACGACACAAACATAACTGACTTAAATTTCCAACTACTAGTTGTTCATAGTGTAGATAATAATACCTAACAAATTAAGCTCTAGCCTAGTTTATGAATATACCATAATCGGTACAGGCCTAATAATTACTGCGCTAAATAGCTGAATGGGTGAGATTAGGATATAGCGGCCGCAATGACTATGACGGATTTCCATAATTTTAACCGTGAATAGGTATGAACTTCTAAATAGAATACTCACGATTATTAACTTTAAAGTAAAGAGAGATTTGCGGATTAGTGAGGGAGTAGGTACAGATAATAAGAGTAGCTACCTACCTAATCAACTAAAGAAGCACCCAAAACCTTTAATCTGCGACTTTATTTCAGACTGCTTTCGAAAAGTTTAATGTGATAATAAACATAGCTAAATATGGTTGATACGGTTATGTTGCGTACCGATTATGAATATGACATCAATTTTTAAATTTTAATATTTGCTTACGTGACTTTTTTGTAAAGTACTCTTTTATTTAATTATAAAAGTTTTAGTATAGTTTTCAGTATTGCCAACTGACGAACTTTATTTTAATGTAGGTAGGCATTTAGTATAGTATCTAAATAACTCATTTCTCTTTCTACACTGTGCTAGTTATTTTTGTTTTCCAAGTAAATACTTGAACTAGTTTTTGTGCAAGTTAGTGTACATCAGTGCTCGTTTCGAGCGAGAAAACACCAAAGACATTCTACTAATAGTCTTTGGAAAACACAAAGTTTTACTCATAGCGTATTCTAAGTCTATGGTTTTACTACACCGTTTTGTGTGGCCGTCTGTAAGGTAACCTTCAAACTTGACACGTTCGGAAAGTTAGGAATGAAAATAGTTTATAAGTAAGAACTTTATAACCCCTAATTAAATTTTTACAACATCTTAGTTGTTTCACTGGTACAGTAGTGATATTTGTTACTGGGAGACCACAAATGGCCGTTTTAAAATGAAGAATCATATAATATGCCGACGACGTATACTACAATTAACCATATCAGTTACTAGTATAGTAGTTTTTACAGCGTGACTGAATTTATGAATTATAAAAATATGACATGTAATAAATGAAATCTGTCTTGTAATAATACCTAACTTAAAATTAATTTTATGAATATTGCTCACATACTTGACGAAATGAATTTGCACACCTGCACGCAGGTCGAATACATGTACCTAAATAAGCTATTGTTAACACCTTTATATCTTGTGTTCTGGCAAATAAACGCATTTATTTATTATTTATTTATTTGTGCTCGTAAAGTTTAACTTTTAGGTACCTATATTGAAGTAAAAGGTTCTGAGCTCTTTGTAGTAGTTTGAAGTCCTCGGGACCACAGCTATCCTTCACTCATCGATTCAATGCCTTAGTAGCCATATAAATTTTGTTACAGAGCCATCCCCAAGGCCACATGCTACCGACCAGCCAGCGCGTCATGGTCCGCCGAGTGACCCGCAGGTAACATACCAGCTGGCGAGCCAAGCGACCTGGCAAGCGCGACAGGCCGGCCGATATTTTCATACAAACCCATACATTCCGTGATCGTGTACATTTTGACATGAGTCTTTCCACAGCTCACCTGATTCCGACGACACGCTGCCCGGAGATGAGAGTGAGGAGTACGGCCGCGATGACACTTTTCTAATGAACTCCAATAACGAGAACAAGTTCTACGGTAAGATTATTTGAGTTGTGTTATTGCTATTGCGAAGAGGCTGTTTGCGAATGGTTTGTTATTTCAATGACATGTATTAATAAATAATCAGTTTAATATTATTTTTAATTAGTTACATAGTACGAGCTTCGTATTGTGAGTGAATACAGTGTGTGTTGTAGTACCTGCTCACTGCAGCTGCTGAATACGTGGTACTCGTAAATGACTGGCGTTATTTACTTAATTTATTAGATACTACAGTGTGTGTGTATAAGATACACGAAATCCACGTTATCAGATGCTGATATAAGTCCATCGTAATCGTAAAAAAAATGTTTTGATCTATGGTATCTCTATGGTAATTAGCTTGTACTTAGTTTGTATGAGCACGTTTTTATTATCAAGACTTCGATATTGTCCCTATACTTATTAAAAAATCTGTACCTATAGCAGCAGCTAATTACGTGGTTTTTACAAGAGTCTTATTCTTTTGAACGACCTATATAATACCACTTAATTATAATAAGCCAACGTCAGTCCATTGCTGGACATGGGCATCTCCCTATACACACCACAGCCTGATCCTCGGCTATTCTTTTTCATCCACTGCCAGCAGGTTTGCGCATATCATCGCTCCACCTTGTCGAAGAGCACCCTACGCAGCGCTTACCACGTCGTGGTCTGCACTGAAAATCATCAACCTCATCGGTTATCGGTTCTAAAGTGACCAGCCCACTGCCACTTCAGTCAGATTGCTTTACCTTTGAGCTGTAGGTATCACTTACTGAAAATGAATACATCCGTAACCAGTGCAAGTAATAGGTTACAAATTATAGTTAACGAAATCACAAATTTTACTCGCCGCTGTTAGGTACGTACTGTCATGAGCAATGACTCATACTTTACTTAAATACTTTATAGCCACGATCGTACAGCTGAATAACTTGCTTAGTGCCAAGTGAGACGGCAACAGAAAAGAAAATTTTATTTAAAAAAATAAAACCGACTCAAAACACTAAAAAGCTAAAAATTATCCTAACACTTAAGTACCTAATCAGTTACTTTTGGAGTCGGTGCCAGCCGATGAGAGATTCAATGTTTTTGTTTTAGCTTTTTAGTGTTTTGAAGTCGGTTTTAATTTTTTCAATAAAATTTATTTATTTCATCTATTTTTAGTGATAAATCCTAATCTAACTGCTGAACACCGATTTCAACCTCTTTTTTTTTCACCCTTAGGGGTAGAATTTTTTCCGAAATTTTTTACTATAGTATCTTTGAAGTATTAGCTATTCAATAAAAAAAAATCATCAAAATCGGTTTATATTTGTCGAAGATATTGGTTAAAATAGATCCATGATTCACGAACCAAAACATTATCTGGGTATATATTTTGTTAGTTTCTCAAAAACTGCTGAATCAATTACGATAAAATTTATATGGGACCACCTCTGAAGTATGATCTACCAAACAAAAAAAGAATCATCAAAATCAATTCATAATTGGCGGAGTAATCGCGTAACATACAAACAAAAATTTTTAAAAAAAATTAAGTCGGTTGAAAACGAACAGTCGAATTGAGAACCTCCTCCTCTTTTGAAGTCGGTTGAAAAGTACCGAACATACAGACTTTAATGAGTAAGAACACAAATAATACTTATAGTGTTCTATACAAAAATATTTATGCAACTTTACAATCAAGAGAAAAATAACAGTTGTTCCATACGTCTTGATCGAGTAGCACTGAACTTTTACTGAACTGAAAAATTTGTGTACTCATGAAAAGTAATCCTGTAAATGAGACCGGCCGCTTTGTGCCAGGCAACTAACAAAGGGCGCAGTGTGCTATAGTTGTTTTCAGTTCCTTTTGGCTTCTTAAAAAGAGTGCCTAAGACATAACACACCGATATCTGTAACGTTGCACGTGGATTAATAATTAATTTGAACACGTAAATCAGAAGCAGACTATTTATTTGTCTAAGAACTTGGGATTTGAAGATGTTACAAAATAAAAAAGGGCCCAATTAAAAATAGCATCCAAAATTTACATCATTATCGGTATTATTAGTAGAAAACATGTGGGTGTGTTTCATTCAATCTAATATCGCATTATTTTGAAAGCTATACTGAGTGACGATGAAAAGCACAATATGTATGCAGATGAGGAGTTATGTTTGACTATTAAATTACCATTTTTATGAGGTTAACAATAGAAGTGCGTTATTTCAAAATAAAGTAACCGGTCAAATGCGAATAGAACTCACGCGAAGAGAGTTCCGTACTTATTCTAATAGCAAACTTAACATCAATGATTAATCATCCTCAAATAATAACAATTTTAAAAATCAATGATATATCATCCACAAATAATACCTTCCCACAGAGGTCCTTCGTAAAAGAAGGAAGGTCATGTATGTAAATTAGAAATATCAGGAGTTCGAATATTGATCCTAGCGGCACACCCATGGTAAAAGTTGATCCAGAAGGCCTAGTTACCTTAATTCAATTTATTGATATACATTTTTGAATCATCTGAACTCTCCTAAGTATAAAACACGTGTTTTAAAATAGCAACGCCAGTATCAGACGACTTCTCATCATCATCATCTATACGGTCAATCCCGGTTGCGTCCAAAGCCATTGCTTTGGAGCCCAGGGTCCGCTTTCCTTGATTTGCTCCTCCACTTCGCGCGGTCTTGAGCGTCTCTAGTTGTGAGATCATTGGCACGCATGTCAGCCCTCACAACGTCAAGCCAGCATTTCTTGGGTCTACCCCTTTTGCCAGGGCCTGGCGGTGGCGGCATGGCCAGACATTTGTTTCCTACGTAGCTTGCCGGTTTCCGCAAAACATGGCCGTACCAGCGTAGGCGACTCTCCAGTTTGTCTGCAATATCACGGACACGAAGGCTACCGCGGATGCGCGAGTTCCTCACGCGGTCCTTACGCGTGACTCCGCACATCCACCGCAGCATATTCATCTCCGTGACACGCAGCTCCTGCTTGTGTCGCTCAAGTAGCGGCCATGCTTCGCTGCCATATAAAAGAACAGGCCTAATGATGGACTTATAGATCTGTCCTTTATGCTTAACCGGCATACTGGGGTCACAAATGACACCAGTCACCTCTCGCCATTTGGCCCACGCAGCAGCAATGCGTGCTTTGACGTCGCAATCGATGTCTCCGGACGCGTGAAGTACAGATCCAAGGTATTTAAACTGGTCCTTGCGCTCGACCTTGTCTCCGCCTATGCGAACGGGTGTTGGATCTGTAGAGTTACAGGCCAGGTACACTACAAGAATCAGACGACTTCTACCTTTCGTGAAACGATATTGTTTTTAGTGTTAATATTTTGTTAAAGACAATAAAAAATATTAAAAATGACATTTTTCAAGGTTACGTACCGAGGTAAGGTCATATTAAGTACTCTGTGGGTAAGGTGAAAGGTTAGGTAACAAGGTTATGATCAATGAATATGTAATTCCAAGCAATTCCAAGACTGTGCTTAGCTGATAATGGGGCTCAGTGTTGCTTACCCCATCATAAAGTAAAACCATAGTAAGCTTGAAAAATACTGTAGAAAACTGTAAATTACAAATTATGAAACAGTAAATCTACATCTTTTTCTTATTTTGCATTATTTAATACTAGTTATATTAATAAATTTAAATAATAAAAAAATATAGGTAATAAATAAAATACATTATGGATGGGACAGCAATTAAAAACAAAAAAATCGTGTCATCATTAGTTTTAATCAAATTAAATGTCAAAAGTCAAAATGATTTTATTACATGTAAGTATCATCAATGATACATTGATTCTATCTCAAGTAAAAATTGTATTATCTAAAAACATGGAGCACATTCCCCATTCCCTATACTCAACAAAAATTTCTGCCATTTTTAATCTGTATCTGTACTTTTTTGTATGGTTAACAGGACTTGCCATTTCATACTAAATGTAAGTGAAAATTCACTTGCTAGTTTCGGAGAAAGATGGTTTGTATTGCTGCTCTAAGTATAGGGTAGGTATGTGCACGATGTCTAAAAACTAGCATTGTTATGCTAATCCCGCACTTCAGAAAATGTGGTTTGTCTTGTTAACTATACAACGTCACGTAAAATTAGTATTATTTGCAGCAAATAAAAAAGATACCAGCACCTTTGATATGTAACTGTAGATTTCGAGGCTAAAACTGAGACATTTTCCAAAAAACTGTAGATCTACAATTACAACTGTAGGGTTGGCTGATGGAGCTGCTATCGAGGTTGTTCAAGAGTATGTTCTAATCGGGCAAACATTGCAGTTAATAACTTCGAGAGAGAAGCTCGGGAGGGAAAACATCTGGGCTGGGTAGCATTGGAAAACTTTATCGAGCTTTTTCCTTAAACCCCTAAAAGTCTGAGGACGAAAGTCTTTAACGAATCCTTACTGCCTGTCATAACGTACGGAGCAGAGACTTGGACGCTCATGGTGCGACTAGCACACCAATTCAAAGTTGCTCAGCGACATAAGGAAAGAGCTATGCTCGGGATTTCTCTGAAGGATAAAATAAAAAATGTAGTTATCCGACAGAAAACTAATGTAATCGATATAGCTCAATAAACAAACTGAAGTGGCAGTGGGTTGGTCACGTTTGCCGTAGAACCGATAAGTAGACGTCTTCTTGAGTGGAGACCGCGACTAAACAAGCGCAGCGTGGGGCGCCCTCAGACAAGGTGGAGCGAATGTACGCAAGGCTGATGGCAGTAGATGAAAAAAAATAGCCGAGGATCGAGCTCAGTGGCGTGCATTGGGAAAAGCCTAAGTCCAGCAGTTAACTGGCGAGGGTTGATTATGATGTTGACATTTTTGAAGTGTTTAAAATAAGTAATATTAAAATTGGTCGAAAATTTGAGGAAACAATGTTTGATTGTACAGACAACGGCAGGTCAATCTACCCAAAAAGTTAAAGGTCACTGAATTGATTTTCATCTTTAAGTCCGACACGTAGAGATCAATATCAATTAAGAAAATTTGATGTTTTGTGGTAGGTTGACGTGCTGTCTGTACCTACGGAATTCTAAAAATATGGAGTAGGAAAATAATTGTTGCTTTTCCTGATGAAGTTTTATTAAAAACAACGTTACTGGTTTTTTGGTTGTTGCATAAATGTCAACCATCCCATTCTGTTCTACACAGGAGCGGTGCCCGGCGGTTCCTCGGGAAGCACCTCCCGTTGCAGCCGGTTCTTCAACGCGCTCTACCGGCAATTGCATGCAATGTCTTACCTCTGTCCCGGATTCTTCCCCTGGGTTGACTGCGGTCCTGCTACTGACTACTCCGGTTAGTTCTTAGTCCTAGTCCTGTCACAGACCAAATAAAATCGAGAACCGATAAGATTGATCCATTTCCAAAAGTAGAAAATCCTAGCGCTTACTCTTGTTCGTAGTCGAGGTACGCTTGGCCATGATCCTAAATGCCGCTACTTCGGCTATCCTAGTTATTACTTTTGGGGCGATTGCCATCAGACCTCTGCAACCCTTTAGTACCGTTCAGTAGTTCAGTAACCAGGCAATTTTTCATTTCCATTGTTATTTGAATGTGCAGGTTTCTAAGATTGTTTTTACCTCACCGCCCTAACATAAGTGATATAAATCCGTAATGGATTCTGAAATATTCTTACGTATGTTCTTGGATGCAAACTAACCAAGCACGGATGTAAGAAGAGACTCAGTAGAGTAGGCTAACCAGCTGTCCTGTCTTTTACGAGACGTCCCGTATTTTAGCTTTTATTTTGGCAGTATCCTGTATTTTAAAAAGATAAGTACCTACTAACAACTGGCTGATTTTACGATTGTTCATTTTGTTATGTAACATTGATAACAGCAATGTTGTAGTCACAAAAAAAAACTTTTTTTTTCATCTTTTCGATTATCTCGTGAGGTGGCATCTGGTGTTCTTCTCGCACTGTCAAAAAGGTTCGCTTGTGTCACTAACCTGCAGAACACCACTGACGTCATGCTTACGTCGAGTCGCGTTCAAAAAATCATAGGACGGTGACAGACGGGAGTCTCAACCGTGTATCGCATACCAAAAAAAAGTTCAGAGTACTGGCAATAGATTGAAAGGGTTTCTATGATCTCTGCGCGTAAGGTCTGTTTAATCTGTGCGTGCAAAGTTCACCATATGATTCTGACATTACGTGCGTGGGTGCGTGTTGTTAAATAATTTTGTTTGATGAATGTTTAAGTGAAAATACATGAGAATAGTGCTTAAATCGATAAAGTGAGAGTGTTTAGATGGATTTGCAGCATTAGTTTGCATAATGGAATTATATTTCAAGGTAAATTTTATAAAATGTAAACAAATATTTTGGCGGCCGCCATTGCTCGAGATTTTTGGTTAGTTTCAATATTAATTCGATAAATTCATATCAAATAAAGCTTTGATAAATCTATTTATAGAGTCAGCAACGTAATTAATTTAATAGATTTGTTTTAATAAGCCATAATTACTTACAATATCAAAATATTTAGCGCGACGGCACTTGACAACAAAAATGTATGATTTTGTTGGTCATTTTTAGAATATCAAAGTTTAATCCTTATCCTTTATTTTATGATAAATCTAAAGTAAATTTGATAAGCTTTATGAATACATATTTACTTTTTAGGAAAAATAAATGAGTTTTGTTCTACACACCATTTGTTCGAGGTACCTACCGATTTTAGGGTGATTTTGCAGCGGTATTTTCATTTACCTTAATTATGTATTAATTATTTACTTTTCTTACATTATTATTTCAAGAATAACAATATTATGAATCATTCTTTGTAATTCAGTCGTTTTTTTGAGGCTAATTGGCCAATTTAACTTTTTGCAAAAATTTATTTTCCCGTGTTGGCGGGTGGTCTGCAAAAGACTTTTGCCAAAAAAAGCCATTATTTTGCAAAATTTTTTTGGAGTTGACTTTTTGTTTGTTTGTGCTTAAAATCCATTGTAAATTCGTATTGATGAATAATGAAATAAATGAAAGGCAATCTCTCGATAGAATATTGTTTATTTGGTAGATAATTACCTTTTTTTGCAAAAATCGGGGAAATTTAAGGTCAGCTGGATTCATGTCGCTAATAAATCGCGTAGTTAACTCGAATTGCATAATTTAATACATAATAAAATAGGTTGTTTCCTAAGGATTCCAAAGGTATACAATACAACCCCCTTACGTGCCGGCTAAGCCACCATATGTTAGTTTGACCCAAAACGCGTCATTATCTGCGTCATGCGCTGCTCACCTGTGCCAATTGTAAGGTGAAAGTGATTTATTACCGTGCCAAAGGAAGGGTTAAATAGATTTATGCTTAACTAATTGTAGTTTTTTTTTATTAAAAAATGGTTTTGATTCTATTAAGATTTTTTATTGTGAAGTGATTTTACGGTTGTTTTGTTATTTAACATTAGTGACAGATTTTTTTTTGTCATTTAAAATATAAAAATAAATAAATATAACAACATTAAACGTTGTCCCGTATTTTTCCCTTAAATACCTATAAGCACAGAAGGTTGGTCACCCTACTAATAAGCTACCTTTATTACAAAGCCAATAACATTTTCTTTGCAGGATTGTTTGTGATCAAGGCGGTAGGCATCATGTACGTCATGATCATCTCCTTCGACCTGCTGGCGGCGTACGGCAGCCCTGGCTCCTCCACCTTCACTACCGTCGTCATGGTGTTTCTGCTGATCGGCATCATCATGATCCTGTTGATAATCTCCAGGAAGCCACAGAACCGGTATTTATATTTTGATAATACTAAAACAAATAGAATAGAAACAGAAAGCAAGAAATAAGTAGCTCTTTCAGTTCTATGTAAGTCGGTTACTACGTAAATAATATAACAATAAATAATAAATTTTGTGTCTTACGAATTATGTAGTGACTGCCATGGTTGCAATGTTCATTAACAATATTTCTAAACAGCTGATAATTAATGCCTTAATTATTATTTTCCAGCGTTGCTTTAATGTACACGACGCCTGGCCTGCCGTTCGTCCCCGCGACTGCGATCCTCGTAAACATTTACCTCATAATGAACCTCTCCATCTTGACCCTCGTCCGTTTCACAATCTGGATGTCTATTGGTAAGACCGTGTAACCTTCCTTTGTGTTAATAGGCAACATCTCAATGAAGGCGACGAGTTTTATTTTTAAACATACTGTGACGTCTGTCCCGCTTACGTCACCGCAAGCGTCAAGCCATTAAGAATTTCGTCAGCATCTGTCAACTACCGTCGCTAAGATGTCGGACTGTGTTCCGTGGGCCGCGAGTTCAAACCCAGCCGACGAAATGGATAAAAAAAAAGTTTTGTTAGCGTTTTTGGAATCATCTAGAAAATTTAACTTGTATTTAAATGTTTCGATTAAAATTAGGAAATTTAGGACTAAAAAGAAGATAAACGAAATGACATTCGAAAATACTATCGAAATTAAGGTCTAGAAGGTTCGATTAGGGGTATATAAGGGGCTGCGAGCAGCACTACGGGCAGTTAGTAAAAGTCTAGTGAAGCAGAAACAAGAGGAACAAGGAAGAAAAAGAAAAAAAGTGAAAAAGTAGTGAAGTGCAATAGTGACTGCCTAGTAGTGTACAGTACAGAGTGCAGTGTAGTGCGGTTTACGTCCGTGAAGAGGACCGTGTCAGTGTGTGTTAAGAGTTTCACGTCGGGGCTACGTCAGTCAAGAGGACCACGTCGGTGTTGTGTCCGTCATGAGGATCGTGCCAGACAAGGAGACTACGTTGCAACTCTATCACTCATTGGGGCTGCGTCTGTGTGGCTTGTGTGAAGAGAAATAAAGCGTCTTTCTAGAAGATTGTCGTTTCCTTCCAATCCCGTACCCACTTCCGTAAAATTTGGTGTCAGAAGTGGGATTGGAAGGTGAAATGCCTGTGTTACCAAGAGAAGGACCCACCACCCGCGCCAGAGCAGCTGCTGAGGAACAGGGTAACCCAGCTGCAGTAACGGCTGAAGCGGGAACTACCGCTGTAGAGGGCGGCTTCGGAGAAGGAACCTTTATTCAAGAAGGTGGTTTTAGCCACGAAACCTCCGGGAGGGCCACTCAACCACCTTTAGTCGATCTCATTGCGCTAATGCAAGCTATACGCGAGGAACAAACTCGCAGTACTCGCAGTCGGAGTTTCTTCAAGAACAGGCGCGCAGTAAGGAAGTGGAACGAAAACGCTGCGAATAGGAGAAAATTAGTCGTCAAGAAGAGTTTCGTATCCTGCGTGAGAAAAGAGCTCGTCGTGAGGAGGAGCGAGTGCGTCGTGAAGAAACTTTGCGCGAAGAACGTCTTTAAGCAATATCGGGGAGAATAGTAAAAGTGGAAAAGAGCGTTTGCGAGAACCAGAAGCAAATCAGCGCGGTAGAGGAGGTTGTGAGCGGGGTGCAAACACGTGTGGATACAATCGAGGAGGATGTCAGAATCTTAAACACCAACGGAAGACCTGTAGTACTGGCAACCACATTTACAGGGCCAGCAGTTGGAAGTTTTAGACTGCCTGAATTCGACGGGACCTCATCTTGGACAGAAGAAAAGAGGAACCCAAATTGGATTTGCCGAAGAAATCATTTGGATACGCAACTGTCAGGATACCAAGAAGACAATCAGAAGTGAAGTTAATGTTGACAGCGTATTGGAGGTCTGCAAGTGTGATTTAACGAAGATCGAATTGATTAAGGCAATAAATGTGCTACTGCAATATTCAGACATTTTCTCGAAGAACGATGGTGACATTGGCAGAACAGGAATGGTCCAACACAACATCAATACCGGAAATGAACAACCTTTTCGGCAGCGACCTCGTCGAGTTCCATTCGCTGAGGAAAAGGAGGTGGAAGACATGATTCGAGAGATAGAACAAAATGGAGTTATAGAATCATCTTCGAGTCCATGGTGTTCACCGGTGGTACTGGTTAGGAAGAAGGATGGATTGACAAGGTTCTGCATCGATTATCGCCGGTTGAATGATGTAACCAAGAAGGACATCTATCCTTTACTCAGGATTGACGACACGTTAGAAACCTTGTATAGAATGAAATGGTTCTCGACAATCGATCTCAAAAGTGGCTACTGGCAGGTGGAGATGGACCCCAAGAATAAGGAGAAGACTGCTTTCTCTATGGGCAGAGGACTCTGGCTCGGATTATGCAACGCTCCAGCCACTTTCGAGAGATTAATGGAACGTACCCTTGCAGGGCTCTTGGGAAAAGCCTGTCTGCTGTATCTCGTTGACATTATCATAGTGAGTCGAGACTTTGACGATAACTTGAAAAAATTGGAAAGCGTGTTCGGCAAATTAAGAGGTGCAAATCTAAAGTTAAGTCTAAAGAAATGATCATTCTTCAAGCGACCGGTTAACTACCTAGGACATGTTGTTTCTGAGAACAGCATTGAGACAGATCCAGCAAAGATTTCTGCAGTCACAGATTGGCCTGTACCTAAGGACAAAACGCAAGTACGATCATTTATGGGGCTTTGCTCCTATTATCGCCGTTTTGTGAAGAACTTCTCGGGTATCTCCAAGCCACTACATAGACTGTCAAAAGAAAAACGACTGTTTGTCTGAGATGGAGAATGCCAAAATACTTTTGAAGAATTAAAGACACGATTGTGTGAACCGCCGATTCTTGGATATCCGGATAGAGACAACTAATTCATCGTAGACACAGATGCAAGCAATGTGGGCATAGAAGGGAGTCTTTCTCAGAAGAAAGGTGACCAGGAGTTTGTTATTGCCTACTTTAGCAAGTCACTGTCAAAACCTGAGAAGAATTATTGTGTCACTCGAAGGGAGCTCTTAGCAGCAGAGGTCAAAACCTTGCAGCATTTGAAGAAATACTGGATCGGGCGTAAATTTCGAGTCAGGACGGATCATGCAGCGCTTAAATGGCTTCTGCAGTTCAAGACCTAGAAGGACAAGTTGCACGTTGGATTGAACAATTGCAAGAATGTAACTTTGAGGTGGAACATCGCAGCGGCCAATCTCATGGAAACGCGGATGCCTTGTCAAGACGTCCGTGTTCAGAAGTCTGCAACCACTGCATGAAACAAGAAGAGAAAGAATTAGGGAGTATTATGGTCATAAGAACTGAAACTATCAATAGCGAGTGGAACAGAGATTCTTTTATCAGATCTCAAGAAGAAGACAACGACTTAAAACCTCTTCTGACATGGTTGAAGAGTGGCTTGCCACGACCGGGTTAGAATGAAATTTCTGGAATGAGTGCTGCGACCAAAAGTTATTGGGCCCAGTGGGATAGCTTCATTATTCAAGACGGGCTGCTATGCCGAAAATGGAAGAGTTCGTCCGGTAGAGATACTACCTCCAAACCGTAGTACCAAAGCTCATGATTCATTCATTGATTCATTGACATGATGATTGATGATGAGTTTATCACGACGGAACATCTGGCGGACACCTTGGCGTACGAAGAACTTTGATGAAGATTCGGCAACGCTTCTATTGTTTGCATTGTAAAGAAGACGTTGAAGATTGGTGCAAAAAGTGTGCAAGATGTTCTTCCGTAAAGGGACCACAGAGTCGGAGTCATGCAGCATTAAAATTGTATACGGTGGGGGCTCCATGGGAACGAATAGCTTTGGATGTAGCTGGACCATTTCCATTGACAGAACG
Source organism: Anania hortulata (assembly GCA_963576865.1). NCBI lineage: Eukaryota > Metazoa > Arthropoda > Insecta > Lepidoptera > Crambidae > Anania > Anania hortulata. Next base: position 21,511,410 of record OY756387.1, on the reverse strand, counting down.
AGGAAACCATTACATTCTTGTAGTAATAGACTACTTTACTAAATGGCCGGAAGCTTTTGCACTCCCAAATCAAGAGGCTGTCACCGTTGCGAATAAATTAGTTCACGAAGTTTTCTGCTGATTTGGATTGCCGTTGGAGATCCATAGTGATCGGGGACGGAACTTCGAGTCTCAAGTTTTCCAGGAAACTTGCAAAATTATGGAAATACACAAGACCCGAACAACGCCGTATCATCCGCAATCAGATGGAATGGTAGAAAGATTTAATCCAACATTTGAACGACATCTGGCAAAAGTAGCCGTTCGACAGTCATCAAAGAAATTGGGACGAATACATTCCATTGTTTCTCCTGTCTTATAAGACAGCTGTTCATGAAAGTACTACGAAAACTCCGGCACGGGCAAACCTGGGCAGAGAATTGCGTTTTCCGGCGGACCTTCTTGCAGGATGTCCACCAGGTACACTTACGCTGTATATCTGAATACACCAGCGAGTTAAGAAGGAAAATGGAAGAAATCCATGAGCATATGAGGGAGGAAAATCTGCGGGCCGGAGAGCAAATGAAGACAAGATATGACAGGAGCGCTAATTCTAGGCTTCTTGAAAAAGGAACTCTAGTCTGGCTTCATAACCCTACGGAAGGGAAAATCCCCGAAGTTACAACCGAACTGGGAAGGCCCCTATAAGGTAGTGACAAGGATTAATGACGTGACTTACAGGATTCGGAAGTCTACCAGGAGTCCCATGAAGATAGTCCATGTGGATCGGTTGTCTTTTTACCACGGATCTAACGATGCTCGGGACGAGCATGTCTTAGAGGGGGGTAGTGTGATGTCTGTGCCGCTTACGTCACCGCAAGCGTCAAGCCATTAAGAATTTCGTCGGTTGGCCGAACGGCTAAGATGTCGCACTGTGTTCCGTGGGCCGCGACTTCCAGCCGACGAAATGGATAAAAAAAAAATTGTCAGCGTTTTTGGAATCTTCTAGAAAATTAAACTTATATTTAAATGATTCGATAAAAATTGTGAAATTTCTAGTAATACACGAACGGACTAAAAAGAAGATAAACAAAATGACAATCGAAAAGACTATCAATATTAAGGTCTACAAGGTTCGATATAGGGGTATCTAAGGGGCTGCGAGCCGCACTACGGGCAGTTAGTAAAAGTCTAGCGAAGCGGAAACAAGAGGAACAAGGAAGAAAAAGGAAGAAAAGTGAAAGTAGTAAGTAGGAAGTGCAAAATAATGACTGCCTAGTAGTTTACAGTTCAGTAGTGCAGTATAGTGCGTTTTACGTCCGTGAAGAGGACCGTGTCAGTGTGTGTCAATAGATCCACGTCGGTGTTGTGTCCGTCAAGAGGACCGTGGCAGACAAGGAGACTACGTCGGAACTCTATCACTCATTGGGGCTGCGTCTGTGTGGCTTGTGTGAAGAGAAATAAAGCGTCTTTCTGGAAGATTGTCGTTTCATTCCAATCCCGTACCCACTTCCGTAACAATACTTTTATAAGTATTGAAGTTCAAATTTAATGATATTAACCCAAACACGAAGATTATACTGGAAGCTACTGTAGATTTCTAATATCCATCTCCTTGCTATATCACCAGAGCAGCACGGTGGTATTAAATTATTGTATTGTCATCCGAGTGACAATAAAAAATATTAAATCGATACGACAGAAGTAAGTTTAAAAGACTTCCAAGATTTTATCACATACTAAACACTTCCTCACCGCCAACAGGAGGCGTGTCGTAAGAGGCGACTAATTCCTTTAGCACGAGACGGGCAGCAGCGTCTGCGTGCGTAATGTTATATAAAACTGCGCTCGCCAACCCGCCTGCCAAGGGTGGCGAGTATTGGCAATCCCCCCCAATGAACGTCATTGGGGGAGGCCTGTGTTCAACAGTAGACGTCCATGGCTGAAATGATGAATGATGAAGTGAAACCAAACATTTAGCTTGTTTTTAAAGAGAAGTAATTAACACAAGAGACCAGTACTTACCTAGAGATTGAAAGAGAGAATAAGTAAACGTTACTTACCTACCTCACTGAAACTCAGTATAAATAAATATAGGTCACTAATACGCTTTTATTAGCTTCACTTCTTGTAACAAAATCTAAATAACTAACTCACTAATGTAACCAAATGTGGCGCTATATGTATACAGGATAATTCGTAAATCAAGGAAACCTTGTAACCACTAGTAAACAAATTTTTGTTCTCTCTATCTATCCATAGACTTAGAAAACGTTACAACTTCGCACTTTTACAACTATTGACAAAGATTTTTCTCTGTAAAGCTCTACGAAGGTGAAATTTGCCGATTGTGTCTTGTCCAAAGGTCGATGTGTACTATTTAAGGCCGGATTAGAGATATTTACTCGTGTGGTCGGATACTTTAAGTTATATATTGTATGCCTACTAACAGGTTTATTGTGTAAAATGACTAGTTTATACGGTCTTTATGAACCACAATTAATATCACAATATAAGGATTTATCTTATTTTAAGATAAGATAGCATACCGTAAGTGACATTCGACTGACATTACAATAATTTTATACCAGCTAACTAATCTGATTATGGATTCAGGAGGTGGATAATGGACTATTTTAATGGGTATTGTTGATTTGTTTTGCAGAGTCTCAAACGTGTTTTATACTATGATTATTTTTATCATTCCTTTTAAGGCATGGTGATGTACTTTAAATACGGCATAAAGAATTCGACCCTCGAGACGAACCCGCCGACCGTGACGGCGCCCACGCCGCCGCCGCCGAACCCCCTGGACCGCACGACCATTCCGCCCGCTTCCCCCAACACTCGCCCCGTCGGTGACCGCAACATCTTTGAGGGTGACGGAAGCAACGGATTCTTTGGTGGACATGACCAGTAAGTCGCTAACTCGATTAATTTGAACTGCAGAGTTGCCAAATCAGGAAACGTTTTCCCGATTTTGTGAAAATTATGGATATATTTTTGGGGAAAATAAAATCCAGTTGCATGCCACTGACTTACTATTACTATAAATCACCGCTTCAACTTGTCGTAATACAAACATACAACGTATACATTTGGGGCAAATTTTAGGAAGCCTAAAATTATTATCTAAAAGGAAAAACGAAACCTTTAGGTAAGTATTACTTTGATGTCAAGGCTCTTTTTCTTATAATAAAACTAGGTTTTTTGATACCGCAACTCAGATCAAAAATCTTTAAAGTATCTACTTTCAATAGTATACAGTAGTACAGAAATAGGTAGGTACGAGTGATATCATTATACATTTGCAGGTATTCGGACCCTTTGCTTGCTTGGCACGATACTGACCTTCGACCTGGACAGTCGACCAGCCGTAACTTGACTACCACCAACAACTACAAACAAGTAGAATCTCGGTATGTTTACCAATTTATCGTTAATTCCAATGGATGATAAACCCACTCAATAGTTTCCTAACACTACACAAAAATACAAATTGCGCCTACTGCGCCTTAATAGACACTGGCTGACTTTTGTACAAACTTCCATGATATGACTTGAATACACTTTACCCTCAATCAAGTCGGCGCTCCTCATCAACGGCTGGACTTAGCATTCCCTCTCTCCTGTCACAACAGTCTTAACTTTCAATCCAAGACTAGATTGTTTAATTTCATATAAATTTTCTACCCATGTACGTATGAGTACAGATTGCTCTTCTCCACAGGCTCTGCCGTGTTGAGCCGTCAAGAGCGTCGTCTTGTGGGGTCGTTTTCTGGCACTATGCCCCGATAGTAAAGTGAGCCAGATTCAAGCTTAGTTTTTTTAAATACTTTTAAATCATTTGGCGTGTGTACAATAGGACGATTGTCATTTTTCAGTTACAACGCTAAGACGAACAGCACCTCTTCACACGCAGCCGCCGGCCGCCCCGGTTGGGCTTACTCGGATGACCCATATGAATCATGGGGAGACGAATAAATGACTTGTGCCAGAGATGAACCAAATTTGCCTTTCAACAGCTTGGTACCTTAAATTTGATTTTTTGTAATAAGTGTATTATTTTGGCAGTGTTTGTGTTCAGATAATTTGTTAAGTGTTTAGATTTAATTTAATCTTGGCTTGATTATTTTAGATAAAATATATATTGTTAACAAACAAATAAGCTCCCAACACCAATTTCAGGGGACAATCTACTGTTTGTTGATAAATATTGTAGCAACATCTATCTCGCCACATATAAAACTGACGTATCCTACATCGCGATATTAAAGTTATCGGAGCGCCGATAGATGTCGCTACAATATCATTCGAAGGTGAGTATAATAATTTATGTGTACACAAATGTCAACAGTGTTTACTTTTATATTCACATCACAAAAAACTCGTCATTGTAATGTCGTGGCTTTTTCATCATTGTCGCAAAACTACCTCTATATTTTCAGACTCCGTTTGAAGTTGCTGCTTTGTTGTTGTTTGTTTCGATATTACTTATTTACATTTATGTTTTGTGTATCAAGCGTATTGAAAGATAAATACAAACTTAAAATGATAGCGTACTGACTCGGCTGCTCCGGCGAACAAAACTTAGTTCAGAGTTAAGCAGAGTTTGTTAAGTTAATTTACGTTTTCAATGTAGGACATTGTTTAGTGATTAAGTAAGGTAATTAATTTTAGTTTTACTTTGAGACTGAATTCGGTAAGTTTTATGTCACCAAAGCAAAACGGGTTGATTAATATATTAATTCAGAGACAGTTTTAAGTACTTACCTTATCTTTTGTTATTTGTTCTGTAGTACTTATGTTGTTAAGACTAATTTTGTTAAATTTGTTTATCGTTTTTAAAAAATACCCACCGTTCCTTGTACATACCTACTTATCTATGTATTTTTATTTCGTTAACCTTTTACCTGACACCAACCATCCTAACCAATTCCCACCAATTACATTTACAACTCCCAAACCCCCAAAACAAAAAAGTAAGTTATTTCTTTCAGTAATTGCAATATTCTAGCTTTTTAAATTCATCTATAATTTTCAAACATTTGACTTTGTCTTTTAAAAAATGATTTAATAGACCCTATTTTTTATTATTACTAGATATTATAAATTTCAATTTTTGCTATGCTTTAGTTTTACTAATATTTATGTCTTTTTTATCTATCAAATTTTGAGGCTTTTAAAGGGTTAACATTCGTTGTTAATACTTCCTGAATTTATCAAAATCGTAATTTATCCACCAGAACATTTTGTTTAGATCAGCGTACAAATACAATAAATATTTTGAATATGCAATGCGTTATTTAATGTTGGGTGACTGTGCAGGTATTTTGCAGTAGGTAGGTTGCATGATGTCATGATTTGGGTTAAACAAACAAAGTGTTCACCTACCTAAGGAAGAACCCAATCAAGGTATTACAGTTACGGTTATTACGGTACAGTCAACGGCAGGTCAACCTCCCCAAAAAATGTTAAAGGTCATTGAACCGATTTTCAACTTAGTCTGAAACCTAAACATCAATATCAATTGAGAAATTTTGACGTTTTGTGGTAGGTTAACGAGCTGTTGTCTGTACTACCCGGTTACATTAGTTTGGTGCCTTGCCATGCCGCCTATGGCACGGTTTATCGAAGTATTCTAGGTACAGACCAAGATCTTGTTTACTTGACGCCAATGGATATCGGGTGCCAAATTAATGTAATTACGGCACATATTAAACGGCACCCTTCCCAACTTTTATAGCACTTTGCTTTTCCACGTCTATGCACAAAAAGCTGAAAATTGTATCCACACCTACACATATCAGACGAATTTTTATTCACAATCACCTAATATGAAGTAAACCATTTTATTTTAATAAGTTTGTACACCACTCTACTAGGTATTGTTGATTCTAAAAACAAAGTACCAACACATTGTTTTCTATTTTAACTATTTTAGGTTGACAGAGTCTAATCCACTAAGATTATAGATTTAAACCACTATTTTTGTATTATTTATAATAACTATTTATTGTTAATTGTTAAGTGTTTTTCACACTTTTAAATAATTTAAAAAACCTAGGTATGTATTGTTGGCAAAAAATGTAAATTTAATTGTTTTAACGTAAACGTAAACCTAAGGCAGATAGGTCTTTGTACGCAATTTTTACTGCTCACATAATTTTGTTTTTGTAAATCTAATCCTATTAACGTCACGTACGATTCTATGAGCGTGGTTTGTAGCAGCATGAAAATGTATTTTCTAAAAATATACGAAGATATTGATAAGAATTATTCACATATCATTTGACACAAAGATACAAACAGCCACGAATGACACGTAGATATTCAATGCAAGGAATATCTTAAAATACTAGGTATAGCCATTTTACACCTAGAATACTTTGCATACTAGTCTTGTTCATCAAAAATTATGTAAGTTCTTGATTATGGCAGTTCTGACATCTCGAGGAATACGACTTTAAACCGATTAGTTATTTAAATAACTTGAACAATGAAAAAAAATATTTTTTTAAAAAAGTATACCTACTTACTTACTTAAAATATCTACTTACTTACACTTATCACCGTGTAGGGCCGCCCTGAGTTCCATTTTTCTGTATACACAACCGGATAGTGATACTTAATTATTAATACATTTTTGGAAGCTAGGTATAGTAAGACCATACCAGACGCGTTTATTGATTAAATTAATATATTTTTAGTTTCATTTTACAACTTCGAGATCTTTTTAGACCAAGTAGTACTTACTACCTACAATATTAATTATGGATTCGCATGAAATTAAATCTATCTCAGTTTGGAAGTATCCTACATCATTAATTTTCCAAAATTTTGTTCACTCGACGTCTAAGTGTAGTCTTACTATACAAGTACTAACTCATGTTTCGGAACTTTAATGATTTTGTTTTGAGAATATCAAATTAAGTTCATGTAATACAACAATAATGTCACTAATTGCAGGTCTTCCATTCCATTTAGTTTTTAATTGAGTACCAACCAACGTCGCTTTCATTTTTAGGGTTAACCTTGGTTAACCGTTTACTTTTTTCTTAGATTCACAAACATTCGAAACGCTATAAATTAATATACCTTTTTAAGTATGAATATTTATATTATTACATAAGATCTATATAGAATGACTGGTGTTAAGAGTATTGTGATTAGGTATCGGTCGCTATAGCAGTCACCCTATATATTTTAACTAAGTATAATATAAATGATAAATTAAATAATTTTTAACAATTTAACAATGTAGAAGTTTTGGGATATATGTTATTTACCCATGTATATCTGTTTGCCAATTTAAAGAAAAGTTAAACATTTTAAAAATTTCCTGTAAGATATTCTCATAAATGTGATATTTTATGTAATACTAATCTATTCTAAAACGTAATATTAAAATATTTAGTGTCGCTGTGCTCTTTTGCTTACAATATTGACAGATCACTCAGTAATTTTATACAGGGTAAGTTGTAATTCGTACAAATAAATGATACTTACATACTACAGGCCATTCTGTAAGAACTCATTAACTTGAACATTTCCTATCATACTTATGCTAAACCATAATACCTTGTGCCATTTCGATAAACATAGTCAGCAATAATGAAGGTGGAGCAGGTTTTCATCTAAGGCGTACGAGTCTACCTTTGTTCATAGGTCAACTGTTGTAATTTCTGTCAACAGAATCTGACGAATTGCAAATCACCCTATATAATTATTTAAGTACCAAGGCTTTATTCAATAAAGTCTGGCGATAAACGATAAAGGTGAAAAAGTATCTAAGTCGCACTTTGTCCCCTCATAGGGAGCCTCCCTATATCATAGGGAGGCTATTCCTGTTGTAAGGGACCGCACTGACCATACTGTTTAAAGCTCCGTAGGTAGCCTAATTTAGATAATGTAATTTAAATAAATAACATACCTACTTATTTTATTTATATTCATATTGTCATATTCGCTTTATTAGCTAAATATTTTAATTTGAAAAACGACAAGACTTGGCGTTAAATGACATATCTGCGAGCCATTCTTTTTTTTTACAGAAAGTACACGCATTTTGAACTGACGATTGGCTTGGATCACGGACATGTATGTAAGAGACGCATCGACCACAGACTGTTACGATTAGAGATTTGCCGTTTGCTGTTTGGGGAATGGGGACTGTTTTCGGGACCGGCACATCTCTAGTTACGACCAAGCGAGATACCTACATATTCCTAACTGCAAGTCCGTCTTAGGTCATGCAGGTGCCCCTAGGCACACAAATTGAGAAAGGAAGAAAAGTAAATTAGAGGAAAATGGACTCCGTAAGGCCCGGTGCCCTTAAGGTAAAGATAGGAACTGCTTGTCTCTGCTCTAAGTCCCGTCATCAGTTCATACTGCATTGTTATCTGTAGTGATGCTATTGCCTAAGTAGTAAATACATTTTGTCGAGATTATCTCGCGGCAGAATGCTTTGGGGTAATAAAATATAAATAATGGATAGGCCTTATTCTTAAAATGTTGTTAATGTTTGATAAATAACTAGTAATTGTTGGCTTTTCTGAGGGCGAGTACTGTCCGACTAGGGAAGCGATGTATGTATATGTATGGTTTGGTGACAACATTTTAAGTGGAATTACATAATATAAACCTTTAAAAGCGTCGAGATGACAAGCGCCGATTTGAATGAATGTAACACTTTCTCGAACATATGACATGCTTATAAACAAATCTATACTTCTAGAAACATACGATACTAGGAACCAGATTAAGAAAAAAAGTTTCGTTATTTTGTATAATAACATGGATCATATATCATAATAATGATTGTACAAAATGTGGATCCTTCACGGATTATATTAAATTGCGTTGGATTTTTAATTAGAGATCATTTTGACATCGCACATATTCTGTAAAAAAGGGCGCGCCATTATGTAGGCACACCTTTCAAATTCTATAGATAAATGTTAGTACTACCTTTTTTGCCACAATCATTAATTAAGTACTTGTCGCTAAAGACGTTTTCGAATTCGTGACGATTTGTCAACTAATACAAATCGTAGCGAATACGGAAGGGACTAAAGTTACTTTGTGGAAATAAAATACGACCACATTATAATATCGTAAAGGTAATTTTTTTTCGTTTTTTTAACGTTTAATAATCTTGAAAAATTTACAATAAAATTGACAATTGGCCATTAAGAAATCACTGAATCTGATTAAGACCGGTTAAAAGTTAAACGTGCCCATATTACATTCCTTGTTAAGAAACGTTTGTTTAAGTTCATTGTCAAAAATCGATGTTTTATGTAATCATGTAACCAATAGAATATATTTCCCGTCCACAAAAAGCGGAATGGAGAAGGATGAATGGGTGTATTGACTTATTTCACGAAATCTGCTACTGTGGTCTAGCCCTCACTCCGCTTCGCTGGGCGGGCTCGGTGTCCGCTAAACTGGTTAATATAAGCACATTAAGGTAATATTAAGGCTGGTTGCACAGTTACGCTGACCGAGCGCACGCGTTGCGGATGACCGCGCTACCATATTATCCGCGCGGTTTGCTGCTTCAGACGGTAGAACAAAAACCGCGCTCGAAATTCCGTCAGATTAATCAACGGTACAGATACCAAACCGCGACGCTACCACCCGCGCCGGCACAAGCGCGACTGTACAACCACACTAAGAATGAACGCCCATTGCTGAGGTCCATCGTAAAAGTCTAACTGACATTGCGGCTGCCCTAGTCCGAGGAAGAACACAAAGTCTACGCTCTGCAGTCAACATCAGCATTAAGTCTCTTCAAACAGAACACGCCTACCGTATAAGCGTATACGCAGACAATTCCACCAGCCAAGCGCGTACAGGCAGTTCCAAATCTGCATTTAATATTACCTTAAACATATAGATAGTTAATTAAATACATGATTGTTGTGTGTGAGCGATTGTATTAATGTTTTAACTATCCATGTATAATCCATGCTTGGTCAACTCTTCAATAGCACAAGCATTTTTTTTAAAACATTGTAATTTAGTTTCTATCTTTTTTTAAAATATGATGAAAATCCTGTATCTTAATCTTCTTATTTTTGTACAAAATACTAATTCAATAATTTGAACTTGTTAATTTTTTCGAATTAATTATTTCTTCACAAACATTTTGCTGGCATTCTCTGGATGACATTATATTGATGAGAAATTTTGGCATGAAAATAAGTTATTTGATGTTTGGAAGATTGGGAAATTATGAGATTAGACTTATATAAGTTATTCGTATATGGGGGCTAAGATGCTCTGTAGTTATAGTTGTTCATGCTGTACCCCGTATAGTAAATGTGCTATACCTATTTTAGAAACTGTCTTGTTATTGGCTGTCGCTGTTCGAAGGTTCCGAGTGGCGGGAGCAGGCGTGCTCGTGGCGACGCGAGCTTTGGGTAGAGGGAGGCTTGTATAGCAAATATTGCGATCAGCAACTTCAGCCCCCCTGGCATGAACAACAAAACACGATATGATACATATCGACACCAACTGTAAAATATGTCAGATTTAGCCGCCATGTTAAGTAGCCGTTCCGGTGATGTCACATATTATGATCGCTGTTTCGATATAAAATCAACATGACGACTATATCTATCATATTTTTACAGTTAGTGTCGATATATCGCTATATCATTAACGTGTTTTGGTGCTCACGCTAGAGGGGCAGACTCGACAAAGATAGAAATCACCTTGCCACAGATTTTGGTCGATAAGATCTACGCGTGATTGTTTATAGGCACTTGAAAGGCTTTCACATTCCTTCTATAGTATTACGCCGTAAAATCAGACGAGTTATGCGAATTTGAACTTGCTTATGCATACGATAAAACTAATCGGTCGAAATCGGTCGCAAAGTGATAAAAATCACCTTTGTCGAGACTTCAGATAGATAGGATTTAATTAACGAGTGTATCAGTTTGAGATGAGATAATTTATTTATTGTAAGCATATTTTTACGTTCAATAATATTTTACGATTTTATTAATTTTCGAAAATACGAAATAACATTTTCGATACCATAAAACTATTTTTTACAAATACCTTATAATTCGGATGTTTATCTTTTTTTATGACAACAACACGTTTTAACAACACGATTCATTCATAACCACGGTAATAATGGTTATTTAGTCGATGTAATTTCCATAAATTTTGAAAGAAATTTATAGATTTAACCATGGAATTTAGAAGATGACTAAAATCTTTCAATTACTAATAGATAATTTGAGGTTTAAATAAAGCGCCAATGCGTTTTATATTTGTGCCAATTGCTTATACATAAACAGGCGTAAAGATACATTCGACTAATAACTGGAAATCTTATTCTGTATCAACATTTAATTTGTTTATCTATAAAGGGTAATAAATCGGAATTAGAAACTGTTAATTGTAAGTGCTTTGTAAATATCGGTATGCTAAGGTAATTGGCCTGCGTGGAAAGAGAGGAATCTACTTTAATGATTTCGGACCAAATTTGGACTTTGCTAATTAACCTATCTGCTACCGCCACTCGGAAATCATTTTTGTGATATGTAAACGACTCTAATGTCTAACCAACTATAATAGAATGTTTATTAAACGAAACAGTCGTTTTATTTAACCCCATAAAATTTAAACAAACTTAGATGAAACCAAATGTTTATTTCAGGACTTATGATGTCGTGTGTGCGTTTTTCAATTTTTCTCTTAACAACATTGAACACAATTTAACTTTACGAAATCTCTTGTATACATGTAACATTACTGGATGTTTATATACAAAAATGACTGTGATGCAAAGATGTAGATGTCATCAAAGCTTATACTTGCTAGGTTTTCGATTATATAAATACAAAATTTATAACAATTAAAATCGTTACTCTACTCATAAATTAATAACACAATTTATAATACTTGCGGAACGCGTGAGCAACTCTGATCGCGTGGACGCGATGTCTTTAGAGCGTAGTGGATAGCCGGTATAGTGCACGGAAACAAAATAAAACTTTGGTTTTCCCTACCGTTTGACTGATTCGGCTCCTGCGTAACTGCGTGGTGAGGGCGGGCAGTAGTCACGTGACACGCGCACTGTCCCTCCCGCACCGCGCACCACCTTAGGAACAACCTCAAGTCAACGATACATCGCGTAAATCGCGTTACTACACACACCATTAGTGTTTAGGGATATTTTGGTTTTGTAAGAGTCGAAATCAATCGAACTAAAATATTCCTAGACATTTTTGGTAAGTATTTCATACAACGGTGTCACGTACATGTCTAATTTTATAATATTATACATTGTAGTCATTCCTTTGACTAAATGCCTAAAAATTGGCAATACGAATTGTACGTTCCACAAAATGATGCAATCCTATTTTGGCACGGAGTATTAGTATATACCTATGAATACAAAAACCCGTAGCAAAAATTAATACATAGGCACATACATGGAGTATACATTTTTAATTATTTATAAATTGACTAAACTGAATTATCTCGTGCTAGCTATAGTTAGTTACCTACTCTGCTCACACACCGGTCCATTCTCGCGCCCTACTTACTTTATAGTTGTGATTTTTCAATGTTTAGTAGACAATTATGCATAGAGTGTGATTTATTCATTGATTGTTAGCATTAGGCCGTATACACTATGAACGCGGTGCGTTTCATAAACTTTTTTAGACTCCGTACACAGACCTCTTGCTACCAAAGAAATTATTTCAGTCTTAGGACGCTTGTCCATTTCGTCCTTCACCGAGACTAACAGCTGGTCAAGGTCATGCGGAGCGAGAGGCGGTGACGTGGACTACAATCGTTAGTTATTAAGTATAGCGTTGAAAAAAGCAGGAAATTTTCAAATTTCGTTGTTTTCCCCTGTTTTATTCAAAAGTTTCAGAGAATATTGACTATTGCAAAGAAAAATGTCCGGTGTTATTAGGATAAACCCGAAAAAAAAACCTAAATGATTGTTAATAAAACGTGAATATATTATTTTTATAACATTTATAGAATTTGACTTGCTAAATATTTTATAATACTACTAGCTGTCCCGGCGAACTTGGTACCGCCCCTTTACACTTTTTTTTCCTAAAATTTTCCGTGTTTTTTATAGTTATTCTGCTATTCGGGGCGGACTTCTTCAAAAAATCAAAGATCATAAAAATCGGTCCAGCCGTTCTCGACTTATAAACAGTGTAACTAACCCGACTTTCTTTTATATATTTAATTAGATAGATTGATTACATTTTGTAATCGGAAACGGACGTTTGATAAATTTAAGTAAGTTACATTTGTCTATTACCATAAATTAAAAAAGGGTATACAGATATTTTCGTACTTTTGTTGTTGTTGTGTTGTTGTTCTCTGTTTTTTTTTTTAAGTAATCCTCTATTTTACTTTCAATGTTAAGTTGGAAAAAACGACTTATTGTTTTAGTCGTTAAACAAAAAAAATGTTTTTAAAATTTACAACGCTAATTAAGTATTAGTGAGTTAGAACCTCCCTACTGCGCCTTGTCCCCGGCATCGCCTATCGCCCCATACGAACTTGAACTTGACAGATGACATTCGCGACATACATCACTGCTTGAAGCCGCGTGTCTACCGCAAGGCGTCTTCCAAACGCGTAATGTATACAGTGTGATACCTAGAACCGGGGTAATATTGAAAACCGAGACTGGAATGTATTAGTGTTTTTTCTGAAAAGATTCAAGTTAACCAAAACCCATGCATTACACACAATAAGCGTAATTTAGAGTTACGATTCTAGCGTTGTCAATGTCGTGTCAAAAAGACGTTCCAATAATTAGCTCTGAAAGTACGATGCAGAATGAACTCAATCAATTGAGTTGAGCGGAACTATTGCATTGTTTGCATTACATTGAATTTACGATTAAGTATGCTAGAAAATATCAAGTTAAGTTTTGTTTTACATTAGTTGGGACCATAATGATTCAATTACTAGTAACTCATAGTCTCTATTTACGATATTATCCCCGGTTTTAGGCAACACACGTATATGAGGTCGACGTTATCTCGTTAACTGTTAACGGACGCGGTGGTCAAGCGCCCTAAGGGTGAAGGCACAATACCACTACATGATTTTACATTTGGCACTTAACTGCCAATTCAACATTTATTTAACGTATTTTATTAACTTACAATCGAATTTATCACACACGTCCTTTCAAACAATCAAGTGTGCCTACACCCTTTAGACATTTTACAGTTATCATTAAATCACTAACAGCATTCATATAGCCATATAAAAAGTAATTTGAAGTACACATATACATACAACTAACTCTATACAAATCGACAATGGTTGATATTAAGAAAGATATTACAATACATATTCAGTAGTGGAAATTGTCGACAAGGCAGCTGTGCCGAAAATTCGCTACGGTAGGGTTATATTTGGGATCAATTCAGGAAAAAAAAAACTTATAAATTAGCTCGCGTCTGGGCGTGCTAGGAGACTGGGTACCTTGTAAAGCGTAGATTGCTTCACTCTGCGTTACTATAAACACATGTGTAGAGGTTGCATTGGAAGAGTGCAACGCAATCACAACACCTGAACGCCCGCTGCGAGTCCCACGTAGCGAATTCTCTGATTTAGTATAACACTGCTGACAAGAATTACCAACCAGCCCCCCTAGCATGACCACCAAAACATGATATGCTATAGCGATTTATCGACACCAACGGTTTTTTTTAATATGACAGATATAGCCGCTATGTTATTTTTTTATCGAAACAGCGATATTGAATCGCCGTACCAGCGATCGTCACTGGTACGGCGATTCAACATGGCGGCTATAGCTATCATATTATTACAGTTGGTGTCGATAAATCGCTAATTATATCGTGTTTCGGTGGTCATGCTACTGGGGCAGGTATCATATTACAATACGCGTTTCATAATTTTATTCAAGTTCTTAATTTATTAGTAAACTTCTTTTTAATGCCTATATGGCTTAACTTCCGGATCACAGGGGTCATCTGGTCCTGTGGTTCGCACTCTGGACTACAAAGCCCAGCGCGAGTTCGATTCTCGCAAGTGGCAAATGTTTGTGTGATGAGAACGAGTATTTGTACCCAAGTCATGGATGTTTAGAAATGTATTTAATTAAGTATATCTGTCATTAGTTTGGGGCTAGATAATAAAATTGGTGTAATGATGATTAAAAGAATGTATTCATTTCAATACAAAAACATTATGAATGGAAACCTCGAATATATTGAAATCTCGAATAACATTTCCTTACGATCAACTTTGTGGATTGTATGGGAAAGGAATTACCTTTTTTGTGATTTCAATATCCCATAGTGAAAGTAGTTATACTCTTATTTTTCCATCACCCAATAAAAAGAAGTAACCTAATAAATTATGAACTTGTATAACACTTTCCTATGTTTATGTTGAATAACAATAAATGTAATAACTTTACGATTAATTGTTGTTTATAGATGAAACTTTACGGTAAAATTATATGATTAGTTAAATTTTTAGAAATGAAATTCTAATTGTTTAAATATTAGATTTGATCACTTAAAATACTTGAGTAACTTTATATTGTACACATTTAATACATCATAACATGATTATGATTTTTGACGTCGACTGTTAAGTCCCTATGTGTAAGTGATTATAACGCCCACCACATATGATACCTTGGGTAGGAGCCGACCGAAGCGACATACAATTAGTAATCCGACCCCGAATAGCGGGCATTGCGTCAGACTTACGCTATACAAAGTCATATTTTATTAATTAATTATTTTAGTGAATGATTCTACTACTGAATGAAATACAACAACTTTGAGAGACCAACATCAATATCTAAAAAAACTATTGTTTTTTTTTTTCAATACAAGATGATCTGCTATTAAAATATTGCTTGCATGTTGTATTTGAGTAGTATCATCCACTAGAAAAAATTAAACTAATAAGATGACCTTTTGTAATCAGAGAATTAAAATTGTAAAATAGTCAAAATTTAACTCTAAAGATATTGCTATAATAAAATTACTCATTTTATCGTTTCTAAAAGGTAAATAATATATTTACCTAATTGAATATAAATTACCCTGATTTTGGTATAATTATAAGACTAACTGACAGATCTGTCTAGCAAGCGTACCGCTTAGTTTTTTATAATATATGTCCATGTGTCATTTATTATCTTAACACACATATCAAGCTACATTATACAAACTATAGTTACAACTTCAATAGTTCTGTATAATAAGGATCAGTCGGCACCTACACTCAGCGATAGAGGGAGAACACAAGATAAAAATTATACAACAAAACACAGCTGATTCACAATTATACACACAAATGGAATACACGTATATAAATATATCAAAAGTGGAATTGAAAAACTGATATCAAAACTATTTTTAATAAGACAAGCGAGCGTTTACGAATTAAGAGCAAATAAAGTCGAGCTTAAATCACAACCGTCTCCGGAAACCGTCAAACGCTCACGCGTGGCGCCAGCCACTACACTACACTACACACTACTCGCATGCGGAAGAGTCACATAGAGACCAGTGTTGCTAACGATATTCGTTAAACCATCATCCACCAGGCAACAGTATACGACATACGCATCAACGCATGATGTTTGGCAACGTTGCACAACGTTGTTAGGTGACGCGCACCGTGACGAGTGTTTTTGCGATTAGCGAGCTACACTTTGCTTATCCTTATATTCTATCGTGATAAGAGGCGAAGATAAATAACAACTTTATTCAACCATGTTAAGACCGCTACAATCATGTTTACACAGAATTGAACTGCCTTCGGAGTACAGAATCATGACTAAGACGCACGGCGTCACGTTGCCAGGCGTTTTTGTGCTATCTTGCCAAACATATTAAACGTCACTTGTTGCATCTTAGTAGTTGCCAGGTCAATACATGGCTTTAGTTACAATGCCCATTAATGGCATTGTAAATTACTCAAATTAAATAGGCAAATCGAAAAATCAGTACACATTTAGGTTTTGATTAAGACAGAAATAACAATATAAGCAGACATGATATTATCTATGAGATTTATCGATACTATTTTTCATAAAATTATTGTTTAATATTCATCTTATAAATTATCAGATCACTTGATAGAAATATCGCGATATTTACGGCTGCAAATTACATCAAATAAGGCCCAATCTCACCATAACTTACTAAACACCAGATCGATGACGATTAAAATAGTGTTTAAGGCTTTTTTAAATTTTGGTAAGAGGGTCGAAGCTTCCGAACAAATTAATCATGAAGATAGTACCAATTTGAATTGACGTTATTCAGTAGTAGTACTACAGAAACTATCATGTCTGCTAATATCCTACAGACTACTGATGTACCAAACATTTAGCCTTGAAATTCATACACCGACATTAAGTAATACACGCCTTGCGGAATCTATGGCTGTCTGACATAGTTCTTTGGTATTTCTTTTTTACAACTAACCATCTGAAAAATTGAAATCGTCAAAACTGAATATCCAAACAAAAAGAAATGTTAGTTTGATTGATTGTTTAGCTGCTTACATTTGTGATGTCGAACTATGAATCCGAGCATAATGCCTCGATTTTGCAAGACAAAATTGAATCTTGCGAGTGCGATTTTTCAGTCCGCAACTCCGCTCACTCCCGTGACGTAAGAGTAATTTACAAAACCATACTTGTCACTGTCGCAACACTGACTGCCATAACTGTTTTTGACACTATGTCCTAAGCGTCAATATGGGTGTCCGATGTCGATGGTTTGGGGTCCGCGGGGTCGTTGACCTCTGCGGGCTCGGTGGCTTGTGTCTCGTCCTTAACAAATAAATAAACATTCCATTCAAACAAGTAAGATACAGAAAAAGAAAACCCATAGCAAATACCTATAAGATCTTTGCACTAAAGTCTGTTTATCCTTACTTGTGCTGTTCAGTAAACAAACAACAATCAGAGCAAAAACACGTCTTACCGACTTGATCTTACTATGTATTCTGTGTATTAATGTCTTATATTATTAAAAAACACGTAGAAATACATTGTTCACTAAAAACTGCTAATATTCATTCATTTTCTAAAAGTACACAAAATTGATAATTTTCCGGCACAGACAAAAAAGGGCAAGACTGTGATATTTCGTAAATACTGTTTGTCTTTGGATTTTAGAGATGTGGCAGGAGAAGTGAATTAATGACATCATTGTGAATGTAAAAAGGGCGGTGTTTTGTAAATTACTATCTAACATCAACAATGTTATTTATAAAAAGTTATAAACTAAGTTATTACTAAGTAATATATATTTAGGGAAGATCTTGAAATAGGTACACGATTCACCACATTTTTGATCGTATCAACGTTTTTGGTTTTCATGATAAAACAAGGTTTAAAAGTATTGTTACTAAATATTATTTACTATTACTTTTTTTTGACACGGTACAACATTTTAGCAAGTACCTACTTAGATTTTTTTTGCTATGAGATCTATATTTGTTCACTATTATTTTATATTTCATTCACTAGTTTATTCAATGGCTCCCAGCCCTATTAATTGCAGTCCCGTCCGCCATTATTGTTTACCAAATAAGACAAGAAAGGATAAACAGACTATACTAAGGAATTTTATGAGAAGCGTCAAGCGGTTTGTGAAAATTTACTAGCGCACCATACAATATTTTCCAGCGTTTTAACCAGATAAGTAATTTTGAAAATTCGGATAAAACTGAAAGTGATAATGTCTAAGTATGCAATTTTTGCTACTACCTACGTCTAGCTGATTGTCAAATATGGACAAGATGGCGTCTGTCGAGTAAGCTAGTTACGAATAAATTTAAAGGAAACGTAGAGTATTTAGCAATGATTCGCCTTTGTACTCTGTCTAGGGATAACGGAAATGAGGCAAGGCGGGAGGAGGAACTCTTAAAGACGCTTAGCGTTAGAAGTGACAGTTGAGTGGTAGACATTTTGAATAATTACTGCGATAGAGGTGTAAATAGTTGTATTTTATCGTGAATAACTAGTTACTTGAATTAATTATTTAATTTACAACAGGTATGCTGGAATGCATGTCTTAATTGATTTAAAATTAAAACTATACTGTAATTTTATTCTGAAAGTAACTTCTAAAAGTACTTTATTGAATAAATTTTTTAGTAACTAAGCTGGGTATTTAATTATTTATTTGACGGTCTTGTCAAGAGTGTTTGGATTCCCGATTTACAGCAGATCGATTTTCTAACCTGTCATTTACGGCTCTACTGTCAACGAAAATTTACTGTGTAAATGATCCTTTAATACCTTAACGTCATTCCATTTTAGTAGCATTGACGTACAACAAACAAAAAAATTTAGTCCCTGTTGTACGTCCAATATAACGTTAATACGTTAGATTACCAATAGGGATGACAAAAAACTTTTTTTCTTCGTCTATTCGGTAGATTAACAAAAAGTATTGGAGACGTATTTTTTCTTTTTTATAATCAAAATATTACAGAGGTATATTAATTTGAAATGTCGCATGACGTCACGCCTACGTACAATTTTTACTTAGAAGTGACATCACGAATTTTGACGCGCTTCGATTTATTTCGATGACGAAGACAAATCTTCGTCCTTTTTTGGTTGATTGACCAAATAAAAAATAAATATCTATATAATAATCTAACTGACGGACTAAATAGAATTTCATTTCACCCGTCATCCTCTTTATTTGAGACACTTTTTATGAGCTGTCGAAACTAGCTGTAAGTCGCCGCTGGCAAAATACATGGAGCACACTAGAAGTTTTGCACTTCTAGCTAATCAGAACTATTTGGATTTCGAATGATATATTTATTCAACGTTGCAACCTTCTGAGTAATAAAAAAAACTGTCAACTGTCAATTGTTTTTATCACACATCAATTGGCTGTATGGCTCTGTACCATTGCCTTTCCTTTTGAGGATAAATATTACTACTACTTATCACACATCAAAGTTCTACGTACGCAACGAAAATGGAATTAAGTCGAAAAGATTTTAGAGCGATGATTTTTTATGATTTTAAAAGTTCTCTGTCTCCGCAAGACTGTGCCGCTCGTCTTCAAAATGCTTTTGGGAGAGAAGCACCGTGAGGCGATGGTTTGCTGAATTTGAGAGAGGTCGAGTTTCTTTAAATGACGAATTTCGTGAAGGGCGGCCTTCAACTGCCGTCAACGACAATAATGTGGCTACTGTTAAGCGGCTACTTGAAGAAAACCCGCGGATTACCTATGAGACAATTCGAGGACTATTGGGGGATTGGTATGAGCCAAATCCAGAAAATTTTACACGAAGAATTGAAAGTTCGGAAACATTGCTGTCGTTGAGCGGAGAAGAAGCGGGCTCGCGTGGAATGGTGCTCACAGATGCTACTGAAATACGACCACGGACATTCTAATGCTATGTATGACATTGTCACAGGAGACGAAAGGTGGATTTATTGTTTTGAACCCGAAATAAAACAGCAATCTTGTGAATGGGTCTTTGAAATTGAGAACAGGCCAACAAAAGTGAGGCAGGCGAGAAACGTTGGTAAAAAAATGATCGCGTTTTTTTTGTCCCATCTGTACAATTCCATTTGAAGATCAAAAGAGTGTTAATGCCGTCGTATTCTACTATTTGTTTACCCAGGGTGTTAGAAAAAGTTCGCGAAAGACGACCCAAAAGCCGCGTTCATCTACATCATGACAACGCTTCTTCACACACCGCCAACAAAACAAAGTCATTTTAGCTTCCGAAAAAGTACAACTCGTCACCCATCCTGCACATAGCCCTGACCTAGCACCCTGTGATTTCTGTATTTTCCCCAAAATCAAAGATTTGATGAGAGGTTTTACTTTTACCAACTCCGAAGAGGCAGAGATAGCGTTCAATCAGCACGTAGAAAACATGCCTTCAGATCTGTGGTCCTCCTGTTTTAAAAAATGGTTCGATCGCATGAAGAAATGTTTAAAATGGAAAGGAGAGTATTTTGAAAAGCAATCATAATATTTTGGTTATAACATGTTGTTTTTTTAAGTTACGCAAAACTTATAGTGTGACCTACGTACATCGACTGGTATCCTCGAAACACTCGTTTTGGTTTCCGTAATTTTTAACTAGTGATTCAATGTCGTAAAATTATGAAATAAATATTGCTCTTAGTCGCACAATGTAAGAGTTATAAATGTTTATAAGTGACATACATCTTATGATTTTTTGCTGGCAGTAGTAAGCCGGTTAATATAAATGGTAAAATACTTAGATAGTGTAATTTTTCTGGATACCTACATCAAATGCATTAATGAAATAAAATTAAAACTGGACTAGTGCGAGTCGGACTTACCCACCGAGGATTCCATAGAAATTTGTGGGTACATATTATAAATAGTTCAGGAATCGAGTCTAGCAGTTTAATTAATTAAAAAAAATTATAAAATCGGATATCTCGGTCGGTGTTGAAGGTAGCAAGCGAATAACCCTCTTTGTTATGTTATGTTATGTATATTACCAGCTTCTGAAATGAATTAATTAATTGTCTTCACACGGGAACACTGTTGTGCTGCAGAATCGCACGTAATAAATTAAATTGTATTCATAAAACGTGGATAATGATGTTGGTTGTACAATTACGCTAACTATTTTATAATAACATTGTTTAGCCTAAGAATTGTACAATTGTTTTGTGTCCCATAATTGTTATTTAGTCAGTTGGTAGGCCTGATCTTTATATATAATAAAACATAATAAAAAATAAAAAAAAAAAAACATAATTATACATATTTTGTCTTTTGTCAATCGAGCAGGGAATGACGAAGATGAAGCGCATCATAGTTTGGGAGTGACGTCACGCCTTGCGACACTTTTTAGCAGGAAACGAGGAACTTTATCGGGCTATATCTTCGTCATTTTTTGTTTGATTGAGGAAAGAAGAATACGTGTCCAATATTTTCTGTTAATCCAACTGAGGACTAATTGGATTTTTTTTTTTTTTAGGAAACTAGCCTATTGTGGTTGTATATCATTTACAATAGTAAGAACTTTATATGTACGACCATGTTTAATGCAAAAATAAAGATTAATACAAATTTACAGTTTCCAGATTTTTTCCTCTACTTGTAAAAGATGTCTCAATAAGAGTGCACTTTTTAAATTTAGTGTCTTTTTTTTCCGGGAAAGTGGCAATTTTGAAAGAAGTTCGGCGAAGATGGACCCAATAATTCACGAGGCCGTGCTTGTTGGAAAACAAAGTAAAAATGTTAAGTAGGATTAACAGATTTTGCCCCTAAGTAATATATATTTTAAAAATGTAATTTCATATTTTTAAAAGTTGGGAATCACATTTAATATTACTTTCAATTTTGAGGTTTATTTAACAAGATTCCATATCGGGACGAGTTTAAGTATGCTTAAATCGATTTTAGACTAATTCGGAATACACTTTTGATGTAGAAAGTCGTCTGTCAAAGTCGGTTATGTCAATGACAGATTGTATTGTGAATGTGATACTTTGTTTGTCCTAAGTGTCTCCCACAAATACTTGACATTGGCAGAATCATTGCTCATATCATCACATAGAGAGCGCTCACAATTTAATGTTTTCTCTAATATCTCTTGAATCCCAGCTCTAGGAGGGTAAGGTCGACTAACTTTTTTGTTAGCCTTGCTTAGTTGCATGAGAAGCAGCTAATTTCATTAATGAATGGGGCAAAATTTGGTTCCAGAGCTATATAGAAGCTTGCCATTCTTCTTTCACAGCTGTCACCTATGTTTGTTCTGATTACTAAAAATGTAGCGCTTTACGACAGAATAACGCGTTATAATTGTGAAAACTTGTTACAAAAATTACATTAGTTATGCTGAGACCACTCGCAAACTTTTCCGAGTTTTCAGTCGAGAAAGTGCAGTGACCTGACATTGAAGTCGTGGGCCATTTGCCGAATATTTTATTCCATACTTAATCGGAACATGTATTTTTTATAATTGAATAAAAATATCGCGTCTCTAAAAAAATACGTGTTTTTATTTTAAAATGAAAAAGTGCACTCTTACTGAGACACCCGTTAGTATAAGACGATATTACTTACCAAATTTAATAGTTCTAGGTCAACGAAAAGTATCCTATACATTTTTATTCCCTTGTGACTGTCGAACCATAATTTTTTTGTAGCAAAACGGCCGGTTCTATTTTTAAATTAACTTGAAGTTTGTTTTTTTTAACAGTTTTAAGACACTCTAGACTTAAGTATTTGGTTTTAATTAAAACTCGATACCTCCACTCGTTCCCGAGATAAAAGATCTTGACAGACGGACAGAAAAGTGATCCTATATGGGTTCCGTTTTTCCTTTTGAGGTACATAGCCCTAAAAAGTGGTAATTTCGAAATAATCGTTTAATATGTCCTTTAGACGGTTCATATATCCTCAATTTACTGAAAATCAAAAAGAAACTGTATTCAAAACCAACCTTTTCTTCAATAGAGGAGTGCTCGTTGCGCAGACTGGCGCCGCCGCACTCGCCCGTCGGCCGCAGCACTAGGTACATGAGCAGATCCGACAGCGATATGATTCCGATCACTTTGTCGTCCTCATCGACCACCACTAGACGATGCACCTGGGAGATATATCGATATTTATAGACCGATATCAATATGTACTACCTTATGGACTGATGACCTAGTCAAGGTAACCACTGGAATCGGCCCAGACCCCTAGCATGACCACCACCAAAACACGATATGATATGATATAGCGATTTATCGACGCAACGGTCAAATTTTTAAATACATATGTGACGTTACTGGCACGGCGATTCAACATGGCGACTATATCATATTTTACAGTCGGTGTCGATATATCGCTATATCATAATAATATAGTGTTGGTGGTGTTAGTATGGGGGCAGAGCCGCTTACATCTAGCGGTAATCTTGACTAGTTCGTGTATGGCGTTCTATGGGACAAGACTATGTACAGCAGTGGACTTCCAAAGGCTGATGATGAAAAACAAACATTCAAGATTCTAATGACAATTCTTTACTGTAATCAATTGTTACGGCACTGCCGCAATAGACGACGGGCAATAAAGACGGGCAATTTTAGAAGTAGTATTAATGAAAATTTCTACAATACAATTTGTATGATGCTGAATGTAAATAGAAGTCATTTTCTAAACTGTCCGTTTGTTTTAATGTTGTGATAGGATATTATAAAAAATATCTAAAAATATTACAAATAACCAATGTATTTTTACAATTAGATGTAAAATACAAATAAATATTACAAATTATAATATTTTATTCCGGTGCTTGTATTTTATGAGGTGAGGCGGTTTGGTAGTGATTACTAAAGTTAAGTCACCAACGCTGCGGTTTTGATCGGATGGGTGACCATTCAAATCATATTTAGTGGATTTATCACAAGCATCTCCGTGCTTTGGAAGGCACGATAATCGCTTGATATGATTGATACGATTCGTGCAGCCTAGTCAGAGGCCTTAGGGCGGCTTAATAACATCTGACCAGTAAGGTCACTGGCCTTACAACACCCCTCCACCAATCAGCACTGGGCCCGCGTGGTGGAGTATGGCCCAAAAACCACCTTATAGTTGAGGTGAGGCCTGTGCCCTGCAGGATTAAGTCACTGGCCTTACAACACCCCTCCACCAATCCGCACTGGACCCGCATGGTGAAGTATGGCCCAAAAACTACCTTATAGCAGCCATTTTCTGCAGTTGGGTAAAGTTGCCGGGACATACCTCGGCGCGCACGATCCGCTCCATGACGTCGAAGAGCGTCTCATCGAGCGTGCACTTCTGCACGCCCTCGAACCAGTCGTTGCGGTGCTCGTTCGCTGTCTTCAGCGACACATCCAGGTTGTTGTACGTCTTCTCGGCGGCCAGGTTCTGAAAACGCGGAACAGTTTACCTAATAATTACCAACTACTGTTAGCGGAGAATCGATTGATGTGGACATCCCTATGAGCGGTTCCTGCACAAGGCTGTCGTGATTTAACCTGAACATGCGGCGAGTTCTTTGCGCTCTGTCGCAATGCTTTAAATTCGATCGCAAATCGCCAATGTGTAATAGCGCTCTGATACTAGTCTACGTAAAAGACAAAAGATAGAAAATAAGGCAAAGATTAAATAAAGAGGGACTCACTATGACGTCGAACTTTGCGTAGATATCTTTGAGCCGACCCTCGGGATCCACCAGCGGCAGTGCCGAGACCCGTCTATTGACGAACTTGCGTAGCGCGTCGATTATAGAGGTCTCCTCCGTGGCTGTCTCTATATCGTTAAGTGTGCCTATGCGCACTTCGCGCAGCTTGCATTGAAGGTACGAGGGCTTCGGCAATTCATTTATCTGAAGAATAATATTTAAAAGGAATATTCAGTATTAGTACACAGTTAGTAGCTACATTTATAAGTAATCTGCAATTTCTAAATAAAAACATCGCCACCGATTGCTTTAAATGCTCCAAAATTAATTTCAAAAGTTAATTGCTCAACTATCTCCAGCAACAGTTGCGGATCAATTATTATAATGTTTTTTCCATGCTTTCGTAAATTATTCATCCAATAGCTTTTAAACTTTTTTGAGTTGTTCTCCACACACCGGAAAAGGCTTCTGAATTGAATTGATGATCACGCGAACAAAGTCGCGGTTATTGCAGGTAACAGTTAATATTTACAAATAATCCACTTTTTTACTTCGACATGTCAAATGACCTTTTATGAAAGGTACTCACGTATAAGAAGAGGAAGCGCAGTATCCTCTTATGCGTCAGGATATAGAGCACGTTTCCAGTGTCCGGGTCGATGACCGGCAGACGATGGATGCGGTTGGTGATCAGGATACGGATCGCATCGTACAGCGACGAGTCCGGCCCGATAGACACTAGCGGCATTACTGAACCTTTCAGCACCTCTGGGGATGAAAATAAATATGTACTCGTAACATTATCACTTTCCAGCATATTTCAGGTCAATTTATTGTGACATCGGCTTCTGGGTAAAAGATTTATCATGAAGGTTAAGGTAAGGTAATGATTCCAACGCCCATTTCCAGTCTTTGGGTCGAAATAGGATCGTATCGTGCGTTCAGGAGTATTATCCTACTGGTCCTAATCATATAGGTGTCAAGTAAAACCACTAATAGAGATAGGCCTCTTGTTCTATTGATTCCAGCGAGAATAATTCATAGCGGCCTAAATCCAATGGCTCCCTGCAACCTTTATCAGGTTATCTTACGCTTCGCTTTCGTTTGCTAGAGGTTTCCATGAGCCTGCCTTAGTGGCCATTAGTTGAACGCGCTACGGGCCCCATTCCCACTACAGCATACTTTATATAAAGTCCTGATACGGTAAGGCGGCGTTAGGAAACAGCAATCGTATGCAAAGGGACTCACGCTAGCCGTTCAAAAATTCTCATGTGTGCGTAGTGTGCCCTCAAATGAGCCGTTCAGAAACACGCACTGGTGTGCTACCAAACCACCTGATAAAATACGGGAAGGTTTGGATTTGAAATTTAAAAATTCAAAATATTTATTTACTAATAAATACTATTGTAACATTTTTATAATTTTGGAAATAGTGGCCGTCAGGATGTAAGTGGAGAGACACTACCAATTGCTCTTATGATTTTTTACAAACCAATAAATGCCCTCTTATTATATTATGTTGAATATTATTATCCCTTAATAAACGCATCTGTCATTACAAAGTATCTGTCACATCACCAGTTCTATAACGTCATTCGGAAACATCACACCGGCTTCTTTTCCACCGAAACCACAAGGTTCACACGGAGTGTGTAGTTTCAGAACGCAGCCTTTATACAGGGTTTTTTTTAAAACATTAAAGTCCCCCTAGGGGCTGATTTTGGTTCTCAAATACAACAACTTTTTCTATGGAACTAACAACGAAATCGCAAAAACAAAATTACTTCCCAATACTAAGCCATAGACCGACTGACATCATTTTTTATGAAGCACTGTTTTTTTTTTAGATTTGGTCCTATAGAAAAAGTTGTATTTGAGCACCAGAATCAGGCCCTAGGGGGTTGTTGTTTTAAAAAGAATTCTGTATAAGTAGTTAAACAAAAAAACACTTACGTCGCCATGTCTCAAGGCGGTGCTCCTC
Source organism: Anania hortulata (assembly GCA_963576865.1). Classification (NCBI taxonomy): domain Eukaryota; kingdom Metazoa; phylum Arthropoda; class Insecta; order Lepidoptera; family Crambidae; genus Anania; species Anania hortulata. The sequence goes on along the minus strand of OY756387.1, from coordinate 21,484,274 downwards.
CAACTCCTCCATGGCTACATTGGGACTGGTGTAGTACATCTGCAGGATCTTGATGAAATCCGTTATGGTCAGCATGCCGACGAACTTCTGCCTCTGCGAGTCCCATAGGGGTGCGGCGCGGACGCCTGGTGACAAACAAGTAAAACATGACGAATTGCAAATCAATTAAGCTCTTTCTTACCTCATTAAGAACAAGAACTCATTAATCCTTGAGTTTTTTATATTTTTAGCGATGGATCCACACTGCTTACTTGTTGTTACTTTATGTTGTGCAACGTTTCCAGGTGTCACTGGGCAACATCCAAAACAAAAATTGTGTATAGAAAATTATTGATAAATGTAATTAAATGTTTCTATGTTGCCAAATGCAGCCTCACAAAAAAAACTGCGGTGTGAATGCATTGTGAGGTTCTTCAAACATAACACACGATACATAAATAAAAATGAAAAATAAAAATCATTACTTAAGTCGTAGAGTATTGGCTATTTAAATTGCTTTGTTTTGTTGCGCTAAGTGTTTTAGGTTTAAGCTCTTATATACTGATTAGGTCGTGCGTGGCTCCGCACACACGTACAAACACAATCGCGGAGCAAACGTCGAGTAACCGTGCTGTCGCCATTGTGTTTTAAAATGAATTGTGCATGAAAAATATGTTTAAGCGCGCAACCTTATTATCTATTTTGAATTTGTACTTCAGTCCGTAACTCAGTGGCGGGGTTTAGTGGCTAAAGCTATAATGATCTATTTTAGTAGTTCGTGCAGGCAAGTAAAAATGAACATAGAAACTTGGTAAGTAGAATCTTAAGATTACCAAGTTTCTATGTACGTTTTTACTTGCATGTTTTTGCATTCACAACGGCGTAATTAAATTATCAGAATAAATAAATAGTAGGACAAGACGTTGACTCGTCAACATCCCAGCGGTCTCAGTTGAAGTCAGCGTTGAAAATTCGGAAAAAAAAAACAATTAGATTTTTTTTTCGAATCATGCACGGAAATTTTGAAAAAAGAAAGTTTTATTGACAGGTTAGATTTCAGTTTTTAGAAATAAAAAATAAATGACACTTGCTGCTCCACAAATACCGTATCGCTATCTGAAGAAGAAACAATATCGGGTTTTTCTTTTAGTATGTAAATCAAATCAAATCATATTTATTTATTGTGAATCACAGGTACAGAGAGGTAGTACAATATAATAATAAGGTCAGAACAACAGCTGTGTCCCGCCGCATCGGCATACAATAATAAGAGTTAATCAATTAAATGTCAAATCAATGTCAAAACTATTTTACGTTAGGTATTACATATTATAAAATGCCTATGTCTTCATTAATAAATCTGAATGTCATTTAAATATTAATGTCACTAATTTTATAGTAGCATTTCTCTATTAGAAAGTCGTAAAGTTGTCGTTTAAAATATGTCAGTTCATAAGTGCTCCGAATGGATTCTGGAATATTGTGTGTACATAGATACATCCATGTGATTAATTTTAATGGTTTACTAGATACATTTTTTTACAATGGGCTAGTTTCCTGGGTCAAAAAATAATTATTCTATTTAGTCCGTCAGTTAGATTATCAAAAAATATTGGACCCAATTTTGTCTTTTGTCAATCAAACAAAAAATGACGAAGATAAAGCGCATCAAAGGGTACACGTGACGTTACGTCTTGCTAAAAAATAAAAACCGACTTCAAAAAACTAAAACGCTAAAATAATCTTAACACTTACGTACCTAATCAGTTAATATTATAACTGATTAGGTACGTAAGTGTTAAGATTATTTTTAGCGTTTTAGTTTTTAGAAGTCGGTTTTTATTTTTTTTATAAAATTTACTTATTTCATCTGTTTTAGTGATAAATCCTAATCAAAACAAATCTTACGAGTGCAAACATAATTTAACTGCTGAACACCGATTTCATTTCCTATTTTTCCACCCTTAGGCGTGAACTTTTTTCCAAAAATGTTTGATTATAGTATCTTTGAAGTGTAAGCTATTAATTAAAAAAAGAATCATCAAAATCGGATCACATTTGGCAAAGATATTAGGTAAGATAGATACTAAAATCAGTTGGCGTGGTACGGAGTTCATGCAATGTTTGATGATTTTCTTATAGATCCCATCATCAGAATTCAACCAAATTTATATGGGACCATTCTGAAAGTATTACCTTTCAAACAAAAAAATAATTATCGAAATCGGTCAACGCATTAACGAATAATCGCTAACATACATAAAAAAAAAAATTAAAAAAAGATATCGACGAATTGAGAACCTCCTCCTTTTTTGAAGTCGGTTAAAAAGTGTCGCAAGGCGTGACGTTACGCGGAACTTTATCGGGCTATATCTTCATCATTTTTTGTTTGATTCAGAAAAGAAAAATACGTGTCCAATATTTTCTGTTAATCCAACCGACGGACTAATTAGATTTTTTTAGGAAACTAGCCCATTGACTGTACCCTATTATTTTTTCTCGTGAAACATAATAGCACAGAAAAAAATATCATAAAGTACTACACAAACGTAATTTACTTCAATTTATCACACGTCCGTTTCCAATTAAAAATTTTGATCAATGTATAAAAATACTAAGCAAGCAAAAGGCCAAAAATTTGTTGAAAATAGAATTTCTTTTCGTTTAATTCGTTTTTTTTTCGGTTTTATTCGAAAAAAAAAACACGACATATTACGGAGCAATATTTCTTGAAACTTTCGAATAAAACATAGAAAAATACAACGGAATTTTTCAATGGTTCGGTTTTTTTCAACGCTACTCGTGAGACCACATTACAATGGAATTTCTATTGTGTCTTGATTACAGATACTTGATGCATTTATGTAAACATATTTATGGCCGTAAAGAATACACTTCCTCACCGCCTGCAGGAGACGTGTCGTAAGAGGCGACTAATTCTTGTAGCACGAGACGGACTGCAGCGTCTGCGTGTGAAATGTTATAAAGAACTGCGCTCGCCAACTCGCTTGCCAAGCGTAGCGAGTATTTGCAATCCCCCCCGATTAAAGTCATTGAAGGAGGCCTGTGTTCAGCAGTGGACATCTGATGATTGGACTACTGAAGGCGATAAAAAATATCGCGGGTAGGTTCAGACTAGGTTCAGTGGTTGAAAAACCACATCATACCTGGCACTACTGTGAGTCTGTGACAAACAATTTAGACCTAGTTGCTAACACTAGACTAGAACACTAGAATTTAGAGGTTTGTTTACAATAATTTCAAGTGCAATATGTATGTATGTCATCCCCGAAGCAATTAATGAGGAGTTTGGCGGTCATCCAGGCGACTTCCCAAACAAACATAGAAAACCGTTTGTCCGCAAATTCACACAATTAACCAATATTTTAACAAACTGAAGAGTAATCGTTTTGCAGCATATTCGGCGCAGACAAAAATTACCATAACAATTTGCATATGCTAAAGGTTCACTTACAGAGACAATTTTTTAGGCAATAATTGTCTGGCAACAGTCGCCGCATGTAGTTAAGCAATTATTGAAGCAATATGGAGGATTCATCGGCGACTCTTTAGGAATTGCTTTAAATTGCGTCACCATTATTGATGCTAATTGCTCGATTGATTCCCAAGGGTTTATCAAATTGCACAAGATTGCGTAGTATAGTCAGGCAGTATCTTGCTACATGTTGTTTTTTCTGTGAATTATAATATTGATGTAGTTGTGACGTCATAGTCAGGAGTGCTCGAGATTGAGTAATTTATATTGACTGTATAAGCGCAACTTTATGAAAAAAAAAACAATAGTTCCGCGCTACTAGTAGGTATTTTGACAATGTAATATTACACATACGTATCGTGTATGTTTAAAGTTCAATAAAGTATTTTTTAAGATAATTGTTTCGCTAAATATCCAACGTCAAGAAATATAATTTAAAATGTTCAATGGAAGTAATGCGTTAGCGAAAAATATATTTTCAATGTTGTACAAGGTCCACGTTTATATCACTGAAAGTGAGTTCAATACAAACCCAAAATAGAAAGACGCAATTTCTTTAAGATAATGTGGAGGCGTATCTTCAAAGCATCTGTAATATTTTATTCAACTTATCCGATTCACCCACAGACGATTACCTTCGTAATCGTTGATTACAGCCCGAATCGCTTCTTAATGTAAGGATCGAACGTGTTTCCACTTCTAATACTTAGATGTATGAAAGAAAATTCCTTTTCAATATTAGGTGCAGTCGAACCTAAGGATAGAATATTGCGACAGTAGTATGAATATTTACACAGTAACTTGACTTAGCTCTTTGTCTAAATAGCCTGGCCGCTGCTGCTGCCGTGTCTGATGTTATGGAACACACACCATCCGACGGGATTCTAAAACATGCTTTGTTTTCAATTCTAAAAGATGCTTTTTATGGATGGTTTTTCACGGATTGATGAACTTTAATCGCGAGTCGCGTCGCAACTGAGAGTAGTACGAGATTTGGGAAAACCCGTGCTCATGATCAAGCTTATCCGGCGCCGATTCGGCAACAGACCAAATCGTGAACAATGGCCCTTAGAACTCTTGTTGCCGCTTGCCTATGGGAGAACGTCACTTTTGGCGTGTGTATTAAAAAAGATAATACCGCTGTAAAGGCAATATGTGGTTATTGATTGTGGACGATGAAGGAAAATAGTTCTCAATGTTATAAAGTTATTCACTTCATTGAGCAATTTTCCTGATGACCTAAATTTTACAACATACTTAAGTGAATAAAAATCTTCAGGCGTTTAAAAATCACTTGAAATATATCAACTTCACAAAACTAAATATAAATCAAAACCTTAATTTTCGTAAAATCATTCATCATACCAAAGCGTTAGCAGCCTGCGACCGATTAGATTACAATATCCGCTGATTTTTAGCTCCTACCACATCGACAACGATAGATCATTCATTTAACTGAACCTCTCATATACATTAATGATTAAATTTGTAACGCCAATAGTGAAGTAGTATACGTCCCTCTGCAGGGCACAGGCCTCTACTCAATTATGAGGTTGTTTGGGCCATACAACACCACGCGGGCCCAGTGCGGATTGGTGGAGGGGTGTTGTAAAGCCAGTGACTTAACCTTACTGTACTTTACTAGTATCAAGCTATATTAGCCAGGACCAACTTTGTGCCTTTCGTAGGAGGTAGTAGGTAGGTAGTAGTAGTAGGCTTGTAATAAATATCACTAAATATGGTTGGAATAGTCACCCATTCAATTACAACCGCGACGTAGGTGACTTAACTTTGGATAATCATTACCAAAGCGCTGCCACCACTGAGTTACAAGCACCTCTAATGTAAGTAATATAATGAATTTAATTTTAATATTTTATTTTTATTTTAGTGTTGCGTTTGTCTGCTCTGTTTCCAGATAAAGTTCTTTAATAAACGTCTATAAATACATAAAGGCAGTTTAAAAAAATTGAGAAATATTTAAATAAAATTTAAATAAATAAGGTTAATTTGGTCTTTGCTAAAGATAACTGACAATCTCGAAGTATGTTTTGTTACTATTGAAATGCATTGAGCACTATCAAAATCGTAAAACTGAGATTTATTAATATCATCATCACCATCAATATCAAAGCTGACATCGTCGGCCAAGATGGTTTATACACCAAAATACAAACAGTTTTATTGTTTATTTACATGTAAAATTGAAAATGTTACAGAAAATGTATCTTATTAAGGTGTAATTAGACCAACCGACCTACTCCTTGTACCCCTACTCATTAAAAAATTTTTTCTTTAGTCCGAACATTCTTTCGTTGTTCTGTCTCTGTTTAAATGGCGATTGAATAGTAATGATAACACTAAAAGAACAAGAATATCAAGCAAAAAATATACTTGCCATTGCTCTAACATTAACGTTCGTCTTAATTCGTTTACAGAATATTTTTTGTTTGTTGATATTCTAACATATTGTAAACATTGTTGGAATACTTTATGTATTTTTACTCTGTAGCTACTCGTATATGTTACCTCAAGAAACAATACCCACCACTTGCACACAGTGGAGACCGTAATATAGAATCATAGAAGTAACCACTCACGGTTTAATTTTTAACAACTCTAATGCAACCAGGAAATCAAAACAGTCGCAAGAGTTATTTTCATGCTGAATTAAAAGCTAGTTTTATAGCGGCATTCGATTGAGTCTTACATTTTTATTATTTAACGTTGCGTAACTGCTTTGTTTATAGTGCTATAGCAAACAAGACACTTGTACAGAAAAATTGCTACAATATTTTCATTCAGTTCCACACATAACTTATCTAATCAATATATTCTGTCTGGTTTTAAGATCTATCAATAATATTTATCAGGTAAATATTAGTTGTTACTTTTTTGCGATTATGAAATAAGTTATTGCAGTGAATCCTCGACCAAATGCCAGCTAAAAACTAAACCCTAGCTTAAAAAAAACTGTAATTTAACTTAATACCTCTGAAATAGCTCGATTGTTTGGAAGTACTTAAGGCATGACAATGTCTGGAACGATATACACCTTGGTGTCCGTGGCAATGCGGCCGTATTGTTTCTTAAGATTCCCGCGTTCTACAGTTTCACTGCTGAATTAACATAAACCACAATAAATGTTAATTAACATTGTTTTGTTTTAGAATTCGCTCAGCAACTGCGCAGTATTTACATCATGTATTATTATAATAATAATATATTAATGTAATTTTTTTTTAAATACGATATTTGAGAAAGATTTCGCATTGCTATTATATCGCAGAGCATAATACAAATAAATGTAATGCACAAACGATGACTGAATCTAGAGAACCCATCTGCGTAAATAAATAATACAAAATATGTAGAATAATTCTCGCACAGTTCCAGGTAAATTGTAGATGGGCCTGGTTACGTCAGTGGACACACAGTACGAGCATGTGTCGCGCAATCACAATAGGGTAAAATAACACGATAGCGATAAAAAATGTGTTTGCTACAGTTTAGACAGGCAAACCGATGAGTTTATATGCATTGAGGAATCAAAGCTAGGCCGCTTGCATTAAGACTGTCCTATTGTTAGGTTATTATTGTGAATATGGTTTAATGATAGACGTGCGGTGACCGCCAATCAACTTCATTTATCACAATGCCATTCGCAGAGCAGGTATAATACAGCTATAAATGTTTATTCATTAGGCAACATTTTTCGACCATTGCCATGATATGGCAATGTTACAAAAAAATGTGCTGCATCAATAAGTTGTTTCGTGAAACTGGTGTATAATGAACACTCAGCTTAGCGATACAGACCGTTGTACACGAGCGCGAAGAACGCCTTCTTGACGAGCAATTGGGTGTCGAAGACCACCAGCTTTGCCGACGTCGGGATCAGGTCGTAGCACTTGTGGAACTTAAAGAACTTCACGAAGATCTGCGACTCATCCTCCTCTGGAACAAACATTTTTAGCTTTAGTAAAACAGACGTCAGCACGCGGCAGCAGGCAAATGGATAACTGAAGGTTTGTGACAAATAAAAACCACAAAATCAAAAAATCTTCCTTTCAGCGGGAAGTCAAGGGTTACTGCGCAAATATATGATAATTGAGAGATTTAGATTGACTTGTGACAAATATCCTATAATGGAAAGATTAAAATTTATTTGTGCATTACAATAGCGGAATAAATGATCTTTACTAAATACAAAGTATTTAATTTATGTAAAAAGATTGAATAAATTTTATTGCAACAATGTTGGACCTTTTGTAAATTCTAAATAAAACATAAAATAAACTTAGATGGCGATTAAAACTGAAGGTTTGTGACAAATAAAAGCCACATAATCAAATAATCAAATATCTTCCTTTCAGCGGACGGTCAACGATTACTGTGCAAATATATGGTAATTGAGAGATTGAGATTGACTTATAGCGAAATTATCTTAACTTAATACAAAGTATATAAATATACAAAGATTAAATAAATTTGATTGCAGCAATGTTCCTACCTTTCGTAAATTCTAAATGAAACATGAAATATAATTAGATGGCGGAATTTTTAACTTGTTGAACTGAAAGAACAAATGAGATCACCAAAATTTTAAAGAGATTTGGGATTAAATCAAAGTTGGTGGCCAGAAATTAATTACATTTTGTTTGAATAGTGCAGTCACTATCGCCATACCAAAAAATGCTTCTACTTCAGTAAGTAGAAACATTTTTTGGTATGGCGACAATACTGTAATGAATTTACGAACAAAGATATACTTCCAACAATCTTGAAATAAACAATAATATTTCTCTTAGAATAATGAACACACTTAAGGATCATCCTACCATTTTGTATAGGTAATCCTTCATCTGTTCGTAGGTTGCATTTTCAATGCATTGACTCGTCGCTATGGCTAACGGGCCAAGTCCAATGCATACAGCAGGCTTATTGCGATGATATATGGATGGGGCACAGCGCATAGGGGAAGAAGGGGCGACAAGTTTTTTACCTATTGCACTACTAAAACCCTAAAAATAAATTGTTTTAGGTCTTAGACATTTTATATCTTATGGTTAATATCTCCGAACCCAAATTGTTTTCGACTTTGACGCCGTAGTAAAAAATAATGAGTTTTATGTGTACTACTTTAAACTTCTGAATTATATATTTGAAAGCCGCCAAAAAAAAACTCATTTTATTCCAGAATGTAATAATTTCATTTAAAAGCTTGCCGCTGCTACGCCGGCGGTTGTCCATTCAGAATGTCCAATTTTAGATCACACTTTCGAGCATCATGACCGGTATGTAACGCAAGTTATGTTGGTTTTCAAGTTCTGAATCGTAGCTGACTTATCAACGAAGACTTTTGCCTTCACATAACCCCAAAGTCCAAAGATGTGATTTCACATGATCTAGGTGGTCAATGAACAGGTCTGCCATTAAAATCTATTTTATGTGTTTTATTTAGGTCTAAGCGAATCACTCTTTACTTAGCTTAGAAGTGCCATAACAAAGCACAATACACCTACGTTAAAAAGTATATGAAATGCTCTCAGAAGCGATGTTTTGTTATTGGCAGAAGGGGTGGTTGGCGCCCTTGTTTATCCGCCGTCAGTGGAAGATATACATTTTAGCGTACGTCTATTGCATTTTCCGATCCCCCAATGTCGCTTAGTTTAGATTTGGCGGATGAAAACTGGTATTGTGCGTATAAATCGCACCTCATTCCAATGAATCTATATCATCATAATACATTTCGTTAACACCTTAAGGTGAATAGCCTAAAATCGCGAATATAAAAATCAAATTCTTAGAAGACCTGTTACTTTTATTTTGCATAAAACTCATTAAAAAAGTTCTTCTCGTACTGAGGACCAGTCCGTTTTCGGACATTGTCGAGGGTGGACTGTACGAGAAGTTGTCGGAGCAATTTAATTAACTTTGATTTTCGGTTTTGATGTCATCATCATCATTTCAGCCATAGGACGTCCACTGCTAAACAAAGGCCTCCCTCAGTGACTTCCAGATTGGCCGGTTGAAAGCGACCCGCATCCAGCGGCTTCCTGCAACCTTTACCAGGTCGTCTGTCCACCTTGTAGGTGGACGTCCTACGCTGCGCTTGCCGGTACGTGGCCTCCATTCCAGAACCTTTCTGCCCCATCGGCCGTCAGTTCTACGTGCTATGTGCCCCGCCCACTGCCACTTCAGTTTGCTCATCCGTTGGGCTATGTCAGCAACTTTTGTTCGTTTACGAATCTCTTCATTCCTGATTCGATCTCGCAAAGAAACGCCGACCATAGCCCTTTACATAGCACGCTGTGCAACCTTGAGCTTTCTTATGAGGCCCATAGTGAGAGGCCACGTTTCAGTTCCATATGTCATCACTGGTAACACACACTGGTTGTAGACTTTCGTCTTTAGGCACTGAGGTATTTTGGACGAGAAGACGTTACGTAGTTTTCCGAACGCTGCCCAGGCGAGTTGGATTCGACGATTGACCTCCTTCTCAAAATTTGACCTACCCAACTGGATCACTTGTAGAGCTCCCAGCTCCTAACTGATACTGGGTAGGGCGCTACATGGGCATTGGACATGATCTTTGTTTTGTCCATGTTCATCCGAAGGCCTACTTGTTGGGAAACTCGACTAAGGCCATCGAGCATTGTGCCGAGGTTTTCAAGCGATTCTGCCATGACCACGATATCGTCAGCAAAACAGTTTTGATGTGTTTATACATATTTGTAAATATTTATATTAAAAGAAGTACTTAGTTTAGGTTTTCTCTGTAGATTAGTAACAATAAATAAATTCATTGCAATGAAGTTGTATTTTATGTGGTCAAAGAATAACAATATATAAGGTGTTAAAAAATCAGTGTCAAATATTTTAAGGGTAATGAGTTTACGTTGTGACTAACAATTTTTGTATGAATTTTTTTTTAATTTAAGCCTTAGTTTTCGAGAAAAACACGATCGAAAGTTTGATAATAAACTCAAATATCAACATCCTATAACACCTGATCACTACTACGGACAAACTACTCCGTACAGCAAGAAACGCTCGCTTGTGTGCGTGCTACTATGATTTATTGCCAAAATCTGCCGAAGGACGAACGACTTTTATTCAATTATAAACTCTAAATCGATGTAAATCGATTTAAATTTCAAAATTTTAGTGTAAAGGCGGCATTTGTCCAAATACGAGTCAAAGATACCGCTTTAAAAACAGTCGATATTCAATTTTAGATTCTAATTCGTTATCATAAGGTTGATTTTATTTTTTAAGTTTCTGAGGGCGGCGGAACACACACGATTTAGGAAATGCCGAAAGACCGAGAAAGTACTGTTAACAAAAACAGTTTCTTATTTTACATTTCTTATGAATTAAAAAAGGATTGATGGCAAAGTGCTTTTAGGGTAAGGTTAAGGTCTTGGATCCGAGCCCCGGTAAACTAGTTATGTTTCGGAGTACTCTTACTGACCTACTGAATTGACTTACTGAATAAATAACAATTAATTTGAACCTGCTTTTTAGATGATTTTTTATGCTTTGTGTTGTGCGTTGGTTTATTTACTAAGGACTAAAAGTAAAGTCAATGAGCCAGACGTTGCGTAGGTACGCAATAATTTATAGGTATCAATAAGGTTAAACTGGGGTATACCCTGTACAACGAAACTGTTATTCGTCTCCCAAACACTCAAACGGGGCATAATTTAACACATTATTCTGAATCCCGTCTGGAAGTTGACTGCGACTACTTCACCACATGTAGATACATAGTAAATTTACATGATAAATGCATTTTAGTAATTAGACAGATACATTTTTGATTGCTGTTTATTCAACGTAAAGGATAAAATGTTGAATACTTGTACTTACAGTATCCGGCAGTAGGGAATGCACGCACATGGAGCTAAAGAGGGAGGGAGGGAGGGTACAACTGGCTAGTACCTTCAAAACTTAAGATTGCTAAGCTACTAGTTAATACCAATTATAACAAGTTAAATAATTAGTAGGTACAATACGCGGCGCTAGAATGAACATCAAGCTAACGAGTAAGATAATCGGTTAGTTTCGGCTTTCATAGAACGTCGTTTCTGTCGCACGGATTATCTCTCTTTTTAGCTCGATGTGCATACTGCATACTACCGCCGCGTACTGTACCTATTATTTGATTTGGTATCACTGGTAAGAACTAGTAGCAATCTTAATTTGTAGTTTAGCATGGTAATACAAGATTCGAATTGATAAGTAAAAAATAATTACACCAAAAAAACAATAACACCAAATAATTGAGTGATTTTTTTTTGCTAACGCTACACTTACACGTGCCATAGGTATGCGCTTTTTATTTATTATTACTCCTGCAAATTGCAAAACAGTCACAACAATCAATCAATCGGCGCTAGACCTTCTCTTGTGTTTGACGTTAATTGCGAAGTCTCACCATGCCATACAGGTATTCGGACTCTGATTACCTCAACATGGTTAAGTGCTACCATGAGGCAAACTACAGTTTAGTGGAAGCAGTAAGGCTGTTCCACAAACGGCACGGTGTGCGCGTGTGTCCACGCACAATCTTAGGGGCTGAACAACGGTTTCGTGAAAGTGGTAGGTTCATGCCTTCTGGTGATGCTGGCAGACCTCGCACTTCAGTACAGCTTGAAGAGGACGTGCTGAATTTCTTCGAGCTCCACCCGACCGCCAGTACGAGGGATGCTGCTGCCGTTTTCAACACTAACCATGTGTACGTGTGGAAAGTGCTGAAGAGGGAGCGAAGACACCCCTACCACTTCACGAGAGTGCAGGAGCTGATGCCGCAGGACTACGCGCCACGCGTGGAGTTCTGTCAGTGGATCCGGCGTAACAGCCTAGCCAACATATTGTGGACGGATGAGTGCACCTTCACCAGAGTGGGCATGTTCAATATCCACAATGCTCACTACTGGTCTGAGGAGAACCCACATCTGGCGCGTCCAGATCATTTTCAGACGCGGTTCAGCGTGAATGTTTGGGCTGGGCTACTAGGACATCAGCTGATAGGACCAGTATTTTTTAATCGGCTGAATGGCGCCGTTTACTTGGAATTCCTTGAAAGAGAGTTGGAGGAGTTGTTAGAAGATGTGCCGCTAAATCTTATGCAGCAGATGCACTACCAACACGACGGCGCGCCCGCGCATTACGACCGCCATGTCCGCGAGTACCTGACGGCACGTTTTCAGGATCGGTGGATCGGACGCGGTGGGCCTATTGCTTGGCCAGCACGCTCGCCAGACCTGACGCCGCTGGACTTCCACGTCTGGGGCCATGCTAAGGATCTCGTGTATGGTCAAGATGGCCACACCATCACCAGTGCCGAGCAATTAAAAGCACGAATCATTAGTGCTTTTGAAACAATGCGCGGCGACAGTGAAAGTTTAGTGCGTGTGCATAGGCATATTTTAAAAAGGGCTGCGCTTTGCATTCAGGAGAATGGGGGGCACTTCCAACAACTATTGTAAATAATTTTGTAAATAAGTGACTGTGATTTTGTACATAATAATGAACTACCTTTAAACACGCCAAGTAAGAGTAAGTAAACCTTGTTATCTGCATTGACTGATAGAAATAGCCTAGTAGTACCTATCTCCATAGAATTATGTTGCATTAAATCAGGTGATGAGTAATAAATTATTTTACGCTTACTTGCCAGTCCAAAGCCTGGATAAGTGTGATGGGAGGTGGAAATTCTTTATTTGTTTTGTGTTCTTAAAATAAAAGTGATATTTTTAGTAATAAGTGTATTTATTAATTGTCAACATGTGTAATTTAATTAAAAATGTTTTTTTCAATTTAACTGTATTTTTATTTTACCGTAAGAACTGATAGAAGTAATTAACATTAAAATTACAACATAAAGTGACAAACTGTCAGTTGCTGAAGAATGTATTATCTTTAAAGACAGCATTAACACTTATTTTTCTATTTTGTGTACGAACGTTATGTTACAGACCTGCATTATAGCTATAAGTCGTCTTTAAAGATAATAAGGCCCAGTTTCAATACTTGCTGATAAGTTCTGGATAACCTATCTGGCACTTGTTTTGACAGATAACCCATACAATTAGCTTTCTTAAGCCTTTCTGCAACTCGCGGCAATTATCTAAAAGGAGTAGGTACGTCGCACATGCACACACACACACACACACAATGACATGAAACGAGTGAGACAGAAATGATAACAGTGTTTCTATCTCAAAGAAAATTCATTCATACACACACACCCAATGTCTAGCATGAGCTTGTGTGTCGTATGATTTTATGTGCGCATGAATGAGATCCTAGGGATTATGAATGGGTTTTGACTAGTATTAGCATCGTGCGAGAGTGTTTGTTTGCGTTTGTGGGAGTTTGCGATCATGTACAGGATGATATAAATTATTTATATCAATAAACATTTTCTTTTTTCGAATTATTCAAATCCGTTCTATAGTTTTAAATTTCTCTTAAATATGATCCATGTGGTAGTCTCAGTTACCCCTTAAAATATTTGACATTGATTTTTTAACACCTTATATATATATATATATATATATATATATTATTATATTATTAGGCATACGCCTTAACAGACGAAAAAACATCTTGTTTTTAAAAATATTTTTAACAGGACGACATTCACAAAAAAATTTTTTATATTATTTATTTTGATACCTAACCTACTTCTTAGTAGTTCCGTCGCAGATGGACAAATTCGCAATCAGTCAAGTGCCAGAAAAACCGTCAAAATAGCGATCAAATTAGCGATTGGTATGGACCAATTGCTATTTTGACGGATTTTTAGGCACTTGACCGATTGCGATTGTTATTTTTTACTGAGCGTGTTGATAAAAAAAAATGTGCAGAAACGCGACAACACATCAAGTCAAATCTAAGTAAGTCTTTTTCACTGTAAGGTTAAAATTTGTAATGCACTAGTGATTAGTGATATTATTGTGTATACATAACATTATGCACCAAGTATTATCAGAGAGCAATATAACAATAACTAATAAGACAATTAAATTGCCCGAGTTTTATTATTTAATGTCTATCACCGATCGATAAATCGCTATATCATATCGTGTTTTGGTGATCATGTAAAAGGGACAGGATAATAAATTATTAAAAAAATAAAACCGACTTCAAAACCTAAAGTGCTAGTGTTTTGAAGTCGGTTTTATTTTTTTAATAAAATTTACTTATTTCATCTATTTTTAGTGATAAATCCTAATCTAACTGCTGAACACCGATTTCATCCCCTATTTTCCTACCCTTAGGGGTGATTTTTATTTTGCAAACTTTTATCTTTGAAGTATAAGCTATTCAATAAAACAAAAATCATCTAAATCGGCTCATATTTGTCGAAGATAGGTAACAAGAACAACAACCAAAATATTATCTGGGTATTTGTTGATTTTCTCAAAATGTTCTAAATCAATTTCAATAAAATTTATACGGGACTACCTCTGAAGTATGATCTACCAAAAAAAAAAGAATCATTAAAATCGATGCATAATTGGCGGAGTAATCGCGTAACATACATAAAAAAAAAAAACATACAGTCGAATTGAGAACCTCCTCCTTTTTTCAAGTCAGTTGAAAATACATGTTTTAGTGTTACGATTTTTAAATATAAATTTAGGATTTAGTACTTCGCCGGCCGCTGCCGCTGCACCGCTCGCTTAACAACAGTTGTGTTCAAAACGAGTCACCGCGCCAATACGCCAACCTTCATCAAAGATAAATAGGCAAAATGTAACTTGTTACCTCTGCAAGCCATTATGACATTAATCTTTGAACAATACCAAATAGTATCTACCAAGCGCAGCAGGCAAGATGGTGTTGACATGAGCAAAATACTCTGTGGTGTCAGTATCGTCAAGGTCATTCAAGCTAAGACCTTAACAGTTAAGAAACTGTAATTGACGAACATTGAAGTTGGAAATTAACATTATTGCTCTACCAACCAAGTTTCCTTCAAACAAAGTTTTTTAATAGACAACTTTAAATCATATAAACACAGCTATAGCAAAAATATACTAGATCATGATCTAGAAGACAGTATAATAATGTGTTGTACAAAAATTTGACGGCACGTTCATTTCTGTATCAAGGCAAACAAGAATTTGAAGGTTAACGTACGTTTTAGGCTGTGCGCAGGAATGGCTACTTCTGATTTTACAAATCAAATAGCTAATAATTTAATTGCATACGAAAATGCAATATGCTTGCTAGTAGGTAAATGCTACACTTGGTAACTGATATCGGTGTATGCTCGCATACCGAATCCAGTAAGGCAATACGATACACTTCTGATATATAATATGAGAAGACCGATTGTCGTAGTGGCGTGGCGATTTGAAATACTACGGGTCTTGGGTTCAATGCTCAGTTCTCGTTAATTTAGAAAAGAAACTTTTTTAAATTGTGTTAAGTCTGGGTGTGCTTGAAGAAAATTTAGAAAAACATTGTCTAGTTCCTCGAAAAACAATAAGGTATGTTAATCCCTACTTCGAGATGTGTTGTTTAGCGCATATACCCATGCATTTATTATGTGATACGTCTAACCTAACATCAGCGAACTAACATGTCGCGAGGGAAGGAAGCAACATTAAATATCCCCAAAATGATAATAATTATGAAAAATAAATCATAAAAGATACTACAGAGTCACTGGTTTGCCTAACGAACGTTTTTGTTTATTACATACTAATATTATTTTGTTGGATATACATAATAATAATTAGTTTGTTGGATTTGTCTCCGCCCCGAATAGCAGAATAACATTTTTTTTAAATTGACGGTAAAAAAAAACAATTGAAGAGGCGGTACGAAGTTCGCCGGGATAACTAGTAAATAATAAATAAATATTGGACAACATCTCATACATTGCTCTGATTCTATACGAAGCTTAAGCACTTGTGTTACAGAAATCAGAAACAACGACGGTAATCGAGCCCGGGACCTCAGAGATAGCGACACCAAGTCCGGTATGCTCGCCTCTCCGCTACGGAGGTCGTCTTTATTAAAGACGTAAGAGTATTTTTTGAAAATCTTTTAGTAAATCTTTGTTCGTCGCGTATGCGTTCCTAAACCGTCAATCAATCTGATTGCGATGAATCTTTGGTAAGTTATTATACTCGTACGCACGCGGATAAATTAAAAACGTCGCTGACAAAGTCACAAGCATCAGCTAGTCATTAAAACAATATTTTGTATTAAAACCGGTATTGCTTCGTGAACAAAAAGATGCCTCTAACTCGATGAGGCAGCTTCGGTGAGTTTTATTCAAGAATTTATACGTGCAGTTTTAATTACGTTACGAGCCGTAAAAGGCTCGCGGTGTAGTCGGTTGTAAAATACCATGATAAAGATAACCTTTGTTATGGTAGTACAGAACACCGCACAGAGAGTCTTGATATTTTCAACCTTAGGTGTACATCACATAAGAACAATAATGTTAACCTACTTCTGTCGGTGAGTGCATGTACACATTATGTCACGGTGTAAATAGACACGGTGGCAATCGTGCCTACAAAATGAAAAAAAGCCGTTTATTTATACGCAGAAAAAAATACAAACTTTAAAAACTAAATGCCGACGATAATAGTTACTTAACTGAATAACTATGAACTCAGTTGACGCTCAAAATATTTACAACACGCCCGTTTTCCGTATGTTCACACTTTAGATTAACAAATATTATATTTGTATTTAGCAACTTGGTAGTAAAAGCTTCTGAAATTGTATAAACTATTATAAAGAGTGGTACATTAAAATAATAAATTAACCCATTCCCTGTCCAAGAGTACCTAGACGTAATATGTGAAACCATTATTGTAAGGCATATGTGGCTCAGGGGACATGTGATGTAAAAAAGATCTCCATAAAGGGTTGTAAATTCAAGATCAAATCAATTCAGAAAACTCACTTATTATATTAATTCTAGTCTAGGTGTGCAGGCGACGACCCCTGACGAAATTTACTGTCTGTTACCTTAAACACTTTGTACTTCAAGACAATGACAGTTGGTCTCTTGTTTAAGGGCCGACTTTTCAATCACCAGATAATTTTATTCTACGAATAAAATAGATGTTTTGACACAATATCTATACGAAAACTATCAAATGTCAAATTTATTCTTCAAATAAAAGTTATCTGACTATTGAAAAATCGGCCCTAAATAAATAAAACTAGACTCAATAAAAACGGAAATATTTTTTCTACGGGATTTAGGCTATTGCGTGCTTAAAGTCTTTTGACAGCTAATTGTCTTTGGAAATTATAATACCTGTCCGATCAGCCAGTATGATGTAGTAATAATAATAATTATAAAACAACCTAACCGCGTCTCTACCTTAGGGTCATACAATATAACCGCCGTCCATTCCTTTCACTATTTCAAAAAAATAATTGTTACTTAATTAGGTATTAATTCAGGAAAATTCTGACAATTGTTTTTATGACATTAATGAATTTACAAAATTTTACCGTGACTGACACCTTAAAAAAAATAACTGATTATCCAAATGAATCGTCAATAAAATATTTTTTAAATGTTATAATTTGTTGTTGTATCTTGTTGTTTCTCATAAGTGACATAACCTTGACCGTGTGCGGTAGTTGTAATTATTATTGTTTTTTTTTGACATTGTTCTGTATGTATTACAAATTGACTGGAATTGTTTAATTTATTTATGGTTCTTGAAATTGTATTTTATTTTATTTTTCAAATGCTGACTTTCTGTATTATTATGACTTGTGTAATTGTATTGTAATTAACATTCATTTAATTGATTTAATTATGTAATATGATTGCATGACGATGAAAAAATATTTGCTTATCGATAGATCGATTAAACATGAATGCTCTTTCACAAATGTAAGAACTTTATCTATACTACTATGTTTAATGCGAATAAAGATTTATCTTATCTTATCATCTTAGATGATGTCTATGTACCTATAAATAAAAAAAGCTAAGATAAATAACTTTTATCCAACTTAAATCCTATCAGACTACTACTTCAACTGTCAGTATAATTATACTTCTTTATTGAGTAGCAAACGCACTAAACCTAAATAGGTATGTGTGCATAATCTAATTTGTGCCAACCGAATAACCACAATGTTTAACACCTTCAATGCCATGCGGTCACCTATGGCGTTATGCGTGGGGTCATGACATGACGGGCCATGAGGGTCCCTAGTGACCTCCAAATAAAAGTATTTCTGTTGTTTTTAGTTTTTAGAGGCAGTTAAAGCCATAAATAAAATAAAGCTAAAAAAGTTAGAGGAACGGACAAGATAAAAACTTTGTTTGCCAAGTCACTCGTAACAAAGAGGCTTAAAAGCTTCGTGGTGCACAGTTCCGCGCTATACTAACCTATTATATAGGTATTCTGTGTCTTTACATATAGAACCGTTTTAGGAGATCAGTTACCTACGGAATTATGTGTGTTAAAGAATCCATATTTCCATTGGTCAATAGGTCACAAGTTTACCGATTTCATCTATTTTTTTTTTAAATTTTCTAATAGTTTAGATAAGGTTCTTACGGTAAAAAAAAAGAAAGTTGCGCAGAAAAATCTTTATGAATAAACTATAAAGACCACGCAATCAAAGACGTTTAACAGCTAGTTATTTAAACATGGGGCACACTAAAAGTTTTGCACTTCTAGCTAATCGGAATTATTTGAATTTCGAATATTATATTTTTTTCAAACATTGCAACCTTCCTAATAATAAAAAAAAAATTGGCGGGAAATTATTTGTCAATTGTTTTTTATCACACATCACACAAGTTCTACGTACGCAACGAAAATGGAATTAAGTCGAAAAGATTTTAGAGCGATGATTTTTTATGATTTTAAAAGTTCTCTCTTTCCGCAAGACTGTGCCGCTCGTCTTCAAAATGCTTTTGGGAGAATACCACCTTGTTTGAGCACCGTGAGGCGATGGTTTGCTGAATTTGAGAAAGGTCGAGTTTCTTTACATAACGAATTTCGTGAAGGGCGGCCTTCAACTGCCGTCTACGAAAATAATGTGGCTACTGTTAAGCGGCTGATTGAATAAAACCCGCGGATTACCTATGAGACAATTCGAGGACTATTGGGGATTGGTATGAGCCAAATTCAGAAATTTTTACACGAAGAATTGAAAGTTCGGAAACTTTGCTGTCGTTGGATCACTCATGAACTGACAGCGGAGCAGAAGCGGGCTCGCGTGAAATGGTGCTCACAGATGCTACTGAAGTACAACCACGGACATTCTAATGCTGTTTGTCACATTGTCACAGGAGACGAAACGTGGATTTATTGTTTTAAACCCGAAAAAAACAGCAATCTTGTGAATGGGTCTTTGAAAATGGGAACAGGCCAACAAAAGTGAGGCAGGTGAGAAACGTTGGTAAAAAATGATCGCGTTTTTTTTCTCAGCTACGGGTCCCGTCTGTACAATTCCACTTGAAGTCAAAAGAGTGTTAATGCCGTATAAATGCCGTAGTGGTATTCTACCATTTGTTTACCCAGGGTGTTAGAAAAAAATCGCGAAAGACGACCCAAAAGCCGCGTTCTCCTACATCATGACAACGCTTCGTCACACACGGCCAACAAAACAAAGTCATTTTTACCTTCCGATAAAACTACAACTCGTCACCCATCATGCGCATAGCCCCGACCTAACACCCTGTGATTTCTGTATTTTCCCCAAAATCAAAGATTTGATGAGAGGTTTTACTTTTACCAACTCCGAAGAGGCAGTGATAGCGTTCAATCAGCACGTAGAAAACATGGCTTCAGATCTGTGGTCCTCCTGTTTTAAAAAATGGTTCGATCGCATGAAAAAAATTTTAAAATGTACATAATATTTTGGTTATAACATGTTGTTTTTTAAATTACGCAAAACTTATAGTGTGACCTACGTATTAACTAGATTACAAGATGTTTCACTTACCTCTGTCGCACGTAGAACAAAAAAGTACGTTCAGAAACATTTGTATTTTTTTATTGAGTTGCTTTTTAAGACAAGATAAACTCTATTGCAGGTTCGATGAAAACTTGTAAGAGGTTAAATTTGTTTAGTTATAGGAGGCAATAGAAGTAAGTATACAGACTACTCAATCATTAAATTTAAATAATTACGAGTATTGAAAAGTTGACATAAATTATTATACCTGGCTAAATAATAAACTGTCGTCGTTACAAATTTTAGATTGCACAAGGTAGTTCATTCAAATGTATTTGTATTTTTAATAAACTACTACAATTCATTGCTGA
Source organism: Anania hortulata (assembly GCA_963576865.1). NCBI lineage: Eukaryota > Metazoa > Arthropoda > Insecta > Lepidoptera > Crambidae > Anania > Anania hortulata. Next base: position 21,463,505 of record OY756387.1, on the reverse strand, counting down.
ACTGCTTGTAAGTACAAGGCCAAATCTGAGTCGGACTCGCCCACCGAGGGTTCCTTACAAATTTGTAGGTAAGTACATAACAATGCGGTGTGGGGACGGCCGTAAAGAATACGCTTCTTCACCGCCAGCAGGAGGCGTGTCGTAAGAGGCGAGTAATTCCCCCCCCCCCCCCAACGAAAGTCATGCAAGGAGACCTATGCTCAGCAGTGGTCATCCTATGGCTGAAATGATGATCAATGATGAAATAAATCATTATAAAAAATGAGAAAACATAGAAATAGGTGATGATGAGATAGCCAGATGGTTGGTTAAAAGAATTAGTATAAAAAAACATACGTAAAGCTTTGTACTATAATTTCATTTGTGTAGTATTTTAATTTAAATAAATGATATCATTGCCTAATATTGACATTAATCTACAACTCTTTCATCTCATAAAACGGAATGGCCTTGACGCATTCTTTAAAATATTGTCAACTTTCTTTTATTAATACTTTTCAATGTAAATCAATATGAGCTCAAAGTTTATCTAACTCTGGTGCGCTGTTCTAAAATCAAAATTATAACGAGTGTTATTAATAGCAATAAGCAAAAAATTTTAAGTTATTGTAAGACTAGCAAGACTTGCTGCAAGACCGAGATCAATACCAAGACTAAGTGCGCAATACCAAGACCAAAACCAGGTGCGCTGGCGCAAGATCAAGACCAAGGCTGGCTAAGTCTAGTCTTGGTGTTACATTTGGGCAACACAACTTAATAAGCGCCCGAATATCAGTTGTCAAAACTGCTAAATATAACAACAATAATATTTTTACTAGGCCTGTATTGCACGCGGGCAAAGCCAGAGACACAGCTAATATGCAAACAATTTAATAGGCACTTTTAATTTTGGAACAGTCTTTTTTTATAGAGTTTTGAACATATTTTATTACTGAAAGTATTCTAAACTCGATTCCAAACCACTCCTAAAATAAGGCACGTACTCTGTTTAAATCTTGTTATTAGTTGAAGCAATTATTGAGATTTGCTGGAAGAGTTAATTGTATAATAGTTACCGAGATTTCCTAAATAGCGGATTTTTTTGGTAACAATTATATAGCATAAACTCCGGTTGTATTATGTGCATACTTTTTTCATTATTTGCATACGATTAACATACGGTACAAGAATTATTTATTCCGAATGAATAAATAATGAATTTATACTAACAATTAACCTGACGAAAGTCCGCCCGTTGGGTTAGAAACAGTGTGATGTGTTACACACACGTATGTATCTATTTGTTTATTTATGTTAGCTGCGCAAGCGGTGCGTTAAGGCGAATGACGTCACACTAAACCTCGAATAGCGAACAAGAGGTGAGTATAGATTTATCGAACCGAAGATGAGACGGTGACTAATAAAATGTTTGCCATTGGCACTTAACAAACACCGGAAAACTTGTCTCCGCATTTATTCAGTACCACAAGGAAACTAGAACCCGGTTGCAGTGAGGCTAATCATTAAAAATATTTCCATTATGTATTTTTGTTCATAAGTTACAACATGATATTGAGCTGTGGCTTTATAGTATATTGTGGCTGGCTCGGTTACCAGGATCCATAAAGATGTTATCGTAAATAATCGTAGTTTCAGAGTATTTTATTCTTTGTTATTAAGCAACCTCTTATGTAAATCACATTACGCATCTGCTTGTACTGGTATTTATGTTCTCAAAAAGAAGAATGCAGAGGGCAGAGAGATCTTCTAGAATACTATTAGCACTTCATAAACCAGTACCATACTAACACGACTGGTTTGCACAGCTGAGATTATAATCGTAACATTCGCAACACAAATTGCGACGCTTGGCGTAAACACCAACATCAAGCGTGCAGGTACACAAAAAAAAAACAAAAACAAACAGTGACGTTTGCGCAGACGCAGCGTGGGTGACATAAACAAACACCTTGGTGGAGCCAGTCCTCGAGGAAGGCCTTCCAGGCCCGGCCGACGGCTTCGAACTCCTTGATGAGGTCGATGGAGTAGACGGATTCTTCGTCGTCTGGTGCGGCTAGCGCTGGGTTGTCGGAGTAGTAGTGTAGGCGCAGCATACACGGGGCCTGGGCGGCGCATGGCCCTATGGCACTCGGTGCGGCCCGCCGCGCCTCCCACGGCTCACTGCTAATAATACACGGCGCAGTCGCCGCCGACCGCCCGCGCCGCCGCCGGCCGCGCGACGCGTGTCGAACTTGACACCGCTCGGTTAGACCGCGCCAGCGCAGCTCTGACGTTTTGCCGGCCCCGAGGCAGCCCACGCTCGAAATGGGGAATGAAGCCCAAAACGGAATTCGAGATCTTAGGCAACGATTCGCATTTCATAACTCTACTTTTTGTTCTTGCAACATGTAAATTAATATATGTTGTCTTTGTCTACATTAGCTCTCTCAATGAATTTGTCTTCGTCTACAATTTTGAATTAAACTTTACTTTAGTCTTAATACAGTAATTAATCATCTTAATCGTATCATCGCGCGCGTCGTAGACATTATAAGCACCATAATCATAGGCTTAGTAATTAGAACACCGTAATAATACAGTATTCCAAAGGTAGATCCATACAAGTAAAGCTTAGTGCAAATACCGCAAAAACAACCTTGTCTTTTAATAAATATTTTTTATTTACCATGTAGAGATTATTGTTTCACTTTTATATACTAGGATGGCTGACTATAGTAGTACTTTAACAACAAATTAAAGTTACACAATATTAACTGTTTATTAGAAGAGTTACAAAACAGTGGTTTGTAATGTGACAGTGGTACAATCTTCCCGATTTTCCCTAAGATTCTATGTTTAGAAAACTAAAAGGGTACTTGCCTGCGAGTTAGTGTGCGGGAATATCGTCATAACGTTGATCTTAATTTTTACTGATGCCCTATTTAGAACTATCTACATAAGTTTAATTAAATTACAAATAAGAAATGGGTTTTAGGGTTCCGTAAAGAATTTCGCCAAATCCGTCAGTCTATTTGTCCGTAGATTTAGATATATGAAAAGTATCCAGGATTGTAAATATGAACCAGACAACATACACATTTTATGGTCTGAATTAAGGAATTGAATTTTGCGAGGGGCGTTTCCCAGCAATCCCAGACCTGAGCCAATTTAGAAAAGTTCATTTTCTGAATTGGCCCGAATCGGAATCAATGCGTTCAAGGCGAATCACTGCAACACTTCACTTATCAGACCTTATAAAGGTATATGGTAGTGTAAGTATACAGGTTATAGGATAGTTTTTAAAGCCTACTTAAAGTAGGCTTTACCCCTATTAACGACCTACTCATAAAATGTATTTAGATAAGTAAAATTTTCATAAAAATATACTATAGAAAGTCTGTTACACCATGAGTCATAACCTCGCTTAATATGCTCATACTACCAAAAAAGGCCCTTTTTAAGTTCGCGAATAGTAACGGGGATCGGAACAAACGGAACCCTAAACTGCGCGTGGCATAAATACCTTTAAGTTACAGTTTATGAGTATATCTGTCGTGGCCAAATCGTAAAATTGATTATTCCATGATGTGGCCGATCATTTCTTAAAATGGTGGTATTTCATGATAAAGAACAGAACACGCTGCCTTCATCATGATGTGGTCTGACCAGATCAATGAATACTCAGCTTTTGACGATATAAACAGCTAAACGCACGAATACTTCATGAAATGGTCAAACATTAGTGATCATATCGTAAAATCGTTACATTGGCCACCGGTAGAGGCGCTAATGTTGCTTTGTTTTTGTAATGAGTAATGGCGGCAGACAAATATTTTATTCTAAAAGTGAATAATAATGTGTAAATTTAAAAAAAAAGTGCAGTAAAATATCGTTACAACACCAAGCTAGGCGATTTTAATGAAAGTCACTCAAAAACGAGCGAAACGTCAAACAATCAAGGAGATCGGAACGTAATTTGAGAGGTTAGTTAGGTCATTTAGCTCTTCAAGTGTTTTTATTTATTAGTTTTGTTTAAAAATAATTACTATTTAAAGTGTTTAATTTATCTATCGACCAATATTACAATTATTAAACAAATTCACGTAACTTGTAAACATATTTTTGTTTTAATGATATGGCCAAACGTGGATTGACATTTCATCGAATGTTGACGTTTAAACGATATGGTCAGTTTTAGTTGGCCATATCATGAAATACCACCGATTTATGAAATGATCGGTCACATCATGTCACATCATGAATTGGTCAATTTTACGATCTGGCTACGACATGTCTACAGTGAAAAGATAACAAGCGTCATCAGTAGTCATTCAGAGTGGAATTCAGGATTATCCGAAGACCGTCATTTTAATCAATGATTTAAAACTTGTCAGGCTGATTGAAATGTAACGTCAATATTGACATAGTTGATCTATTAAGGACAGCTTGCTTCATAAATCTAAACTTTACATAAACCTGGATTAAAACATCATTCCGTCTCTGTTCTAAGTGACAGATACAAAATAACATTTTTAACCAGGGTAAAATCTCGTATAAATAAAGGTCTACAAATAGGCTAAGGAGCAATAAAAATAAAAATAGGTACTGTTCATACTTTAAAATTAAAGGGTATCTTTTTATTAGGTAGATAGATAGACATTTTATTTCGCAAAATATAATAGGTAGTAAGTATTCCTTTTTTGTCTCAGATAGGTAGAGACATCATTGGTACCGTCATATGGTGTCACCAGAAATAATATGTTTTTTTAGCAGTTAGACGAGTATAATGCAGTTTTGCTACACTAATACAGCTGTTTAAGTGTTTTGTGAACAAACGTAGCCTAACTTTTAATTTATTTTGAAATGCTGGAAAGCAACAAACCGATTGACAAAGACAAGGAACGCCCGGGACGGCTATACCTAAATCGTTTAATTATTCAAATGGACAAAATCAGGATGCTGAGTAAGAGGTACCTATCCCTTCAATTCGCGTTCACAATAGTGGTGGATACAGAGTCTACCTTTACAGGATCGCTTTACACTATCGTAGTGTAAAGCGATCCTGTAAAGGTAAAGTGAATTGTCAATTGACATCACTTTTAACAGACTTCAAAAAAAGAGAAGGTAGAACCTTCTGTGTTCAGCAGTATATGTATTTTTATGTAGGTATATTCACGGATATTTTCGTCCATTATGGACCAATATCAAAATTTCTTTTTGTTTGCCAAGATTTACATCATGTGTCGTTATTCAAAGCTCACACTAATAAAACTTTGAAGAGAGAGTTTAAATATTTTCAAGCTGGTTTAAATTAGTTTTTTATAAAACTTTTTAGTTACATAATTAAAATAAGTTATTAATCAATTATTTTATTTTGGATTAAATAACTTGCAAAGTGCGTGTTCCGTATTATTTATTGTCGGAAACGGAAAATTTGGATCGTGAAACCCTAAGCCGACGCATGATACTGCGTAGCAGTAACATTTCCATTGTCTCGTTTTCTTGAGCTGAGAGGTTACGTGTACACATAGGTTTAATTATGGGATAATAACTTTTGATCGCAAGTGATCACGTTGGTCGTATGTGTGAAATAAACATAATCGGTATCTTAATCGGTGGTACCTATCACGTAAACTAAATAGACTGATATTTAATTCTGTTGATATGTATATTTACTAATTTACTTATTTAATGTTAGTTACGGGGACTTTTGTATGATAGTAGTAGTAGTAGCCCTGATAGACCTACGACCATTATCTAAATAACATTTCTATATTTTGGACAAGTCTATACTAGATAGTAAGAGGGCTAAATAAATAATGTTGTATTTGAGCACCAGAACTTCCGTTGTGCCAAATGTTACCTGGAAGAACCACAATAAGTTCCGATGACGGAGACTACTGTATCCAAATATACTAGAAATGAACGTAAGATTTAATATGTTCAACTCGAATAACCTAGAATTTTCTACAGCAGCATATGCTGCTTCGCACCGTAGATAGCATTGATATTAATACATATTTGATAAATACCCCAGATATTATGGTACCATGCCTAACGCTAAAATTTACACAATCATAATTAAAAAATAATAGCAGTTTCCGAGGTTCTGTAGTGTATGATGAACATAAGTGATTCGCGCTTTAGAGCAACTCAAACAAGAAACTAGAGGTAGCTATTCTAAATGCGTAGGCAAGAGACATAGATATCTTAAATGCGTAGGCAAAAGGTATAATAGTAATAATAGTAATTTATTTAGTATATAGGCCCTCCTCTGGCCCCTCTAGCATAACCACCAAAACACGATATGATATAGCGATTTATCGACACCAACAGTAACTTTTTTTTAAAATATGACAGATTTAGCCGTCATTTTGGTTTTTTATCAAAACAGCGATTATAATATATGTACGTCACCGACACGGCGATTCAACATTGCGGCTATATCTGTCATATTTTTACAATTAGTGTCAAAATAAAAAAAATCATAATCATTTCTTTTTGCAAATAGGCCATTAAACCCACCACTGCTTCGGGACAATTTGTGGGCTAGTGCCCAGAAGAAGCAGCGCAAGAAACTCGGTCACTGTTGTCAGCCTCTTTTAAAATTAATATTTTTACAAGTTTTGGTGCGAGCTAAGCAGTTTAAATTCCACACATTTTTATCATTAGAACAATCACTAACATGTAATTTAAGTTCAAATGCTGGCAGTTCAGCAAGAGATTGTGGTAATTTATTAAAAATACGAATACATTTTCCCATGAATGAACTTTCTACCTTGTGCAATCTGAAATTTGGAACGACAAGTTTATCTTTATGCCGCGTATTATACTTATGTATGTCATTTTTCTTGGAAAATAAGTGCACATTTTTGCGAACATACGTAATATTTTCATAAATATATTGAGAAGCAACTGTATGTTAATTTCTCTTAGAGAGTCTCGTGGTCTAAGGTTATAAATAGCCCGAACAGCTCTCTTTTGCAGTACATAGATGGTTTCAATATCTGCAGCTGAGCCCCATAACAGTATTCCATATGACATTATACTGTGAAAATAGCTAAAATACACTAATCTTGCCGTTTCAACATCAGCCAATTGTCTTATCTTTCTCACAACATAAGCGGCTGAACTAAGTCTCCCTGACAAAGCCTCAATATGAGCACCCCATTGCAAACGGGAATCTAAAGTTATTCCTAAAAACGTAGTGGAATTGGTCGTATCTAGTTGTTCATCTTTTACAATAATATGCGTTGAGACCTCCCTTACATTAGGCATTGTAAATTTTATGCATTATGTTTTGTTTGCATTGAGCAAAAGATTGTTAGTACTAAACCAATGCAATACAAGCGAGAGGGCATTATTGACATCGTCAAAGGATTCTTGACTCCTTTCGATTTTGAAAATTAACGATGTATCATCCGCAAATAACACCATCTCACATAGGTCTTTTGTAAAGTAAGGAAGGTCATTTATATATATAAGAAACAGTAGCGGTCCTAATATTGATCCCTGAGGTACACCCATAGTTAGAGGCGATCCTGAAGACTTAGCTCCATTAATACATACTTTTTGCGTTCTACCTGTGAGATAAGAGTTTATTAAATCTAAAGACTCGTTCGATACACCATAATGTCTCAGTTTTTTTAGTAAAATTTGATGATCTACACAATCGAAAGCTTTAGAGAGATCACAAAAGACACCTAAAGCATCTTGCTTACTCTCCCAAGCATCAAACACGTGTTTTAAGAGTGCAACTCCAGCATCAGTAGTACTTCTAGCTTTCGTGAAACCATATTGTTTATTGTGTAGTAATTTATTCAGAAAAAAATGGGATAGAAGTTGATTAAACATAATTTTTTCAAATATTTTACTAAGAACCGGCAAAACAGATATTGGTCGAAAATTGGAGGGGTCACTTTTCTCACCTAATTTAAAAAGAGGAATTATTTTACTAAATTTCATTGAAGTTGGGAATTCTCTATTATCAATACATTTGTTGAAAATAATTGTAAGGTATGGGGCGATATATGTCGATATATCACTAGCTGGCTTGAAGTTGTGAGGGCTGACATGCGTGCCAATGATCTCACAACTAGAGACGCTCAAGACCGCGCGAAGTGGAGGAGTAAATCAAGGAAAGCGGACCCTGGGCTCCAAAGCAATGGCTTTGGGCGCAACCGGGATTGACGGTATACGGTCAATCCCGGTTGCGTCCAAAGCCATTGCTTCTAAGCATCTATACAGATGAAGATGAAGATATCACTAGGTATATCGTATCGTGTTTTGGTGCTCATGCTAAGGGGGCTGGGCACTTATACACGTCCCTAAAATTTACTTTGCTCTACCTCCGCGTCGGGACTATTTATTATTATTTTATTTAAAACTTTATTGCACAAACTTAAAAATGTACAACAGGTGGACTTAATGCGCTGGTGGCTGGTGATGAGAAATAGCGCGACAAACTTGGTCACCTTTGTCAGCCTTTTTGAAAGGAAATACAGTTAGAAGATGCGTGGTAAGCGCAAGCTAAGCAGGTTAAGTCCATGCACTCTGGTCGTTTAAATTATCGTCTACTTTATAATATCCTCTTTTCATAAGGACATTTTTAAAGATTTATAGATATCCCAAATGCGTAGGCAATACTCGTATGTAGCTACGATTATTTGATTTATTCGGCCCCTATGTAAGCACTGGATTAAATTACAACTATTATTTAGAAAATAACCGTCATCTCTTCGTACAAGATTTTACCTGTACAGGATAAAATGTTGTATGGAAATTTAAAGGTATGTGCATGTAGAAACTCTTCACGTTATGTTCTGAAATTAAAATTTAACATAAAAAACTTTGCATTTTCTCTTGCTAATAAGCTAATATTTAATATTTTTCCGAAATTCTGTGCGAAAAGACTTTGTAAACCGATGGCAAGAAATTACATACAATCACTGTAAAAACCCACAAGAGAACATTATGCACATTTAGGTTGTTTACCTACGCGATGATTATTGGACAAAGATGACCTATTGACAAATTGACATTGAATTGACACTTTGTGGAGCGACATCCTTATCATTCATGTGGTTGGGTAAAAAATATGCTTTTGCGTTCTGCTTGAATAACGAATTTAGTCGAGACAGAAAACAAATACCTTCTATTGTGTGGCTGCATCACGTACTTTACTGTCAACTTGGAATAATTTAAGATGACGCAATGTCGCTTAGACTGACCATGAGGTCGAGAGTCAAGAAATTAATGTTAATCTTTATGAAATGTATGCGAAGCTAATTGTTTAATTCAATTGGAAAATACAGTGTTTATAAAATTGTGTATTAAAAAAATATATTAAGGTTTTTTTTTCTTTATTATTTAAAGGACTTTGGTCGTTATATGACATGTCAGTCCTATCGTACCTTATATTAGTACATTGACTACAGATATTATTGATAGAAACTTATCTGTACGTACATATAAAATACCAAAAAAAAGTGTTATTTACCTACAACTTCCTATCTCACATGACATTCTTGCGGTTTGGATGAAGGTTCACCCAAAATACTTTGGAAGATGCCTACATCCAATCGGTTCAAATGCAATGCCATCACAAGTGACTAACGCTGACTTTCGTTTCCCTTACACTGCATCAACACATGTTGGACGTCATCGATTGTTCCACATTCATCACAAAGGTAAGACGATTTTTGCTTGGGAAACCCTAACTTGTTTGATGGATAGTATTTAGATCTTAGTCTTCTAATTTTAGAATTACAGAATCAAGAGACTCGAAGAGGCTCACATTGAATAGTTTTGTACCAAATGCCTTTATTTTGTATGTAACATTTTAGGTCCCACAACACTTTCTAAATCTGACATTACAATTTTAAATACATATAACAGAAAAATGAGAACATATGATGAACTAACAGTACTTTCTTTTGTTAGATTAAAGGCTAAAATTATTAAGAGTTTTTTTTGTGGAATAACTACCCGCACACAGTTCATTCAATTGAAGAAGTAGCTTTATACTTAGTCTGGCCATAAATACTGTTACAATTAAAAATAAACAAAATATTACATACAAATTTGGAATCTGTCATTATTATGTAATTGTTCATTGAGTTTTCTCATTTTGGCGCCAATACATTGTACAATATTTTGCGATATTAAAATGGAGTAGGGTAAAAAGAGAATCTAATCGCTGCGATTGCATTACACAAAGTAGGTATGGAGCCAAATGCAATTTTTAAAACTCTCCATACGCTTGGTATAAGTAAAATGTTTGTGTACCGGGTTATTAATAGGTACAATGAGACCTCCTTTGTTTGTGACAGAAAAAGATCTAGCCATCCACCTAGTGTTCGTCGAAAAAGGTGGTCAAAGCAGTAAGGGAAAGAATTCGGAGAAATACTGTGCGAAAGCAAAAGATTTGAAAATATGAGATTTTTAACACTAACGGTTGATTAAATTTGTAAGACGAAAATATTTTATGGGATATCGATGTTAATTCTAATAAAAAGTTGTAAAGAGCACCAAAATTAGCACAGTGATTGTCTGCATTGTGATCATTCATGAGACAATTTTCACATGGCCGTATCAATCCGAGTAGGTACACTCCATTGTCAGTGTGATTGTGATCCAATAAAGGCCCACAAAGGTTCCTCGAGTTCGATAAAGAGTTCAATGACAAAATGATTGCCGAGGGTTATGCGATGCACCGGCTTGAACGTTCGACTTCTAGCGCGAAAGCTGGCGGCAGAAGAGCCTACGTTTATATACAAAGATCAAATCCGGTAAAATGCTTAACATTTGCAATCAATTGTATCTTTGAATTACATTACGTAGAAAGTAGCGGTAGGGGGAGGTTTGTTCGGGATCTTTATAGTCTTAATGATAAGTATTCAGTTTTCTAAAATTCGCAGACTACAGTATTTTCTCACCGTGCGAGCAAGACAGAAAAGCGATTTTGCTAGTTTGCGCATTGTGATTACGCTAGTTACTTCCACGTTACGATTTTGGTTTTAAACTGACGTTTATTTTATTTTTTAAATTTTCATGACTATTTTTGTAAGTTTATATTTTTATTCATTTTAATTTAATAATGATGTAGATTTATACTGATTAGATATTTAAGACTTACTTTAGTGGAATTCTTCTTTTTTAAATTTATACTAAAAAATATATATGTGACCATCGTGACAATAAATGTCCAATGTGACCGAGCATTTATCATAAATGACGGACGCTTATAGCATATGACCGTCAATTTACAACTCTAATCGCTATATCATATTGTGTTTTGGTGGTCATGCTAGGGGGGCAGGTGTGCAAACCGTAGGACATAAAATTTATTACTGTTCAGTAATGGAAATAAATGTAATAATATTATTATTGCTATTTGCATTTTATAAATTGAACTTATGCAAAAATGTTAGAGATGTACTGACTAGTCTGGAAAGCCGACTATTCGGCTACTATAGACTTACAGCTTTTTGATTTGGCAGTTGTAAGTCTTTCTTTTTTTTTACTGGAGAGAAAGGAGCCATACTACATAAGTTTAGTTTAGAGAGTCATAATTATAACCGAATCACGATTATTATGCCATTGCATTATTTACGTATTTATATGCCAGATATCAACCTAAAAACAAAAGGTAGAACAAGACTCAATGCAGTAGTAAAGCTATCATTTAATATATTTCGTTCGTTTGTGCGTATTGTATTTAACCAAATATTTAACTGCCGCACTCAAAGACGTCACTTAACTTTAATAGTTACTTAAGAAAAATCCGTGATTCTTAAATCGATACGAATAAAGACAATTATTAATTGAACAAAAATGTTAACCAACATTTCACTGTTTATTAACTTTTGTGAGTGCGACAGTAAAAGTAATTTTTCTAAACGTGTACGTGTACAAGTGTACGTTACAGTGAGTCAAATTTGTGCGCCACTATTGTGCGAGAAACGATATCAAAAACATCGTTGGCGAGAACAGACAAGATGGGGAGTGATATATGTAGTATAGAGGAGCTAAAAAGTACTTTTCTACTTACTAATCTATATATATAAAAGAAAGTCGGGTTAATTACACCATTTATAAGTCAAGAACGGCTGGACCGATTTTTATAATTTTTGGTTTGTTGGATATGTCTCCGCCCAGAATAGCAGAATAACTAATAAAAATCTGAATATTCACAAAAAAAAAAGAGGCGGTACGAAGTTCGCCGGGAAAGCTAGTACCTAATACAATAATAATACCTACGGTACCTCGTTCCCAACAACGTCTGTAGGGGAACACAGAGGGTCGCGTTTGAATTTAGCACTATAGCTATTACATTTGGAGCGATTTCCATCAGATCTCCGTAACCCCTAATAGGGGAGCCTAATAGGAGAGGGGAACCATGGCTACCACCCCTACTATCCCCCCTTATCTAAATGTGCATTCTTTTGGCAAAAATTTAACAATTAAAACAAACCGAGTAAAACACGTTTTAATATATGAGTAATCTGGAAAATGTTCAGTAGAAACAATGATCATGCTATTTCTAGGTTGTGAAATTAGTAGGAGGTATACCTACTATCTATAATTTCGCGAATGTTTGGAAACAGATGACAGTGATGAGATGAATTACAAGTATATTGGGACGTGTATGAGTGCCCCAGATGATGAGACTACACAAAAAAAAAACTCCAATTATCATCAATTCTATTAACCACTTTGACATTTGTCAAAAGACGTAACAAAAAAATTATGTAATTAAGATAGTGCGGCATTCAACTATGCATTTAAACAGTCCGGAATTTAAGCTGACCGCAAAACTTTAGATGATTCTCGTCCGACACAACTTCACAAGTATGCTCAATGCTCTAATACACTTAAAACTGTCCCTCTATTTTATAATAAAATCGTTATCTGCTCCAGCCTGGTGCTGCTATGTAAGTAATTTGCATCTTATTGAAATGTATGGATCCTGCAGTTAAAAGGCAACATTTTGCAGATTTAGGTTTCCAATTTGCATACGACATCGCTCGAATCGTAGGATATTCGTATACGATCTTTAGGATTTCGTATGGAAATTGAAATGAGAATTCTTCAAAAATTTTGCTGGATATAGCTAAGGAAACAATATTTCAGCAAGTCACCAGGTTACTGATGAGTACTCTCTCTGTATAATGCCTAAATTGGTAAGACTACAAGGTTACCTTACTTAGGTTAGGTTACTACCGACTCACCGAGGAATTTGGGCACGGCAAAAAAAGTATTTTGTCATACATTGTGAATTCAGCCCACCGAAATGATACTAAGTAACTATATTTTTATAGTTATTATTACAGTTGCGTAAAACCATATATATATTATTTTTTGTGACTTCCAAATCAATACAATTAAGTTACTTAGATTTGTTTGAAATTGCTAAAAAATAAATTAACGCAAAAATCGATTTTTAAGAGTATGCTCATTGACTAGTGAAATCAAATTACCTTATTGCCTGTGCTCCGAGGACAGAAAAGCATTCAGAAAAATTGTTAAGCTTGCAAACAGTCAGTGACACGAGCATACGAGTAAATGACTGCGGCAGTTAAACCGCCCCGGTGCACACACTAAAACCTGTGTGTTACACTTCGTGCACATCCTTCCTCTTAGTCACGAGTCTCTACCAACGTAGTAGATAATTACTATAGCTTTAGAAATAGAATCTCAAAATTTTAGAGTTCCTATTGAAATAAAGTACCTACCCTGTAAGATGCACATTGCACGTCCATTGCGGCCGCAAGCCACGCATCTAAATGAGCCACGCATTCAAATAGATTTTCGGACAAATGATAGGATACCAGATTCTATAAGCTCTTTATAAGCCATCAATGGTTGCGTGTGGGTGTTTTTTTTTTAAAACATTTTATTTATTCAAATGTTTTACTTCGAAAGTTTAATCATTTAAGCTGACTGTATACAAAAAGTACTCATGATAGATACTCGATAAATTTACAATCTTGAAATTTAGCACAAAAGAGTATTTTACCATGATTCAAATAAAGCAGTCAATACGAAACTTATTGAATATTGAACAGTTTATTATCGCAGTATATGTACAGTGCCAACCGAAAAAGGGTCCTATCACACTAGCGATTTGAGAGCGACAAAGCGAGGCTAGACAGCAGCGGGCTCGCCGCCGAGGTCGCGACGTGCCATCCTCGTTTTGGATAGTTAGATTTAGAAAGGATTACGACCGTGGTTCCTCACTGCTGATAACTTTATTACTTCGAAGACGCAGAAAACACAAACTAAAGCAGATTCAAAGAATAATCGGTGAGGATCCACGTCGTGTCTGCTGCGCGTTCGCTGCGAACTCGCGACGAGCCAGCCGGCTGTCGCTGCAAACTCGTTCAAAGTCAGCTGCGCTCTCACCTCATTTTAAATTCGCCAGTGTGATAACGCTCTAAGACACGAGTATACTAGCTACGATTTTATACCAGATCTGCTATAAAATCGGCTGCAATTAAAAGTTAGCGACTAAAACGCCTTAACCTTACTCGTTTCCATAAATTCAGGCTTCCGAACTAGCCTAAACTGCGCGTGTTCCGTATATAACAATAACACAACAATATTCAAAGTTTAACATCAAACGTTCCCATTTATTTAATATGACATCCGTTCGTGGAGACACTTTATTTTTCTCAGCAATTGATTTAATCAGCAAAGGGCTAAAAGGGCGCGCAAACAAGTCGAATTTGTAATTACAATATTTAAAAATACGAATGCACTCACGCATTTAATGTTACGCTTTGATGTAAGAATTCTAACAATTTAGTAATTATATTAAGAAACACACAAACATGAGACCTGAAAGTACCGAGTGTGCCAAAACGAACGACTTAGCTGGATATGCCATAGTTATGTACCTATCCATATGCCGTAGTTTTTTACCATCGTGCAACAGTTTTGTAAAATTTTGCGATCTTAACTTTTTTATAAATTTTTATGATTAAAATAAATCATTTGTCATAATATTTTAAACAGTTGAGTTTGGGATTAAATTTTCAACATGTTTGAAATAAGTAATCTTATAATTTCTGTAAACTGACCCCAGGTGATCACCTGATAGGGTCGTCAACTTCAACTTCGTCAACAAATGCGATAAACTTTAACTAACTATAACTTTGAGTTGAGGCCACTTTAATGATAAAGGCTATAATGAAAGGCTTCGAAAGAATTTGATGTTTAAGGGATAGTCGGACGTTGTGAACCACCTTGTATATCACTTTTGTATCTTGTAAATAGGTATCTTGTTTGTTCCCATCAAAGAAAAGTTTTCCTACCTTTTCCAACGGTAATTTTTTTCTATACCTAATATAGCGCATGATTGTTGAGTCCCAAAACGCGTAAATTGTGATGTTTGAACATTAAACATTTATAACACTGATTGTATTCGACACACAAAGGAGCGCCCGGAGACTGAGGCAAGCAAGTCTTATGGCCAACGATAAAAATGGGCATTATCGCAATCATAGAACTCATAAAGTTTATGCGATTAAATCGTCAGTTTATAGTAAAGATAAACATTTACATAGTTGGTAAACAAAAACCTTTACGATCACATCCCCGGACGCTAATGTTTACAATTTACTTAAAAATAATGATTACGAGCTCCTCAGATATAGTAGCGAAGATACTAAAGATAGGACGCCATCAATCAAAAAAGGTTGATTGCTTTCGGATCTTCTCACATTAGCTTTCAACATCGTGATTCGTGTGAACGAATGACAACAATATCGTTAAAAGTTTTCTACCATCAAAATATCATCATCATCATCATCATTTCAGCCACAGGACGTCCACTGCTGTACATAGACCTCCCCCAGTGATTTCCAGATTGGCCGGTTGAAAGCGACCTACATTCAGCGAGACCATCATATTTTTATTTTTAAGAGGCGTAAAATTAAAATTAAGTAATACCTTAGATTAATGACGTACCTAGTCCGCGCGCATAATTTGAGGCAACTAAATTGGAGCCACAGAGGGCTTCCTACGCCTGACAGCTCCGTACTGTTTTAAGTGAATGCGCTCCGAACCCATGTCAATCTAAATGTAGGCATTGCTTTTATCGAACTTTCCCCGGTTCTGGGGTAAACTACTATTAAGAGCAACCATATTTTATAGTGGTGTCCGTGTGTCTGTGTAAACGTTTGCACACAAAACTGTTTTGTTGCTTAAATTTTGTAATCGCCGTACCGAACTATCATTCTATGTGTCATTATTCAAAGAGTATAATACGTTATTGGACAGGCAACAATCCGTCTAACGGATAATTTTGCAAAAGTAAATAGAATAGTTTGATTTACAGATCACACTTATTATATCACAATTGACATTGTCAAATCCAAATATATTATATTACAAAATTTGTTATTTTTCGCTTACCCAAATCGGAGAGGCTGACTTTTTCCAAAAACGGGTCTGCAACCGGCAACTAAAACAAATACATTAAAATATATATAAACGCAAAAATCTACTTTATTCACATAATGAAGAGGTTACTAAGTTTTTTTGGATAGAGATCTGACCATCTGATGTTCATGATCTTGCGTAGACATTTTAGGTGGAAGCGGTCTAGTATGCGTATTTGGTGACGATATAAGCACCACGTTTCGGAGGAATATGCAAGTCAGCTGAATAGATGATAAGGTACCTCTTACCGCACCTTCCGCTACCCGTCAATAGTGACACAGAAGCATATTTTACGATTGACAGAAACAAATGAAGTTACATAAGGACATTTAACGGGTCCGACACACACAGACGTGATACTGGCAGTACAGTATTCCCGCCCGCGGTGACAAATTGCATGTTATTCGCCATAAACAAAAAAAAAGAAAAACAATTGAAAAATAAGCCATGTTCACTTGATTACTCCCGATGCTCTTACGACTAGAAATGTGCCGTTCCCGAAGTAGGGACCATACCTACAAGGAATATTCCCCGCATGGGTCAAGATCCCGGGAGCGGCATATCTCTACTTATATCTACATTCATCTCTACCTACGGTTTTTCGGTTATTTGTCAATAGATCTGGTAAATCGTCAAGAAGTTACTAGTCATTTTACTAGTAATAGTCGTACAAGTTCGCCTACTTTCAAACCTGGGTTCCAAATGAAATCCTTAAGCGATTTAAAACAATAACCCCAATAGGTTAGTAAATAAAAAAGCACCCATACTTGCAATGTAATAATTTTTCCAGGGGCGTCTTCCTGTACACCTAGACCAATGCTAATTTTCACAAATAACTCAACCTTTTATAATGATTTTTTTTTTAAACAATAGCTAGATAAATAAACTAATGAATACACGAACTCAGATTCAAATTCGGAATATTCGTCCCATTTATTTTCAGTGATCAAGTGAGAATCGAATCAAAATAATTCGATCATAATATTTTCACGGCAGAGCGAGCGCCTGTCTCGCGTATACTCGTGCCCTTCTTTTGATCCCTTGATGCTAATTTTAGGTAATCAACGAAATTTCTTCTACTCAAATACATTAAATTTACGATGGTTTTGGAGCTGAATTTATATTCGCCTGCTTCTTTTTATGGGATCAACACCAAATTCTTAAAAAATATATACTTTTCTATAGTAATTCGTAAAAGCTGATGGGTAATTTTGTATGAAAAAGAATAAGATGTTATATTTAAACCCGGAGAATGTGACTTTTTCGGCTCCAAAACCAACGTGAATTTACCGTATATAAGCAGAGCGCGTTTAGTTTTAAAACACGGATAATATTAAACATGCTAACCCATTATTCAGACGACTGACCGATAAAGGAGCATAGCTTTCATAGATTGTCTGATCCAAAAAGTTTGACATTATAAAAATCCATTTTATTCTAATCTACGGGCACGGGTTGATGAGTATTATAAAATGTTGTTGAGTATTGAAGGAGACGATACACGTATGTAATTCATAACTGTAGGCTCCATTCATCATCATTCATCAATTCATTCATACTCTTTGATTGAAACCTCATTTTTATCACTCGCCTTTAAAAAGATAATACAAAACGTCATGTCACAAAAGTTAGTAAATAAAAAAACAATAATAGTTGAGACAAGAATTATATAGTTCGCTACACACATCAGTTTTCAGATTTCATTTCCTCCATTCTCACCCCTTCTAAATCAGCTTACGCGCTTATTACCTACCAATATTTTGCGTATTGTATTTAACTATCAGTACTTACTTATATTCGCGTACAAACATGACATAGCAGAGAATAAAATTATATGAGATGATCGAAAGTTTGACAGGGTTAATACTCCAAAAGGCACCGAACATAGAATTTCAGGGTGAACATGTAATATTTATTTTTATTTACATAATCAAATTGAAATTCTAAACAAAGTATATAATTTACGACATTTTGTCAAAGATAATTTGTTGTTTGTAATTATTTTCTTTTACGATTAACGTATCTTTCAAAGATGTACACTGAAATAACGTTATTTAAGGTTACTTGCAACTAGAGGTATGCCAGGCTCCATACAAAAAAGTTCGAAGTCTTTTCTAACCACGTACATTTGCAGTTTAGCTGTGTCATCAGGTTTCGACCAAGATTCTTGATCGCAGGTGACAGGCTTATAATTATGATGGTATATAAGAGCTAGCGCGCACGGGTGACTTTTGTCACCGTGACTTATTCGTACGGACGACGATAGGCAACTGATAGGTAACCATTGAATCAACAAGTAAATGAAATCTAAAATAATAGTACACGAATGTTTTGTAAATTTCTCATACATAGCTTAAAAAAAAAACTTTGTACTTACTATAAGGTTAAACCGAGTCAAAAATAAGTTATATTTAGTAACGATAGAATTAAAATTGTCGACCTCCGTAGCCGAAAGGTGCGCAAACCAGATTTGATGTCGCTATCTCTGAGGTCCCAGCTTCGATTCCGGGTCGGTCAATGTAGAAAAATACCTATTTCTATATTAAGAAATTATTAGGTATATACTGAAGGTAATTTTACATTCTACAATAAGTTAGCTCGAAGAACTCGAAATCGCGCGGCGTGGTGCGTCGGATCTTGACTTGACTCGCGACACTAATCCACTCGGCTACCGAATATTATATATTTTCATGAATAACATTGTTGATGTTAGACAGTAATTTACAAAACAGGTTGCAGTACACCGGTCTTTACATTCACAATAATGTCATTCTGTCACTTCTCCTCACCATCTCTAAAATCCAAAGACAAACAGAATTTACGAATTCTCAAACAGTCATGTAATTTTTCGTCTGTGCCGTTAAATTTTCGATTTTGTGTAAAATATAAAAAAAAAATGAATATAAGTAGGTAGTTCATAGTGAAAATTTTATTCTACGTGTTTATTTTATGCTAAGACATATAGGTACACAGAATACATATTGAGATCAAGTCGATAAGACGTGTTTTTGTTATGAGTATTGTTTGTTTACTAAATAGGACAAGTAAGGATAAGGATACGGATGCCTATTGAAGTTACTTTCGTAAAACAATATGAAGCCTTATTTTTTTTTTTTTTTTCATTTATTTAAGGCAAAAACAGTCATATACATGAGACAGTAGTCAAATTTATCGTACGTTCGTCGTTTATACAACATTATAGGGAAAAGAACAGCGAGGATAAAAGTCAAACGACTAGTCTAATCAGCGACTGCCTTAATTCCAAATGTTGGGAGAGTGTAGGGTTGTCTGATGCAAAATAACAATCATTTAAAGAAATACATTAAGATACTAAATAGTTTAGCAACAAGGCAAACAATGTACCAAACCTAATTTGGTTTGTCACAAAAAGATCGCGCATCCCACGGGAACTGCCTAACTTTCCGGGACGAAAATTGCTGTGTTCTAATCTAGGTCTTGGTCTGCTCTGATCATGGCTAGCCTTTGATGTAAGACTTACCCCTCTGGAGTCCCTGAACAGCATAGCCGCATGGTGGGGATCGAGGAACGCGTCTGACGCCCGGTGCCTGATCGTGGGCACATTGCCCAGTGACGAGCGCCTCTTCTCCGCCTCTTGTGACGCCGCACGACGCAAATGTGCTCCTGCGCAATAAATGTGTTTAAAGATAAGTCAAAACAATCTATTTAAAAAGAGAAAAAAGAATGTCGTCAAAATTTCTTCATGAAGACATCGTTTCTTTATATGGGGCAGAAGAAATAGTAAAAAACAAACATGGTTTATTTTATTTATAAGTATATTGCCAAATATTGGATGATTTAGACACTAAATTGTTTTAAGTTTATGTTATTGAATAAACAGTAACTAATAACAAAATGGATTAACTAAATGAGCGTACAAAAATAGATTAGATAATATTTCCCAACGAAATAATCTAGATCGAAAACTTCTTTAATTTGTATGGTACCTATCCAAGTTTAACTCAAATATTAAATATTAAAACAGTTAAAACTTAAACAATAATTTAATCTCAATCATCATCATCATCATTTCAGACATACTTGCGGCACGACCATATCCTGAATCGGCTGAACTTTTATGTTACCCAATGAATTTTCATTAGTTTCGGAGCAGCAAATATCTCCATACAAACTGATGATAGCTGGTTGACGATTTACTATGGGAAAGTATTTTGCTATTTCGATGTTTGTTGGTTTACTATGGGTAAAAATTGTTGTATTTTAGAAGGTGAATTCGACTTCAGAGGCTCCAAAATCAATGAAAATTTACCATGTATAGTGTCTACTAAGGACGAGGGAAGTGGCACACTTATTAGTCCATAAGCCCCGATCATTATACACTTTCTTTTTGATAACGAATTACGCCCCTTCGAAAACAACACAAATGGTCTGGAAGTAATTGAGTTAGCTTGTTTAAATGCCTAATTGACACTTGACTGACAGACGATCCCGGAGTTCATGTAATTAGTTCAATTTAATAAGGACATAACTTGCAAATGATGTTCCACACTAGACAATAACCTATTTTGAATATGGGCTACATACTCTTAGTGTTGTACATAAAAAATAACAGTAAAAAAGACTGAAAATTCCCTCGATATTGGATATTGAGTTCAAACCACTTAGGGACCACTTTAGTTCGTCTCTTTTCGAATGAGCAAAACTAGGGGACAATTTTTTTTTAAGTAGAGGGCTATTTTTCAATACAATAACACTCGTGGTAAACCAAGCTTTTAACAAAGAGTTGCTAAGATATAATAAAGTACGTTTACTTAATGCGTACGTTTCTTTTTCCACCGCTGCCATTCGTGCCTATGTGAGTGTAACGAATAGAATCAATATTATAAATTGCATGAATAGATAATACCGTAGCTTCGAGTTAATTGTGTTATTAATCAGTCATAATGAAGGCAATAAATAACATTAGATATGACTTATTCGAGATAATTAATAATTTCTAAATGATAGTGGCCTAATAATTTTTTTTCTCTAATATTTAGTTCTAAATAATATTTTAAATTTGGAGAAATAACATGCAGTTGAAATGCGGGTCAGACTCGCGCATCGCTCAATTCCGTACCACTTCGGGACCTTATAATATTTTATTGAGAAAATAATTAAAAAGCTCTTCTCATAAATTAAATTCGGCAAATAAGCTTGCAAAAATGATACTAATGTAGGTACTAAATTTAAATTTAAACATGTTTCTTTACAATTTTGCGGTGTTAGATAAATAAATATATAAACGTGACGTCCTGAAAGGGCATAACAAACAAGAGAGTAAATTTTTTATTTATATATTTTTTTAAATAATTATTTATAAATTAATTACAACCAATTATAGATTTTGAAATATATAATTATAAATTATATTATGCCACCAAAGTACACTTAACAATTTATTAGTTAAATTTCATATTTATCACTGAAAAATTCAGATAAGTTATAGTAAGTAACTTTTATTTATCAAAAGCGTTTTTAGGCGTTCATGAACAATTGTCGGCTTTTCTAAGTTTTTAATGTACTTTGGAATGAGACAACCGTAGACAGGAAACACCCAAATTTTCCAAATTTTTAATTCCTAATTTGGTTATTCAAATTTTTATTAATCCGAACTTCATAATTCCGAATAAATAAAATTACTTACGATTTTTTAAAATCACGAATATTATTTTACCGAATGCTAATAATACGAAATCTTATTTGTGTGTGCGTGTCGTTAACCCGAAAACAGTATTCCGATCAACGTTATAATATCGTTGATCCCGATTATCAATATTCCGAAAATAGGATGAAAAACCAATTAGGTTAAGCCCGACTCGCCGTGGTCTTGTCTGCCCGATACCTCCGCCCCCTCTGTAGGGCGCGGAGCCGCTGAAACGGCTGATGCTGGGCGACCAACATAACGAAACTGGCAGAGAATGCTTCTAGCAATAAGACCGCCTTTTGTACACTGTAACTGTAATAATGAATAATGATAAATTGGAATTTTTCGATTTTTGAAATTCGTGATAACAATATTCGGAATTAAGTTTTATGTACTTATGTAGTGTACTCTCGTAGACAAAAAGTTGGTAAACAATAATTATGGTGAATATTATTTTACCAAATAATTGCAAATGAATAATAAGTGCCTTTAAGTACATACAATTTTTGCTAGGTATTTTTAACCGACAACGATAAATCCGCCAAGAGGAGGATTTACAATTCGACGAAGACGTTTCATGTTTTCCCACGCATAACTTTTTATTGAAACGTCCTATAAAAATATAGTCTTTTATATTTTGTTGAATAGGATACTCGTATATTGAAATAATATTGTACCAGCAGTTTCGTTAAGGTGTGATTTGTAATGGTACTTTGAAGTTAATATCAAATAAAAAAACAAATAATAAAAACACCTTCCAGTAGTATGTATGTTTATTGTATGTATGTATAATTATTGTACACTATGTATTTATTTTATTTTATTTTTATTTATTTATTACTGTATGCATACGTCTATGCCATAAATTTATGCAATCCTATTTGTATCAGGTAAGAATTTTAAGAACTCTGCAACACCTTCCCCTTTCTTTAATGGTTGTCCTCTACCTAAAGGTTGTCTGGAAGAGATCGCTATTAGCGATAAGACCGCCTAAATTGTACATCTTTCTGTAAAAATCATTGTATTTTACTTGTATGGTGTGCAATAAAGAGTATCTATCTATCTACCTTCAACTAAAAAGGGGTTTCTAAGCATTTTTAAGACGGGCCAAATAAGTAAACCGATAATAGAAGAAAATTTTATCCATTATCGTTATCATCATACTGACCCGTCATTCTTCTTGCCGCTATAATAATAAATAGGTAATATTTACGGGAAAGACTTTTTCAATGACTAGATCTAGTCATTGTTATTGTCGGATGACAGGTGGTTTTCTTAAAAAAATATAGTTTGCTTACTCTTTTATAATTGAACTACTTATGATATACAACCCAGTAATTAAGATTTGCACGCTTGTAACTAGGCGGAATACTATGTCCTCATACCTTAACTATAACATCGATACTGTGTTGTATTCATGCAAATAAATTATTTAATTTAATTTGATTTGATTTGACCGCTCGGAAATTACGATAAGTTAAAAATGTTTGAACAATTTCGCGCTACTTCTTATTAAAGAGTCATAAACACTACAGCACCACAGACCACTACTTAATAACACAGCGTTGAGCGAAAAGTGTTAGTAAAAATAAATTAAACAGCAGATATGCAGAAAAGGTATTAGCGCTGCATTTAATTCTATTACACATGCATCACGTCACAAGATCGTCCCCAAAATATATCGTGCTCCGGTTTCGAAATAAACGTCGTAAATCCAGGTCAACACTATAGCGGTCTAACTAACATAACATAATTGATTGTTGCGACTTTTTAAAATGATTGCACTTCAGAACTAGAAGCTGATTCAGGTATTTATTTAAGTGATAGATAAGACATCAATAAACTTGACGAGTAGAACATAAGTGTTGACTAAGCTATCGAGAGCCGCGATCAAACAGCTACAGAGCTCAATGAAGGAAATGGGATGGCGGTTGTTATATTTGCTTTCGTGAGCCTTCAGATCCTCGAGAGGCGAGACTTAATAGGATTCTAAATAGATATTGGCAACATCGTCATATTTTATATCAACACTTAATGTTACAGTCCACATTTTATAATAATAATAATACCAAAATCAACTAAAATATCTATTATATATGTAACATAAATCCGATTAACCTAACGGTTTGTTTATTCAAGTAATTTAATTTAAAAAAAAGCGTTTTTTATTTAAAAAAAAAAATTTCAAAATTAAAAACGCAATGTTTAAAATAAATAATTACTACACTACAATATTTTACCTTCTTTTAAAATGGCATCAAAAATTTGGTAAGTAGCGCCACAGTCTTCAAGAAGTGGCCTTTTAAACAGTCTATGAAGATGATCTCCATCCAGAGACTTGGATCTTGAACGAAATTCGTCGGAATCAGTTTTGTGATTTTCTCCACTACTAGTGGAAGGCACTGCACAGGATCCTCGTCGGCCTTCGCTAGATTCGTGGCGCCAATGTCCTACTTTTTTACTGAAAGTTCGGATCAGCTCTTGAATTGAGTGGTGCTTGTGTTTATGGCCGCTTCCACTCGAACCCGAACCTCTTCTTTCATGGACATGCTGCTCTTTGGTATTACTGGCACTTTCCGTGAGTTTTTGTGCAAAGCTTTTGTTATCAAATCTACTTTTGAACTGAGTGTGACTTAGTTTTGGGTTGCTTATTTCACCATAAAGCTCGCATTTGTTATATTCAATCTCTTGAATGTCATCCATAGCGTCATTGTAAAGAGGAGAAACAAAATGTCTATGTTCATGGCGAGGGGCCTGATAGGTGTTGACGCTAATCTGGTATCGCTCACCATCGCTTCGCCGCCTGCTGTCGAGGTGGTGTGTGTGATATTGGTGCTGCGATGGTGACCCTTTTTCCATGACATCACGGAAGTAACTTGCAAAGTTTGGATAGCGGTCTCTGGGACTAGAGGCGAATTCGAAAGGACTTCCAGAAGGCCCTCGCAAACTTCTCTGGGCAAAAGAGCCACGTTGGTTGATTGGAATAGATTTAGATTGAGTTTCATTTTGAATGCCGTGACGTGATTCCGTCGAACTGAGTGTAGAATACCAACTCTCTGAGCTATCTTCTTTCTCTAGCGGTGGTGTTGATTCTCGTGAATTGTGTTTGTGCAGGAAATGTGTGAGACCGTGCATTTTGACTTCACTAATTGCAATCAGTCTTTATAATATCATTATATGTAGATATTTGCTACATTTTAGACAATTTTAGTGTCTGGGCACATTGAAAAAATAGAAAACGATTAAATATCGGAATGGCCTTCAAAATAATATCGGTACGGACGGTGTCTGGTTTCTGGAAGCATTACATACGGCTATTGACTCACCAGTAACAAATGATAATTATCGAGCGGTCTAGTTGTTTCAAGGACAAGGCGTTATTCGGTAGGTTTTATGCACCGTGAGAACAAGTTTAATAAAACCGGTTTATGTGAGCAGGATGTTAGTATGGATATAGGTCAGTGTAGCATTATGATCGTGTAAGTAATGATGATGGGACCAGTTTTGTGAGATTCAAGGGCACGGCACCCTACATTTAGGGGGACGCGTTCCCGCCGCGGGAAGACGCAGCGACCCTCGGGTCATTGAGAACAAAAACTTTTTGGCCAGGACGCATGCGTGCATCGGGTCACCTTGGTCTCGGAACTGATTTTGCCGCGACCAAAGTTCAATAACATCGGTACGTTACGCAAACTATGTATACAATTTCTGTTTTTGTTACATTAACACTAATCCATTTGCTAATTAGCCGGTAATTGATAATAGTAGATTAGCTTGTTTGTTAAGTACATAGTAATTAATGTAATATTTAAGTATTATATATTTTATTTCACAATTTTTTTTATGGCCTCTATTACAGTATTACACTCATTATCTAATTATTTGATTTAATAGGCTTTTCTTAATAACGATAGATTATCTACTCATATAGTACGAATCAAAACTAGGTATTCGTTTTAATAAAGTTAAAATACATTACTTTAAAGTAATTGAAAAATAGAATAGAATTTCAAAAATAACAGCATAGAATTAAAAAAATATTGTAAAAGTAATACACAACCAGCGAAGCGTACACAAACTAGCTAGCTAATTTTGGACGGCTGTAAATAAGGAACGGATATCTACAAAAACATGATTTTAATAAGTCAAACTGTAATAATAACTTTTAGAATTAAAACATATATTATAATCAATTGCCGTTTCGACCGATTAGGCTATTGGTTGTGTTCGTAATTATCAGAACATGGTTTATATTATATGAAAAGATGAATAATTGAAAAAGATTCACGGAAAATTTTCAAATCGGGAAAAATCTTTCTTTCTATAAGACTTTTGTACTACGGATTGGGCAAGACAACGTCTGCCAACGGGACAGCTAGTCTTAAATAATAATTAGTAACGTGAAATCTTTGTTTACTACAACAAGCAACCACACCTGATAGTCCGGCGCACGCGCAGATCACTGCTAATGTTCGTGTATACTGGTACTGTGAAAATTCGTACATCGTAGCATTGGTTTTTTTTTTTGCAGACGGACCCTTTTCTGGCGTTCCTTAAGACGCTGACTAGAGCCAATGACCTTGAGCAATAGACATGCCCATTTAATGTTCGATAAAGCAGAGCCACGTTATTGTCGAAATCAGTAGAAATGACAGCGAAGGTGCTACTTGGAAGTTTGTGGAATCGTGTTTTGGCATCGAGCATTAGGTCAGAAATACGATCAATTAATTGTGCGGCTATTGTGCACTGGGGCACACTGGTCCGTCAATAAATTAATCCGTACTAATATTATAAACGCGAAAGTTTGTTTGTATGTATGGATGTTTGGATGTTTGTTACTCTTTCACGCAAAACATAAAAACAGCTCAACGCAGACGAAGTCACGGGCAAAAGCTAGTAACTAATATTATAAATGCGAAAGTTTGGACTATTGAATTGAATGTTTGTAACTCAATCACGCCAGAACGGCTGAACGGATCAAAATGATACTTGGCACAGAAATAGATATTAGCCTGGAATAAAAGAGAGAATAAGACTTTATATACCGAATAATTATCTGATTACCGAGGGATTCAAAATAAACTGTCATTATAGATAGCGCTTCTTACGATGTCGCTGTTCAGTTGTCATAAGTTTTCGAATATGAAAAAATATGAAACACTAGCTGTTGCCTGCGACAGAGTTCGCGGGGTCTTTAGTTTAGCTTTCTTTCTTTAGACTAGATAGCATGGTTTTGCACAGAGCAAGCAAATGAAGTAGCGGGCAAAGCTAGTAATGTAAACAACTGACCCATACGACGTGTCGCTACACACTAAGTTCAGAACAGGGTTCTATAGTCTTAAGTTAGTGGGTCCGAAAAGTTAGTATACGAATTTAGGAGACTAATTATTTAATTGTTATCTTGTTCTTTTCGTAATAAAACAGAAGTTTTAATATGGAAAAAGGTAAATCATACTATTTTGGATATGGATCAACCACACAACAAACAAACAGGCCAAGCACACTCGACTCTTGACAAAAATAGGTATTGAGCTAACTCAATCGTTCGTAAAATATACTAAATAATTCTACTAAAACAGACGACAAAACAGTTCATTTAAGAAACAATAAAATGTTGATAATTATTAAACAAGTTTAATCTATTTAGATAACAAGACAAGTCCTGATTCACTCATTCATTCACTGACTGACTCATCAACGCCCAGCTCAAACCCTTGGATCTAGAATGATGAAACTTTGCACAGAGGTTCCTTTAATAACCCAGACAAGGAATAAGAATGGATTTTTGAAATTTTACCTCTAAGGGGGTGAAAATGCCGATTACAGTTTGTATGAAAGTTCGACATTTCTGAAGATAGAAAGATTTAAAATCGTATTTAAGCTACTCTTTGTAAATAAAAAATACTGTTTTCGGAGTTTTTATGGAAATGCATCCCCAAGGAGTTGAAATTGAGTGGGAAAATATGTATGGTTTTTGTAATCTACGGACTTGAAATTTGGCACAAATACTCACTAACAAAAATAAATAAACACCTGTTTCAGCATTTGTCAACTTGCATCCCTTTAGAGTGCTAAATGAGGGATGAAAGTATGTATGCAAAATCTTCAGCCAGCCTAAATGGCTTAGGATAGAGAGTCGCAATTTAATCACTAGCTATAATTTGTGACATAAAGTCTTACCAAAAAGAGATGGTATTGAAATTCAACCCCCAAGAGAGTTAAATAGACGGAAGATTTTTGTATAAAAGTCCGTCATTCTTTAAAATACCTAGATAGTGAAAAATACTGTGAAGTTTCTTGTGAAAGAAAAAATTAAGAAAGTTGCGCAGAGATTTCTTTATGAATAAACTAAAGATCACGCGAACGAAGTCGCGGGCACAGCTAGTAAATAATAAATGAAGATAACATTTTATTTTACCTTTGTGCATGTAGGTCATTGTTTGCGTTAGCAGTGACAATTGCTACTGGGTGTAACAGTGAAATATTCTTACATCACACGCATCCATAATGAAGAAAAAAGTTATTTACAAAAACATTAGTATACTGTTAATATAAGCGGTGCAGATTGTATGCTTAAATCCTAAATAACTAGTACCTACCGTTAATGTATTATGAAAGTAAAAAATATTCAATAAGGCCACTGTACAATCGTCATAAATCGAGATAACCGAGATCGAGACTTAACCTGGTTTAGAATGCCATTCTTTATCTGTCACTTTGAAAATGATAGAGACAGGTTTAAAAACTGTTGATGTATAAGTCGCTTTAATAATATTTTCTTTAAATAGCTGACATTAAAGTGAATGTTTAATTTTGACAACACACTTGACAAATCAAATTATCGCTCTGTTCTTAATTGTAAAAACACTAAAATAATTAAATAAGTAGGTAGTTACATTCTGTCCACCAAGCAAACGGTTGCAGGTACGAATCCCGCAAGTATTATAAGAAATAATAACTAGTATGTAGAAACATCAGGAAAAACTACAACATATAAGTTACATGATATATTAATTTCCACGTCCTATATCCAGTATTTTCGCCAGAAAACTTGTACAAAAACACCTCTTTTACGTCTATTCTCCTTAACCTGCGCCTTAAGAAGGATATCCTATGGTACACTGCGCAAGAATGGGCGAGCGCTGATGGTGTTAAGCCTAGGTCCACTCCACTAACGGGCGTGATCATGCCGTGTGTGGAGTGCTTAAAAAGCGCTCTACCAAAATGGAAAACCCGCTAGTGGTGGCACCCACGGAACCAAGACTGCCAAAGCAGACCGCACTATACAGGGTTACATTGCAAAGGGGTGCCAAATTTTTAGGAATGGCTTTGAATCAGTAACTTAATCGAACTATGCAAAGAACAAAAATTTATTTTTACATTTAATTATTCCTATCTGCTGTTAAAAATCGTACGCATGGATAATTTAACTCATTCATGAAAAAATTGCATCGTATGTGCACTGCGTAACGTCCTTGTAGGCTCGCCATACATTTGCCTCTGATGAATGTCCGCGCGGCTTTCGTAGTCTCTCTATTGACTTTATTTTCGGATATCTAAGTTTTTTTTCCGTAACTTACGATTATTAAGAATAATAACGATTAAGACGCTTCTTTACATTGTTCTCTAGATGTTATTTTTTAAATTTGGCAACCCTTTGCAATGTAACCCTGTAGAGGGGCTGTATTCTAGAGGGCCCGATCTAGGAGCGGGGTCACTGTACAATATTATAAGAGCAGATATACCGATGACCAAACAACACTACATGTATAGATGTCAAAAAAGATCACCAAACGACACTCTAACCTATCGCCCCTAGTTCGATGATTGGTAAGAAGAAATAATTATTTTTTTTCCTTCAAGCCAACCTAAATACCTGTAGGTAACGCAGATAAATGTGTGTAAGTAAAAACAGCGTCGGTGTCAGCTGTGGATAACCTTTTCTTTTCGTTCAAATAATAAAGTTTTAGCAGTGTATTTAATTTACCTACGTATAATGATGTCACTGTCTTTCTTTCGCAATAAAAATAATATTAAAAAGAAAGACAAAAAATTGTACCTGTCCACAGTTTTTAGTTACCTACCGGAGATAACCCTAATCTTACTCAACATCGAAACTTGTAAAAAGAACGTAAGAATAGGAAAATAAAATGGCACTTATTTGTGTACCTTGTGATTAAAGCAAATAACAATTTATTATGTTGTGTCATCATGGCGTCATGCATAGGACAGATAGTTACACCTGCACATGTAAAGGTGCGCTTACACGGGCAATATAAATTGCTTAATTAGGGGAAATATTACTGTCAATAATTACATGTTACAGCAATTGTGGCTATAAGGAGTCTAAAGATGTCTCGAGCAATTAGCAGCTATGTCTGTCGAGCCAACTGAAGCAGTTTCTATAAAAAATGCAAACTGTTGGTAAGATTCGATCAACTAATTGCTCAACACCTTTGGCAACTGTTGCCGGGCAATTATTGCTAAAGAATTGCATGTGTAAGAGCACCTTAATACAATTTACCTACGTAATTCAAACCGATTTTATAGTTTGTTGTGTGTGTATCAGTTCATTCACTTCCGTTCTAAATAACTTAATGAAACGGCATCCAATTTAATGTAATAACTTTGTGTCACGATGCATAGGTACAGGTCAATCGATTGGAGCAATGATCTACTTGCTAATTTATCTAGATTTTAACGGATGTACCAATATTATTTTTATTCTGAAAAGAAAACCCAAGCATGACTTTGTTGTCCGTCTGTCTGTCTATCAAGACCCGTTTACTGAGACGCGTGAATGTATCAAGGTGCAATTAATATCAAAACTCAGGTCTGCAATTCTTTAGAACTAAAAAAAAATCAATCTTCTAAGTCAAAGCAATCAAAATATAGGTCGGTTATGACTTCCGCAAGGGTATCAAACCCAAAAGGGTACTTCCCGTTGACCATTGAGTCAGGAAATTTAGCAAGAAGCTATTTGTTACCTGCATTGCATGCTTGCAAAACCTATAAAGGAAGAAGTACGAAAAACGTTACACTGTATACTATCTTCGAGTCTAGATTTCCGATTTAGACAAACTTTTTACATACCTATAAATTTGTAAGGAATGCCCGGTGCGCCTGTTCGACTCACACTTGACCGTTTTTAAAGTCAAGAGAGGTTAAGTACAAAAGAAGCTTTAAATCTTGAGGACATTATTAGTAGGCTACATGTTAAATTACTAGTCAAATTAAATTACTGTTTTGACATGATGCTTGACATTTTAAATTTTGACACTTCCTACTTAATGATTACTTAGTTTCCATTATAAACACGACTTACACCAGGAGAATAACTTTTAAATATATTTTTTTTGTTTCGTAAAAAAATTATTAAAGGATTAATATCGGGTTAGGTATCATAGCAGATTATAGATAACATCTTATCGTTCAAAAGCGTATCGTGTCCTTTTCAATCATACCGTATTATACTCTTGTCATGAAATCAAGAATGCGATAGAACGCTAAATGTGTAAAATGTACCTACCGATCCAAGTTTTACTTGTTTTTCAACGAGTCTGTACAACGGGCGTGATCCGCATGATTGACCTTGAATTTAAATTACAAAATTAGATGGCATATATAAACGAATGAGTTAGGGGGCCTTAAATTGTTGTTTTGATATCAATGTAACATTTAACCACAAACACACGTTCTTACACTTATTTTTGTGTCTACCTAATTGGGTCTGAAAGAAGGCAGGGCCGGATTTCGGATTTCTGCGCCCGAGCGCGTTACGCTCACTTCGTTTCCCTTTTCAGAGGGCGACGTTTTGTGCACAATATTTTAATTTTTTTTAGCCTTTAAGAAACTTATTTTGGCATATTTTTTGAATTTTTTATTAATGTGATTTTCTATGCCATAAAAAATTCTAAATAACTTTAAAAAATGACGTTTATTTAGGCCATAATATGTTTCGATAGTATTATTTATTTCATAACTAGCTGTCCCAACCATAGACTTAGTATGTACAAGATAGACAATGACTTGTTGAAAGTGATACAAAAAATTTGATACGCATGTGTGTGTTTATTAGTGTTGTCTACGTTACAATTTTTTATCGATAAACTGCAACCGAGATCTACTAATTGATAAGGGGGTTACGAGTGTTATTGTCTTGTATTAGTTTTTTTTGACAGTAGATCTCGCCAACAGAGCGGTTGACAGCAGTGGGGTATTATTGGCGGTGTCACTCGACACTGCCAAAGCTTTCAACATCCTGCCGTGGGCGTGTATAAGGCAGGCTCTCATACGTTACGGGGTGCCTGCCTCCCTGCAGCGTGTGGTGGGTAGCTACTTATCCGGCAAAGAGGTAGAGTATGCTACTTCACAGTGCATGCTGCGCAGGCAATCCTTATGCGGAGTTCCACAGTGATCGGTTCTAGGCACACTCCTGTGGGACAATGCCTTTTGTTTTCATACCGCATCCGCATCGAGAAAGCAAGGGTGTACACTGAAATATCTCGGCCTTACATTGGATGGGAGATGGGCCTCCGACGCGCATTTCGAGTGCTTGACGCCGAAGTTATAAAGACGGCCAGAGCGCTAAGTAGGCTCATGCCCAACCTCAGTGAGCCTTCAGCTTCCATCCGACGCCTGTGTATGGGCGATGTGCATGGACAGGACATGTATGGGGCTCTCGTATGAAGTGACTTCCCCCTTCCTTCCTTGAAGTGACCCCAAAAAACTCGCTGTAAGACAAGAAGGCCGCCTCGGGCCTTCTCACAAAAATTCTGCATCTCTTCCTAACTTTTAGGGTGTCCGTAAGGATATGGTGTCTCTTTTCCACGCTCTGTCAGTCTTTAAGCGTAGCGTATTTATATATGGTGTAACTAACTCGACTTAGATGTATCACATTACATTGATGATATTTACTATCATACACTTTGTTAAGTAAAACTATTTTCGGCCACATGAAATTAGGAACAGGTATGCTTAGTGATAAATACGAAGACATTCCCAATAATTGTTACAATCGATAATTTGCAACATAACCTAATGAATATAAGCAGTTTGTGTAGTTTTTATGTTATTTATAATTAAAGTTTTCAGATTTTTCCCTTTACTTGTAGTATAAGACGATATTACTCATCATTTTTCGTTCCATAAAACTTAGAAGTTTCAAGAAACTGTAGACCTGAGTATATGGTTTTAATATTAATTCAATACCCTCACGCGTTCCGAGATAAAAGATCTAGACAGACAGACGGACAACAAAGTCATGCTTGGGTTGTTGAAGAAAAACCGAACCCTTATAGTATTATAAGAGCTCGGTAGGTTCGGGTACGGAACCCTAAAAACGAAAACAAATGTTAAAATAAGAAATATTTATCAGTCGCCCGTTTGTAATGTAAGCAGAAGGTTATTCTTCTAAGTCGTATTTTATATTAAATTAAAATTATTCGATTTTAGATACTGTGACAGCCCTGGAAGTTGTCTTTTGTTTAATGATGACAGCTTCCAAGGGTATCGGATCACTGTGTTATAGTTCCACAGTGACATCATGAATTGTGTTTACGAACATATTGAAACATTTTGATTTTACAATAAAAGACAGTCAAATTGATGTGGTAGTTTACATACCGTATTACGATATACATTGTACTGTCATTCATTCGAAAATAGTTTCTTTTTCCAATATAAATGCATACACACATTGTTTTTATAATTAACGTATGTTGAAGTTGGTTATGCTAAATAAAAGTATTTTTGTAATAATGATAACTAAGCAAAAGAGATAATCTCATATCAAGGATAATATTTTTTTTTAATTCTACTGCCTCTGGTGGGATTCAAAACCACGAAAAATTATTTCGAGTGATAATATTATTTTTGATATAATAAACTAGCATTATTGTGAATGCAAAAAATAAAAAAGGTTAAAGAGATAATCTTATATAAAATGACATTATTGTTTGTTTAGTAAAATTCTCGGCCTTGGCGCATTTATGCTTTTTGTGCAAGTATAAAACAAACACGTGTTAACAGCTATTGAAACTTCGAGGCAAGCGTTTTGTTTAAACAATTATGGAGCAACATGTTTCTGTTATTTTGACCTGATAGATATTTAACGTGTTTTTTATTTATTTAAAGTTATGTTTAGATGTAGAATAATATACTTTACATAATGTTGTTTTGAGATATTACTATTACCATAAGGTATACGTACGTTCAATTTAAAGGTCATATTCAATTTTTCGAATGGTTTTGCTCTAAATTTTATAAAAAAAACTGGACAAGGGCACTGTATTGTAGCACAGAATACATAATAGGATAAATCATTGAAGTATAAGGCAATATTACTCGCCAAATTTCATACTTCTAGGTCAACGGAAAGCACCCTATAAATTCTGATTCCCTTGAGAGTGGTAAAATATACGTTTTTTGCGGCAGAAACGGCCGTGCTTTTTTTTACGCTAACATAGAAGTTTGATTTTTTCACAGCTTCAAGGGACTATAGACCTTAGTATATGGTTTTAATTTCAACTGGATACCTCCACGCATTCCCGAAATATAGGGGTTTGACAGACATACGGACAGACAGACAGACGGGCAACAAAGTGGTCCTATAAGGGTTCCGTTTTTTCCTTTTGAGGTACGGAACCCTAAAAACGAACTGCTGCCTGTGACTTCGTAGTTCGTACGCATTGTTTTTCATTCAATGCACAAATCATCAAATCGCGTGCACAAAACTCGTCTATATAATTACAGGAAAGCAAAAGGGACAAACAAACAAACATTCATAGATATGCGTTTCTAATATGTCATCCTCAAAGGAAATCACAATTCAGTATACTAGCACTATTTTCTATATATTAAACCGATTCAGAGCCATTCGATAGCAAATTGTCGAGCGGAAACCACGTGACACTATATGATTTAACGTAAGTGTCACATGATTTACCGGTTGTCAGTTTGTTATCGAAACAAAGCAAGGATGGTTTATTTTACATTTTTGTATTTATCCGAGTAAGTTTTTTATGATGTTTGGAAAATAATTTAGAAAAAATTCCCGCAAAGTTAGAAATTCGAAAAAGACGGTTTTTTTTTGGGTAAATTTTTTGGAATTTTGTGTGACTTAGGGCTTTTTCAAATTATTTTTCAACACAGATGTTACACAATTTTTCGTATGCGGTTCTGCAAACGCAAGACTTACGTCCTACTCAAAACGTCTTATCTGAAAGAGACCTAAATGTGCTCATGTCATTTAACAAATTTTGAATTTGGACAGGACAACGTCTGTAGGGTACTAGTAGTACTACTAGTAACTAGTATCTTCTAAAACACGATACACATATCTATACTTAAGGTAGCATGTGAACATGGTTACATTACCACGAACTAGGCTCATCTGCCTCTTTGAAGTTCCGGAAATAGTCGTTATTAACCTTTCTAAACCCGCGCGTTGGCCTGTCAGGCCGATAATTTTATTTTTTAATAGAACTTGGAAATGGATAATGTTAAAGCTATTTGCTAACTAAGAAGCTGTATGATTCGTGGCTAGCTTCAATTTATATGCTTTGTTTATTTTTGCAGCTAGCATGTGTTTCTGACTGAGGTTCTGAATACGACATTAATCCGTCTTTGAGATGGAGGCGAGTATAGCTGTGGTGACAATAAAAATAGGTTAGTTTGTCTAAAGCCCTTTGGCCTTATACTAAATTGGCTTTTGTACGGCAATTAGTTTTTATATTATGCCATATTAAGCTTGAATTTTTTTTTCTCTAAATAATAAGTATTTTTAGGTTTAAAAACAAAAAAAATACTCAGATCTTTTGATTCAAAATGAATTATGTAGTTTTTCTAAAAAATAACAACACTTTTCAAAGGCTTTTTTACATACTTTTACTACTATTATTGGATATAGTTATAGCCTCATTTCACGACAAGCCTAATTCGAACAATATATCAAATTAAAAACCTATAGGCCGGCACAAAAACACGTGAACTTTTTAAACGCTAGTTTAGGAGTGTTACTATGCCAAAATCGTTTCAACAGCCTTTAAATTCAAGATGTGGTCATCATCTAATAACAATGAGATGGCGATATTTTGTATGTATGTAACATATTAATTCGCTTCTGTTTTCCTCTTTACAATATTTCTACCAATGACCACTGAATGAAGCTTATTTTGGCTTTGTCTCAGTGCGAAAGACACGAAAGATGAAAACGCTACAATTTTAAACATCAAGGCAGTGATTAAGATGTATAGTTTCTATCAATCAAAACATGTTTGGCGTTGGAAATAATTAAAATTACTGTGACAGTCATTTGACATAATGAACATATCCATTTGGTGACTCAATGTTGTTTTTAGGAAAAAAAGTAATGTTAGCATGATAATAATTCTGACTTTCATTTTCGCGCCGTAAAACTTATTTGTTACATTGTTGTAATTAACTCAGTTTATTTCAGTTATTTTGACGAAGTTTTAAAAATGAATTCGTAGGGTTGATTATTGGATTCGATTCCAATTTTGTTAAAGGATCATAATCCTATTTGGACTAGGTATTAGACCGTGACACTCGTTATTTTGAGAAAATAGAATTTATGAATAAGATATTAATTAATAATAAAGTAATAGCCGATGTAATAGGTCTAATAATAATATCTGAAGATAAATCAATGTTTAATTAAAGGAAGAGTTAACATCTGCTAAATTATACAAGTTTATTTATAACGAACATTAACGTGTATAGCAAGTCATGTGCAATGTGATTCAAGAGTTTAGTTTACTATGTGTGGCGCAGTGCGCCAGGGGAGCAAATGGTCATACGTGCACCATGTGCTGTTATTTTATGGTACAACAACATAAACACAGACACCGGCCGACCGAGATCCGTTCTTGCGCGTCTTTATCCAATACCTCCGTCCACAGCAAATTTAATATAAGTTATCACTGATGTACATCGTAAATAATAATTCACTGTTCATCGTATCGTTTTTGTTGTGCGGCGCGACACGTCACTCACTCGCGGCAGTCGTAGGAACACTAAGTTAGTGGAATAAGCAAACAGAGGGAACGAGAGGGCAGGAACTCTGCGCGGCGACCGCGTGGTGGGCACGCGACTCACGGCACGGCCGCTATGAGACACGAGCTTCAACCGGCGACTAATCCTTCGCGTATACTCACTCCGTCGCCGAGCCATGCGGTCTGCTCAATCCAAATGTCAATGTCAATAATATATCGAGGGCGCTCTCGATATTTTTACTAACGAACGTAAGTCGGATTCACTATACTTACCTACGCGCTTGAAAAAGTGAGCCGAAGCACGGTAACATTTCTGTAATAATATGTCTAGAATAACTTGGTACATGACTGTGATAACTAACTTGCTTATGATTTGAAATACTACCCTCATTTCTATAATGAATTTAATTTGAGCAACCTTCATTTAAATTTGTATAACCAACGGAGATCACAGGTAAAAGCCATTTGATCCACTTTAAACAAATAATGTAATAAAAAACTCTCAGACAGATAATTTTGCATACTTACAAAGGAAGTATTAATTTCAAAATCAAATATGGATTCAGTAAATTAGGCGTACTTTTAACATGGTTTTGGTAAATCTGTAGTCCTTTCAAGATAAGAAGCTATTTATGACACGATGGATTTTCCGTTTCACCCATTACGATTACTTAAGATTCATTACTTAAGATAATATTAAACAATTTTTTTTTTTCATTCCAAAAATACAATAACTTTTGCCTCTAAAAATCAAAGCAAAAATAGCAAACCAATAATATAGCTTATTGATTTTAAAAATAAATTAATATAATTCCTTCAAATACTTGATGCGTAAAACGAAACGTTAACCTATAGGGATTGACAATACATAATCGACACTAAATCGATGTAATACGGAAGCGTCTGCCTGGTATGCAGTGCTGTATTTTCGTTGTGCTTCGCGAAGTTCCTGTTTTGGCTTTTGTTACTGTTTTTTTTTTTTATTAGTTGGTAAAGTGCCAAAAGAGCAAAAAAGGCTTGTCAAAAAACTGTATATGGCACTCTAGCGGTAGAACATCGCACGCAGTATACTTCTTATTTAAAAAAAATATCTTATTTATAAACTTTCTCGATTTTAAAAAAGAATCGATTCGATTTCGTTAGTGCACATCACTTGTAAGTGTTAACAGTGAAGTCACATGATGTGTCACAAGTCCCTTCTTATCTTGAAAGGACTATAGTAGAATATTAAGAGTACACAGGAACCTTTCTAGTCAATTTGCGAGATTAGCTTATTTTATGATGAAAGTTGCTCTATTATGATGGCTTAAGGCTGCAATTGGTGCGGCCATTAGCATTAGTGAGCACCGTAAGTAGGGCGGTGTCCCGTCTCACAAAATGTTTCACCTATAGTTGGTTGGTACATTACCGGCTATTAGATGATGCAAACCGAATAACTATCAAAGGAAAGAGACTGAAGGAGAGAAAGAGAGTTTCGGAAATCATCGTCATGTCAAAATTATGTACGACGCCCCATCCATAGTGTAAGCAATCGCTTATCTGTGGTATACAAAAATACATCTTAAAAGGAGGATTGTATTTTTTCATTTTACAAAACACACGTGTCCATGTCTCAATGAATATGTCGCATCCAAAGGCTACGTTGAGTCAGCTATTTATTTGAAAAGCTACCCTGTTCATGGCAGCAGCGCTGGCTGGCATTGTATGCACCTTGACATTTTCTAATTTTAAGTACGCGGCTTGACTTTAGCAGACTTAATAATTACAAAAAAAAAATACGGATCTTGCACAGTTGTTTACTATGCACGGCTAAATAACACACAGTTTAGATAATAAGATACTTCGAGCCAGTCCAAGTGTATTAAAGTCAGGTAGGTACAAAAGGCTACCCGTAGACCTGACAAACTTTCATTTTGAAATTGTTTAATGTTCACTGTATCAAACGAGCTCGTTTCGTAAATTTATAATAACTTTCCTTATAGTGTATTTTAAGATTCACCAGTAGGTACCTAAGTATCCATAAGTGTATGTGAATCAAGAAGGCCGAAGATAGCCTTTTTGATTTACAGGCACACAGACGAGCACCAAAATTATGTTCAATAAGGCTTCTGCTTTTTCTATTATAAGGTCCAATACCCTATAAGAATAGAATATCTGACTGGCATTATAAATGTATTAGGAATTAGCTGGAAGTCACGCATTTATTTATATCACACAGATTTATTTTAGCCCAAAATAGGATAATTTTAATCCAGTTATCGTGTCCCCGGGGAGTGATTATTCATTCGTCGAAAATCGAAGGCAGAAGAATTAACTAACTAGATCTAAAAGAATGTAGCGCTCCATTTGAAAGGTTATTAGAATTTAATATTCTTGGAGTCTATTTAGAATGGAAAATTAAGACTTTTATCGGAAAATTGTATTTCATTCAAGCGTTTTTGTGCTTCTTTTCATAGTATAATTTGCATCGTTTAATGAGTGGAGTAAAGGAGTAATGCTCCTGTAAAAACCGTTTAATAAGTGGAATTAAGTAGTAATGCTTCTGTAAAAATAAAACTTAAATGGCCATAATATGAACAGTTAATTTTCTTATTCGGGTGAAGCATTGGATTGCTTTGCATCTGTTGCATACAGTGTTGTGTTTTTATCTGGTGAATATTAAGTAAAAGATAGCACTTAATAAATAATTGTTATTTACCAGCTACATCAAGCCTATTCGCGTTAATGTTTATTTATTTAAGATTTATTTTATTAAAGCTATTGATTTATTTCATAGGCCACTGCTGAACATAGGCTTCCCCCAGTGACTTCCTTGATTTATTTACTTTATTTTAATAAAGGATTTACATTAAGTAAGTAAAT
The DNA here is from genome assembly GCA_963576865.1 of Anania hortulata. NCBI lineage: Eukaryota > Metazoa > Arthropoda > Insecta > Lepidoptera > Crambidae > Anania > Anania hortulata. Next base: position 21,423,539 of record OY756387.1, on the reverse strand, counting down.
TATTATAGTATTTTCAAGATAAGAAGAAACTTGTGACACATCACATGACTTTACTGTTGATTAAAACAAATAGTGATGTGCCCAAACGAAATCCAAACAATTCCTTTTAAAAATCGAGAAAGTTTATAAACAAAGTTTAATCGATTTTTATTCAAATGAACCTATTTAAAAGAAGAGGTATACTGCAAATTTTCTGCCGCCAGAGTGCCATAATATACAGGTTTTTGACAAGTCTTTTTTACCATATAATTTAGCATTTTGGCATTTTACCAAATAAAAGCAAAACGTCAACGCATAGGTTTTCACAAGACGACTGAACCGATTCATCGATTTAGTTCCGATTATGTATTGTCAATCCCTATAAGAAAATGTTCCGTTTTACGCATCAAGTATTTGAAGGAAATCCTATTAATTTATTTGTTAAATCATTAAGATATATTATTGGTTTACAATTTTTGCTTAGATTTTTAGAAGAATGATTGTTGTGTTTTTGCAATTATATAAATTAAAGATTCGAAATAAGTATACTCGTATATGATAAACATATTTTCGTAATTAGTATGGGTGAATTGGAAAATGCCAAGTGTCATAAGTATATTCTTATCTTGAAAGGACTATAATAAACAGTCTCCAGGAACATCGCGATATAATTTAGTGTGTTGTGTGGTGTGTGTGTGTGTGTATGTGTGTGTGTGTGTGTGTGTGTGTGTGTGTGTGTGTGTGTGTGTGTGTGTGTGTGTGTGTGTGTGTGTGTGTGTGTGTGTGTGTGTGTGTGTGTGTGTGTGTGTGTGTGTGTGTGTGTGTGTGTGTGTGTGTGTGTGTGTGTGTGTGTGTGTGTGTGTGTGTGTGTGTGTGTGTGTGTGTGTGTGTGTGTGTGTGTGTGTGTGTGTGTGTGTGTGTGTGTGTGTGTGTGTGTGTGTGTGTGTGTGTGTGTGTGTGTGTGTGTGTGTGTGTGTGTGTGTGTGTGTGTGTGTGTGTGTGTGTGTGTGTGTGTGTGTGTGTGTGTGTGTGTGTGTGTGTGTGTGTGTGTGTGTGTGTGTGTGTGTGTGTGTGTGTGTGTGTGTGTGTGTGTGTGTGTGTGTGTGTGTGTGTGTGTGTGTGTGTGTGTGTGTGTGTGTGTGTGTGTGTGTGTGTGTGTGTGTGTGTGTGTGTGTGTGTGTGTGTGTGTGTGTGTGTGTGTGTGTGTGGGTATGTGAGTGCGTGCGCTTAACCATCAGTATGATCACCAATCACCCGCAGAATTTGTCGTTTACACTTTTTGACGTATTAAAAATGTCAACAGACTCATATTTCTTATTATCATTTATGTGCAGTCTACTAACAAGTGAGTTTTAGTTTTTTAGGTAAGTCACAACGCAGTGGGTAGGTATGAGGTAGGTAAACGCGACTACATGTCAAGCTATACATCTGCGTAATAAGCTGAAGAGACCTCTTATAAAAGGTCTACCTGTAAAATAAAAGTTCAGGTAATAATGGTAATTGTAAATGTATTGCTTGGTTTGTGCCTGTGCGTACCTAAATACATACATTGATACTAATCATTAGTCGTGTTAGAAATATACGAGAATGAGTAATAAGTACGCAATGAATATTAATATAAAATAACAGTAGGTAATCGTAAAACAAAAGAAAACCAAATGACTCACCATACTGTTGTTGCTGTGCTATTCTCTGAAAAGAATTAAAAAAAAATTAACAAAAGAAAAAAACAGAAACATAATTAGAAAAAAAATTACATACATAAAAAATTAAAACAAAGTTTATGAAACAAAATGACGAATAAAGACTTCCAAGACACATAAACTCAATCCAACAAGAAAACTTATATACGGGGTTATACACAGGTACTAAAAATCCAATCCAATCCCTAAAAATTTAAATATTTTTTTATCTTTTTAAGTTACAGTTAGTCAAAGTTTAACAACGCATTAATCAAATTGACGATGTTAAATCTCCTATCAGGTGAGCAGGTCAGCAAAAACCGATTACTAATGACAAACAATGTCATCATAGTTAGGGTTAACATAAGATGAAAAAATATAATAAAACTGTATGAAAAAGTTTAGGTTGCTTTATCATAGAAAATCTGTTGCATCGTTAAATAACAAGGCATTTTACTAAGGTCGATCGTTATGTCCCACCCACGAACGTAACGGATACGTAAAACTTTTTGGTTATAAAATTGTTAAAAGTTTTTGGTTTAAAACTGTATAATCTTATCGGGGCGATAAAAACGAAGTGTACACAATGCAAGATGTTAGGATTTTCCGCCATTTCTTTTACAATATAGTAGCCAAGCACCCGCCACTGTTGGTAAGTTAAGATGAGTTTAAATAACAATAGACAGTTTTAAATAATAAATTATAATTTCATTTTATAACTTTACTGCAGCCCTATATTATTTGGTAAGCTTGTGAAAACAACTAAGAGTTATATATGTATATACCATCTTAGCCATTTAGTTTATTTGTTGTTGTTGTTGTTAATACCGGTTTATAAAATGTATTAATAAATTATTGAACCCAAAAAAGGATTGGTTCCGCATTGTTATCGCACTTTAAACCGGACATTGTCCAAGGTTATCTTTAAGGCGAGTTAGTCGTCAAATGTAAACTAATATTATTTGGTTTCAAAAGCCTACTACTTAAACCCAGTATGTTAGGTTTTTTTTAATGCTAAGAATTGTCAAAGGCCTATAGCATTTGTTTCTAGTTCTTAATACTTCACGATAAAAAAATTATTAAAAATCATTGAAAAAACAACAAAAAAGATGCTAAAACTCTTTCTTCTTTTTAACCGCTAAGCAGATTTAATTTGTTTATACGTCGATTGACAGGCCAACAAAATAGCTACTAACTAAGCATAGGATTTTTTATTATAACAAATACGTCCATGCAAAAAGTCTTTCTTCAATTTTCGCTACCTAAAGACGCAGCGACAGTCGTAACAGATAAGTTTTATTGCGCGCTGTTATGAACCGTATTTCAATGACTAACATTCGCTAAATACTGCTCGCCTTAATGCTTTCGGTGAAGAAACGCAAACATTTCTGGCCTTTTGAACAAGTAAAGTAGCCTTATCTTTAAAATTGTCATTACAGTATAATAATAAGCTTTTTCCGCTATTTGGATTTATACATTTACTAGGTGACAACTTTGTACCGCCAATAAAAGTTATGTTTCTATTTTCTCACCCTTTAAACCTTCCTTAGACATCTACAAATATATCAAAACCAAAATTAGCCAAACCAGTTAGCCGCTCTTGAGTTTGTGTGTGACTAACACACGTCAATTCATTTTTATATATTTACCTATATAGATGTATGTACTACATCTATATAGTTACACGCAGCAATAGACTGTGGTAAGAGTTCTGTCATACTTAGTGTGAACAATGGGTGGAGTAGTGCCTGAAGGAGAAAATAATGTGCCTAGGTACTGACGCAACCTAAGACATTCGATAAATGTACCTCTGGATGTGGCTGGAGTGCTTAACTCCAGCCACTTCGCGCACGGTTCACACTGAGACAATGCTAGACTATGTTACTAACTAGTCGAGTAGGTACTCGATTTGTGTTAGCAAAAACTTCAGCTAAAAATACATTATTTTTAACAGTAAAAACTTAACCGTAAATAAAAAGAACCAAAAACATTTACACTTTGAATCGAGAACTTCCTTCTTGAATATATTTCAAAGGCGGCCGGCGCGGTTATAAGAAAATTATGCAGACGACTTTCCAGGAAGACTCGATCGACACAAATTCTCCAGACTAGGATGTCATCTACGCAGTGGCGTAGCTACCTAGGGGCTAGGCGGGGCAGTGCCCCGGGGCCCTCAAGCTCAGGGGGCCCTCTAATCCTTACCTGAAATCTCGATCGAACTGAACTATTGGAAATTTCTCCCATTTTCAAAATAAAAATGACAGGTTGCAACTTTTTGCATTTTGCATTTCCTAGGGAATTTACCTAAATTCTCTCTGTAGGTTGGCAGAGTAATCATTTTGACGGATAGTGATATGTGCGTTTTATTATTCATCGATGTGCGTTTTATTGTGAATTCGAGTTAAGATTTTTTTTCAATAAATCGTGTCATCTATAGATTTCGGCTACAGCTCATTGTATAACGCGAAATATCGTGAAAAAATGCAAGTCACCTGCAGTAGGTACATTAATTCAGGCCCGCGGGCAGGGGATCGTTCATGGTCTCCACCGTTAAATGTGGTAACACTAACGGTGATATTTTTTTTCCCGGGGATTTCCCAACGACACTTGTAGCGTATCATTGTGTTTCTCTTTCCTTTTATTTTACTTTTAACGTCGTCAGTGAACAGTGACCAGTACAAGATATCTGAGTCCAACAATTCAAAATGAAATGATTGAGAGCTTGGGGACCAAACTGCTAGAACAAATTAGAGCGTCACCGTTTTTTGCCATCATAAAGGATACGACACAGGACATATCGAAGGTAGATCAGCTAAGCATTGTTGTGAGGTATGGAGTCAAAATTTACTGGCGAATCGGACACCACTCTAAAAAAACTATGGATGGTCCAGTAGGGTCAATACGATATCTGCAATAAAACTTCGTTATTTTGATATTATCTAAGCATTATCAGAAATAGTTCTAAAGAGTCCTAATAAAGATGAGCGTAGTGAAGCAGAGAGTATTAAAACAAAAATGCTAAACTTCAATGTATCCAAAACTTTACAAAAATGCGACATCAATTTAGGTGAGGCGAGTAAAGTTTTAGCAGAGACCAAAGCAAAGTTGCAAATTTATAGAAATGACTTCGAATTATTCAAGTGCAAAGCTAGTGAAACTGCAAGAAAATATGGTATTGATACCCATTGAACAGGCGGGAAGCAACTGGTTGTAAGGCACCGCTCCCGGTGTCCACAATATAAGGTCAGACAGGATACTAACTCCCTAGTGAGCGTAGAGTCCCTTTTACCCCAAGACACTAAGTCCTAGGACTTTAGGGACCCCACCTAACAATAAATACGTAAACATAATAAGGATGTAGAAAGAGAAGTGAAGAGCTGCTCGCAGGTCGCCCAGGAAGACAGCGTTAGGATGGTAGGTAGGCGATGTGGACCCGCTGCCAGTCTGGCAGACTCACCAGACTGATCATAGTGACGGCTAAGGTAGTCTTGGCCGCAGCGGAGGGAAATGAGTACCAACACGGACGGTTGATATCTCATTTATTAAATAAAAAGTTATGTTTATCTATAAAAATTACAGTCTGTTAACATGTGAAGGTTTTCTATTGTGTGCCGTCGGTGTAGAGTGCCGACGGTGCATGGTCAGGGTCCATGGCTCGTCCGCCGGTTTGTAGGTCGCTGACTACGCAGCAGATGAATGTAAAATGTAACTCGTACACCCATTTTCAAGAAAAAGGCAAAGAAAAGTTAAAAAACATTTTGATGAATTAGCTGCTAATCACCGATTTCCAAACCGAGAAAAAATATTTAAAATTGAGATTTTCAATAATGTACTAGACATAGTAATATCTCAATTAGGTACACGTTTTATTGGTATGAGTGCAGTCTGTCATAATATATTCGATTTTTTAACACCAACATTTTTATAACATGTTGATGAAGCAACTTTATTACAAAAGTGTGATGAATTCCAAAGAAAATATTCAGATATAATAGGCCCTAGTTTTTAACTTCAATTTATTAATATTTACCACCTAGTTTTACCTCAACTAACTCAAGCATGGACTGTTCACCAATTATGTAAGGAAATAATGAGCAAATATGGAGTGCTAGAATGCGACCTAACGGAAGTATTTACAGCAATGTTATTATTCTTTACAATTCCTGTCACTTCTGCAGCAGCTGAAAGTTTCAGAAGAAGAGGAGCATCCGTTTTTATCTGAGATTGAAATATCCGTCTTACAGTTTAATTTTCCTAAATCTTTTACTATATTCGTTTTGATACTTAAAGTTAATTGTTAGTTTTAATTGTTTCATAAAACAACTAAGAAGTTAATTGCAATTATTTTAATTGTTAGTTACAATTGACATATGTTAATCAAATTAGTTTAATTGCAAGGTGCAATTAAAAGTTTAGTTGCGATTAATTTAATTATAATTAATTTTATTGCAATTACTTTTTTAGTCAATTAACGAGATAATTGACAAATTAATTGATTAATGCCCAACACTGGCTGAAAGGTAATTTAGCAAATTAAAAATAATAAAAAATATTTAAGAAATAATACGGGCCAAACTCGACTCTGACATTTATCGCTAATAGCAATTGAAAACAAAACCGCATCAAGCCTAGATTTAAACGAAGTCATTGATACTTTTGCGAAAACTAAAGCTAGGAAAAAATTGTAAATGTAATTGTTATTTAGTCAGTTGGTAGGCCCAACCTTTATATAATATACCCTTGAATCTTCTCTATTTCGTTTTATTAGCCAAACCGACACCAAGTAATAATTATAATTTATGTTGTTACTGTTTAATATTTTTATTTTGAATCTTCTCTATTTCGTTTTATTAGCCAAACCGACACCAAGTAATAATTATAATTTATGTTGTTACTGTTTAATATTTTTATTACCTGCCCTGCAGTGCACAAAAAAGAGCTTAAGTAGCTTAGCATTTTAAAAGTATTTGGATATTTCATATTTTTATTTGATAAAACCTAATCAGTTTACATAGCAGTGGGGCCCCATTTTTTAATTTGCCCCAGGGCCCTTGGTTACCTAGCTACGCCACTGCATCTACGATGCGATTACTGTTATATATGTTAGTACAGTTTGTAGTTATTATTTTTTTACTCTTTCTTTCTTTAATGTCAGTTTCCGTCGAATATTCATAATAAGTCGGCAATCGGAGCACCACGTGTCGTGTGCAAGCCAAGGAACAACTTCGAGCCTTGTCAGAGGCTCGGACTACATGCATCCGGAATTTTTCAGAACTCCATACAAAACGGATTGAATCCGGGCTTGTCCGAAGCGGATTTGTATGAAGTTCAGAAAAATTCAGGATGCATGTATTCCGAGCCTGAGGCTGGGCCCCCGGAATGTGTATAGTTTTTGGATAGTGACCAATACGCGTAAGGTTCCCTGTATAACCTGTATTTAATATGAGACGTCCTGTACAGTTTGTTTACATTAATGTAATTAAGTCCCATGTGTGAGCTCTGATATTACCTTTGTAGGTATTTAGCTTGTTTAGCGGTAACTTGGTTTGATGTTGTGTAATTGGGAGGACGTTTGACTAGTAGTTCGAGTTGAGCTTGAGTAAAAAGACTGCGCGTACTAGATTAATAATTGATACCTGTATTCATTCAATTGTCTTAACCAGTAAATTGTGTAAGGATTAAAAAGTGACTTGAAGAATTACTTTATTAGACTTTCATTGATCTTCGCTAACAATAAAGTGTAATAAAAAAGTATCTATAAATCTGTCATAAAAAGGTTAAATATTATTCTTCATATTTTCTGAAAATTGGATCAAATACGAAAACGAGTATTTGTGACATGATAATAGAGTTCTTTTTTTGCATTTGGCATAGATAACTCGCAACTGATGTCATTTTGGTTTGGATCGTTTTGGCATAACTTGATACAATTGTAAGTTGTTAAAACTTTTAAGCATGCTGACTCTTGTACAGTGTTAGCGATTACTAACAATCTGATAGCATACGTCGCGTCCGCGTGGTACCCGTACGTAACTAAACAGGGAGATTGTGGGCGTGTGTCTAGCGATATCTTAATAAAGCAAATAACCGTAGAGCCGTATGGGAATTCAAGAGCGCAGCGCAGCAAATCAGACGATTTCTTTCTGACGTAGTCCACTTATCGCACCCGCCCGAATAGCACCTGCGCAAATAGCACCTGGCCTAGTCCACGAAGAGCACTTATCGATATTTTGGGCTGGTGCTCTTTGTGGATTTAAATTTCTTTTTACATTTTTGTCCACGAACAGCACCTACAACACAGCAGCCTAGTCTTGGCTGCTAATATGTATTTGATAGATAGGACGTTATTAAATTAAAGATATCGATAAAAACCTAGACAGACAGACAATAGATTAATAATTGTTACAGTGATTTCAATTTTTTAAAATTTTAAATGTCACCTAGACAGATTT